>CAWUFW010009394.1:0-600000 GCA_963921515.1 Calotriton arnoldi
TAGCAAAGGATCCATTGGTAAGTTATTACTCTTCAATCAGAAGGTAATTGGTAGCAGGGATTTTGATAAAAGAGTACATCTGACACCCAGCGTAAGTATTAGTGTAGTGTGAATGTATGGGCCCAAGTGAGTATATGGTGTATGAATGTTGTTGGCTAATATTGCGCTGGATCAGTTGCACAGACTGGAGTTGGTATAGTAAAATATACTATTCCAAACTCCAGCGCTTGCCTAAGGCAAGTTGTTGTAATGACTTACGTTGTAATGGAGCGCATGGTAACAACGCGGTCGTTGTACTGACCACGTTGTAAAGGCATGCGTTGTAAACGCATGCGTAAAAACACCATACAACCAATGTAACACATATCGAAAACTGTTCCATTTGCTGAACAGCACCTCAAGGGCACAAATGTGTCTGGAGTTCGGTCTACAAAAAGAGGTCACGGGGCATATTCACAATATTTTGGCATGGGCAGCAACACAAGTCTTCTAGTTGTGAAGCCCTACGTCAAAAGAAAAGGGCAGGAATGCGCTGTATGTACAAGATACAGTGAATTCCTGTCTTTTCTGCCAGCACCGGCGCACAAACTGCAGCAGAGCACCAACGCAGGTACCTTTGCACCATGGTGCAAGGGTTTTGGTGTTGTTGGCATGAGTTTTTTTGTGCAGGAAGGGACACCTTCCTGCACAAAAACAATCAAAGGAGGGGTTTTCCTCCTTCTACATGTGCTGCAGAATGCAGCACATGTGGAAAGAGGAAAAAACGAGGAGAAATGTAAGCATTTCTCCTCGTTACACCTGCTTTGGGAAGGCGTTATTTTTGGCATTGCCTCAGATTTACACTATGTTGTAAATCTGGGGCAGTGTCAAACACCGTGGGTGTTGCGTGGGAACACCAACAGCAACACCCATGGAATGCTCCTTCCACGCAGAGTAAGACATTGCTTGACTCCATATTTACAAGGCCATGAAAAGGCACGCACGGTGCCTCTGCGAGGCCTTGTAAATATGCCTTGTAAATATGGGCCAGCACACTGCGCCTCCGGAGCGTCACAAACGTGATCATCCAGGGGCGTAAAAGTGCCACAGGAGCATTATAAATATGCCCCCTAGTTTGAAAAGCAGACGTTTAAAAATATTGCCATCTAGCTACCAGCACAAAAAAGGGCAGCTTGGAACACAATCAAATTATTTTTGGAAGGTGGAAAATACAGTGACCCATGGTCTAGCTATCTAAAAGAAGCGATTCAAGCCCATATATCGGCTATATATAGGGAAACAAATTGAACAGACTGCCCATTAAATCTACACCTGAATCTCAAATAATATTCATAAGCCCAGCGGGAGACATCCTGGGGCTCGTCAGGAACACATTTTCATCACTGATCATGGAATCTTACAACTCATTAAATGCCCAATCCTATCTAAATGAAGACATACACATTTAAGAATAACAGAAAACTATGCAAATTAGATTTATATTGTTTCCAATGAAAGAACATAGCGCATTGTGGTCCTCGGAACCATATCTTACCTTAAGATACAAGCTCCGCAACTATAAATATGAGTCATTTATTCATCTCCTTTGCTGTTGTCAAATGGTCAGCAGAGAGTGGAATATTTATATAAAACAGATAATGCTCACAAATAATCTTAATAGCTGCAATGCAATCCTACTGTTTCAAAAATAACAACGGTAGGATATTCACAGGGAAAGTAGGTGCTCCAAAATACGGTGCAGTTCACGTGAATAGTGACACTGATAATAGGTGCACTTGGGGGCGCTAGAGGGCACACGGTAAGATGGCCGCACCCTAGTGCTGCTCTGCCCGGCCGGGCCGCTATCCGTCTATTATATGCATAATACCGGCGCATCTACCTACCTAATCGGACCGGGTGCTGTTGCGATGGGGTCCTGAGGCGGCTGAAGCAGACAGACGCCGCGTCGGCTCGCTGTATCCGCTGTAGACGCGGACATCTCGGCTGCCTGGGGAGCGCGCGCAAAATGGCGCCTGCCGCGTACTTCTGAGTTGCGGCGACTCGGCGGACAGCTGGCTGGTGTTGTATCCGGTTCCCATCCCTCATACAGCTTGTGAGGGTGCCTGCCTGGACGACTTGGAGAGCCCATGCCTGCTAGCTCCCGTGGCGTGACTCGGATCGCTGGTGGTGGCGGAATCGAGTGCGGGAGCTCCCGCTGGTCTCCCGGATCGCCCGGGCTCCTGAAAACGGCGGACTGAGGATCGCGGGCTCCCTGCAGTCGGCGGTGGTGAGTAGTGTGCGGTGCCGGCTGGGCTTGTGGCTGCGTAGGCAGGTGGAGGCCCGGGCTCGGCGCGGCGCACTGCGAACTGCTGTTGGGCTGGGGGGGTTCTGTGGATCGGCTGAGCGGCTGAGCGCGAGGGCTGCCATCTACTGAGTGCCTCTGCTGTGCATGAGCTTCCTGCTGAGGCGAGAGGGCTGAGCCCATGTCCTACTGCCTCGGATATCTGGTGGCTGCGATTGCTGCGGAGCTATTGGGCCACACGGCGGTGTGCTGCAAGGGGTGCTGCTGCCTTGTCAGGTCTTGAGGGCCCGGGTCGCTTGGAGAGCTTCACCCCCTGTGGATTCCCTGTGGCCTACCCCCATAGGTGGTTTCCTAGCACTGAGTGCACTGATTTGGGCATTGGAAGAACCCTGCCTGCGTTGCTGCGGTGGCTGGTGGCAATTGAAGAGTCTGATATCCCTGGTGCTGGGCTCATTGTTGGTGTTGTTCTACATTCAGGGGTGCGGGATTGTGTGCGCTGGCCACCCGCCTGAGATCTGTTTGCCGGCTACGGAACGAACTGTCTGCTAATAGCATGGGGCGCACAGACAAAACGCAGACTCGCCTCACGTTTGATGCTCGCAAGACTCCTAAATCCACGCAGCGCGCTGCTTCAGACTCTGAGGCGGATGTACACAATGGTGCCCTCCCTCGCTGGAGACCACGTTGTTGGCCATGCAGCGCAGTCTTCAGTCTATTGAGGGCACGATGGCAGCGGTCAACCATCGCCTTGATCACATGTCTGGGCAACTGGAGAAGCAGAACGCCCGTATAAGGGAGGTTGAACAGCGTGTGTCGGCTGCGGAAGATGGTCTCAGTGAAGTGTCCGGGAAAACACTGAACATGGAAAAGGTGCTCTCCCTCATTCAGGCTAAGAATGAGGATTTGGAGGCGCGGTCCTGGCGCAATAACATCAGACTGACGGGGCTGCCGGAGTCCACCAACGTGGGGAAAATGGAGACGTATATAGAAACCCTCATTAAGGATCTCTTTGGCACGGAGCACCTGTCCCACATGTTTATTGTTGAACGCGCCCATCGATCGCTAGGCGCGGCCGCCCCTGGTGCGGCCCTCGCCCCATTATAGCGAGACTTTTGAATTATAGGGACCGCAACACTATTTTGCGCTTGGCCAGGGATAAAGGGACGATCGAACATCAGGGCAATACATTGGCGTTTTTTCCCGACTTCACCGTGGCAGTGCAGTCTGCCAGGAGGGAGTTCAGCGCGGTGAAGAAGTTCCTGCAATCTGAGGGAGTGCCCTATGCCATACTGTACCCTGCACGCTTGCGTATAGGGCCTGAGGGAGACTCTAGAATTTTTGCGAATCCTAAGGCGGCCATGGATCACGCTAAACAACTCAAACGCAAGCTGCGTGAGGCTAGCACACGTCTCGATGAAAATGACTGAAGTGCGGAGCTGCCTTGGACATTTTGTCAGCTGCAAAACTGTTGTTGATTATCAGGGATTTTCTGTGATTCTCTTTCCTTTGTACTCTCTACTCTGTCCTATAGTATAGGTTGGCCTCTTCATGTGGCTGCTTGTAGCTCCCAAGTGCTTTCTCAATGGGGGTGCCTCCGCTGCAGTCTGACTGGGAGGTCCGGTGGGGAGGGTGTGATGGGAGGGGGGTCGTGCTGACCTACTGGCGCTCAATCCTGGATCTTTAATTTCTCTCTCGACATGCTCTTTAAGGATGGGCTTCTCTGTGGGTGGATTTTGGACAGCTGTGATAATACTTGTCCTGGTGGTGCATATTGGTCAATCATTGCAATGTGGGGGATACAGATCCTACTGTTGGTCACTGTACGATGCATTTATCTCTACCTGTTGGTAGACCTCCTTTCTATATACACTGTTGTTTGTATGTTTCCACTCCTCATGCTCTCGGGCTTGGTACGTGCCTTGGTGGGTTGGGCCAATATGATGGTCATTGTTCACGATGGGGGACGGGACGTATGGTGTGCTGAGCGACGCACATCGGGAAGTCTGTATTCTGGCATATACCTAGATCTGCCCGGCCACCTCCTACTACGGACAGTAGCACTCGGTGCCCCCGATTGGGTGTACCCCAAAATGCTCTTTTTGTTCTCAGGGGATTGTTGGGGGGAGGGGGGTGCTCGAAGGGGATGGCTTTGGCAGGTTGGGGTTGCTGAAGTGGGTGGGGAGTGCGGGGGGTGTTTCGGGGTTGGCAGACAGACATTGTGCTTGAGTTGGGTGCTTCTGGTTTTGGAGCACTCTGGAAGGGTAGGCAAGCTGTATTTGCTTTATGGTATGAGTGGCTTGCTCTGAATGGCTGTACACTATGAATAAGACAATTAAGGTTATCACCTGGAATGTCCGTGGGCTTAACAGCCCCAAAAAATACGTTCAGTTTTTGCATACTTGGAGCGCATGAGGGTGCAGGTGGCTTTCCTACAGGAGACGCATTATACCAAGGACTCAGAAAAACAGTGGGTGCACGCTGGGTGGATGTAAGAGTGGCATCCTCATATTCTACTTACTCCAGGGGTGTGCTGATTTTGGTGAAGAAGGGTATTCCGTTCACGGTGATTCGAACAGACACGGATGAGCATGGACGAGTGGCGATTGTCCAGGGTCAGCTGGGTGATAAGGGGGTGCTCTTGGTGAACGTGTATGGCCCCAATGTGGACGATCCGTCCTTCTATTCAGATGTATGGCGTCGTATTTCGGCTTTCCCTCCGGCTGCGATTATCTGGGGCGGGGATTTTATTGTCTGTCTGGATGCCACTATGGATAGAGCTGGGAGCGGGGAGGTGAGGGCTAGACAAGCTGCGGAATTGATTAAGGGATTATTGGATACAGAACAGCTACATGACATCTGGAGGATGCGAAATGCCGCGGGCCGGGAAAGCACTTTTGTGTCTTCAGTTTACGGCTCCTGGTCTCGTATAGATTACTGGCTTCTATCGGGGGAGGTGTGTCCCTGAGTGTTGGGAGTAACTCATGAGGCTCGTACGTGGTCGGACCATTCTCCGGTCACCTTGGAATTGCAGGTTCCCACTTGCGAGAGACCACCCTTCAAGTGGCGGCTACAGCCGTCTGAACTAACGGATGTAGTCTTTCGACAGACCGTTGCGGACGCAATCACAAACTTTTTTAGGGAGGATGAGGGGTCGGTGGATAGTGCGGGGGTCCTTTGGGAGGCGTTCAAGGTTACCATCCGTGGGGTCTGTATAGGGGCGCAGTCTGGGGTGTTACGGGATCTCCGGCGCCGGATAGAGAAACTGGCGTCTGATATATCGTCATTGGAACGCGCCTATGAGTCTGATTCCTCTCCAGCCACCCTGGCAAGTATTCGCGATCTCGTATCGGAACATAATGCCACGGTTGATCAGGAATTACTGCATTGCTCTCGGCGGAAAACTGCTCGATATTACGGTGAAGGGGGCAGGCCTGGTCGATCCTTAGCACAGAAGTTGGCGGAGCCACGAAGCCAGGAGCGTATCACGGCGTTGCAGGATATGGATGGGGTTACCCGCTGCTCGACGGCTGAGCTTTGTGATATTGTATTGCAGTTCTATACCCGGCTCTATGCAGCCCGGGATTCTCCATCACCGGAGGAGATTGCTGCATATTTGGATGATGTAGCGCTGGGGTGGCTCTCTCCCACACATCGGGAACACCTTGTGCAACCGTTCAAGTTGAAGACGTTAAACTGGCTATAATGGCCTTGCCCACGTGTAAGGCTGCGGGTCTGGATGGGCTGCTCAGTGAATTTATAAAGCCTGCGCGATGGATCTGGCGCCTCGCCTACTGGCGGTATATGCGGAAGCATATGAGACGGGCACATTAGCGCCCACCCTTCGGGAGGCCTTTCTTGTGACGCTGTTGAAGCCTGACAAGCCTCCGGCCCACTGTGAATCGTACAGGCCTCTCTCGATCATTAATATTGACGCAAAAATTTTAGCAGAAATGATCGCCACCAGGATACAGCCTCTGGTTCCGCTCCTGGTTTTGCCTGACCAATCGGGGTTTGTTGCGGCGCGCTCCACGGCTCACAATTTACGTACGTTTTTTTCCACCCTGCACTACTTTGAGTCCGACTTTCAGGCCGTTGCTGTGCTGCTTGACGCAGCAAAGGCCTTTGACTCTTTGCAATGGCCCTACATGTTCACGGTCCTGACCAGGATGGGTTTTCCACCGTTCTTCTTACAGTGGCTCAAGGGTCCTTTATGATAACCCGGTTGCCCGGGTGAGAGTAAATGGGTGGGTGTCCGCGACGTTCCCTATCGAGCGGGGCACACGGCAGGGCTGCCCCCTATCGCCAATGCTCTTCTCGCTTGCACTGGAGCCACTTGCTTGTCGGCTCCGCCAGAAGCACGTGGGGGCGGCCTTGAGATTTCAGCAGCGGCTGCTGATCGTCTCCTTATACGCGGACGATATGTTACTTTATGTCCGTGAACCGGCGGTATACCTTTCTGCACTGCTTCGGGAATATGTGAGGTTCGAAGGTTTCTCTGGTCTGGGGATAAATTGGTCGAAGTCAGCGGTGTTCCCTCTGACAGAGCACACGAAGGAAGTGTTATTGGACTACCCCCTAGCCTGGACGTCGGACCCGGTGAAGTATTTGCGAGTGTGGTTACCCAGAGACCCAGAAAAAGTAGTTTCTGAAAATTACGGACGAACGATAGCGCGTATTACTGATCTGGCGGAACGTTGGGCGCATCTGCCCCTCTCATTGGCTGATAGGATTGCGGTTGTTAAGATGGCCTTTCTACCTAAGCTGCTATACTTTTTTATTAATATTCCCATTAAACTGAACATGGCATTGTTTACGTCGCTCCAATCGTCCCTTCTGTCGTTTGTGTGGGGGGGCAAGAAGCCCCGCTGTCGGTGGGATGTTTTGACTCAGCCTTTTGAAAGGGGAGGCTTTGAAGCCCCCGATATCAGACTCTATTATCTGTGCGCTCAGGCACAATTCGTCCACTATTGGCACTGCCCCCAGCGCTTTCAACCTCATGTGGCTGTTGAATCCGATGCTGTCTCCCCAATGCCATTAAAGGCGGCGGTCTTGATGGGGGGTTCAGGTGGCCCGCAGACTGAGATCAACCCAGTACATTGCACGGCGTGGGCTTGGCGAATGCTGGCTAAACGGGCTCAGGTGCCATATCTCTACGCTCCGTCGCTGCCCTTGACTTCGCACCCTGATGTCTCTGCGGCGCGTGAGAAACCGGCCCTGCGCGAATTAGCTAAGGTAGGCATTTCCCGGCTGGGAGATTTGTATATGAATGGCCGCTTTAAGACCTTGTTGGAGGTGCAGAATGGCGAGGAGCGCAGGTTTATGTTTGGCTTTACCTATGTACAGGTTCGAAATCGATCCGAGCGGCCTATCCGGACTACCCGGCGGAACCCACTGCTCTACGGGCATTGCAGGCGATGCTGTCGGGAGCGGGGCGCAAGGGCCTCATTACTAAACTGTACAATGCTTCCCTGCGTGAGTGGGACTGCGAGGATCATCCCTCCTTTTTGCGTTGGAGGGTAGTGCTGGGAGATACTCTCGTGCCGGAGGATTGGGCTGCGTGTTGTAAGCTCACGCGTCGCCTCACGGCGAATTGTAATCTTTGAATAATTCATTTCAAATTCCTTCATCAACTTTACTACACCCCGTCCCAACTATGTAGATATGGGTTGCGAGAGACGGCTGCTTGCGTGCGGTGTGGGTTGAATGAGGCGGATTTTCTGCATGTCGCATGGACGTGTGCAGGTGTGCGTACCTTCTGGACTGCTGTGGTGAAGATGCTAACAAATATTGTATCGGAACCTGTGCCGTGCACTCTGGAGCTGTGCCTTCTTGGGATGGTACAACGTCTTAAACCCTGTAATAGGCGGATTGCAGCTGTGGCTACACTATTTGCGAAAAGGGCAGTTGCACAGTGTTGGGGGGCTAAGACAACCCCTACGGTGCAGAAATGGCTTCGGGACCTGTTGTA
The DNA here is from genome assembly GCA_963921515.1 of Calotriton arnoldi. Classification (NCBI taxonomy): domain Eukaryota; kingdom Metazoa; phylum Chordata; class Amphibia; order Caudata; family Salamandridae; genus Calotriton; species Calotriton arnoldi. The sequence continues at coordinate 8,250 of CAWUFW010009394.1, forward strand.
CTGCAGGGACCAGTTGCTACTTTATGAGGAGGAATTACCGGAGGCCTCACGCCCAAAGGACTTCTGGGCCCCACTAACTGCGTACCTCCTGTCCCGCACAGATATGGAGTGATGATCTCTGCTTGTCCGTGACTCCTGGGGGACGATCCACTATCCACCCTGGTTTATGCTGGTCACTGTGGGCTTACGCCTTATGCTCCTGTTTTTCGATGTGCACTATGAATGCCCCGTATAGTTCATCTACTGTTTATGTCGATATGTCTGTATATGCCTCTCTTTTGATGTTCAGGTCATGTATGGTTGCCTTGAAGATGTTGATGCTGTCTGCCTGGGATAGGGTGGGGGGGGATTGCCACGTTGTTTTTTACATGATATACTGTACGAGACCTATCTGCGGTTGTCATTTGATTGCTGAAACTCAATAAACATATGTAAAAAAATAAAAATAAATAATAGTTGCACTTGTGATATAAAACCAACAACTGTTGACTGTTTGGCAACATCATTTAAGTATAACAAAACACCATTAATGAAAGTTTTGTTTGTTCATTCCATATTAATTCCAATCAACAGGGTAGATCGTCGTCATTTCGACCCCTTAGAACTTCAACCGATTATAACTGACTCATACCTCTATTTGATAGTAGCTCTACTCAAATATTTATTTGTAATATATTTATGCTTGTTCCTCTCCTTTCCCTTTTGTTTTTATTACTATTAATTCTATATTACATTGTACCTGTATTATATATAACGTAGCTCCTTGGGTACTTTTTATAGTACTCTTTTTTTGTATTGTTTCAGTTTATTATAAAATGTAATAAACTAATTTTAACACAAAAAAAAAAAAAGAACTTCAACCGGGTCTTCATCAGGACTAGTAAATGGTAGCAACTTACAACAAATAAAATCAATAGATCAACTTCTAAAGTGTGTTCTAGTAAGCTAAAATAGAAAACCTATTATCGGTATGGCAAAAATTATCTTACCTCGATAACCATCCATTTGGTATCCAAAAAAGGGGGGATTTCCTAATGATACTGGATCACATAAAAGGTGGTTCCAATTCTGTTAGATCACCAATTGCTCAAAGGTGTTATGGAGTGGCTTCCTATCACCACTTTATGCTTCCATTTTAAAAAATAGGCCCTACAACAAGAAGTGAGGAATGTATCTAAAAATTGAACACTATCCTTATTGAAGAGATACTATACACTGCTCATTACGAGAAGGTGCAAGTTACCATGACACCAATACATGAGAACAAAAAGTACATTGCCCAAGCGTTGTGTATAGTGGCATTAACAAAAATCATTGTGCGGTAGGAACATGCATGACGCGCAATTGTTTAAAAGAAGGGTAACTACATGACCCAAAGGAAAAGGATATCAGGATGACCAAAGATCTCATGCAAAACCCAGAATCACCCAATGTTTTCAGGCCAAAAAACCAGCTTATCCGTATGGGAAACAATGTTTCTCCCAAACATGCAAACCCTGTCTGGAGGATCAGCATTCATATCAATCTCTGTCAAAAAGCAAGAACTACTTAAAAAATTGAAAAATAGTAAGACTTTGCCATCCAATGGCAAGAAGAGGATTTACTTGTGGCAGCTACAGCATGAAGTAGCACACATGTAAGTTACAAAATGGCATTTTAGGATTGTTTATGTGCAGGAAGGGACACCTTCCTCCACATAACCAATCCTTCCCTGCACACAGACACCCTTGCACTCTGGTGCAAGGGTGCCTGCGTTGGCACTAAGTTGTTAAACTTAGCGCCATCGCAGGGGGAAACGCAAGGCTGCACCACATTTCTGTAAATATGGTGCAGCCTTGCGTTTCCGAAGTGGCGTAGCGTGTCGTTATGCCCAGGAGGCTAACGACACGCTCTGCCACTTAATTGTACATATCCCCCTGAGTCTCCAAGCCGCAAAGGAAGTGACAGCCCATATAGGTCACGTCTAAGTTTGTCGTGATATAAAAATATCACTATTCTGGGTGCACCAAGGGAATATTTGAATATGGCAATCTATTGTCACAGGGAGAACACACATATAAAATAACAGAAAACATGACAATAGCGTACAATGCTCACGCTCAGAAATAATTTCTAAATGTTAAACGCTGGAAGGTGCAGACATGCGTTTTACAGGATTCAGGTGCTTTGGAATAATGGCCTACTAAGAGACACGAGCTGCGCCTCCAGCATGAGAGCATATGTAAAAATGGCATGTCACTAATCCCCATTGATGTTAAGCAAAAAAAATCAAATAAAATGGGCAATCAAAAATAAGGGTACATATAACACTTACCAGGGCCGGACTGGCCGTAGCAGGCATCGGGCATTTCCCCGGTAGGCTGGAAGGATGGGAGCTGATTTTGCAGCAGGGGGAGTGCAATTTTGTTACTGGGGGCTGGTTTTGCAGCGGTGCTGCTATATCGGTACCCAGTAACAAAAGCAGCAGTGGGGCTGGTCCATCAGCATTGCCAGTGCTGCTTTGGGTTCCCAGTCCGACCCTGCCACATACAGCTGAACAAGATGAAGCCTAACAAAACAGTTAATCCCTTTAGGGAATCACCAAAGGTTTGAACATAGCCCCAATCATCACGACAAAGGCCCCCTCAATAACCAAAATGAGAACATTTATAAGTCAGCACGATCATGTCGCCTCCAGCATGGGAGCATATTTAAAATTGGCATGCCACTAATCCACATTGACGTTAAACAAAAAAATCTCAAATAAAATGGACAATCAAAAATCGGGGTATATGTACCACATACCTCCGAATACAATGAATCCTACCAAAACAATGAATCTCATTTGGGACTCACCAAAGGGTTTGAACGTAGCCCCAATATTATGCCACACCATTTAATTTCTGTCTGTTTTGTTTGTGGATACTTTGTTCAATAACTTGATAATTTCCGAGGGGCCTGTAAATCATGTACTTATATTCTGTCCCCTGTGCATTTCTGAAACCCTCACTGTTGTCCAAGGTTTCGTCATATTGTCAGCGCAGCCATCTGTCCGGGTGCCTCCATCTGTCAGATCTCTTTTCCCGTGTTAATGCAGTCTATTAGCACCCCATACACTAGCTGATGTCTATATGCCAGTCTAATAGAGCTCCCAGAGAGCTGTCCAGCTTCTAGAATCTGCGGCCAGCTGTGACTTGTACTACCCCCAGTGAAGCCCCCCTTTCTCTCTAAGCAAAACTCTCCTTAAAACACACACAAATGGCGGTCACTGTACTTGCAACCCAGTTTGACTGTACCTCTCTGTCCGAATGATTAAAAAACTGTCTTCTTTGCCTCTTTCCTCAGCTATGAACAGTTCTGTTCTCCAACGGGCCTCGTATTGGTGGGTCACGTTGGGCCCTTGTAAAGTGGGAATGAGGTTGGCCACAATTCAATATGTAAAAAACAAAGAATGCCTCGTCCACTAACTTCATTGAGTTTTTATAAGAACTCAACTGGACCTTTAGTTAGTTCCTACAAATTAAATGACAACCTACCACTAAACAGGTTTTACTTTTCTTTTTTGACTTAATTGTGAAACTATAGAACAGAACATAATTTTAAAAAATCAGCCCATTATTAAAATACTTGACAGTAAAATCATTCATTAATCAAATGAAAATCGTTGATCAATCACAAATCGTGTGCTTACACCTGAGTGAATAATAGTGTGTGTCAGTTCGGGCTGGACTGTTTCCATAAGGCACAGGGTCAAGACTGATTTGCATATATCTGGGTCTGAACTGGGGTGGGGAAGTGAGCTAAAGAACGATGATGGATTCAACCCAGATCTGTGACTGGGGGTGAGTGTCTGAAAAGTTTCAGCATTCCGTCCATCATCTTGTGTTTGCTTTGTTTGCCCTAAGTTGGCAGGGTATGCCCAGATGTGGGTCCCTTGCTCATTTTGCCACTGGATTCAAACTAGCTTGGCTGAGGAGGGGTGTAACCCCAATACCGGTCCCAGGATGCTTGTTTCCGGTCCAGGGAAGACTTGGCTTGGCAGTTCGGGCTGGACTGTTCCCATTAGGCACAGGGTCAAGACTGATTTGCATATAGCTGGGTCTGAACTGGGCTGGCGAAGTGAGCTAAAGAACGATGATGGATTCAACCCAGTTCTGTGACTGGGGGTGACTGTCTGAAAAGTTTTAGCACTCCGTCCATCATCTCCTTGTGTTTGCTTTCCTGGGTTCAAGGGTTTATTGTCTGGCTTCCTGATCAGAGCCACAGAGACAGAAAAGGCACAAACCATCTGGAAGCCACACCTGGACCCAGTCTGAGTGAGTCCTTACCACTCCAAGTGGTGCCCCTCCAGTCCTGGACCCTTGCAGTGGTACTAAATGTGCCCAGATAGCAAATGTGCCCAGGTAGCCCAAATCCAAAACTTGGGAACATTTTCAGCCAGAAAGTGCTCTTAGAACCGAGAGGAGACCAGGACCTACCTGCCCGCCAATCCACCCAAGGTGCATCTCCAGATGGCCTGACTTTGCTGTAGCTCCTGTAAGGTTCATATCCACAGCAGCAAATACTTTTCATTGGCTCCTCGCAGAAGGGGTATCCGGGATTGTGGAGATCTCATCGGCTACAGCCTGATGCTTTGGCCCTGTGGAGATTTTTGACTTCCACAAAAGAGACTAAATCTGAACATAGAAATCTTCACTTCAATTTTTTCCAGTGACTACCCGATGACGGATCCTCCTTCTTGGACACCGCCAGCTGCTCTCCTCCTCTGAACTTCACCTTCTCAGAAATTTTTCTTCCAAATTTCTTCTAAATCCGAAGGTAAGCGGAGACAGGGCCCAATCCATTTAATGTATCTGCACAACGCTCCATTGAGGTATCACAAAGCCAGATGTCCGCGGTTGGTGATTCGACCTTTTAGGTGCTATTTTCACTCTAAACTTTCAAAAATTCATAACTTTGTTTCTACTGATTGGAATTTTGGTATCAATTGATTTATTACAATTTATTCATATGTTTCTAAATCGTTGAGACATTTTACTTGTGTTTTCTTTTTACTTTATTACTGTTTAAGTGCTGCATAAATGCTTTACACATTGCATCTAAGTTACGGCTGACTGCTTTTGTGCAAACCACAAGTGGATTAAGTACAGGTTAATTTAGTGACTCTTTGTGGTTCACCATGACAAGGTGTGTGGCTGTTGCTTGAGAAGGGTTCACACCCCCTCAACCAACAACCTAATTTTCCAAACCTGCTTATTCCTTTGTAAGAAATGTTGTTGTTGGTTGACTGGGGTGTTAGCCCTGGTCAAGCAACAGCCACAATCCCTGGCAGGGTAAACCACAAAAAGTCACTAAATTAACCTGTGCTTAGCCATGGGTAGCTTGATACAAAATCCAGTCAGGATTAACTTAGAGGCAATGTGAAAAGTTTTTATGCAGCACACAAACAGTAATAAAGTGAAAACACAGCATAAGAAAACCCTAGACCAATTTAGCAAAACAGAATACATTTTAATAAATTATTTGACACCAAAATGACAAAAATCCAATCGGTGAAACTGGAGTTATTAATTTTTAAAGTTTTTTGTTAAAACTAGAGCATAAAAGATCAAAGCACCAACCACAGACATCTAGCAGCACTAGACCAGGTCAAAGTAAAAAAAATGTAGCTGGCCACGATGGAGCGTGGATTGAATACAAGACATGGATTGGGCCCAGTCAGTGCTTACCTTCAGACTTAGAAAGATTTTTAAGAAAAATGTTTTGAGAAGGTAAAGGTCAGCAAGGCAATGCTACAGGCAATGTCCAAGGAGGCAGCACCGTCATCGGGAGCCTTTGGACAAAGTTTCAGTGAAGATTTCTACATTTGGACTTAGTCACTTTTCCAGAAGTTGAAAATATCCAGCAGGAGGAGGCAGGAGGCTGTAGCCGAAGACAGCTCTAGGAGGTCAGCTACCACTTTGGCAAAGAACCGCTGAAGAGGATTTGCTGCTGTGGGGAAGAATACAGAGGGAGAAGCCGCAAAGTCAGCTGACCAGAGATGCACCTTGGGTGGATAGACAAGCAGGTTGGTCATGGTCTTCCCTCGGTTCTTAGAGCACGCTTTAGCTGAAAAAAAGTTTGGATTTTTGCTATCTGGGTACCTTTAGCACCTCAACCAAGGTCCAGGACTGGAGGGACACTACTGAGGAGTACAGAATTCACCCAGACTAGGTCCAGGTTCAAAATGGTGGGTGCCTTTTATGCCCCTGTGGCTTAAAACAGGAGGCCATCAAACTAGCTCTTGGAGTCACTCTGGTAGTCCTTGGTTCAGGTGAATAAGCAGAACTCAAACAGCAAGGCTGGCCTCTGAGGGTTCGAGGTAGGCTCCAGGCAGCAAAGCCATCCATTCAAGTGTAGCAAAGCAGTCTTGAGGAGTACACAGCAGGTCACAGCACAAGCTGAATTGAGCACAAGCACTTTAGCACTAGTTAGCAGTGGTAAAGTGCATAGAGCCCTGCGGCCAGCAAAAACGATTTTCAGCAGAAAAATGGATGTGAGTGGGCAAAACATTTAGGGGAAGACCACCCTAAGGCTGGAAAAAGTTTAACACATGTCTCCCCAAGCTGAAAGTATGGATAACTACCCAACCTCCTGGCAGTTCTCATCACTAAGATGCAAGAACCTTGACAGACCATCAGCATTGGAGTGGTCTGACCTAGAAAGATGTTTTACCATGAAGTCCATTTCCTCAAAAATTCTGGATTCTCACCCCTCAATTGCATGATCTACCTGAGGGGGCTGTGGTCTGTCTGAATCTGGTAATGTGTCCCAAACAAATATGGTCTTAGCTTTTTCAGTGCCCAAAAGACAGCAAAGTCTTCCTTCTCAATAGCACTCCACCTCTGTTCCCTAGGATGTAGCCTACTAGAGACGAAAGCTACAGCCGGGTCTAGGCCCTCCTAATTGAGTTGTAATAAGCCTGACCCTATGCCATACTCTGAGGCATCTGTTTGAACAATGAAGTCCTTGGACAAGTCGGGGGTCTTGAGCACAGGGGCTGTGCACATATCCTGGTTGAGGGAGTGAAAAGCTTTCTAGCAAGCCTTCATCCAGATCACCTTCTTGGGCTGCTTCTTGGAAGACAGTTCAGTCAAGGCCCAACAATGGTGCCATGTCCCTTTAAAAACCTCCTGTAATATCCAGTGATGCTCAGGAAGGACCCCATTTGAGTCGGAGTTTTGGGGGCTCCCACACAAGGAGAGTTTCTAATGTTGTCCCGTCCACAAGGTGACCCAAGTGCACCACAGACCACTGCTCTATCAGGCACTTACTGGCATTGATTGTCAGGCCTGCCTGTTGCAGGGCCTGAAGCACTTTCTGCAAGCGAAAGAGGTGGTCCTTCCAGCTGCTACTGAAGACAGCTATGTCATCCAGGTAAGCAGCACTGAAGGCCTCCATACCAGCCAAGACCTGGTTCACCAGCCTGTGAAAGGTGGCGGGGCCATTTTTTCAGTCAAAATGGCATCACCTTAAATTGAAAGTGGCCCTCTGGGGTAGAAAATGCTGACCTCTTCTTAGCCCCCTCAGTTAGGGCAATCTGACAGTACCCAGAATTCAAATCAAAAGTACTCATGAACTTGGCAGCCCCGCAGGATTGGAGTTCTGGGGCCGCGCCCGCTGGGGCAGCCTTTTGTACTAGCACCACTGGGCTGGACCAGGGACTAACGGAGTGCTTAATCACCCCCAGTTCCAACATGCTTCCAGAACTTGGTCATCTAGTTCCTGAGGGCAAGCATGTAGCTAACCACATCCTGGGGTGTGTTCTTGGGAGCTAGCTTCCGCCCCTCCATAACCAGACTCTGAGGTCTCTCAATAAGGTGGCACAGAAGCTCAAATAGGCTAAACCCAATTCCCTTCTGTGGTACCTCCCTGTAGGCAAAAAACAGGCATAGTAAGACAACGTCCTACTTCAGCCTCATGGATTCAAACAGGCCATAATTATGCCTTTTAGGGACTTGATAAATCTTTCAACAAGCCCATTGGTTTGTGGATGGTAGGGTGTGGAGAACTTGTAGGTTACCCACACTCCTTCCACATTGACTTCATGTACGCAGACATGAAGTTGGTGTCCCTGTCAGGCAACATGTCTTTGGGGAACCCCATTCGGGTGAAAATGCCCATCAGGGCCCTAGCCACTGCAGGTGCAGTCACAGTCCTCATAGGTATGCCCTCTGGGTACCTAGTTGCATGGTCCACCAAGACCAGGTAAACCTGTTGCCTAAGGCTGTCTTGGGTTCCGAGGGTCCTAAAATGTTGATGCCCGCCCTTTCAAAGGAGGTGAAAACAACTGGTAAGGGATTCACGTGAGCCTTCAGCTTTTTCCCTGTTTTTCCCAGTGGCCTGGCTGGTGAGACAAGTCCTATAGAATGCATTGGAGGCTACCATCACCCGGGGCCAATTAAAATGGGAGATAAGCATGGCAAAGGTCTTGTCCTGCCCCAGATGTCCTGTCAGGGTAATTTCATGAGCCTGCCCCAGTGGGAAGGCATGTAGCACTGGGGAACTACCAACACACGTGTTGCCCCATTCACAGATGCCTTAGGCTCACATGCACAGGTGCCATAGGCTCACTACTCAGGTGGTCATTATCCCAATATATGAGGTGATCTCCAGAGTTATCACCATCTGTCTGGGTGTCAGCTTGTCGCCTTATGCCTTCCAAAGTTGGGCACTCCTTCTGTGCCTTACAGAACACCTACGTGGTGGGTCCTCCTTCAGCTTGCCATACAGCAAGTTCAGGCAGGTCACCAAGAGAGGCAATGTCCTCCCCGATCGGCTCCAGGGTGACCTCATCCGTAGCCACATCCACCTGTACCGTGGGACATTCAAGGGCTGGTTTCCCATGTCCCTTGCCCTTCCCTCTCTTGACAGCTGTCTTGTCCATTTTTCCAGGCTCCAGACCTACTTGAATCCCCACCTGGGCACCCATGGATTTGGTGTTCAAACAGACCCACTGAAGCAACCCCAACATTTCCAGGTATGACCTGAGCGCCACTTCCTTCCAGGCAGTGTGCTCCAGATCTTTCCCTAACAGACAGTCCATAGGCATGGCAGGGCTCACAGCAGATTTCAGAAGACCTGAGACACCCCGATTCAAAGGAAATCAGAGCAACAGGATAGTGGCTCTCCAGGTTGTCTGCTACTACAACATGGTGGAATGAATTGGGTATCACTTGCTCTGAGGGCACCAGATGATATCTACTGGCTACTGTATGCGTCAGAGCCTCCACCCTCTGCCCATTGAAGGTGACCCACTGCCTATATATACTTGGAAGTATTAGAAGGCTTGTGGGCTTTGGACACCACCTCCTTGTAACCCAGGGACATTAGGGTAACCTCAGCTGTCTCTCCCACAATAACTGGGGCCATCTCCTCCCCAAGCACTACGCTGGCCAAACCTGGCTCTGCCCACCACTGGGGGGCTGTGCCCTCTTGGGACACTTGAGATCACCTTTGGTCTGCCCATACAGGTAACACCCATAGCACTTGGGGACAAATTTACCAGTGTGCCTTTCAAGAAAGTCTTTCTGCTGGTGGCCACAATGGGAATGTGACCTTTTCCCCTGAGCACTAATTTGGGGTCCATGAGAGAACTCTTTCTTGTTTTTATCTCTCTTTTCTTTCTTCTGGTGGGAACCCTGACCACCCTTTTGGGAGTCTCCCTGAGATGCCTTCTTGGACACTCTGGTGCTGACCCAAAGGGCTGCTTCCTAAACAAGCTTCCTGAGGTCAGTCAGCTTGCTATCTACTAGGTGTTGTCACAGCTCTGTAAAACATGTTTTGAGCATCTGCTCCTTCAGAATCAGGTTGTACAGCACAACAAAATCATCCACTTTGCTGCCCCTCACCCAGCCCTTCAGTGCCTTTCTGGAATAACCTAAGACATCCACTGGGAGCTTGTGACTGTCTCTGACCTCTAACTGCACTTCTCAGGGTCAGCCAAAATTTGGAAATAAGAATGGCTTTCATGGGGCATACTTGTTCTGGTCCTCAACCTCAATTGTAAACAGTTTGTTTCTCCCCACTGCAGGCATGTACTTGCATAAGCTATACTCTTCACCCCCAGTACTCCTCTATCAGGTATACTAAATAAAATTGCAAATATGTACAAAATTATAGTTGTCTAAACAAATGCTGGATTTGCAAATTGCGTAATTACGCATTAACTCTACATAATTGTCCCCAAATTTTGGGTAGCTACATGAACTTTGCACACACCTAAATTTTATTGCATTATGTTTTAGTAGGTCATGTTTTTGTATTTCATTTTTGGGCTGAGTAGGGAGTTTGCTGCAGAATGTATTATCCAGAAGTTAATACATTCTGCTGCAAATTGTGTCAAATAATGAATAAATGAATAGTGTTTCTAGACAATTATTTTTATTTGTCTCTGAAGAATATTTCGTGTTTGGGGGTAAGGTAGGGTCAGTCTGGCTAAGAGATTCACTGGGTGACACTGCTCAGGTTCCCATCTTCAGAATGATTTATTTTCACTCACTGATTGTATTAATCACTCCAACACTTCTGCACTAACTCACTTAGCTTCTCATTCTCTCACTTGCTCACTGACACACTAATTTTCTCAGTCACCACATCAAATTCTTGGTCGTCATTTGTTCACACACTCACTTCATGCTTCACTCACTCACTTGTAAACTCAAACTCAAACAAGTCGCTGGCATGTGCTCAGTCACTATCTCATTTGCTCATTCCTTCACTCACCTTAATCACTTATCATAATCATTCAGTCACTTACTGACATCCACACTCTTTCATTTGCTTTCCCACTCACTTGCATGCTGCTCACCATTTCACTGATTTGCCACTTGCTTACATTCACTTTTTAATTTTCACACTTGGTGTCCAAACACTTGCCATCCAATCACTCACCGCTTCATTCACATACTCACTTATTACCACATTGCAGTCAAGTGACAGTGAATCCTCTGGGGCTCTGCTCACCGACTCATTTGCTCAATCACTTGGGCCTTCACTCCTCACTCATCAGCCCACTCAAACACTGTTTCACTTACCTTCTCCATTGTTCATTCCCTTACTCTTTGGACAGTCACATGTTTATTCTAAACCCCAAAAATTCATTGACTTGCCCAATCACATATACATTCACTCGTTCTCATTATTTCAAACCCTTACAATCAAGTTATTGCATAAAAATTACGATAATTTGAACTATTTTGATATGTAAAGTTTCTAATGGAAAGGATGAATACAAAATGCATTTATCTTTATCTCTTAATTTCCATTTTCGACTAGCCTGTTAAAATTGTGAAGGAGTGGGGGGTCTGCAGTCACCAGGTGGAATGCACTGTGGTGCATCTTCTTTCTAGAAAGGACTATTTGATTCCACGGTGACCTATCTGAAATGCCCCAAAGGATGACAGTGCCACTGGTCCAGAATGAACTGGCAGATAGCATGCTGGGGGCTGGCTTTTCTTCAATGGTCTTCACAGGGCTCGAAAAATCATTAAAATGTTACTAGACCTGCATGTCTGGTAACTTGAAAAATCTACTCGACATAACTGTAATGTACTGGACCAGTGAACTGGTCTCAACGCGATTGTCACACAGTTCACTTTACAAAATCCTCTAACTTCAGTCACAGAATGCAAAGTAAATGTAGGAAGACAAACTGACTTTTGACCTGTCTCTGAAAGCCAAGCAAATGTGACAAGATAAGATTTAAAGGCAAGCAGAACACCTGTTGTCAGCCTGCCAGAAAGGATGAGTAGGTCCTAAAAATAGCACAGCCTGATTAAATCTGGCTCGCCATAGCGAGTGGGTACGTGGATTTTTTGAGCCCTGCTTAAGATTCATTGTGGGCTCACTGAAACTGCCTGTGAGGTGGGTGTGAGCACTCAGGGAACTAAGTGACTTGTGTGTAAGAGCCTATGGTTTGGGGGGTCCTCAGCAAATCCTTGCAGTCTTGTTTTTATAATCAGAAATTATGCAATCACTCCATAAATGCTCTAAATGGTAGATAACCATTCAAATACTAAGTGTATTGTAGTGTAATGTGTTTTCACTCACCACTTAAAGTTCATTCTGTTACTATCATCAAAAGCACAGGCTGGAGGAGAGGCTAATTAGCAACCTTAAATTAAATGGATGCACAAGCAAGCAAACTCCAGTTTCTCAGTTTATTGTGACACGCAGGAGAATAGGGAAACTCATATGCAGGTAGCTTGTGATGCTATGCTGCATTGTCTCAATCTTAAAGAACAGATGATGGACGGAATGCTGAATTAATCAAACATTCACCACCAGTCACAGATCTCGGTTAAATCTATTGTTTTTTTGCACACCAGGCCATTCCAGTTTAGACACAGCCATATGCAAATCAGTATTTAACCTGTTCCTCATAGGAACAGTCCAGCCAGAACTGCCAGGCTAGGTCCTCCTTGGACCAGAAACAAGCATCCTGGGACTGGTTTTGGGGTAACATCCCTCATCAGCCAGGCTAGCTTGAATCTGGTGGCATAGCGAGCATAGGACCCATGTCTGGGCATACCATTCCCCCTTAGGGTGACAAATACAAAAAGAATAGATGACGGACAGAATGCTGAATTAATCAAACATTCACCCCCAGTCACAGATCTGGGTTAAATCCCTGTTTTTGGCACGCCACGCCATTCCAGTTTAGACCAAGTCATATACAAATCAGTCTTGACCCTGTTTCTCATGGAAACAATCCAGCCCGAACTGCCAGGCTAGGTCCTCCCTGGACCAGAAACAAGCATCCTGGGACCGGTTTCAGGGTCCCTTGCTCACTTTGCCACTGGATTCAAGCTAGCCTGGCTGATGAGGGGTGCTACCCTGAAACCGGTACCAGGATGCTTATTTCCAGTCCAGGGAAGACCTGGCTTGGCAGTTCAGGCTGGACTGTTTCCATGAGGAACAGGGTCAAGAATGAATGGCATATGGCTGGGTTTGAACTGGGGTGGCGAAGGAAGCTAAAGAACAATGATGGATTCAACACAGATCTGTGACTGGTGGTGAGTGTCTGAAAAATTTCAGTGCTCCGTCCATCATCTACTTGTGTTTGCTTTTTTCGCCCTAAGTTGGCAGTGTATGCCCAGACATGGGTCCCTTGCTCACTTTGCCACTTGATTCAAGCTAGCCTGGCTGATGAGGGATGTTACCCCGAAACCAGTCCCGGGATGCTTGTATCCGGTCCATGGAAGACCTGGCTTGGCAGTTTGGGCTGGACTTTTCCCATGAGGAACAGGGTCAAGACTGATTTGCATATAGCTGAGTCTAAACTGGGGTGGCAAAGTGAACTAAAGATCGATGATGGTTTCAACCCAGATCTGTGATTGGGAGTGAGTGTATAAAAAGTTTCAGCGCTCTGTCCATCATCTCCTTGTGTTTGCATTGTCCCAAACTTGGAGCACACTGAACTCACATCTTCCACACCATCCACTCCCAAAAGAAAACATCAAGCTGGGTCTCAGGGAGGCCAGCAAAGGCACAACTGATAGAGCGAAATGTTCTTGTGAATTGTAGGGGTGCATCATAATCACTGATAGGCCGCACCCTCTTGTATTTAGACATATATTCGTATATTAAGTTTCATATTCATGTATGTTTAGTAAAGAATGAATAGTTCACTGAGACAAAGTGAACCCAGTAGCATAATGGTGTTAGGATATTGATGTAATGTAATGCTTATTGAATTGTGTGAACTTAATGCATAGGGAAATTAGTTTGTGTGTGTAATGTAATTGCAGTAGTTTAAACGTGCACCATATTAAAGTTGCACATGTAATTCATTGTTTGCATATGAAGTGTAATGAAAATGCTTATAGGGAAAAGTAAGATGTGTGTTTAAAAATTATATGTAAAGGCCTGACTACATATATGCTTAGGGAGGCCTGGTATATTCTTATGTTAGCTTATATTGTAGGCCGAGAAATGTTTCTCTTGGTAAGGCTCTCTGGGCACAAACGGTAGATTTAATTTGCACAGTAGAAGGTTTCTGTTGAACGTATCTTTTGTTGCAGGTGCAAGGACACATGTCTCGTTAGTAAAGACTAACTCTTTGTTTTCGAAAGCTAGAGAAAGGGGAGGCATGGTACGGGGAGTGAAAAGGAATGTAGGGATGATACTTTCGGCGGAGAAGGTGCCTGGGACTCAAGGTCATCGCAACCGTCCAGGATGAAGTAACCGTTTCGATGGAAAAGCACAAGAAAGAAGACCTGGCCAAGGAGGCGTGCCAAAGGCGTGTACAATTGTATTGTGGTTTTGTATTAGGGATAGTGCCCTGAGGGAGGAGGCCAGAGAAGAGGTAGGGGAGACCTGAGAGAAGGACAGAGCTGAGCTTAGGTATTATGTGATTGCACTTCTTAGGAAGTCCTCACAGCTGACACCCTTTATTCACTCTTGCCTGGGAAAATCGTTATGCAGGGATGTCACTTAGCGTTAGTGTAGGGACAGCTATTGATTTTAAGCTTGTTTAGTTCAATGAAGAGCAACTTAGAAATTGGAGCAATCATAGTCTGGTTGATCCTTTTAGAACTTTCTATTCTCCTTATCCTAAGTCGGATGAGATTTCTGCGTAGATTATTATTTGTATTAGTGCCCATCTATTTCTTTAACCTCGTGTTGAGGTGCTTGCACGTTCAGTTATTCTTGGCGATAATAAATTCTCAAACTTGAATTCGGAGTCAGTGGTCCTTTCAGACAAAAATGAATGCTGTGATATAACCAGATGGGATTCTCTCCTTTACACTATTCAACAAGTAAAAAGATCTTGGCGACCAGAAGGTTCTTATAGATAATTAGATAAGAATCGGCGTTATCAGTTGGTAGCAGAGTAGGATGGTTACCTTTGATGGTAAGGGGAGATCTAGAGCAAGATAGGAGATTAAGTTGCCCCATAGAGCCCGAGTGACGCAGATCCAGAGGACCGCGGGAGAAGGATGTCGGAGGTCGTGGAAAACTGACGGAGAGTGCCGGTGCGGCGGAAGTAGCAGTTCGTAGTAGAGTGAGTATGAAAAGAGTGATGTTTGGTAGATTGCGGTGTTTTATTGTTGTGTGATGTCTTGCGGAGTTGGAACGAAAGTTGTGTGATTGAGAAACGGACCGTGAGCGCGCGCGGGACCGGGAGATTTATTGTGGTGTAGAATACACCCAGAGTTGAGAACGTTGACCAGAGTTGTGGGGGTCACGAGACGTCATTGACAGACCCACTGAAGATAGGGAACACATGAGTGAGTGTGTGAATAACCAACGCAGGTCGTAGGTTATTGTGTGCAGAACATCGAGTGAGTGAATCCTATCGAGTGTGCTAAAGGCGATTGTCCGGTCGTTTCGCGGACAGACGATTGCCAGATTGAGGTCAACAAGCTCAAGAGGCTGAATCGGTCATTGGTAAGACCGACGGTCAGAGAGGTAATTGTTCGGTAGGACGGACATTATTTCAGAGTATGATTGGGACAGATGCGAGCGAGAACAAGTGAATTAGAAAGGAGGGTAACTGCTGCGAGCGGAGGAAAAGTGACGTCAGACAAGTGCCGCGCTGCGAAAGGCCGGTTGGTGTGAGCCGCGCTGGGATTGGTGGATTGAAATCAGGAAGTAAAAGCGGACATTTTGAGTGCAAATACAAAGTTGATTTATCATGAAATGTTTTAAAGCTTTACGGGAACTTTGTAGAGGTGATAGACATGTGGTTGTTCGGGAGGGAGAGGAAGCTCCTCCCGAGGATACACCAGCACATTATATGGCGAAGAATGTAGGATTGCATACTATAATTTGGCTTGAGAATTGGCATAAAATGACAGAAGCAGAAGGAGAATTGTCGTTCCCTCGATATGGTACTTTCAGGTTAGAGGTGCTGTACCAGCTAAAAAGTGTAATGGCTTCATTACGACCACTACCTAGACCAACACAGTTTGAAGCACTACATGCGTGGATAAGAGCAGCGTATGATAAGAAGAAGGACAGATGTCAAGAAAGGGTGAAGAAATCGGTCAGGGCATTTCAAGATGCAAGGTGGGATGCATTGGAGAAAAGGTGGAGAGTGGAAACGATCGAAGGAGATAAGTTGTACCCATTGTTAGTACAAAATGGGAAAATAATAAGAATCGATGAGGACGACAGTGATCTAGATGACAGCTTGTTGGATAGGATGTTGGCAGAGAGGCCACCACCATTTAATCCAGATTCAGAAGAGGGAAAGACGACCCCAGCAGTGGCAATAGTTGATGAAAGCCAGAACCAGACTAGCATGAGAGTAGTGGGAAGGATTTCCACAGGAACGGAGGGGGCAACAGCGTCTATGATAACACAGCCTCCTGCGGGGAGCACAAGATTACCGGACTCCTTGACAGTACCGGTTACCATTGGCCCTATAGTACCGGTATACGACCCAGACCGAGTGAGAGAAGGGAGTTCCGTACCGATGAGAAGGGAGGAAGGAAACAGTGAGAGTGGGAATGGGTTTGGAGTGAGGGTGGTTCATTTCCCAAGACCAATGGAGACAAGTACGCCGTTACCGGCTACTGCGGACTCTTCCTTCAGGAGAGAAGAGGAGAGACCAGAAAGACCGAGGTCTTTGCGGGAATCTAAGTCAGCTTTGAGGGAGTGGACACCAACAGTAACGAGGCAAGAGGATAGGATGCAAGGAGATAGGGCACAAAACGTCTCGGAAGACAGACCAAGTTCCAGGAATATGACAGAAGGGAATAGGTCGCAAGGACAGAATAGCAACTGTGATGAGCGGGATGGCTCGGGTTGTCGAGATGTACTGAGGAGTGCAGTACAGGCAAGGTTGCTAGACGTAGTGAGGTTGAAAGCAGAGGTAGACGAAATGATCAGTGGGGGTCTGCCTTTGGAAAGGATAGAAATTTATGGATCGGATGAGCTGCTGTTTGTAGCAAAAGATGTGACTCGAAAAGCTAGAATGGCACATGATAGATTGAAGGAATTGGCCAAAAGATATGAAGTGGACCTGAACAAAACTAAAGCGTTACAGGGACCACATAGATTGCATTACAGTGATCAGGAGCTGGAGGAGAAAAGAATAACAGGATTAAGAACACACACCAGAGACCTGATTATAGGAATGAGAATATGGATTTTGTTGGACAAATGGGAAGAAAGGTGGTCCAAAAAGAAACCAGTAAAGAGAGCAGAAGGGGAAACGCCGCCTCCAGGAGGGGGGCGACGGGTGTTGGAAATTTTCCTTTACGGGAAGTACAGAATGGAGGGTACGTGCATGTGCCGTGGAATAGAGGTGATTTGGCTGCATTTACAAATGATTTTCCTCGGCTGAGGGAAAAACCGGTAGAGTGGTACAAACAGGTTGAGCGATTTGTGAAAATTTCAAAAGTATTGTGGATTGATTTGAACACTTTGTTTGACATAGTGGTACCGGGAGATTTGTGGACAGCTTGTAAAGTCGCTATTGAGTGGCCGACTTCGGAACCAGAAAGAGAGGCGGTTACAAATGGTCCATCGCCACTAGTCATGAAAAAGTATGAACAGGTGATTACATGGTTGAAACTGAAGATTTCACCTCAGGATATAGATTGGGTTAAGATAGATCGGACTGTACAGGAACCCAAGGAAACGGTGCATGAATATTATGAAAGACTTTTGCAAGCTTTTAAACAGTATAGTGGGTTAGATATCTTGGACCCCAAGGATATGGGACAGTTTGTCTCAAAGTTTGTACTGGGTCTGAGAGTGGAAATCAGCCTCATGATACAGCACCATTTGATCTGCTGGCAGAACAAGCCACTAGATGAAATTTTGCGATATGCGAGATACTGTAGTGATGAGGTGGAATCGAAACATAGAAAGCTAAAAGACAAATTGATGCTTGTCCAGATGCAGACAGCACAGAGTCAGCCTAGTGGAGGGACATTAGGAAGAAAGCAAGGAAATTTCCAGGGAAACCAGAATGGGCAGGTACAGGGAAAGGGAAAACCAGTAGACCCCAAGACAGGAGTGGACGTGGCCACATTGAAGAAGACCACTGCGTGTCATCTTTGTCGCCAGGTCGGACATTGGAAACGCGAGTGTCCTTTGAACCCAGCTAATCAGTTGCAGGAAGAGGAAGAGGGGGCTCAGGCACCCGCGCAAGAGGTAGTTAACACAATAACGAGGCCTAGAACGATGAAAGGGGGGTTTACAATTCTCACGCCCAGGTTCCCCAAGCTCCAAGGATTTCACAAGGAACACGAACGTACCAACAGATGCCCCTGTTCGAAAGTTATGACGAGGATAGCTTAGACCCTTTATCCTGACGGTGCCTGAGGGGGAGGAAGACTGCACACTTGGAGCGGTCTTGGAGGTAGACCAGAGAGGACCTTTTGTGGAGGCAGAGATTGAGGGCAATCCTGCAACACTTTTGGTTGATACTGGAGCTACCCGGTCTACTGTAAGATCAGCAGTAGTCCCTAACCTACCCCTCTCGGGACAATCAATCCAGGTTGTTGGAGTAGCGAACAAGAAAATAAGCAGCCCATTGACAGAACCGATCTTAGTAAAGATAGGTACTTTCCAAACTAGACATCAGTTTGTAGTGTGTGATACGAGTCCAGTTTGTCTTTTGGGAAGAGATCTGTTGTGCAAGTTGAACTGCACGATTTATTGTACACCACGGGGAGTGGAGGTCCAGACGATAGATGACGATGCAGACTTTAAAATTACCAATCAGCTTCTGTGTATAGATCTGTACCCAATGGTGACTGTGGAAGAACTTCCACTTGATCTGAGAGACGCAGTGTCGTCTGTAGTGTGGGATTTCGCAGGTGACGAAATAGGTTTAATCAAAGGGGTTGAACCAGTGCGGATTGAGGTGAAACAGAATGTTGATTTCCCAGGACACCTCAATACAACCTGTCGACAGAAACAGTTGCAGGGATAAAACCTGTGATCGAGACTTTCATTGAGAAAGGCATTTTGAAAGAGATCAGAGGTAGCCCCTGTAATTCGCCCATAATGGGACTACAGAAACCGAGCGGGAAATACAGGATCGTGCAAGACCTGCGAAAGGTTAACACGATAGTTGTCCCTTGTTGTCCAGTGGTACCGAATCCTTCAGTAATACTGTTCCAGATCCCATGTGAAGCCGAGTGGTTTACGGTTATCGATTTGTGTCAAGCCTTCTTTTCGATACCGCTCCACGAGGAAAGCCAATTTCTTTTTGCGTTTAGGCTAGAAAATCGTGTGTTAACATGGTGTCGTATCCCTCAAGGGTATACGGAAAGTCCATCTATCTTCAACCAGATTCTGAAGAAGAACCTTGAGAGTCTCGTGTTGCCGCAGAACTCAGTTCTCGTGCAATACATAGATGACTTGCTCATTGCCTCAGAAACAGAAGATGCTTGCAGAATTGACACTGTAGCCCTGTTGAACCATTTAGCAGAGAACGGACATAAGGTATCCCCGAACAAGCTGCAGTACTGTTTGAAAGAGGTACAGTACTTGGGACACAGATTGGAAAAAGGCAAGAGGAAGGTGTCACCAGATCGAATAGAGGCAATAATGAGCATGGCAGTACCCACGACACAGAGAGAAGTTAGGATGTTTGTGGGAATGGTTGGCTATTGTCGACAATGGATTCCTAGTTTCTCCTTGAGAGCAAAGCCTCTGCAGAGGCTTACGCACAAGGATGTGAGTGATCCGGTACCATGGGACGAGGAGTGCTTGATATCATTCCTGAAACTGAGAGAGGATTTGTGCAGGGCTCCGGCACTGGGAATGCCAGATTACAACAAGGCCTTTTCATTGTTTTGTTATGAGAGGGAAGGATGTGCATTAGCAGTGTTAGCTCAGAACCATGGAGGTGTCCGTAGACCAGTTGCCTACTTTTCAGCTACTTTAGATCCAGTAGCTTCTGCGTTGCCCGGATGTCTAAGATCCGTTGCTGCAACAGGTGTCAGCATTGAAAGATGTGAAAGCATTGTAATGGGACATCCATTGACTGTACATGTGCCCCATTCGGTTGAGTTATTGATGACCAGGACTAAGACCCAGCACCTAACGAACAATAGGTTAACAAGGTACGAGCAAGTCATACTTGCCGCAGAGAATGTGACTCTGAAAAGGTGCTCCGTCTTGAACCCTGCGACATTGATGCCTACACCGAACACGGATGATGAAGATTGTGAGGACCATGATTGTCTCGATGTGACCGAACTTTGCACCAAACCGAGACCTGACATTGTCGATGAACCACTGTCTGACCCAGATGAAATTTTCTTTGTCGATGGTTCATGCTTAAGAGACAGTGTGGGTCAATTAAGAGCAGCGTTTGCTGTATGTACCATTTCAGGAGTGGTCGAGGCTGCTTGCCTAGAAGGAGTACGCTCCGCGCAGGTAGCTGAGATCATTGCCTTGACCCGTGCCTGTTTGGCCGCTGATCGAATTCGAATCACGATTTACACAGACAGCCAATATGGGTTTGGCGTGGTGCATGACTTCGGGCAGTTATGGTCTCAGAGGGGATTTTTGACATCATCTGGCTCACCCATTCGTAATGGAGAATATGTAAGACAATTGTTAGATGCATTACAGCATCCGAAAGAAATTGCTGTGGTAAAATGCTCAGCCCATGGGAAAGGGGAGGACTTTGTATCATTGGGTAACAATTATGTGGATGAGGTTGCCCGCTTCTGTGCAGAACAAGGATGCATATTCACGGAAAGAGAGATAGGGGAGAGCCAAGAAGGAACCGATCTCAGCATAATGTTGGCCATGGCAGACACTTGGGAAGAGCTTAAGAGATTGCAGGATGAAGTTTCAACCAAAGAGAGAGAAGGATGGATCAAAGCTGGGTGTGAGAAAGGAGATGTGGATGTATGGGTATCAAACGATGGGAGAGCCGTGTTGCCTGAGGAATTGCTGAGTCCGATGGCAAGACTGATACATGGACAGGCACACCTTGGTAGAGATGCAATGATGAGGGTGTTTAGACAAACGTGGTATAACCCACGGTTCCGAGCAATGGCTGAAACGGTATGTCAGAGGTGTGTTACGTGTCAACAGATGAATGCTGGAAAGAAAACTGTAGTTACATTGAGTCATATTGGAAGGTCAGGAGGGCCCTTCAATAGGATACAGCTGGACTTCGTGGAGATGCCCAAGTGCAATGGGTTGAGGTACATTTTAGTGCTGGTATGTGTATTCTCACGGTGGGTGGAGGCTTACCCCACACGCAGGTGTGACACGCTCACAGTGGCTAAGTTACTGTTGAGGGAGCTTATCCCTAGATTCGGGATCCCGACCTCTTTGGAATCAGATAGAGGAGGGCACTTCCATAGCGAAATCATGAAGTTGCTTTGTGCTGCATTGAACATAGACCAGAGACTTCATTGTAGTTACAGACCAGAGGCTTCTGGGATGGTGGAACAAGTTAATGGAACTTTGAAAGCCCGGATGGCAAAAATGTGTTCTTCGACATCCCTGAAATGGCCCGACGCCTTGCCACTCGTGCTAATGAGCATGCGAAGTGTCCCAGACAGAAAGACCGGGTTGTCCCCCCATGAAATACTAATGGGGAGGGCAATGAGACTGCCAGCAGTACCAGCTACAGCCTTGATAAACATCACTGATGATTTGATTCTTGATTATTGTAAAGGACTCTCTGATGTGGTCCGTTCTGTATCCCAGCAGGTGCAAGCAGCAGTGGTCCCAGCCTCGAGTGATCTATGCCACGACTTGTGTCCCGGTGACTGGGTACTCGTCCGAAAGCACGTGAGGAAGAGTTGCTTGGATGCCCGCTGGCGTGGCCCGTATCAGGTGATACTTATCACGAACACAGCAGTGAAGTGTGGAGGATTGCAGAACTGGGTGCATGCTTCCCATACCCGCAGAGTTCCAGCACCCTTGGAAGAAACAGCTCCTCTCGTAAATGAAAACCCAGCTGATGTGGCAGGGCCACATGAGAGGACAAGTCAAGCTGTAAGGGTCGTTGACACAGCTGGTGGTGCACTAGAGCAAGCTGAAGGGGGTTTCCACAGTTCGAACCCTGACTCAGACACCGAAGACAGAAACGGTGCAGTGGGCGGAGAAGAGTCAGAATCTGCAGAAAGAGGAAGTAGTGCACTGGGTATAGAAGGGGAAGGCAGACGAACGAACAGAAGTGCTGAAAGTTGGCCTGAAAGACAGAGGCGACTGAACCTGAGGTTAGCACCTGAAAGAGACCTTGCTCCAGTGTCTGAAGTATCTGAAACAGAAGCAAGTGACGAAGACCAAGCAAAAGACAGTCGGCGAAGGTCAAAGAGAATAAGAGTGCCTTGTCGCAGATACTCTACCCCTGAGTGGACTTACACTGTGTTTGATGCAGGGGGTGGTGAGTACGGGAAGACTGAGGTCAGTGCAAGTGGTCAGTCGGAGCCCGAATGTGGTGGTGAAGGTGGTGCTGCGGATGCCAGGGCTCGAGATAGAAGGAACACTGACACTCACGGTTCCGAATCCCCCGCTTCTGAGTGAAGTCCGAAACTTGCTTTTGCATCGACTCGAATTTCCGCCTTTTGGAGTTGAGCCGTTTTCACATGAAGTGCTGATTTTGCGTCTTGAACTTTTGTATCACGTTCTGGTCTTGCTCAATGAGGATCTCATTGTGGATCAGTTATGAACTGTAAATAAAAGTCTAAAAGAAGAAGATAACCTAGGTCCGAGTGGAAGAAGAATAAACTTAGGGACTTTCCACAGAAGAGGAACGAAAACTAGGGAAGTCTTTTTCTGGACTGTGTAAATAAGTTGTGATCGGAGAGGGAAAGTCCGGAGATTTCATGGTTGCTCGAGCTGGTTAAGCAAGTCACAAATAAAGGACAGAGACTTTTTCAGAGTTCTTTGCGATAACCAAGACTTTTTGAGAACTTTCGAAACCATGGAGCCGGGAGATCCCAATCGTAGATCAAAGTGGATTGTAGGCATTCTTATAAGTAGTGTAATAATTTCTATAATCATAGTAGTTGTAGTCTCATATACTGGTACGCATGAGCAAGAAGTAGAGGAGGTGACAGGGACACCTACACCTATCACACCTAGTCAGAAGGGGGTAGACAGGGCAGCTGATAGAGCTTTGCTATTAGAAGAAAGTCGTAGATTACATGTAGATTTATCTAAAGGGGATTTTAAGTTGAATGCATATGCTAAGTTGTTGTATGAGTATGTTGACGTGATGGATGCGAAAGATTGTTATGTGTGTATGCAGTTGCCTACTTCAGTGGATGAGGGTATTAGGTATCACCATCTTCCACTGACTTATGGTATTTCATGTAGTCTTTTGCTTAGTTTGTTTTATGAGAGAGAGCAGTTCGAGTATTTCTTTTCCAATTTCGACGCAGTGCTTCCTGAAGTCCCAGCTTACACGCATTTGAATAAGTATGACTATTATAAGACCGAGGACAGACTGAGGAAGTACTTCATACCGAGTTTGGAATTGGATACAGCATTCGCACACAGACACAACCTGACTTGTTTGATGTCGGATGTAGAGAGAAAGTTCGTAGATCAAGTTGAAGATAGATATAGAAAGCTGACTGAATCCCGAGATTTAGGGCATCACAGGACAGATTGGACAGAGGAAGAACGGTTGCATAAGACCAGGGGAAGCTATGGTCCTATAGCGTTAGATAAGGAGCAGAGGGGTAAGTTATGTATAAGGCGTTATCAGACTTACTACGAAAAGGTTCCAGTGGGACAAAGTACTTGTGATCACGTTTTCACCATGGCAGATGTGGCAAAAGATTTTCTCCAAGGTCCTGTACAAGTGATACCAACGGTGTATTATGTATGTGGGAAGAATGCTTATGTGAGGTTGCCTGCAAATTGGTATGGAACATGTTATTTGTCAATAATATTTCCAAAGATTTACCATACAGAGGATTTAAATCTTCTAGAGGGTGGAGAGCATTCAAGAACGAGAAGAGCTGCAAGTGCAGGGATCGTAGTGGGGGATATCTTTGGAGCTATGATACCTAGTCTAGGGGTAGTCTTGAATGACGTGAAGATCCGGAGGTTAGCGACTGTGGTGGATGAATTTTCGATGAACACAGCAAAGTCGTTAGTGTTGGTGGAAGGAGAGATGTTGTCGATAAGGGGAATGGTTTTGCAGAATCGCCTTGCTTTGGATGTCCTATTGGCAAAAGAGGGCGGAGTCTGTAAAATGTTGAAGGTTCAAGAGTGCTGCACTTATATACCAGACCGTAGCAAGGATCTGGAGAAATATATAAGTAACATCACTATGATCCACACAAAGATAGCGGATTTGACCGAAGAAGGGGCCTGGGAAAAGGTAGGAAAGGGTTTTGGTCAAGTGGGAGGTTGGTTTGCGAACCTAGGAAAGGGTTTCCTTGGGTACTTCCTGAGACCACTACTTATCTTGGTGGTTTGTGTGGCTGGCTTGTGGATTGTGATCAAGGCCTACAAGTGGTATCGAGCAGGCCGAGTCAAGAGAGCTTTGAGGGAAAATGACATGAAGTTGGCAAGACTGCAGGACAATCAGTATCAAAGACTCAAGAGCATGGAGAAATTTAGATCAGGGAAGATGGCAACAAGTTCTGTTTAGGTCGGTTCTTTCTCCAAGGGAGTAAGTAGAGTGAAATGTGATGACAGGAGTCATCAAAGGGGGAACTGATAGAGCGAAATGTTCTTGTGAATTGTAGGGGTGCATCATAATCACTGATAGGCCGCACCCTCTTGTATTTAGACATATATTCGTATATTAAGTTTCATATTCATGTATGTTTAGTAAAGAATGAATAGTTCACTGAGACAAAGTGAACCCAGTAGCATAATGGTGTTAGGATATTGATGTAATGTAATGCTTATTGAATTGTGTGAACTTAATGCATAGGGAAATTAGTTCGTGTGTGTAATGTAATTGCAGTAGTTTAAACGTGCACCATATTAAAGTTGCACATGTAATTCATTGTTTGCATATGAAGTGTAATGAAAATGCTTATAGGGAAAAGTAAGATGTGTGTTTAAAAATTATATGTAAAGGCCTGACTACATATATGCTTAGGGGAGGCCTGGTATATTCTTATGTTAGCTTATATTGTAGGCCGAGAAATGTTTCTCTTGGTAAGGCTCTCTGGGCACAAACGGTAGATTTAATTTGCACAGTAGAAGGTTTCTGTTGAACGTATCTTTTGTTGCAGGTGCAAGGACACATGTCTCGTTAGTAAAGACTAACTCTTTGTTTTCGAAAGCTAGAGAAAGGGGAGGCATGGTACGGGGAGTGAAAAGGAATGTAGGGATGATACTTTCGGCGGAGAAGGTGCCTGGGACTCAAGGTCATCGCAACCGTCCAGGATGAAGTAACCGTTTCGATGGAAAAGCACAAGAAAGAAGACCTGGCCAAGGAGGCGTGCCAAAGGCGTGTACAATTGTATTGTGGTTTTGTATTAGGGATAGTGCCCTGAGGGAGGAGGCCAGAGAAGAGGTAGGGGAGACCTGAGAGAAGGACAGAGCTGAGCTTAGGTATTATGTGATTGCACTTCTTAGGAAGTCCTCACAGCTGACACCCTTTATTCACTCTTGCCTGGGAAAATCGTTATGCAGGGATGTCACTTAGCGTTAGTGTAGGGACAGCTATTGATTTTAAGCTTGTTTAGTTCAATGAAGAGCAACTTAGAAATTGGAGCAATCATAGTCTGGTTGATCCTTTTAGAACTTTCTATTCTCCTTATCCTAAGTCGGATGAGATTTCTGCGTAGATTATTATTTGTATTAGTGCCCATCTATTTCTTTAACCTCGTGTTGAGGTGCTTGCACGTTCAGTTATTCTTGGCGATAATAAATTCTCAAACTTGAATTCGGAGTCAGTGGTCCTTGAAGACAAAAATGAATGCTGTGATATAACCAGATGGGATTCTCTCCTTTACACTATTCAACAGGTAAAAAGATCTTGGCGACTCAGAAGGTTCTTATAGATAATTAGATAAGAATCGGCGTTATCACTACAAGAAGAAATCTGAGCAGTTGATGAAACCACAACGTTTTGCCTTGTTGTTCTCTGAGGATGAGCAGACGAACATGGCACTCAGGTTGTAGGGAACACTTTGCGGATTCTCTCCTGCTGCTTCAGGACTGCCCTGCAGGTTCTTAAACGTCCTCTATTAGCAATCCTAAAGACAAAAGACATGCATTTAAAAATATATTTCAAAGCGCATCTTCATCACCATTAGTGGCCCTTCAAAGGCTCCAATGAAGCATTTAAGAATGTAGTGGAATCCTTTGTAATGTACGCTGATTGTACGTCTCTGCCCAGAGGGAAACCTACGTGTGCACGCCTGCTCAGGTGCGCAGTTTTTATGGAACTACGTTCATCACCAGTCTAGACAAAACATTTTAACATTGGGCATTTCAGGAATGGTCAAGAATGAAACTGGTCCTGAATTTCTGACATTATACGATCAATTTGATTTGACCTCAAACCAAGAGCAATTTGGCATAGTAAGTGTTAAAGCATAGCAAGCTCTTAATCCAGTTTTCCAGGTGTACCAATGAGCTCTGCACAGTACAATGGAAAGGTGTCCTACAAAGCTTAAGTTTTTCTGGGGTATGTGAACTTGCCTATCTTAATGAATGGGAGGGATTAAATAAATTTGAAGAAGACATCAAAGAAATGAGCAAAGAGGATCTATGCATAAGAGACAAGGGACCAGAGACGGAGACACTCAAGAAAGTGATTAAGTGTTTGTCCATCAAGATCAAAAGATAATGTTGGTTCAAGCATGTACCAAAACATGGACCATGAGCCTTGCACAAGGATCTGGGCATGTAATAACTTGAAATACATCTTATATCAAGATATAAGTGACCACTAGGACTTGGTCTTGTGGTTAGAACATTTCTAACACAAAGGCAGTAGAACTCAACAGAAAGTGGACCGCAAAAGTCACCAATCTTAGCAACATCATAATGTTAGCAAAAGATTTTTAAAAAGTGGGGAAAAGTCCAGCAAAATGATGCATTTGTGGGAGAGTTAGACTGCAAAAGCTACTATTTTCTATAGAAATCTTCACAAAAAAATATTGGAAAACGTCTCCCCCAAAACCTTATTTTCACTAGAAATGTAATCTGCAGGTGAAGCTGTAGGAAATGAAACACATTCTGAGCTACACTAAATTGTACGATTTTCAAGTATGTAAAACGTTGCCTTCAAGATTTGAATTTTTCACACACCTAGAAAGAATGAGGCATTGAGATAAATGTGCTTACTGCATTTATTCTATCTATTTACCATAAAACGTTGATTCACTCCCTTCCACATGTATGTTCACTATCTTACATGATTTTGTAAGTAACAGTTGAGCAGTTTGGAAAAGTTAAAAACAGTGATCTAAGAGAAGTTCAAAACCATGTTGATAAAATGCTTGTCTATCAAAACCATATTGATAAAATGCTTGTCTATATAATGAACAAGAAATGGCACTTCGTGGTGCACAGACCTTAGTTAAAACCTAAGGGCTAAATTTATCACCACTTTGCGCCATGTTAGTGATGTAGCGCAAAATTCATTTTTCAATTGTAGTGGTGCATCATAATCACGAGTAGTCTGCACTTGCATATAATCCTTTGTTGTATTAACCTGGGGCAGTAGAACGTGAACTGTAATAACGTGAATTGTGGTGTGTTAGGGATATTTCCATGTCAACGTGAAGAGTTTAACGTTGAACTCACATGTGTTTAGCTGAAAACATTAACTTGCAGAAATCGTGTATGTTGCTGACAATTATTTACGTATTTGATATGCTTATGTAACGTGTAAATATAGAAGTGCTCAGTAAGAGTGTTTATTGATATGTAATTTCGTAAGGCCTGTGTGCTATTTCTTATGTTGCCCGATTTCTGTAGGCCTGAAATGCATTTTCCCTGGAAGCGCTCGCATTAGATTTAATAGTTGAATTTCATGTGCATGTTGGAATTGTTCTTTCTCAAGTTTCTGTTGCAGGTGAAAGAATCCTACTTGTTCATTAGAATAATGTCTTTGTTTTAGGAGTTTGGCTTAGGGAAAAGAGGATACATTAAGCACTGATAGTGGAGAACTGTTGTACTTTCTCATCGGAGCAAGCCTGGGAATCAAGGTCATCTCGCCAAAGCTTGGGAGCATCGCTGCCTAATGGAATATTACCTATGAGGAGGTGGCCTGACTGGATGGCGTGATTTTGCAAGGCACCCTGGGATACTACCTGTGGTATTGATGTATCGTAACTAGGGAAAGAGTCCAGGGACTTCTACCTTACCTTGGGAGAGAGAGCATCTTAGAACGAGCTCCATAGCTTTATGCTACTTGATCCAACTGAATGTGAAGAGACTTCTTAGGAAGACTTCACAAGCTGACACCTTAACTGATCTTGCCTTGGGACATGCTATGTAGGGATGTCACGTTAGTGCAAGTGTAGGGACAGCTTAATGCTTTATACTCACAAACGTCCGATGAAGGGGAATCTGAATCTCTGCTCAATAATTTTTTATATCCTGATTCTCGAACTAATCATCTTGTGCATGTTGCACCGCCTTAACCTTATCCATAGATTTGGCTTTGTATTAGCACCAATGTATTTCTTCACCCTCACTTTGAGGTGCCTGAACGTCCAGTTATTCTTGGCTTTGTAATAAACCAACTAAACGTAATTGGGAGTCTGTGATTCTTAAGAGTCATAGTAAATTTAGAACTGAAATGATTGATCTGCTAATGATTTCTCTTCCCCCTACGTTTTCATGCTGATAAAAAGAACCATCAACCCGAGGTTCCAGAGCGGATCTAGAACATGGAACCCGGCTCATTCATTAGCATCACAAAATGTGACGCACACCAGTGCAAATTGTTGATTTTGATATTTACTTTCCAACACAAAACATTTTTTGAGCTAAATAGCAGCCCCAAAGCAACACAAAGTAATACTTTGTGCTACTTTGTGTCAATGGGCGTGCCACAGGTGGTACATGGGCATTTCCATGCAAACACCCACGGGTTTTGACACAAATCCCTATCTACTAACAACGGTAGACAGGGCTTGGCATCAAAAAATTGCACCTCCTCGAGGCAGGTGTAATGTGTGAGAAAAGTTTTCTTTTCTTAAAACTCTTCTAACTTTGCATGTGTGCTGTAATGAACAATGAATTTTTAACAATGTTCAAGCATAGCATTTTGTACAGGAAGGGCATTCTTCAGGTACAAAGCCTATGCTTTATACATGTTCATACCCTTGCACTATGGGTACAAGGCAGTAAATCAGCCAAACGTGCCCTAGGGGAGGGAAGCAACGGGGTATCTTAGTAGATATGGCACTGTTCTGTTCTCGCTCCTTGACGTAATTCAGCGCAACTTTGGTTACTGTGTTGTATTGCATCACTTTTTAGTAAATTTCCCCAAATTCTGAAAATACTGGGATAAAAAGAGGAAATTTATGTCTGTTATGGAATCTCATCACATAAATATATTGATTGATTTGAGGATAAATGAGTAAATTCAAGTAAAAAGAAATGAGAAGGAGTACCGTCTACATCAAGCATAAGCTATGTTCTTGTGCTGTGTATTTTATAGCCTGCACAATATAGCAGGACTTACAGGGTTGTACCAAATATGTGGTACGTAAGGTGCCTTGCTGTTTTTGTGTGGAGAGTCAGAGGGAGTGGGTGTTTTCTAATTTACAGAGGACAGAGCACACTCCCAGACTGCCCGTGCAGCATTATAGCATCTCATGGTTTGTCTAAAGGTGCATTTCTGGGAACTGGGGGGGGGGTGCTTTGGTAGTAGGCTAAAAAGATCCATTTTGATGTCCCAAAACGTTTGGGTGCAGCTATTAAAGTCATCAATGTGCTTTTCTAATGCATACACCTAGAGCAACTCCTTTAAAAAAAATTGAATTTATTTTTATCTTCTACTAATTTGTTATCAAACCGACCCCTACTTAATGGCGGCCCTGGGGGGAAAGGCGAGCAAGACCAGTGACTCATTGTCAGTGAAATTGCTCTCCCTCCCTCGCAGCTCCACCATTAAGTGAGGCCTTCCCCCGAGCTCCTGCACTCTCGAGTGTTGGTGTTTGAGGCCCTCCTCCACCCGCAGGTTTTACCTGTGCCTCATCCCTGGTGGTCCAGTGGACCTCTCTGTCTCCTTTCTCTCGCTCCGCTTTTTCTCTCCATTTTCACTCGTTTTCCCTCATTTCAATTTCCCCCTTTCACTCTCCTTCTGTGTCTTTCCTCCGTTTTCACTCGTTTTTCCCTCATTTCAATCTCCCCCTTTCACTCTCCTTCTGTGTCTTTCCTCCGTTTTCACTCGTTTTCCCCTCATTTCAATCTCCCTCTTTCACTCTCCTTCTGTGTCTTTCCTCCACTTTTCTTGCACTTTTTCTGCCCTATTCCACTCTTTCCTCTTTTTTCGGCCCTTTTCCGCCTGTTTTTTCCCTGCCGCTGCTGCCCCCGTGGCCCCTCCCCCCCTGCACAACCGGCCCATTCCAGTTCCCCTCCCCGCTCCCGCCTCCTAGCTGTCCAGCCCTCCCCGACCCCTACTTAATGGTGGCCGCGCCGCTGGCCGTCTGCGCCCATCCGTGACCCGACCGTGACCCGACCGCGACCAGCACCAGGAACCCTGGACCTCCGCACCGCAAACGCTACTACCCAGCGGCACTCCACGCACTCAACCCAGGCCGCAACAACAACTGCAAGCTAGCGTCACCGGCCGTCTCCCACGGACCCTTCAGCTGTTACCGCTGCCGGCACACCTACAGCACCGCCAGGAACACGGACCCAGCACAACCCGCCCACAAGAACACAACCGAACCGAAGACCCTGCAATGCATCCTCCTCAACGTCCGATCCCTCCACAAACACGCCACCGAAATCTGGGACCTCCTCGACAGCACCACCCCGGACGTAGCGTTCTTCACCGAAACCTGGACCAACACCACCTCGGGACCGGACATCGCCATTCCCCAAGGATACAAGATCTCCAGGAAGGACCGCTCCACCCGCCCGGGCGGAGGAATCGCCATCGTCCACAAATCCACCCTCCACCTGAGCACACTCCCCGACGAGCCCACAGACCTGATGGAACACCTTCACTTCAAGATACTGGCCAGCCCTACCACCACCCTCCGAGGAACCCTCATCTACCGACCCCCTGGACCCCGCGGACCTTTCGCCAACTCCATCACGGACATTATCTCCCTGGATGCCATCGCATCCACCAACTACACCCTGTTGGGAGACCTCAACTTCCACCTCGACAACCAACTGGACCCCAACACCACATCCCTCCTGGGCAACCTCCACAACATTGGACTCCGCCAGATCGTGACCGAACCACCACACTCAGCAGTACACACCCTCGACCCCCTCTTCACAACAGGAAACTCCATCACCTTCAGCCACACCACCGAACTCCCATGGACTGACCATCGATGCATCCACTTCACCTTCAGAACACCCACCATCCACAGACACCAGCACCTGCTCCCACGAAGAAACTGGACCAGAATCACCGACGACCAGCTCACCTCCTCACTCAGCAACTCTACCCCAATCATTGCGGAAAACGACGACCCCAGCACCGCAGCCCGAACCCTGCACAGATGGATCTCCGACAGCGCCAACACCATAGCCCCCCTCAAGAAAAACAACAACACCCACACCAAGAAAGCCAGATGGTTTACCACCGAACTTCGAGAGTCCAGAAGCACTTGCCGCTGCCTCGAAAAGGCCTGCAGGAACACCAAATCCACAGAAGCCCACAACAACTTCAGAGCCGCCACCAACGCCCACCACCAACTCATCAGAAAAACGAGGAAAAAAGCGATTGAAGACAGAATCTCCACACACGCGCACAACAGCAAAGAACTCTTCAACATCATCAAGGAGTTCGCCCAACCCACCAGCGAGTCTACTGACATCCCTCCCTCACAAGACCTCTGCGACAAACTCAGCACCTTTTTCCACCACAAGATCAAGAGCATCTACGACAACTTCGACGAAGACAACCAACACACTGAACCCTCACCAACCACCCCCGACACCCTGAAGCCAGCGATTGACAACTGGACAGCCCTCACCACCGAAGACACCCTGAAGACAATGAAGTCAATCCACTCCGGGGCCCCCACGGACCCCTGCCCCCACCACATCTTCAACAGAGCCGCCGACACCATCGCACCCATGCTCCGCCACACCATTAACCGCTCCCTGGCGACCGCCTCGTTCCCCGTTGACTGGAAACACGCGGAGGTCAACCCCATCCTGAAGAAACCCTCGGCGGACCCCACCGGCCTGAAGAACTACAGACCCATCTCCCTGCTCCCGTTCCCAGCGAAAGTCATCGAGAAAGCCATCAACAGCCAACTTGCCACATTAATCGAAGAGCCAACATCCTCGACTCCTCCCAATCCGTCTTCAGAAAAAACCACAGTACGGAAACCGCCCTCCTCGCCGCAACAGACGACTTCCGCACCCTACTGGACAAAGGAGAAACAGTAGCCCTCATCCTCCTCGACCTCTCAGCGGCGTTCGACACAGTCTCTCACCGCACCCTAATACGCAGACTCCACGATGCAGGGATCCAGGACAAGGCCCTCGACTGGATCTGCTCCTTCCTCTCCGGCAGAACGCAGCGGGTCAGACTCCCCCCTTTCCTCTCGGACCCTACACCAACCACCTGCGGAGTCCCCCAGGGGTCCTCCCTCAGCCCTATGCTCTTCAACGTCTACATGGCTCCGCTCGCCCCCATCGTCAGAACCTACGGACTCAACATTGTGTCATACGCAGACGACACCCAACTCATCCTCTCCCTATCCACCAAACCCAACACCGCCAGACACAACTTTCGAGTAGGCATGGAAGCGTCGCCAAATGGATGAAAAACAGCTGCCTACAACTAAACACTAACAAAACAGAAGTACTCATCATGGGCCCAAACCCTGATGCCTGGAACGACACCTGGTGGCCCCCTGCCCTCGGAAGCCCACCCACCCCCACGGACCACGCACGCAACCTGGGAATCATCCTGGACTCCGAGCTCAAAATGGACCGCCAGATCAACTCCGTCTCGTCCTCCTGCTTCCACACCCTCCGCCTCCTACGTAAGACCTTCAAATGGATCCCCCTCGAACACAGAAAGACTGTCACTCACGCCCTGGTCACCAGCAGACTCGACTATGGCAACGCACACTATGCCGGAATAAACAAAAACCTCACCCGCAAGCTACAGAACATCCAGAATGCCACCGCAAGACTGGTCCTCAACCTGCCAAGACACTGCCACATCTCCCAGCACCTGCGCATACTCCACTGGCTCCCCATCGAGGCTAGAGTCACCTTCAAGATGCTCACCCACGCACACAAGGCCCTCCAGGACACCCGACCAGCATACCTGAACAGCCGACTCAAATTCCACGCACCCCAAAGGACCCTACGATCAGCCCAGCTCTCCTACGTCGTGGTCCCCCGCACCAGAAAGACCAGATCGGGAGGCCGCTCCTTCTCCTTCCTCACGGCCAAAGACTGGAACGCCCTTCCGCTCCACCTCAGACAGACAACATCCCTCCCCATCTTCGCAAGAAACCTCAAAACCTGGCTCTTCGACAGACCCCCTCCTTGATGGACTGGAACCTGCCCCCCCCCTTCCCCCAGCGCCTTGAGAGCCTTACGGGTGAGTAGTCGCGCTCAACAAACGCCTGATTGATTGATTGATTTATCAAAGAGAAGTCATTGTTAACAGGGAAATTATTAGTTCTTTTCTAATCCTCAATCATTTTTTTTATCTCTTATCTCTCTAGCGGCTATTGTCAAGCTGTTATGAGTGAATTATTCCAATTTTAATTATGAGTGATTCTTTGTGCGCTGGTTTTAAATTCCACAAAACAACTTCCCCAGATGATCTGCAGAAATTGAGTGGAATGACACTCATTGCTACAAATGGGAAAACTTTACTCCGATAACCCATAAATTGGAAGTCAAAGTATAGCAGCTTAACCAGATTGGAGTCACAAACGGCAAATTCACGAAAAGCAGAGTCTAACACTCAAATATGCATTACTTTTTTCAAAGCCAAAGTCACAAAGAAATTGACAACAAGGACATATTTTACAATCTGTTCTGATTGCTTAATTGGTCACAAAGAGGATGCATTTGAAGATATCTTACATGGCTGAAGCACTTTTTGCAGAGATTTTTGTGTGCCCAGACATTTCCAACAGATAACAATAACAGTGGGCCAACACTGGTGAATAATGCATTTCCTGCATAGACCTGTGTTTTTTCTAGTCAGGTTTGACTCATAAATTACCACAGAAGGTTAATGTGCCTGGAGCAAAGCACATCATGTCACATGCAGACCACAATGTTTATATTATGTACACTTTTGTGATTTATGATCTCTGTAAAATGCCCGTGGGATGTACAGTGCTCTGTAACACTACATTGGGTTGAATAGCGCATTAAAGAGCTAAACGAAAAAATATTACTAAGTGCGATATAAATCATTAGTTGTATAATTAATAATACAGACAAATATCTTTGATATTCTCAGAGTGTATGCATTCCTCTAACATACACGGTTTAAACAAAGTCTAAAACCTGCCCCCAAATTATAGTGTCCCTCAAGCACTTGTGAAATGATAACAAGAGGAGTGCCTTTGTTTTCCTTTGGTGCATTGGCTTCTAGGTGTTAGGCTCCTGACAGCACCCTGCTAGGATGATATTCGAACAAAAGAAGGGATGGTGTTCCTTTAAAACAGGACTTTGTTTCGGGCCCAACTAGAAGTGAAAATAAGTCCCTGAACTGCTTGCAGGTTGCTGCTCTGAAGGGAAATCAGGCACATTGTATTGTATTGTATTGTATTGTAATTGCATTTATATAGCGCTTACAATCCAGGTCAAGGCGTTGAATCGCTTTTTCGGCGAGTAGCACGCTACTCCGGAACCCATAAAGGATTAGTGTTGAATTAGTATAGTAAAATATGAAAGTAATTTGAGTGGTAAATATGTTAGTCAGTTGTTTGGATTGAGAAGGATAGTGGAGGGATAGAAGAGGGAAAAAGGTTTGCATTTATATAGCCCTTGCCATCCCTGATGAGGTGTTGAATCGCTTCTTCGGCGAGTAGCGCACTACTCCGGAACCCATAAAGGATTAGTAGTGAATTAGTATAGTGAAATATGAAAGTCATTTGAGTCGTGGATATGTTAGTCAGTTATTTGGATTGAGAAGGAAGAGGGAAGGGTCTAGAATATCTTTTTGTTTTTGGAGTTTATAGCTATAGGAGGGAGTTTGGGGTGAGTAAAGAGGACGTGGAGGGAGTTTGTATAGGGAAATATGAAATTAATTTGAGAGGTGGACATGTTATTCTGTTTTTTGATTGAAGAGGAATAGAAGAGGGATAGAAGAGGATAGAAGAGGGAAGGAGGAATAGAAGAGGGAAGGGCCTAGAATCTTGTTCTTTTTTTTAGTTCATAGCAGTAGGAGGGGGGTTGGGATTAGTAAACGGGAGGTGCAGAGGGAAGTGTCAGAGGTAAGGGTTTATGAAGGCTTGTTTGGGAGATCTGAATAGGAAAAGAGCTATGAGATGATGCAAGGAGGGGTAGAGGAGGAACAAGTCTAGAAAGGGTTATTTTGGGGATCATAGTTGTGGTATGGGGTTTGGGATGAATGAGAAAGTGGAGGTAGAGGATATATTGAGAGCAGCATAGGGTGAGAAATAGGGTAGTGCATTGGATATGCTGAATTAGAAGAAAAGTAATAAATATATAGATACATAAGTGCATGGAAGGTATATATATGCATAAGGAAGGTAGTATATGTAGATTAAAGATGCATTTGATAAACTCCGGCTTTCAAGTGTTGTTGTACTTTAAATTAATTAATTTTTTTATTGTTTATAATTCAAAAGTGAAGCAATTGTAAATAAATAGTTATGATAAAAGATTTACTTATTTATGCAGTCACTTATATACATGTTAATAACATAGAATAATGTAACTATCAGTAATATGTACATTTATTAAGCAGAACTAACGGATATCTATATTTTTAAAAACATAATTATTATACAGGTTGATATAAAATAATACACATATATAGGTACATATCTATAGTCCAAATAAATGCTTATATACAGAGGGATATGCAGTATATTTCTGTTTGCGTGTGGTGGCTATGTGGGGAAGAGCCAATTCTTGAGTAGTTTTCTGAAAGTAAGGTCAGTGGATCCTATGTTGGGGTAACGAGTTCCATAGTTTGGCTGCTTGAACAGAGAAGGGTATGCCAACCCTGGTTTTTTACTTGTACGTTGGAATTTTGAGGTGAGGGGCCACTCTAGAGAAGATGTTCCTTTGTTGAATGTGTTTGGTAATTTCTATTCCTGATGAAGAGCGGTCCTGTTCCATGTATCGCTTTGTGGGTGATACAAAGAAGCTTGAACGTGGATCTTCTGGCAACCAGTAACCAATGAAGGGCTTTCAAGGCAGGAGAGATGTGGTCATTACAGAAGTAATAACGATAAACAAGAAACAAATCCCAAAAACCCACCCCCTCCCAACCCCACCCCTCCAGTACTCATCGCTGAAATATTGGGTGTGCCTGCTGTAGCGGAAACCGCTCCTTAGTTGCTCATCTGTCGCTCGTGATCGGGTCAGAAGGGGGTTCTGCTAATTGGAGTATACGCAAGTATTTGGGACAGGTGAGCTTTCTGAATTCCGTAGTTAGTAGGGCAAGGAATGGATGCCACATCTCACCAAATGAAATCTTAGAGGCAGTGTGGGATGAAGCCAGCCACTCCATCCCCTAGATGTACCATAATCTATAAAGCCAAACCTGATATGTAGGTGCATTTCGCGTCCCCCAATGTGCGAGGATGTTCTGGATCACCACCCTCAATGCCAGCCCCATTTGCCTTCCCTTGCGGGATTTAAGTGGGTAGGTTAGCGAATTGGGCAACCCTAGAATCGTGTAAGAGGGGAATCAGGGTATCTGGGTGTCGAAGTGTAAATCTATGTCGTCTAGAAGTTGGTTCCAAATGGCGTTAAGATGCGGGCATTCCCACAGCAGGTGGAGGAGCGTGCCTGAGGAGCCGCAGCCACGCCAACAATCTTGGTTCCTTTCTGGGTTGCCAATGTGAAGGCGCACCGGGGTCAGGTACCAGTAAGCTACTACTTTGGTGACAGTTTCTATGTTAGCTGTGTTCCGGGTAGGCCTGGGCGGTGAACTTCGCTCCGTTCGTGGAGTTTGCAGAGTTTTCTGCACTCCACACTCCGCGGAGCTCGCGGAGTGCAGAAAACTCCGCTTCGCGATGTGCAGCAGGGTTTTTCCCCGCTCGCGATCGCGAACGGTAAGTTCGCGAGCTGCCGCTCGGATAGAATTTCTACCCGAGTGGCAGAAATACCAGCACAAACTGCAGTTCGCACTGCACTCCGCTACTCGCGGAACTTCGTGGAGTTTTTTTGTAACTTCGCGGAGTTCCGCGTAGCAAAACTCTGCGAACTATGCCCAGGGTTAGTTCTGGGCTGTGTGTCGCGGCCTTGGGGATAGCTCTCTCCCCAGTTCCCTCTGCCACTGTCTCTGGCTGGGAATATTTTGTGGTAGGGCGGGCTGGCATAGAAAAGTATATAGCTCTGAAATGAGCCTTTTGTCTGTGCGTTTGGTAACCACTTTTCATAGCGCATGAGCTTCCTGCTTACTGCGGGGTACTTAGAGGGGTGCAGGAGCCAGTGTTGCAGTTGAAGGTAGAGCAGCCTTTCAGCCTGAGGTAGGTAATATTGTTGACATAGTTGGTGAAACGGAATAATACAGTTTTGGTTGAAGAGGTGGCCTGCAGCGCAGCATTGTGTCTGTCGCCAAGCTCCAAATGCCCACGGGCGCAATCCCGGAGAGAACTCCTCATTATCAAACAGGGGTGTCAGAGGAGAGGGAAATGTGGTGAGCCCTCGTCTTGTAGCAACCGGTCCCATACCTCTGTGGAAATGTGCCTTTTTAAGGGGCACACCGGTGCAGGGGTCACCCTTCTCTGTCCACGGGTCCTTAGACTAACAAAGTAGAGATTGACACTGAAGCTGAAATTCAAAATAACAAGTTTATTCACTCATGAGTGAGACCACGTCCATACAACACCCTCAAGTATTCCAGGAGGTAGTGACTTGAATACACAGACCATGGGCCTTTTATACTGTGTTTTCTGCACTGGTAAGCATGTAGTTACAAATAGAAGGTACAAGCATACACAGGAATAGTTACAGCCAGACATGGGCAGATGAGTAATCACTTAGTCAGCAAAGTGGGAGGGGGAACAGAACTGCTTACATCAGTAGGATATGATAGACAGTTACATTCTCAAACAGGTGCATTCTAGCAGCTACAGGCCTTTCTGAGCTCATACATTGCTCTGGCTCAGTACAGAAGGAGTTAACTAAGGTTGATGACTCAAGCAGAATAGAAAGGCAAGCAGCAGTGAAGACAGAAGAATTACATAGCTAACAAAATGGATGCCACAGACAAGATGGCTTCAGCTTATGCTAACAGAAATTATTACACGTTTTCCACACCTCCATGACCATCTTTGTGATGGGAAACTTTTGCAAGCTCCGTGGTCTGTTTGTTTTCTTGAGGAAGGGTACCTTCCACAGGGGTAGTCCCACTATCGCCCCGTCTAGGAACAGCCAGTGCTTTTTGGATTCATCTTTGTTTCACTCCAAGAGGTAATGCAGCTGTGCAACTTGGAAGTAGAGGTGTAAGTTAGGTATCCCCATTCCCCCCTCCCCAGGGGTGAGGTAGCTCAGTCCCCTACTCATTTGAGGTCGGGCCCCCAGCCACACAAATTGGTTCAACTTCTTCTGTAATGTGGTGAGCATTCCCCTTAGTGGGGTGACCGGTATTATCTGGACAGGACCCTCGGCAAGACTGTCATCTTAAGGGCGGTGATGCACCCGAGTCAAGAAAGGCAGTGACGTTTCCACCCGGTTAAGTCTTCCCTGATCCTACGGAGTAGGTTGTGGTAGTTTATAGAGATGGTCCATGAAAGCGTGGGAGCGAGCTGGATCCCCAGGCACGGAAGTGACTCGTCAGTTCATTGTATTGGGAAACGATCCTTAAGGCGAGCCCCATGGTCATTAGCGATTGATGGTGCGAGGGCGCGTGACTTGTTAACATTAACGCAGAATCTCGAGGCCGATCCAAACAGGGAGAGCTCCTCTAGAAAGGCCAAAAGAGATATGCTTGGATTAACTAAAGAGGCTAACACATCATCCGCGTATAGGCTAATTGTGTGTCTTTCCCCCCCAAAGGGGATTCCTGTGATTCCTGGATTATCTCTGATCCGCTGGGCCAGGGGCTCCATGTACAGGGCAAACAGCAGGGGCAACAGGGGGCAACCCTGCCTGGTACCCCTGCTGATGGGGAAAGGCAAGGAGGCGATGCCATTGACCCTGACTTTCATCGTGGTTGATCTGTAGCATCTCGCTACCTAGGCTCGGAAACGGTTTCCCAGTCCAAAGTGGGCAAGAGTCTGCTCTAGATAGTGCCAGTTTACGAGGTCGAAACGACTTCTCTGTATCAACCGTGAGCAAGAGGGCCTTGACGTCCGAGTGATCAGCCTTATCTATCAAGTTTAGGATTTGTTTTGTATTATCGCTGCATTGTCTTTGATAGATGAACCCAGCTTGATCAGGGTCGATGATACCCAGCAGTTGGGGGCCCAGGCGTGCTGCGAGTATGCTCGTAAAGAGCTTAATATCTACGTTTAAGAGGGATATTGGATGATAAGAACTACATTGTTGTTTGTCCTTCCCTGGCTTAGGGATGACCACTATGGCTGCCGTCAACATTGAGGGAGGGATGGAGTCAGGACCCTAGAACGAGTTGAACAATCTAGTGAGTATGGGAACCAGGATCTGGCAGAAGGTTTTATAAAACCTTACCGTGTATCCGTCCAGACCCGGGGATGTTAGGAGCTTCAAGCGAGAAATCGCCGAGATGACCTCTTCTAGTTTAATGGGGGAGTCTAGTGAGGCCGCCTGTGCTGGCGTGAGGCTGGACGTGTGTGCCTCTTGCATATATGGGGTGATGTCTTGTGGGTCTAAATCTTGTCCTGAGTATAGGTCCGCATAGAAGTCCCGGAATTCAGCTGCTATGGATTTATCGTCTACCAGTGTCCCTCCCCCTTGTGACTGGAGAGAATGAACGCCTATTTGCTGTCGTGGGGCACCTCAATTTGTAGGCCAGTAGCCATCCGGGCCTATTCCCCCCTGACATAGAAGGATTGTTTCAACCGGAGAGCCGCAAATTCCACCCTGGCTAGGTCCAGACCTGCGAGTTGAGTATGCGCCACACGTAGTTGGTTGCACACTCTTGAGTCCCCGTTCGGCAATGTATGCGTTCTAACTCTCTGACCTGATAGGTCAAGTGATCTCTCTTGTCTTTACAGGTTTTATTGTCCACTGCTGAGATTGCTATGAGCTCGCCCCTCACTACCACTTTCAAGGCCTCCCATAGGGTGGACACAGAGGTCTCCAGAGTGTTGTTAAAGTCCAAGTATGTTTGTATTGCTTTAGTGACCTGTAGTATGACCACGGGGCATTGGAGCAGTGTCTCCCTAAGCCTCCATGTACTAGAGGGTTTTTCTGGTAGGGGGTATTCCAATGTGATTGTGTTTGTGTCGTGGTCGGATAGAGCCGCCGGCTCTATATCAGAGGCCTTCATGATAAAGTGTACGTCCCTGGTCCCCAACATGTAGTCTAGTCGGGTGCACGTTTTATGTGCATGTGAGAAGAAAGTGTATTGAAGGGTTCGTGGGTGGTATTCCCTCCAAAGGTCCAGGAACCCCATCTCCCGCAGCCATTCAGTCCCCCCCTTGGAAAAGGTCCCCGCCTGACCGTATTGATTCCCAGATCTATCTTTATCTGTGTCTAACACCAGGTTCAAATCCATTCCGAATAATACTTGGTGTGTCTGGGAAGCCATCACCTCTGATACTGCTTCGCGTAGGAACTGTTCCTGTCCAGTGTTGGGGACATATATGGAACCAAGCACCATAGAGTGACTGTCCACGAATATGTTGTGTGGGAGGAGTCTGCCCTTCAATTACACTATTTTGGGTCCCACCCTGCCCCTGAAGGATTGGCAACCAGTATAGCCATCTCTGCTTTTTTAGTGGATGTGGAGGAAAAGAATTAGTGGGGAAGACTCGAGAGCGGAGTCGATCCCAATTTCTGCTCAGGAGGTGGGTCTCCTGAAGAAGACATATGTCTGCAGCTGAGTGCTCTAGGAATGACAGTATTGCTCGGCGCTTAATCGGGTTGTCGAGGACCTTCACGTTCAGCGAGAGGACCTTAACTAGTTGTGTTGGCATGTCTGGTATTTAAAGACGCAATGTAATGTTGTGTGCTTCCATCGCCCAAGCCCCTGTCCGTACCCCTCTCCCCCGTCCCCAGACTCCAGTGAGAGAATAGCCTGCACATCCCATGTCAACAGCAAATCTGGACCCGAAGAAAACTAAACAAATGCAAACAAGTAAACGTGTGAGAGTCAGTTCAAGTCCCAGACAGGCGGAACGTGTCCACCAGTGCTCAGGTGATGGTAGTAAGGGGTGCATGTGTGGCCCTTCGTCTCCGCCTCCCCCATCCCCGCTGCCCACCCAACCAGCCACTCACTAGATCACTAATGACATGTCCAACGGGCTCATGTGCTGTCTTTGTTCTGTTGTTCTCCGGTCAGTGACTCTAGGACAGCTTGACGTTCAAGGGCAATTGTAGTCGGTCCGGGGTCCTGCTCCCAGAGGCTGCACAACGCTTTTGCCATCGCTGGTGCCTTTGGGCAGGAGCCCCGTCTAGACCCTGCTCGTGGGCCTTAGTCGGGGATCCCTCTATTCCAAGGATTCGGCTGGTTTCTGCGAGAGAGCGCAGCTGATACAGCTTGCTTTCAAAGGGGAAAATGAGGCAGAATGGGTGGTCCCACGAGTAGGTGATCCCCAGGTTCTGCAAGTGGGAGGTCATAGGACGGAATTCTCGTCTCTTCTGGAGAGTGATCATGGCAAGATCCTGGTAAAACGTGGGAGTGTGTCTCTGGAACAACAGTGGATGCTTCTCTCTGGCCTTACAAAGGATCTTTCTTTCAATTGAAAATCGGGGAGGCAAGCCAAGATGTCCGCGGGGACAGTCAAAGTCGGTCTCGGGGGCCAACCCTGTGTGCTCGGTTGATCTTTATCTCAAAGTCAGGTGAGGCCTCCAGGATGGAACGGAAAAGGTCCTTCAAGTACTGCCCCTGGTCTGAGCCCTCCGCCGAAGTTGGCACGCCTTTGATACGGAGGTTATTGTGCATAGAGCGGTTCTCTAGATCCTCCACATGGGCCTGGAAATCGATCTGCTGTTCCCGCAAGCGAATCACCTCTTGTTGCCGCTATTTCACTTCCTCGTCTCGGGTGTGTTCCTGGTCGTCTATCGCCGAAACCCTCTCTCTGATGGAATCCACCTCGTGTCGGATCTCCTTGATGTCACTAGAGAGATCGCCCCTGATGGTTTGTAGATCTTCGCAAAGAGAGCAGAACAGTGCCTCTAGGAAGGAGTGAGTGACAGGTTCTTCTCCCCCCCCTCTGCCTCCTGCGA
Organism: Calotriton arnoldi; assembly: GCA_963921515.1. Classification (NCBI taxonomy): domain Eukaryota; kingdom Metazoa; phylum Chordata; class Amphibia; order Caudata; family Salamandridae; genus Calotriton; species Calotriton arnoldi. The sequence goes on from CAWUFW010009394.1 coordinate 50,835, forward strand.
GTGGCTTTTGTTTGCCACTGACGGTCGGTCCCCAGCCGCAGCAACGGGAAGCTTGGTCAGCATATCCTTGAGGGTCCGGTCCTTCTTCGCCCTTGCGGCTGCCATTGTGTTGGAGGGTCCCCTTCTTCCCTTCTGAGCCCCGCAGATATGGTGCTTAGTGTCTCCCAAGCATGAGTGTTCCAAGCCGCCTTGTATGGGTGTTGTCCCGGGGGTCCTAGCTCCCAGCCTCCCGGCGTGCCTCTAGCCGTGTGGGAGCCCCAGGCAAGACCCAATCTCTGCTGCCCATCTGCTTAAGGTGGGGCACAACCCTCAGCTGCCCTCTGAGTAGCTGGGGACCAACAACCTCCAGGGACCGCTTTCGTATCCAGTACCTACAGCGAGGTGTGTGCCCTCCGAGGCCACTCTTGACTGATGGGCACCCTTAGTCTGGGTCTGCGTAAGCACTGCTGCATAGGAGAGGGGCACTTATCTGCTGCAACCTCCACCAACAGCCGGGACCCCCTGTCACGTGCACTTTAAATCACAGCTGACAGTCTCACCTGGGGGGTCTCCTGAGCTCTCCAGAAAGGGAGATACCCTCAGCCTCGGTCAGCAGCACACACGCAGGACTACTGGACAGGATCTGCACCTCACGCGCTATATTCAGCCTTTGTCGTCTGTCCCGGGGCCCCTGCGCAGGAGATCCCGGGCCTCCAGGCCCTCTCTGCTTTGCCTTGAGTTGCTCTCGGATTGCTGCTAGAGGGGTCAGAATGGCAGCCATGCAGTACGGGGCGCCTCTGTCCCAATGGGTCACCGGGGCAAGATCAATGAGTCTCCGTGTGTAGGCGCGCTCCAGCCCCAAGGCCCAGTGCCGAGTCTCCTGTGCAGTGTACCACTATCAGCCAGGTCCCCACGAAGCTCCCTGGGTGCAGCGTGAGGGGGTCCCACAGCCACGTCTGGGGTCCTGTGGAGGCTCACCATTCTGTGGCCCACTGAGGGATGCCGTCCACCTCGTTCCCTCCAGCCGTACTCCACTGCCAGGTAAACTCTATTGTGTCTACTGGGCATCATCGCCGAAGTTGGCCACCCCTGGGTGCTGCAGCCATCCTCTCGATACGAGGCACACAGCACTGGTCATGCTCGCAGCTTCACTGGGGCGCCCACCCATCGGCCCCCGCTCCAGTCCAGAACCGCCTTCTCCGCAGGGGGTCAACCCCAGGCTGAGCTGGGTCGCCCGGCTGACTGCGGCCTCACCAGGACCCACCTCTGCAGGCTATGCCGTGTCCGCCATCTTGTTAGGCGGCCCGCCGGCCGTCTCCTCTCCTCCTCTTGCAGAATGCAGCCCTGTGCCGGTGGATTCGGCACTCCGACTGTGCCCTTGCAGGCTACGGTCTCTTTGGTAGCTCTCAGTGGGACCGTCACGTCATCCGGTCTCTGGATTCGGCACTCGTGGGCAGCGAGGACGAGGAGACAAGGAAAACACATCCTACTCACCCGCCATCTTGGCCATGCCCCCTCCTTTGATACTTCAGGCAGTGTTCCCAGATCATGAGGCCAGGTGGCGAGGGGGGTCATCATTTTTCCAATCGCCACACGTGATTATTTCTGTTTCGGAAGCATTCAATTTGAGATGGCTCCACATCATACATTGATCCACGGCTCTGAGACAACTGAAAATTGGCGACTTTCCAATGTCTTTGGCGCATTTCACTTGAAGGAATATTTGTGTGTCATCTGCATAGTTATAGCACATGAGGTTAAATTGATTGATCAGTGCCTGTAATGACTTCATGTAGATATCGAAAAGCATGGGTGAGCTGATAGACCCTTGAGGGACCACTGCTTTTGTGCATGCGGGTGCTGCTGAATGTGGCCCGAGGTCAGGAATTACATGGGGCAAAATTCACCATATTTCACTAGGTTCAGCCGAGATCCTTCTGCTAGAGCTAAGGCGGAGGAGTGTCGCCCAACTGCTGAAAAGGAAAAATAAAATGATAATAACATATCGTTATTATCATTTTAGCTTTCCTATTGCAGTCAGCTGCTCTCGGGGCAGGAGGGTCTGGCCAGAGTAGGGGAAGGAGTGGTTTGCACTCACTAAGTGTGCATGACTGCTTGGCCAAACAGTCATGGGCACTTTGCATCTTCTCCATGGCTGTAATGCACAGCCTGGTGAGGAACATGCACAGCTTCCCAGTCCCCGACTGAGCGCTGATCCACGGTGCTCAGACCAATCACAACGCTGCATTGCAGCATTGTGATTGGCTCAGGGGAGCCTGGGAGCCCGGGTGCTTTCTGCTGCTTCCTGCTGCCGGACTGGAGACAGGAAGAAGAGGACGGAGGAGAGGCGGCAGCCGGCCGTTTTCCGGTAGGGGATTTTCTTTTTTTTCTTGTCGTCCCCACCCCATCTCCCGGGTATGGTAGCAGCCGCTACTGCTAACAAGAAGGCAATGACTGCCATTAAAAGCCTCCTTCATGTAACGTAATATTACTTCCCAGACAATGAGAATGTGAACCTGCCAATTTTTTTGCTGCAGTTTGGCTCATCACTAGGATGAGTTACGCAATAGGGACATAGTGCAAAGTTCATTACTCAAACTGAGACAGGGCTTTTTATTGATGTGTTCTTTTCTATAGAACACATCAATATACAATATACTAATATAATTAGTTATACATGCCAAGCTGGATTTTGATATTGCTTTTTATTTGGCCTTCTACACTATCAGGTTTAGCAGTTGCAGATAGCTCAGAATGCAATGGTTCATTTTATTTAAAAAGAAATGGGACTTGAAGAACTTGCTTTAGCTGGCTATAAGCAGTTGAATGAAGTTCAATGCACTCTACCTTAGACACACAACTATTCCCAAACTGCTGCCAGCATACCTTGGGACAAAAAGTGCCCATTATAAGCAAGCTTACATTGCCAACTAATAATTTCCTCTTGTAAGGTCCTAACTTTAAGTTTAAGGAAGATCCGAGGTTCTCCAAAAAAGCTATCCAACTAGATACTAAATGCACACCTCACTCATGCAATTTTGGAGACCATACAAATCCTACTTGTTTGTTGATGTATCTGTTTCACCATTGATCTTCTTAGCTGCTTTACCTGTTGATGATGCTGATTATTTGAAGTTCTTTTTGATGTTCTCAGTGTCTTGAAGCCTTTTACTGTGTGTCTTTTAAATGAACTAAAATTAATAAATACGCACATTGTAAATTTCACAGAAACCTGCCAGTCGCCTTTGCTTAATAAGTAAATCAGTCAACAGCAAGAAATATCAGAAGGGATTCTCTTAATGCCTGTGTCATGGGCAGTATGCAGCTCATGGTGCTCGGTCCAGTTCCTTCTTTGTCCAAGGTAAGGATGATGTCTTCATGAAGCCACAATGCCTTTCCTCTACCACTAAATGTGTGAAAGTCAGGGCCTGCAGGCAGGGTCACAGTTTACTGGAGGAAAAGCCAGTGGTACAAAAACCTACAAGATAATAGAAGAGAGTCTCAGATTTCAGAAAATAAGAAGGAGTCAGGGGAACTTGAGGGGAGGAAGGGTACTGAAGTGCAGGCTGTATCAAAGGGAGACTCTGTAAGGAAACAAACCTAGACAAAAATAGAGGCTAGTGGAGTAGAACCAAAGGAAAATACTGCATTTATGTTGCAATACAGTGAGAAAAGAAGAAGACAGGAAAAGGAAATGACAGAAAAGATCTTATGATGACAGCCATGTTGGACTGGGACAAGGATTACAAAAAGGAATACTCCTCCCTATTGGCTTTACTAAAGAGAGAAATTAAAGATCTGGACTAGAATAAATCCTAGAAATCCTTTAATAGGCTTCTACAAGCCCTTAGACAAGTGATAGTCCTCCTCTTCCGGGAAGACCACGAGGTCCTGGTTTGTCTCAGCACTGACTCCCTTCACTACCCAGGAATGCAGAGTTCCAGGAATGAACTCACAACAAGCAGCCAGAGGAACCCAAGAACAAGGACCAAGTAGCAGGACAAGCAGAGACTCCAGAGGATTGCATGTAAGTTTGGACCCTTCTCCCCACGACCATCAACAACCTTGCTCTAGCGGGATCCTGCTGGGACCACGTCATTTCAAGGGAGGCGCTCAACTACACAGACACTGCCCATGAGCAGCAGCATCAGCCCGCGGCCACCAGGGAGCATGGGCTTACAGCCATAAACGCTCTTGAGAGCATTATCGTGAGGTGATTGCCCTTCCTCCTTGCCATCTGCTCTTGCTTATGGCTGTGGCTCTATAACATATATGTTGTGCAACATTTCAGGATTATGCCCCCAAAACACTCAGTAATGCTAAACGGACACAAAATGTACCTCCATAGTTCTTGGATTCCTTTTAGTTCAAGTTCAAGTTCTTTATTCGGGTAGACAAAGTATGCATAAAAGCACAGACATATACAATAAAAACAAACAAATACATACCAGTATGCAATGTATAAAACCAATCTTTTAAAAAGATCTTTGTCTTCAATACAATCTCAACTCTTAGCAGCTTAATCAATTAATCCAGATTAATCTGTATTCATAGAGCTTTCCCTGTATTGAGCATCTCATCCAGTCTAGGCCTTCTGCCACTAGTGTGTTGATGTTTTCAGGTCTTTCCTGCACTGGCAACAAGTGTGCAGCCGCTTTCCGATCAGTGCCCATGACATCAGCATGGGGCTTGCTTGCGCCTTTGCCAGTCAGGAAAGAACCAGAAGGTCCTTTATCTGGGCAGACATGTAAACACTGACTGATTGTACGTTGTACTTTTCTATTTGTATGCTATTTTCACTGGTTTTGCAACGCGTTGAAAGGTAGGTCGCCTCTAATCAGTGTTGTGCTAAGTAAATAAACACATGCTGAAATGCAAACATTCTACTACATGTTGTAATTGTGTTAACGCCAGAGACCAGACGCTGACGAATTTGCTTGAAACTGAAAACAATGAAAATAACATTTCTAAACTGAGACTTTTGCCCCAAAACGTCTCAATTACCTTAAAGATTAATTGTGCGTCCACTCATTATACAGTGCTTAATTTCTGCAGCTGGGTGCTGGTGGAGGGCACCGGCACTCGTTTTTGGGGCAAGGGGCTTATTTTTAATCATCACACTTTGACCCTGTGCAACAGAGAGGAGCAGAAAATGGAGAAAGAAGAATAGAATGATAGGAAAACACTGACGGAAGGGAAAATCACGAATTAAAAACCAACATGTCTGCAGTCCCGATTGAGGTGGGAGACTCCCGATTTTCGAAGCAAGACAATGGGGGATATTCTCAAGAACGTGTGTTAACTATCTCCAAATTCGCTTAACGCAACTTCTCACATCGCAGTCTATTGCGGGAAAATAACACTGGGTTAACGCAGTATTCTCAACCCGGCGGCACCATGCGATAGTCTAACGATAAAGCGATAAATGTCCGCGTTAAAATTAACGCGACGCCGAAAAAATGCGAAACACGAACGCTAAAAAAGTTGCGATGTCCCAAATCGCGAAACAAAAATCAGCGATAACCAGCGACAGGCCTGCGATTCCCACGCGACATGCGGGAAAATGCACTAAAAAAGCAGAGGAACAAAATGATTAAAAAATGTAACTGCGTGGCACCATGGACGCACCCGGACCGAGTGCAGAGGACAACGCGAACCCCACAAGCCCCACAGACGACCAGCAGGAGCCCCGGGGCCGGGGAAGGGCAAGGAGAAGAGGAAGAGGAAGACGGGGTTCAGTCCGCAGGAAAACCGGATCATCGTCACAGAGGTGACAGAACACTACCAACAACTGTTCGTCACCTCCACTGTGTCATCAGCAACACAAACGGAATTATGGCAGTATATCGTGAACAACGTGAACGCAGTCGGAGTTTCGAGGAGGACAATGGAAGAGGTCAAGAGGCGCTGGAATGATGTGAAGGGCAAAACCAAGAAGAAACTCGATGCCAACATGAAAGCAGCAACGCAGATTGGAGGTGGGGGACCAGCGGCACACCAGAAGCTGGATGACATTGAGAAAATGGTGGCCACAGTCATCAGTCGGGATACGGTGCCAGGAGTTGGGGATCGGGACACTGCTCAACATGACCTGACACAACATCAACAGGGTGAGTACCGACCAGGGACTGGGGGACGGGGGAGATGGGCACAATGGCACACATGCACAATTAAGTAGAGCACACTGCACACCCACAATGACTCTGGATCATGTCCCTGATCCCTGCGCCACACTGCAGCACACATACAGAAACTCAGGGAATGTGTGTTGAAATGAATTTATTTGCACATGCTGTGCCTGTGGTCATTTTGTACTGTCTCATGATTGCTAAGGACTGTCACAATGTGACGTCCTCATGTGAAGAAATTGTCAATGATGTTGTTCCTACGGGCTATTCCTGCTGCAGCTGCAGTGGGGTGTGGTCCACCTGCCTCATCTTCCTCATCATCTTCCGGTGCATCTGGCACTTGTAACCTGGGGCATTGGTGCGTACACATATGCTGTGCAACACACAACTTGCAACGATCATCTTGCACACGATGTCTGGGCTGTACAGGAGTCTCCCCCCTGTGATGTCCAGGCACTTGAAACGTGACTTCAACACGCCAAATGTGCGTTCCACGATGCCCCGGGTGCGTTTGTGGGCCCAATTGTACTGCCTCTGGGCCTGTGTGTTCGGGGCTCGGAGGGGTGTCATCATCCAAGGGCAGAGTGCATATCCTTGATCACCTGTGACAGTGCAGAGAGACATGAGTCAATAGTTGGTTCTGCATGATGTGTTGGCAGGCTCACTAGTTGATTGGTGTGTGATATGTGTGTCATAGTGATTCCTGTTTGACATGTACTGCTTGTAGCAAATGAGCGCCATCAATGTGTATTACGTAGCCTCACTGCTGCTCCTCCCTCCCCTGAGCCTATTTACTTGTGTGCGCTGCGCGGTTGCATCACTTGCACTCCTACGGCACACCATTGTCGTGCCTGTCTGCGCATGTCCACAAGCCTGACAACGACACTGTGATGTTGTGCGTTGAAGGTGAGTGGCTACGTGTGTGTAGGCCTATGGTAAGGAAAGGGCAGACACCGATGTAGAGTTCATGGCTGGCTGAACTCACGATGCGGTCGAGGCAAGACCTTTGGCTTATGCTGCGGTAATAGCGATACACACACAACAGTTGGCATGTATGATCCCGGACCCCGAGCGGGCTTGCGCTCATTCATTTATCCCTTTGGCCGAGCCCGCACTCCGGGGGCATGTTACATTGCAACTTTGTCCATTGCGGGACGGGTGGCGCCGACACTACAGCAGAGACACACGCATTAGGTACGTCATTGGCAAGCCCAACACTTAACCACGCCCAGAGCCCCGGGGTGATTATCCACACCCCTACGCTGGACTGTCGTACACCAGCCCACTCCGGTAATACCTACAGGGGGGTACGACACAGCTCATGTCCCAGGTCTCACCCACTGCCTGAGGTGACATGGTTGCGTCCGCTGTACACAGCACAATGCAATGTGGTAGGGCCTGGGGCCCTCATGCATACACAATGACCACACGGAAACACTTAGATAGTTTGTGGAACTGGCTACGGGCACGTGCGCCCGGCCCCTTTTATTGCCAGGGTCACATGTCCAGTGGCGCCTGTGCTGGATGGGTGTGGGGTGAGTGTGAGCCATCCCTCAAGGAGTGGTTGGTGCTGGCAACAACTACAACAGTGATCAGACAATCAGAAGTTCACAGTTCAAACAGCAATGGTCCATGACTTGAGCTGCACAGAGTTAGTGACCCCGGATGCACAGCGGCCGGCACATGGAACACCGCCACGGGACGGTGACTACCGGTGCACTGAGGTAGGGCCACGAGAGCTGAGCGGGTCCTCGTCGATGTCCAAGGTGAATGTCACAGAGGGTTTTGGGGACAGTGGAAGGTGTTCTTCCAGGGCATGATACACAGGGCAGTACCAAGCAGACACAGGCAATATGGAGGAGATGATTGCTACAGACTCATTTTTGACACCAAGTCAGTATCAGCTACATGATGATGAAGACAACCCCCAGGCCATAGACTCAGACGCCACCAAAGTTCAACCAGAGAGTGTCCATGAATTTCGGGGCACGGAGTCAGTGGCACCAGAGCTGAAAGGGGATGCGATGAGGCCTGTACAATGGTATAAACTCTGCCATAAATAAATCAAGACTCAGTTCCAAATATGTGACCTACATGACCGTAGTGTAGGCCGGAGGCAGCGGTCAGCAGGGGCCCCTAGCCACGTGTCCTTGGCTTGCGATGCACAGAGTTAGTGGCACCAGAGCAGTTGATGGTAGTGTTCGGGCACCTCCGTAACGAGGATCCTTTTTTCATCCAGACTGAACCGTGTCTTCCTCTTACTTCTCTCCTTGCGTACAATGATATGGACTCTGCCATTGAAAAATCAAGACTCAGTTCCAAATGTGTGACCTACTTGACCGCAGTGTAGGCCGGAGGCAGCGGCCAGCGCGGGCCAACCGCTGTTCAGGCATGTGGTACTGAAAATTCTGGACCTGTGTCATTAACATCATTGTAACATGACGATTTTGGTATCAGCAGACCGGTAATGACAGGTATGCTATATCTGAGTATTTGCGTCATATTCGAGTGACGGGATCACTCTAATATTAACGATTCCCTTGTGAACCCTCGGGTTCCATTTTGTGTACGGCAGCCATTTTGTGGTTGCCCTCACATAAGGCAATGACTAAAGCCAAAACGCGCCTTAGGGGACACGTACACTTTCAGTGACCTGGGCAAGCTGACTCCACTGTCCAGAGCCAGAACCTGTTCGGCCAGTTTTAGTTCCCAGTGGCCGATCGAGATTAGGGGCCCAGGTGCAGCATGCCATAAACCCTTCATTGCACACATCTATATCTAAATCTTATTCACACCTGTCACTGCTCTTTCTTTATGACCTGCTTTACGAGGAGGAGGTGCCCGGTTTTATTAGGGGTCCAGATTATATCTGTTGCAGGTGTTGGGCCTCACTGGGTATTTGGACAAACTGAAAATGGGCTTGTCATCATGAATCTGTCTTTGTTTTGTTGTAAGAAATATGTGAATGACCCACTGTAAAAATAAGGAATGTTTGCCTAAAGCATAATATTCTGTATAAAAGAGATAGCTGGTTTCCATGAAAGGGAGCAGTCTCCTGAGAACATACACATTGTTGTACTTCTAGGATACCTGTTGCTGGCTGCAGCCAATAAATTGATCTTTGAAGCCACCAAGAAGACTCTGTGTTTCTGTAGTCTGAGACAGGAAGAACTCGAGGTCATTGGGTGTGTTCCCTGGCACCGCTGGGTCCAATAAAACCCAGTACTTCAATTGGCGCCCAACGCGGGGCGATTTCAGCGGTACCGGTCCAAGCCAGAGGTCGTGAGGAGCTTCGTGTAAAATTCTGGAGGAAGGCCAACCACTTCATCGACCCCTGTATGTCGTTCGTGGTCCGAAAGTCTTTGCTGCGAGGTTCCCCGCGTCCCGACGGCTACGAAGGACTGCTGCCCTGACTATCGCCCTGTCTTGGACCCTTTTATGATTTGTAGAGCGAGACAATAGACGAGTCTTCTGGTGACGTCATCGATACCTCAGTTAAGTATAAGTGGAGCGTCTCCCAGTCCTTAGTCTTGGTTCTTAGTTTTGGGTATCCCATGGGATCTTTGATTTGTTAGGATCTTTTGATTTGGAACTTGCAAGTACCAAAGCCGAAGGACTCGTGTATTCACGAGACTGTCGTATTCGATAATCCTTTGAAGTTTGAAGCTAGACTAGTGAGCGAAGATGCCTGGTCTTAGCAGACTTGGAAATTTGTTTTGTCTTGGTTGTAATAGGGATTCCCGATTGGAGGACTCGTGTCCGGTTCCTCCAATTGGAACTCCAACCTATGAGCTCTACGTGAAGCATGGAGTGGGCCCTATCACGTATAATAACGTATGGGTTAGGTACACAAGGAAAGATGGTGTCCTAAAGTGGCCCCAATATGGTAGTTTTGACACCGAAATTCTGGATAATTTAGAGGTTAGACTTTTTAAGAAGAAAGCCCGGCCGGCGATGTTTGACTCTTTCCGCCTATGGCGAAAAGAAGCCAAACAGAAAGAAATTAAATTAGTAAAGAAGAATAAAAGAGAAAAGGGTATTTCAATAATGCAAGCTGCTATGCAGTATAAGGATGATGAAGAGGGACAAGCGAGTGAACAGCTGCACAGGCAACGTAAATTGGCAATTGATAAATGTTATCCAGTTTTGCCACCTCTTCAGCAAGATACAGTGAAGGAACTTGAGAAGGATCCTTTAATGTCTCATTTGTTGAATTCACCACCTCCTTATGCGCAGAGTGCTACAGCACCTCCGCAACCTTTAGTTGTACAACCCCCAGTTGTTGTACCTCCGGTTCTTCCACAACCACCAGCTGTTTTTCAGTTGGCACCTACTACTATGGCGCAGCCCCCTCAAGGGCTGCCACCTTTACTACCTGTTCCATCTTTACTTCCTATGACTTTGCCCCCTGCATCTATTTCCCTCCACACTATCCCTTCTGACACTGCCTCTGCATTTGCTTTGTCTCCTCCTGTTTTTCCTCCTGTTCATTTGTCAACTTCTCCTTCTGTCCGACAGAGAATGACAAACACTGTTACTAGTATTTTGTCTCCTTTCTTTGGGTCACCGACTACGACCCCCGTTTTAGAGCGTAAACAATTGCGTAGCCAATTGCCCGATTCTAGAGAGAAGGGAGTATTGGATCATTTGGCACATAAATGGGTCACTGACCCTACAAGATATGAGTTAGAGTCTGTTATGGATGTCTTCCACCAATGGCAATCACACCGAAACAGAGATATGTTTTTGACAAAATGTGCGAAGTTCTTCTTGAAAGATTAAAAGATTGTGATATGGAGGCCAATCCGCCTGAGTTGTGTCGTGTACGGTTTGAGTTTTCCAAAGGCACGATTGTGGGTTCCGATATTGAGAAAGCAGTTGCGACATTATTATCATTTAGGAGTGAGGGTATTTCTTGACTGTTGTTTGAGCCAGAACCCTCTGTTAAAAGGAAGGTCAGACAGTATCCCATGAGAGAAGTTCCCCAGTTTGGAAAGAAGGAGACCTAAATGCTGTTCCACCTATTCAGCCTCATTTTCAACGTGTGTGGGTACATGTTCCATGGAAGCGAACTGAAGTCCTGGCTCTTAAGCAGACTCTACCCGACCCCCGTAAAAACCCTGCAGGTTATTATAAGGAATTATCACAGACTGCAGACTCCTGTGTTATGAATTTAGCTGATATAGACATGCTGTTTGGAAATGTGGTCCCACAGCCTTTATGGAGAGTGATCCGTCACACGGATCATGCGCCGGAGTTAGGGGACACATGGATTAATATCAATGCGGCAAATGACAGACAAGTAGGCGGTGCTAAACCAGAGCCTTTAGTAGCAGACCTCCCTGGTAGGATCGTTACTTACATGAAGACTTTGATGCCTGCAATGCGTGTAAATTGGGATAAATTGTCTGCATGCAAGCAGAAGAAGGAGGAAAGTGTATCTGACTTCTTCACTAGGTTTGAAGAGACATTTATCGACCACAGTGGTCAGGATATGAGTACAGAAGGTGGTCAAAGGTTGTTTGTTGACAAGTTTGTGCATAATTTGCTTCCCGAATTGTGTAAAAAATTGAAAGATTCAGAGAGTTCTTGGGCCGTTTCCTCTTCAGCACAGATATTGGCTACTGCACAATACTACGAAAATAGAGATAAAGATGAGAAAGATAGAGCAGACAAGAAAACTAAAGAGTTAAAAACAAAGGTTCTTTTACAACAAGCGTATCCGCCTCGTAGTAATCAGCGTGACTATCAGCAACCTCAACAGTATCAGAGGAATTCGCAAAGGTTTGAGTATCCTCAACAACGTGCTCTGATAGGCCCTAACCAATGTTCATATTGTAAGGAAGAAGGTCATTTTAAATATAATTGCCCTATTTTGTTGCAGCGTATGAATGGTATTTCTGGCGCAAGAGGTCGAGGTGTTCCACAAGCACCTAGAGCTAGAGGACGCGGAAATTTCACCCAGAACGCGCGCCCATTTCCTCCTCAAAATTCAATGAATAGTTTTGATCAGCAGAATAACGCGTCTGGTAGGACGACTCAGTACTATGCTGATGACTACTATGCAGAAGGTGAGAGTATGGAAGGTGATGATTGCTAGGACAGCCATAGACAAAGAGAGGGAGTTGTTTCAGTTCCAGTAGATCAGAGTGGACCTTATATTGAGGTGATTACATCAGGTGTGTCAGAGCCTTTTCTGTTGGATACTGGTGCTACAAAGAGTTCTATTATGCACTCTAAATTCCCTGGCGCACCTTTGTCTGGCGAAACTAATGTTTCAGTAGGTTTTTCTGGCGCCCCGGTTAGGAACCCGATTTCTAGCCCTATGTCTCTTTCTGTTGGACCTTGTGAAATCGAAGCACCACTTATTCTAACGACAGGTTGTGGTGAGAACTTGTTAGGATTGGATCTGCTGAAAAGATTGTATGCGACATTGTATTGTTCTCCTTCGGGAGTACAACTCACATTGGGTAAGACAGTGGTTTCACCAATATATTTGTCAAAGGACAAACTTCCAACAGAATTGTCGTTTCTCCCTGATATTCTTTGGGCTACTGGTCCCAATGATGTAGGTCTTTTGGAAATACCGCCATATGTTGTAACGTTGAAAGCCAATGTTAAAATGCCGCGCATTCCCCAATACAAGATCTCTAATGAAGGTGAAAAAGCGTTGCTAGCGATCATTTATGATTTGATTGAGAAAAATGTAATTGAAGAGACAAGAGGTAATGTTTGCAATAGTCCTGTTTTACCTGTCTTGAAGCGTACTGACTCTTCTCAGCCACCTGTTTACAGGTTTGTGATTGATCTTAGAGAGGTAAACAAGATAGTTGTGCCACAGTTTCCAGTCGTTCCCGATATCACTGCTTTACTGACAATGATTCCAGCCTCAGCCACTTGGTTCTCGGTGATTGACTTGAAGAATGCTTTCTTCAGCATCCCTATTGCCGTAGAGAGCAGGGATATTTTTGGATTCTGTTTAGGAGGCCAAAGCTTCCGATTTCAGAGAGCTCCTCAAGGTTTTTGTGAAAGTCCTTCTATCTATAGTCAGGCTCTGAAGTCTCAGCTTGACACTCTTGTGTTACCTGATGGCGCTACCCTTCTACAGTACGTCGATGATTTGTTAGTTGCTGCAGATACTAAGGAGATTTGTAAAGAAGCCACTTTGTCATTGTTGCGTCATTTGTCTGATTTACACCACAAAGTGTCTCTTTCCAAGTTACAGTATTGTCGACAAGAAGTGACCTATTTAGGTCACCTCTTATCGAAAGAGGGAAGAAGATTGACCCCAGAAAGAATTCAGGCAATTGCAAAATTAAGTGTGCCAATGACACAGAGAGAAGTGCGTGCTTTCTTAGGTATTACATCCTATTGCAGACAATGGATACCGAATTTTTCATTGATGGCTAAACCTTTGGTAGCATTGACCTATAAAGACACGCCGAATCCCCTTCCTTGGTCCGAAGATTGTCAGAAAAGTTTTTCCGAATTGCGTGATGCATTGTGTTTGGCTCCTGTGTTGGGTACCCCCGACTACAGCAAGCCCTTTACGCTGTATGTCCATGAGAGAGAAGGATGTGCATTATCAGTGTTAACACAGTCTTTTGGGGACAAGCAACGTCCATGTGCATATTTCTCGTCGATTTTGGACCCGGTAGCTAGAGCGTTGCCGAGTTCTTTGAGAGCCACAGCGGCAGCAGCTGTTTCTATTCGACAGTCTGCTGGTTTGGTGATGAATAATACGCTGGTCGTGATGGTCCCACATGCAGTGGATATTTTGTTAAACAGGACCAAGACACAGCACTTAACTAGTGCTCGATTGTCAGGTTACGAGTTGACACTTTTAGCGAGCCATGTGCACATAAGAAAATGCAACACGCTGAACCCAGCTACATTGTTGCCAATTATAACAAAGACAGATGTTCCGGAACAGCATGATTGCTTTCTTAGGACAGAAGAAGAAACGAAAGGGAGAGTAGATCTTAGGGACACTCCTCTTGTAAAGTGTGATGGTACCTTATGGGTGGATGGGTCATGCTTCAAGCTTCCGAATGGTGATACGACTGCGGCATATGCTGTCACGACTTTACATACGATTGTTGAAACTGCACGTATCCCACATAATTCAGCTCAAGCAGCAGAGTTGACTGCACTTATGAGAGCGTGTGTATTATCAAAAGGAATGAAAGTGACCATATATACCGATAGCCAGTATGCGTTTGGTGTGGCCCATAGTTTTGGACGCTTGTGGAAGGAACGTGGGTTTCTCACGTCTCACGGTACGAAAATACAGCATGGTCAATTGGTGAATGAGCTCCTGGAGTCACTTACTTTGCCATTGCAAGTCGCGATTGTGAAATGCAGTGCACATAAGAAGGTCACTAACGACGTTGGTCGCGGTAATATGTTTGCTGATGAAGTTGCGAAAGAAACAGCAAGAGATGTGATGAGTCGAATGTATGTTGCGGGCCCTGCAAGATGGATTGGTGACGTTGGAATGTGTGAAGATACGATAGAGAGTGTGAAGTCCATCCAAGCTGAAGCTACGGAGAAGGAATTAAGTACGTGGAGAGAGAGTACGGGTAAATTGGATGCAAATGGTTGTTGGGTTGAATTGTCAGAGCATCAGCGATGGTTGTTACCCGATACATATGTGCTTGCAGTGGTTACAATGGCACATGGGATGGCCCACATCAGTGTGAAAGGAATCTGTAAGTTATTGGCTCCAGTGTGGCAAAATGCTGGAATTCCCAAATGTGCAGAGAATGTGGTCAAAAATTGTATGGTTTGTTTGAAATACAATCCTGGTAAGGGAACCCCAACTCCAGCTGGTCATTTTGCGCCTCCAACGTATCCGTTCGAGGTTTTGCAGCTAGATTTCATCCACATGGAGAGGTGCAACAATTTGAAATACGTACTCGTTGTTGTTTGTGCCTTTTCAAGATGGGTAGAGGCATATCCTCTGAAAGATAATACTGCCTTGTCCACAGCGAAAGCCCTTCTCAAAGAGTTCTTCCCTAGGTTTGGTTTGCCGAGAATGGTGTGGAGTGATAATGGGGGTGAATTTGTGGGTCAAGTGATGAAATGAGTGTGTGAAGGTTTAGGAATCCGGCAGAAATTTCACGCTGCAAATCATCCCCAATCAGCTGGATTAGTTGAGTGCTATAATGGCACTCTTAAACTAAAACTGGCCAAGATACAAGCAAGCTCTGGCCTTAAATGGCCTGATGCGTTGCCATTAGCACTGTTGTCAACTAGGATGACCGTACATTCCCGAGTAGGACTTAGTCCTCATGAGATAGTGTTTGGTCGCCCGGCTAACATATGGGGAGTGCCGAGGCCAACGAAATTCAGCGAGATTGAACACCCTGTACTGCTTGATTACTTGCATGATTTGACGGCTAAATTGCGTGTTTTACACCAACAGGTTCATAATACACTGCCTCAGGCTTCTAAAGATCCAGGGCATGCAATCAATCCCGGATCGTGGGTGTTAATCAAGAACTTTCAGCGGACAAAGAACGATCAGCCCCGCTGGATTGGCCCCTATTTGGTGATTTTGTCCACAAGATCTGCAGTGCGAGTACAAGGGAAGAAAAACTGGATCCACGGCGTACACTGTAAGAGGGTCCCTTTGCCTCTACCATATGACCGGTGGGTCCAGGAGGGAATTGCTGACTCGGAAACTGAAACAGTGCCTCGTTTTCTGCCTTTTAGTGACGCACGCGTCACAGGGACAAATTCTGAGCGAGAAAGTGACGATCTTCTCCAAAGAGCAATACCATCACCACTTCGATTGGACACTACTGAGCCTGAACTTTTGTTTTGCGACCAGACATTGCCTGGAAAAAGCCGTTATAACTTGCGACCGAGAGTCATGGACAAATAAAATGACATTTTGGTCCTCCCATCCGAAAACCTGTTTTTGAACCACCATCCGGGTTCAGCTGTAGGGTCGTGGTGAAAAGACTTGAGTGTGTAGCCTGCGGACACAAGGTCTACGGGTCTGGTTTGCTCTAGGGCGTTCCCTGGGACATTCAGAAACACTCTCAAGTGAAGAAAACCAACCGCCGCGAGCAGCACGTTAGAGGATGGAGCCTTTTCAGATGGAGAGACCTGTTGAAAGAATAAGTTTCAAGAGGAAAATATGTGCAACCATGAGCAGAAAATGTTTTCTAATTATGTGTCTTTGTATTTTACTTAGTCTAATGATGTCTTTAGTGGGGTATATCATATTCTCTTTTCAAGTGACATCTGCACCCACTGTACAGCCCATGCCTTCCTCTACTATCTCCTCACATTCTTTTCACCCTCTACCTGAACACGAGTCCGTTAGAAGATTAGAGTTTATGAACAACTCCTTTGTTCAGCTCTTACACCAACACCAGCTAGTAGTGAACAGAACCAACTGTTGGGTGTGTGGCCTTATGCCTCATACTACTGAGAAAGGTATTCCCTACCTAGTGCTGCCATTCAGCTACAATGGTTCTGTGTGGGCATACCGAACGATGTTCATCTATGCTCGCGAAATCCACCCCCTACGTTCCGTCAAAGACAACCCAAAGAATAGTGCTCTAGTTAAGGGGATAGTCGACATGATAAGGGGAACTAGTTCCTACGAAACTATCCCGGAAGATGAGACACTAGCGTATATTGGATGGAGCGTGACTGGATATGGAGCGAGTCTGAGCGAGAACCAGCAAGCAAAAAGATCCGCTCCAATTTGGATTGTACCCCATCAGGGTCATCTATGTCTGCAAGGTAATGGCAAGAATCCAAGAGCTCAGTTACAGAAGAGTATCTGCACTGAAACGTATATTTTTGCGTCTCAGACTTCCCCTTTGTTCTTAGCAGCTAGGGGTACCTACTTTATCTGCCATGATAGGGCCTACATGTGGTTGCCCCCTGACTTCTCGGGCACATGCTTCGTTTCATTCCTGTTGCCTCCCACCTACACAGCTGCGGCAGATTACCATAAGATAAGAAGAATTAGGGGTGTCTTCAGCAAGGAAGACACTGCAGGACAAGAAGCGGGAGACTTCTTTAGGGGTTTTCTGCCGTTCTGGGGACCTATGGCTAACAACAGGAATGTGAGGCAATTGACGCGAGTGGTTGAATCCACCATAGTCGAAACTGTCGGTGCCCTTAATAATTTGACTGCTGAGCTCCAGTCGGACCGCCTTATGACCCTGCAGAACAGGGTCGCGTTAGACATCATACTTGCAGACCGTGGTGGGGTATGTAGAGTGATCCAATCCAGTTGTTGCATTTTCATTCCAGATAACGCTCCAACAGTGTACCAGGCCATCTCCAAACTACATAGGATCTCTGAATCCATCCATATAGATGAAGGAGACTGGTCGTTGATGGGATGGTTCTGGGAACTGTTATCCACCTGGGGATGGAAAGTTCTGATGGTCATTGGGATACTTCTAGCCATCCTTTTCCTGTTTTGTCTGTGCATACAGTGTGTTCCTGCCATATGCGGCCTATGTGTTACATCATGTGTAAGGAAACCTGTATCAAGGGACGAGCTAAGTAATAGGATGATGCTACAGCAACATCTCAATGAATTCATGAACATAGACCTAGACTCAGATTAGCATGAGTGTAAGTAAATTGCCTATGTAAGGGCAAAAGGAGGGTCTGTGGTACTGAAAATTCTGGACCTGTGTCATTAACATCATTGTAACATGACGATTTTGGTATCAGCAGACCGGTAATGACAGGTATGCTATATCTGAGTATTTGCGTCATATTCGAGTGACGGGATCACTCTAATATTAACGATTCCCTTGTGAACCCTCGGGTTCCATTTTGTGTACGGCAGCCATTTTGTGGTTGCCCTCACATAAGGCAATGACTAAAGCCAAAACGCGCCTTAGGGGACACGTACACTTTCAGTGACCTGGGCAAGCTGACTCCACTGTCCAGAGCCAGAACCTGTTCGGCCAGTTTTAGTTCCCAGTGGCCGATCGAGATTAGGGGCCCAGGTGCAGCATGCCATAAACCCTTCATTGCACACATCTATATCTAAATCTTATTCACACCTGTCACTGCTCTTTCTTTATGACCTGCTTTACGAGGAGGAGGTGCCCGGTTTTATTAGGGGTCCAGATTATATCTGTTGCAGGTGTTGGGCCTCACTGGGTATTTGGTTGTGGGCTGGACAAACTGAAAATGGGCTTGTCATCATGAATCTGTCTTTGTTTTGTTGTAAGAAATATGTGAATGACCCACTGTAAAAATAAGGAATGTTTGCCTAAAGCATAATATTCTGTATAAAAGAGATAGCTGGTTTCCATGAAAGGGAGCAGTCTCCTGAGAACATACACATTGTTGTACTTCTAGGATACCTGTTGCTGGCTGCAGCCAATAAATTGATCTTTGAAGCCACCAAGAAGACTCTGTGTTTCTGTAGTCTGAGACAGGAAGAACTCGAGGTCATTGGGTGTGTTCCCTGGCACCGCTGGGTCCAATAAAACCCAGTACTTCAGGCAGCTCCTCCTGGTACTCTCACACACGAGGTTGGAATGCCATGTGGCGATGATTTGTGGTTGACGGAGGTAGAAGCACCAGAGCTGAGCGTGTGTGCAGCCTGCGACGATGCCGTGTCCTGCCTGGTCCGGACTGGATTGGATTGGTGTGAGGCCTGCTGGACCGCAGTGTAGGCAGTACACAGGTGACCCCGCGGTGCTGGACCGCAGTGTAGGCCGAAGGCAGTAGTCAGCAAGGGCCCACAGACACGTGTCGTTGGAATGCTATGCACAGAGTTGGTGGCACCACATCGAAGGGAGTACGGTGATTTAAAATCTGCCAGAAACATATGGACTCTGCCATTGTATAATCAAGACTCAGTTCAAAATGTGTGACCTACTGGACCGCAGTGTAGGCCGGAGGCAGCGGTGGAGTACGTCAACGAGAAGGGAGTACTGGGGGCCTGTGTCGCGGAGGCCGTGATGGTCTGAGGAGGCTGCCAAGGTCGCGGGCCTCGGGCTTGGAGCTTGCACCGGCACGTGGTGGGCCCTCTTTGACACACGCCGGTGTCGGCAGGTGAGCAGTGAGGCCTGGGTGCACTGGGGCGGGCAAGATGGGTCTTGGGACCAGCGGCCTGGGGTCCAGCAGGCGGACAGGATCGCAGGCACCGCCGCTCGCGGCATCGGCCTCATGGCGGGGTGAGAGGCGCCACCCTGGCAGACACGTTGGCCATTCCTGGAGGAGAACCACGCCCAGAGTAACAGGCTTTTTATTCACACCCCTACGCTGGCCTGGCGTACGCCGGGCCAGCCCACTCCACTCACGCTTACAGGGGGGGACGTAACAATCTACATTTCCGCGATCTTCCCCACTGGCTGCGGTAACATGGTTGCGTCCACTGTCCAGTACACTCCAGACACCAGCAGTGTATGTCGACATGGATATGTCTGTGGTCTGCATACTCAAGTCTGTCCAGCACATCCACGCCACACTTGGCATTGTGTACATTCACATTCATGGGTCATTTGCCTCCTTCGCACATGCCTGGTTCCTACCTCTCCCCACATTCTGCTATTGTGTGGCTGAGGTGCCATGCCGTTGATGGCTTGTATACATGGCTAGCCCAGGTTGCCACAGTAAGTTGTGTTGTCGTGTCTGGAATGTGGGGATGTTGGTTGTCATGTTGTATGTGATTTTGTGACGTGTGCATTCCCAGAGTTGTGAGTTGTATGTTGGTGGAGTTGAGGTGTGTGGTGTGTTCAGTTGTTACTTACCGACGAGCAGTGCATTTCCATAGGTGCCATCCTGCAAGTGCTGGTTGATGATGGACTGTCGGAAGATGAAGGAATCATGCACACTGCCTGGGTAGTTGGCGATGACATTGGTGAAGAGTCCCCGGTGGTCCACTATTGCCTGCACATTGATGGAATGCGTGTGTTTCCTGTTGCGGTAATTGTGTGCTGTGGCGGCAGGGGGTACGAGGAGTACATGTGTGCAGTCCATTGCCCCCAACACGTGCGGGAAGCCAGCTATGGCATAGAAGCCTTGCTTGATCTCCAGCTGTTCCTGAACAGTGTGTGGGAAGTAAAGTTTCTGGGGTACCAAGCTGATGATGGCATCCAAGACAGGTGTGAGGAACTTTGACAGGGCTGGCTGTGAGACTCCTCCGAGTCTGGCAGTTGTTGGTTGGAAGGTCCCAGAAGCCAACAGGTGCAGCACGGCCAGCAGCTTTGTCTGCGGAGGGATGTTGGTTCTCTGCTGTGTTGGTACCGTCAGCCTGTGGGCAATGAGGGTCAGGATGCGGAGGATGGTTATCCTTTTGAGCCTGTAGTGGGCAATGACTTCCTCTGGCGTTAAGTCTCCGAGGCTGGTGCGTTTTCGGAAGGTGGGGGGGTCCTGGTGGTGGTGGCGGTGGGTGTTGTGGCCCTCTTGGGGCTCCGAGCTGCATGATCAGTAGCTCCATGGCATCTGTTGTTCTTCTGGTGTGGCTGTGGGCTAGGCTCCCTTTTATGGTGCAGGTTGTCGTCCGACTTAACACCAGGTAGGAGCAGGTGTTAAATCCATGCTGCTAACGCGCCTTATCGCATGTTTTTGAATCTTATCGCCGATCTGGCTGGTCGTTGAGAATGTTGCGGAGTAGTGTTTTCGCGGGTTTTCGCACGGGAACGCCTACTCTGCATATCATTAGTGTTAGTTGCCGGTGTCATCCGTGGCGTTGTTTTATGCGGCTGCTATCGCGGGAAAACTGGTGATATCGGCTGTTAGCACCTGCTTGTGAATAGTGCGATGAATTTATCGCCACTTTGGCTGCGATAAAGTGCCGCTAACTCGGCGATGAGTCCTTGGGAATATGCCCCATTGGCTTTATTTTAGCTGTCTCCCGCCTACAATTGTCTTTACTATGTATGTCAATGGGGGAAACTACACTCCCCCCCCTTTAAAAAAAAAAATCCACTTTCCACTTTTAAATTATTGGCATGCATGTAAAAAGAACCTACAAAAGTGGGCAAACAGCTATTACAACGCAGGCATTACATTGCAGTGCCTTTACAAAGCAGTCAGTATCACGACTGCAATGTTACCATGAGTTCCATGACAACGCAAGTCATTACAACGACTTGTTTTAGGGAATGCGGTTTTGGACTGGTGTTGGAATTTAAATCCAACACCTTCCCTACTGATACACCGACTGGAGTTGGAAAAGTAATTTAAACTATTCCAAAGTCCAGCACTTCCCTAAAGCAAGTCGTTGTAATGACTTGCGTTGTAATGGAATTCATGGTAACGACACAGTCGTGGTATTGACTGCCTTTTTAAGCCTCGCATAGTTTTGGCATGCATGGTAACAGATGCTATTCGCAAGAGTGAGATAAAGAAAGGGGAAGTGTAAGGTGGAGAAGTAAGAGGCATGAGCTGGAATTAAGACTAAGCAGCATTAATATTCAGAAACCCTGGGATTTGGCAGCACTGTTAGTGGACGCCTAAGACAAACTTTGGTGCCCGCACTTTTACGAACTAAGTGATGCCTAAGCCACTTATCACATTTAAATTGAAGTTTGTTGGCAAGTGGAATTTAAGTTAAAAAAGGAGGGTCCACCTCCCAGAAGTGGCATTTATTTTTCCAGTCCAGACACTCCTTGATGAGGTCTCTCTCATTGGCAGAATATGAATGAGTCAAAAAATGATCAATCTGAAAAGATTTTGCTATATTCGGAAGTAGGAATGGCGCACAACAGTAGCAGTAAAGCTTTGATCCTGCAAAGAAATCCGAAGGCATAGTTGTACTCTCCATTACAGAGGCCTAGTCCCTTTTAAAGAGCCCTACTATTATTTAACGTGTATTTATTTGTTTTACTTTACTTGTACAGGGGGATGCTGGATACACTTCCTGGGAGAGGTCTCTCTCTAACCAGATGAACATGTAAATCTATATAAGTAGAAGGCACCACATGCATTTTATTCTGGCAATTGCAGTGCTTGATTTGTAATACAATAAGTGCATTGGCGCCACCCACTTCCACAACTGACGCCACTCATTTTGACTACCGGTGCCATCAGGGGCCATATTCCATAATGTGCCCTGGAGCGCAACAGGTGTTTGTCCACTCTCTAAGCCCTGGGGTACTTTAGTATTACAGAAGGGGCCACAAATGCTGGTGGGGACCCTGCTGTAATACAGATAGCATCGGTTCACATACAGTGCCAGCGCTATATGAAGGGGGTATACCTCATGGATATGGGTGCATTGGCAAGGAGGCCGTCAGAAGGCACACTGACTGCGCCACAAAAAGTGGTGCACAGTCATTGCGGCACCCAAGGGCGCTTGCTGTAAGGGGGGAAAGGAGGTTCCATTGAGCCCCCCCCAAGATATCTCCCTGCAGGCGCGTGCTGACATTGACTGCATCTGCCTGCAGAGGGAACTCTAGCCCCCCCTTTGAAAGTGCAGACAAGGTGCTGCCTGCACTGTGAAAAAGAAGCGGCTGCTTCAACAGTCAGTCTGCTTTTCACAAGTGAACTGCCCTGAGGGCAGCACATCATATGTATTAGGGCACACTTTCCCTGTTTTTCCTGTCGCACCTTGTGAAAGATGTGCCACTGCACAAATAGGGATAGTGTGCCCTACATGTAATACGACCCATGATGCCTGCATGGACAATGCCAATAGTCAGATTGCAGCTGAGCCCTCCTTCCTCAAGAAGAATTCAAGGGGAGAGGGGTTCTTCTATAGATGGCATGGCACCATAACACAGAAATGAAAAATTGAGCACCAACTGTACCCCAACTCACTGTAACCCTGGGCATGCTGCACTTGTGGGCAGTTGTATACATATCCTTGTTCAACCAACATTATATTGAGAACCAGATTCTGACCTTTCTCTTCAAGGTATGCATATGTAACTGTGTGGAGACTCAGTGCCAGTAGGTGTCTGGCCTTGTTGTTGGGTAGCTTCCATCTGTAAGGTAGTGGAGGGGTGGGGTGCAACATTTGGGTAATTTGTTTTTATGTAATTATGCACAATTTCTGCAAAATTATGCCAAACTACACAAAACTACACCTAATTACATGCAATGCAAATCCATCAATTTTTTAAAATAACTTTTTATTCGTTTTAAACATACAAGTGTAGCACAGAATGGCACAGGCACATACATTAATTTGCCACAAATGTCCAGCCCAACCCTCTGAAAAGCACAGATGATCATTTCAACATCTAATTTCTCCCCAATACACCCAGAGTATCCTGTGCATGATTTCCCACCCTTTATTATTATCAAGACTACACCAATTACAGAGTTCCTCAATAGGTTTTCCACTGGGTCCAAAAATGTCCCATTATTTTCAGACACCCTCTCCCTTAATAAATATACTTCTCTGCTAGCATACACAAGTACATACCATTATTTCACTGTTTCTACATCTGGAGCCCAGGCCGTACCCTATTGTCTGGCTATATTCCATTTTGCCACCATAAAACCCAGCCTATAAAATACCTTTGGGTACCTCTGGAGGGAACTATACCCCCCCCCAGACATCCAATACAAACAATTTGGAATTGGGATTCTCATCAAAACCACTGAGAGCAAAAAAGGCACTCCTCCACTCTGTTCCAGAAGGGTGGCATGCTGGGGCAATCCCACATAGTATGCATGAAACTGGCTACTTGTCGACATCTCCTGGAGCAATCTCCAACATCGAGCCCCCTTATTCGAGCCAGGCGCTCCCTGCTGAGGTATTCTCCATGAAATACTTTCAGTTGCTCAAGTCTAAATTCCATTCATATTGACACCTCCTTAGGAGAGCTGATCGCCTCTTCCCATTCTCCTTCTAGAAATGGTCCTAGATCTTTTTTCGTTCAGTTTTGAATACTTTATTTCGGTCCATGGACCATAAAAGTACAAATGCAATAAAATCATGCAATACATTAAACAGTCATTGTAAAAATACACATTCAAATAAGCAGCGTTGCCCTAAATTATAACTACAGTTAGTGGTCCTTGCGTTAAATGTCAAAAAAGGGTCATGCACAATATGTAATGCCCTATTAAAACATACAAAAAATATACAATGATAAAAGTAAGGTTTGGCACAATATACAGTCTGATGACCTACTAGAATCCTTAATTACATGTGCCAATGCCTACCACCAACAATGAGACTTGATGCCTTCTGGTGCCTGGGGAGAGCCTACAGAGTAGAAATAACCCCTGTAATAAAGTGCTTGAAGTTAGTTTCCGCTGCTCCCTCGTGTTTAAAATAAGGGGAAAATATGTAATGCCCTATTAAAACATACTAAAAATATACAATGATAGAAATAAGGTTTGGCACAATATACAGTCTGATGACCCAATGGAATATTCTTAAATACATATGCCAATGCCTGCCACCAACAATGAGACCTAATGTCTGCTGATACCCGGGGACAGCCTACAGAGTAGAGACAGCCCCTGTAATAAAGTTTCCTAGCTAATGCTGGTTGTATATCATCCAGGAAAGACTCTAATATATAATAATCCTTGATTCTCATAAAGGTAACTGTTAGAGAACCTAATGCTGAGTTCTCCTGTAGATGTGCTAGTTTGCCCTCCCTAGAGCTCCTGACCAGTTCGTTCCTTGTTATTACAGAACAAGCTACCTCTGGGTTACTCCATAGACTTATTTTACCTCTACTACGGAGTACGTCCCTAATGTGTGCAAACCATGCTATCTTCCCTGCACCCGATAGACCCAATACCTCCTTTAGCTCTGACCTGTACACTGCCAGTTCCGGAGTCATCCATAGGCGACGCCAATAGGTTATAGGTCTAAGACCAAGTTCGTCTGCGATAGGTCTCACCCCTAAGTCCAAGCGCAGAGGAGTAAGTGGGGTGCTAAGGGGGAGACCAAATAGCTGCCTAAAAGAGTTATTCTCAGACTTGGTAATATTTCTTAAGGCACAATGCCCCCAAAGTTCAGCCCCATAAATTGCTCCCCTTGTTTGCACTTTATAGATCACCGCAATTGGACCAACGGGTTTGTGGAAAGAATTCCTAAATAGCATGGCCAGACCCCCTGTTGTCTGTGCTAGCTTAAGACTTGCTTTGTTTATTTGTGGCCCCCAGTACATTTTTTCAGTTAGGGTAACACCTAGATATTCAAACACTGATACCCTCTCTAGCGGGATACCATTCAGACAGGGATTAGGACGTTTCGTGTTACCTGGGTTGAAGACCATATATTTGGTCTTCTGAACGTTTATCTCCAGCCCCCTATGTTTGCAAAAAGCGTCAAAGCTGGTGAGGATCCTCTGAATGCCCATTGGTGTCTTAGAAAGCAGAAGAGTATTGTCTGCAAACATCATTGCAGACACTTTACTATACGCCAACTTCGGGGCATCAATGTCCTTCTGCCCATTCAATAAGTCAACCAGTGCATTAATGTATAGACAAAACAGGGTAGGTGTGAGCACACATCCTTGTCTAACTCCTCTTTTAACTGCAAGAGGTTTGGTAAGTTCACCGTATTTCCCATACCTAATTTGGGCATAGTTACCTTTGTGCAATCTTCTAAGCATGTGCCAAAGATAGTTAGGGACCCCGAGGTCTTTTAGTACAGACCTTAGTTTGGTCCTGGGTACCAGGTCAAATGCGGATTTTAAATCCACGAATATAAAATAGACTGCCACCCTCTATGGACACCGTTTTCCCAAAAAGTTGGAGCCTAAATATTTGGTCCATCGTGGAGGTATTTTTCCTAAAACCAGCTTGGAATGAACTCAGGATGTTATGTTCATCCATCCAGATCTGGAGACGAACCAACAGTACCCGGGCAAAGATTTTCTGGGTTACATCAATTAAGCTGATGTGTCTGTAATTAACGGGCAAAAGTGGTGAACCCTTTTTGTATATTGGGAGGATTTCAGCTCCAGCTCATGTTGCAGGGATCACCATTCCTTGCAATATGGCATTAAATAGAGCCCACAAATAAGGTCCCCAGATTGTTGGTTCTGCACGAAAGAGGTCCCCAGTTATCTTGTCTCGCCCTGTTGCTTTGGACAGGGTAATTTTGCTTATAGCACTAACTATTTCAGTCAAGGTGATCTCTGGGGACTCTCTATGGGTGTTCTGCAGTCGAGTTATTGTTTGGGCTATGGTGGTACTCTCAACCTCCGGGGTAGAACATAGAGACTGAAAATGCCCCTTCCAAATATCTGCCGCTAAATTAGGCTCAATAGCCTGCTTCTCATCACTACTGCCTGTATTTACTATATTCCAGAAGGCCTTCATATCATTAATGGATAGGGCCCTTTTCAAAAAGTCCTATTGGTCCATCTCCCAAGTTTTTTTTGGTAGGGTAATTCTATCCCTATATGATGCCCTCTTTATTTTGATTTGTGTCCTATCCTTGGATTTAATGGCATCTATCAACGCCAGCTTGCCTCCCGAAAACTGTCATCAAACCAAGAAAACTTGGACTTTTTTCCCCCTGAAAGATCCTATTGGAGAAAATATGTCAACCAAATTAGATGTCAATGCTTCATGGATCTCTGCAACTCTAGTTAAAGAGGTAAAAGTACCTTCTATGGTTATAAACTTTTTCACTTCCAGTAGGATCGGAGAGATGATTTCATATAAAGAAGCCAACCTGTCAGGGGATTGTTGAATTACCGGCCACCATATTCTTCTCCTATTGTTGGTGAGTGTTAATCTATTGTCTAACGGTGTTTTTGGGGCAGAGTTTTCCCCGGGAACGAACAGCTCCAACTCCACAATTAAAGGGGAAACATCCATTACAACGCAGTCATTACATTGCACTGCTTTTACAACGCAACTGTTACAACGCAACTGCCTTTACATCGCATGCCATTACAACGCATGCCATTACAACGCATGTCACTACAATGCATGCCCTTACAACGCATACCATTACAACGCATGCCATTACAATGCATTATAAGGTAGGTAATGGAGATTTTTTAGTTTTAGGATGGGTATGGGTTTTGGGGTAGATGGGAATAGTAATTTTTAACCCTACACTATCCAACACTATCCCTACTGTTGCACTCACTGGAGTGGGAATAGTAATTTTAACCCCTACACTATCCAACACTTACCCTACTGTTGCACTCACTGGAGTGGGAATAGTAATTTTTACCCCTACACTATCCCACACTTACCCTACTGTTGCCCTAAAAGTATTATGCGTTGTAATGGTATGCGTTGTAATGGTAGTTTTAAAAAATGCGTTGTAATGGCATGCGTTGTAAAATCATGCGATGTAATGGTAGTTGCGATGTAAAAACCGCGTTGTAAAAGCATGCATTGTAATTGTTTGCGTTGTAACGTCATATATTCCAATTAAAGCATTATGATTATTGTCATGTCGAGGCAGGACAACAAAATCAACAACCCTATGCCACATCCTGGCTTCTACCAGGATGTAATCTATAATGGAGGATTGACCGACTCTATTAAATGTTTGCTTCCCTGGAGAGTCAAATTTTTTACGACCATTACAGGCTCTTAGAGAATGGTTTAGGGTAAAGGATTTAATCTGGAGGGCCAGCGGGGACCAGGCCCTAATTATTGGGATATTTGGCTCAGGGATTGTCCAGAGCAGATCTTCTTCACAAGGGGTAGCACCGTTGGGGTCGAGCAGAGGCTCAAATTGGCAGTTAAAATCACCACTTATAACCATCAAGTCACTTTTTGTGATAGTAGAGATAAAAAGGGCCAATTGACTCTTGACTGATTCTTACAGGCCTGGAGTAGACATTAACCAGTGCTATTCTAATCTTTGGTGCAAACGTAAGGAGGATGCACTATGTCATTGGAGGAAGACTCCAACTGCTTGGCCGTGCAACCCAAATGCATGCCTACCCATATACATAAACCACCAGACGGCCTACCCTTTCCCCTAGTAGTGGCAGCGATTCTAAATGCCGCAAACCCCATCCGCAGTACATCCTCCCTAGCCCACGTTTCCTGGAACATACATACATCATGTTGGTCCACAAAAGACCCCCAATCCGAGCAGTCCAGTTTTCTTTTAAGGCCAGCCACATTCCAGGATAATATACTCAACTTAGTTAATCCTTTATATTTATCTAGATTGACTGTCTGGATGTCAGTGCAAGGGGGCAGTGTTTCGCTCAGATGGTCACTGAAACACTTCTCCAAAGTCCTTGGTTGGGCACTACTATAGTGTACAATATTAGCTAAGGGGCTTTGGGCTTCTGATATTCCCAATACTTTAACCTGACCTAGGATTTTGGGGGAACTTATCGGTGGGCCCATCGTGTTGTCAATTTGAAACTGACTCTTGACTGTGGGCCCTTCCCTAGTTATGCTCTTGTCCCTGACTTTTTGTTTTATTTCAGAATGCATCTTCGCTCCTTCTTCCCCGATCTATTTTTAAATTCAGTTTCAGTTTTACAAACAGGTCAGGTATGTTATTTATTATCTTTTGGTAAATGAGGGATAAAACTATTTGGGAGAGTGGCTCCAACAGGACCCTATCCTGTAATGGGGTACAGCCTGCTTGTGTGACTTTTTCTGGAATGTGGGCCAATAGGCATGCCGAAGTTGTATGAACAGGTACGACTCAGTGTCTGCTAGTTTGTATTCTTTCCTAAGACCTTCCAATATAGCTGGTCCCTCTTTTTCCCAAATGTCCCAGAGTTCCCACATTTTGAGCATGTCCCATTTTTGGAACCTCTTTAGAGTACCATCCACAATCAATTAGCTTGATTAAATGTATGAATATAGTGGAGGACGGACATACAAGAGAATATAGAAATTCAGCAAATTCACTGTTAATGTAGTAATTCATTTCTGATAGGAAACACATATTTTGATTCATTACAGGTAGAGCTCATCCATCATCATTCAGTCTTGCATGTTTGACATGGATGCAAAACAAAGGTGGTAAAAGTGGATGTGATGCTCCGGACGGTGTGTGGCATAGACTTCAGCACTATCAGGTGTACAGTACTTTGTACATGAATTGAAGCATATCTACTGAAGAATCTTCCAATTGGAAAGGTCCATGCATGCACGTGTGCATGCACATTCATTACAAACTTGGAATTTTTGGCAAAGGTCAACCTATCTTGCCTACACCAGTTATGGTTAAGGTGAAACGGATAATTTATTAAGGGTGAAGGCTGGTCAGTTGTGGAATCCAAATTTTGTGATTAAGAGTGAAGAATCAGCACAGAATGTTGAGGGATGTGAATAGTAGTGGAAATGATGCTGAAGAAGTAGAAGTAGAAGAAATCAACAGAGCGTCTGTGGCTGTCAATCTGACACAGAGACCAGGACTAGACATGTGGAATTAAATGTGCTAATCTAAATGTAACCAATAGTGTCCAATACTGGTAGAAATGTGTAAGAGCCGTTCAGTACATTTAACAGTCATGTACTTGAATGTGGGTTGATCGATGGTCATGATCATTGAGTGACTTTTCTTCCTTTGTCTTTTCAGCTGACCAAGGATATGGTCTGCAAAGCATTGTTGAGCGGACGTTCGGGGTACTGAAGTCTCTTTTCCACTGCTTGGACATGTCTGGGGGCAATTGCTATACTCCTCCCCTATGGTTTGCTAAATTATTATGGTATGTTGTATATTGCACAACATCTGTGTGCATACAGATGTTCCATGGGGCCAATGCCATGAGGAGCAGGAAGCTGTGGATGAGGATGAAGAGGAGGACAGAGGGGAAAATGTAGCCACAATTGCGGGGAGCCGGCGACAGAACACTATTGTGCACAATTTTTTCAGTGAAGGTTGAATTAACTTGATGGACATAACTTGAATAATAGTTTCGAAAGAGAGTTAAAAAATGTTTAAAAAAATGGGGTCCCTAGTGCAAATACTCTGGAGTGGGTATGATGGAAGAAGAAACTGTGTCTACACCGGAATGATTCTTACGCCTTCCAGTGAAACTCTGTACATGACTGTATGTAATTTGCTGTATTTGTTGACTGCCCAATGAGAGAAATAGATGTATTGTACTACTGCAGATGCTTCTCATGATCTACAGCCTTATATAAGTTCCTGTTATGTGTGTACTTTAGTGCACCCCTTATTGTCTTGTTTGAAAAATAAAATAAAGACCTTAAAAAAAGGAAATAAATGATTGAACATTTCCTTTGTGTACGCAATTTCATTTCACAGTCACTGTAAACATTAAAAAACTCACACATCATCTAATAGAATTCTGGACCATCACAAAGGTATGTAGCTAGGTATTACACTAACTCCAGAACAGCATAATGTGGACCAAAATATGTGTGCATATCAGCAACATGTGCCAAATGCATGTGCATCGGGAAGACTTACATCAAACAAAGTTAGCAATGTGGAACAATGTGCATGTGTTGTGAGTATATGTGCTGCTACAGTGTACTGACTGTCAGACATCCTACCACAATCCAATTAGAGTGTAAATGTAAACAGTGTGCAATGACTGAGTGTGTGTGATGTACGTCAACATTTTTTACTGCCTGGTGGAGGTCATTATATTGGCCTTATTGTCCTATGACTGTGAACAGAGGCCAATATGATGTGCATAGGCACACAGTGCAACTCAGTTAGTCTCCATAGGCTAGATCAACATTTGCACGCACATAGCAAAATCAGTGTGGTCTCTCACATAACACATATAAATGTGGAGTCCTTTCCTGTGTTGGTGCTGCATTGACTACCTAGGTCCAATGCAGGCACACTTGACCCACTAGGCAAGGATGCAACTATTACATGCAGGAATGGATGTGATGGTGCTGGTGTGTGTCACTCTGAAACAAACACTGCTGTGTCTTCTACAGCTCCATCTGCGTGTGCTAATTCGAACAGAACACAAAGCAAATCTAAAAGGCAAATAGATGTGAAGGATACAAGTGCGTGCGATAACACTCCTCCCAAGGTCGCATGCACTGAGGCATCCCAGGTTAGAGTGGCATAATCGGTCAATAAATGCACATATGACCATCTGGTGTAAATGCCTACGCACCTTATTAGTTCACGTAAGCCCTCTTTTTGGCTGACTAATGTGATGCCTGGAAATAGTAAACATATTCCTACTTGGAAGTCATCACAATTGTTTGGCCTACTCAAACTGGCCCTGTGATGATCAAAATGTCAATGTCAATGTCAAATGTTCTTGTAGAGCGCACATATCACCGGGGAGGTCTCAAGGCGCTAAAATATAGACTAATATTTTTGCCAAACACCTTTCTACAGGTGTAATGTGCATGTGCCACACATATCGGGCCAGACACCAAGCCCAGACAGCAGATTTGTGTGGCTGTTGGGTATTTTAGTCTGCTAAACTATTTCGTGCACAAATTAAGTGGTGACCCACTGGCCTAGCAACATACCTTTCCTATCTAGGCAGTCAATCTGTGAGCTTGATGCCGTACACACTATAGACTGGCTGAAGCAGACAGTGGATGTCATTCCCTGAGAGTGAATTGCGTCCATAACACATCCAATGTCAGAAATGCAGCCAGATAGTACGATCTCCATGTTAGGCCATAATCATGTATAACAATGTGAATTTCATTTGCATAGGACTGCAATATCTGTGAGAGAAAAAACTACTACACAGCTACCTACGTTCAGTCTTGTGTGCAAATGTGTATTGGAGCGGTGGGGGTTGATGTTTAACATGTTTGCTGTGGTATCTGTTGAGAATAGTAAAGTTAAGGTTAGGTAGGTTAGGATAGGGGGCGTGGTCAAGCTGGCGGTTGCAACCGATGTGTTTTAAAGAAGCTCCATGCGAGGCACGCCAATTATCCTGCAATTCGGCATCAGAAGCCTGTTAATGAGCCCTCATTAAGTCGCCCTACCTCTGGTGTACGTTGGTGGTACCAGATAGGGCTGGTGACGGTGAGGACCGGTCGCGCTGCCTGTGGATTCGGGCCGTTGGTGGTGGGCGGCCTGCGGTGTACTCCCCCGTGGGCGGCAGCGACCTGGAGCGGGGCTGGCCTGAAGGACTGCCGCAGCAACTGCAACCCCCAGCTTCCTTTGCACAGACCATCTGCAGCGCTGCCTAACCCCTGCGAGTGGCCAGTGATGAGGATTTGGCCTTGCTGCGGAGGGGTTGTGCCCTAGAGGGTTGCATTGCCCTAGTGCTTCCCTCACTCCATGGGAGGCCTCCAGAGGCTGCGGTGACAACAAAGGAAAAGGCAGACAACTTGGTGCTCGGAGGCCAAGCCGAGAGGGAGGATACTGAGCGCGGCGCCCAGGGTGCCTCCACAACTCCCCCGGAAATTTGGTCCTGGTGAGGGCGAGGGACGGAACGCCTACCCGAGGAGAGAGCCGACACGGAGCAGCCTGGTCGCGGCCCAGGGTGGAACCCGCTTCACCGCCTAACGTTTGACGCGCCACTCTGCCACTATGCCTGAGGCGCTCTCTCCTCCTGAGGGCTGAGCGCAGGGCCTGCACCTAGGCGAGACGTGCTAGATCTGGGAGGCCCGGGCGTGTGCAGGAGCATATACAAAGAGCCCCGGGAGCGGCGGTGAGTCTATTGAGAGTGTGACCTGTCCTGGGGCTCCCCGAAGAGCTTCGAGGAGTGGGAGTGGTTGCTGCGCACTATGGAAGAGTGCAATGATTTGAGCGCTGCGGGTGGGCCCCTCTCCTCTGAATGTATTGTGGACATGGAGTGGCCCTGAGGAGAGGTCTCTAGACCCTTTGTAAAGCGATGGCTTCCTGTGAAGAGGATTGGCCCGAGAGATAGGTGGACCTCCAGTCTAGGGGAAAGAGGACCCCTGAGAGTGTGATGAAGTGGGGGGACCCCCCCGGGTGAAGGCTATCCTTGGTAGCCCCCCTTAATATTTACGCAATATGCCATCTTGAGGCGGATGCTTCCTGCTGCCGTCCCCTGCAGAGGCAGGGGGAGCCGGGCTGGGAGAGCGGACGTCTCCTGGCACTCTCTCTGACATTGTTTCTCTCCCTGAAACATTTGGTCAGTGGGACTGATGTGTTGCCAGTAGTGATTATAATTCATGGCAGAACTCAACCGAGATATTGAGGTGGAGTCCACTCATCGACATCTAGATGCAGTGGATCACTTGGTCCTTAGGTGACTGGCTTAGACATTGGTGCCCTATTCATTGCAGCCCTGATGTGGAAGGCACGACCCAAACCGTTGGGGTCTCCCCCGATGCACCTGACCCCAATAAGGGTACAGTGGCTGAAGAAGATGACGCTGCCCAATCTGGGGACCCCATTAAGCTCCAGCTGGACAAGATCCTAGCAGCCATAGAGGATACCAAGGCCACTCTACCACAGGACATAGGCACAGTGTCAGTGGGTCTGAGCCTACTCCACGCGGAACACCACAAGCTAGCGGACAGAGTCAAAGGGGTGGAGACTTCCATCACTGAACTCAGACCCGAATGCACGACACTTACAAGTCAAATGGCAGATCTACAAGTCAGGGTACAACGTCTCGAGCGGCGTGCAGAAGATGCGGAAGACAGAAACAGCCGTAATAATATTAGGGTGGGGGGGTCTTCTGGAAGGAATTGAGAAAGGTGATATGGTGGGTTATCTAGAAAACTGGTTACAAACGGAGGTGGCTACTGGCTTACTCACCCCCTTCTACACATTGGAACGAGCTCATCGAGAACGGGTGAGATCGCTGGCCCCAGTCGACCCCCCAGAGCTGTGGTGGCCAGGCTGCTTCACTACAGAGACAAGGATATCATACTGTAGAAAGCTCGCTCAGAAGGCCCCTATGTGGTGGATAACGGGAAGGTCTCTATATTCCTGGATTTTACGGCGGCAGTCCAGGCCAGGCAATCTTCCTTCTTAGAAGTCAAGAAAGCTCTCCGTGATAATGGAATTCAATATTAATTGATGACCCATCAAAACTCCGGATTGTGTTTGATGGCTCCATGCATTTTTGTGAGGGCCCTGAATCTGCCTGGACCTGGTTGGAGGCCTACAAGGCGGGAACCACTCTTCCTAAAACACGCCCACGATCTTCAGCTACCAGGCCGAGGGTACAGAGACGTCCACTCCGAGACCTGCGCTGGGGCCCTAAAAGTGGCCCATCACCCTCACAAACCAAACTGGAACGTGCAACAGCTCTGCAGGCAGTAGCGGACATTGTACAGGAGCACAAGACAGTCTCGGAAGCGGATACTGCATCGGACCGAAATGAATGCTGTCTGACTCCATATCCTTCCATGGAGATGAGGTTTAACTTCCAGAGGTTATGCCTCAGACAGCAGATGACCTGATTTGATATCCTTTCTTGTGAGCGGGCCTTGGGGTCCGAGTGTGGATGGAGGCTGAGGAGCAAGGGGGGTAGAGGGACTCCTGGGCTGCCTCATATTGCTCTGCACATTTTATAGGAACATTATCTCCTGGTTGAATTTAGCTGTCTACTGGAAAGACAATTTCTCTGCATATAATATACTGAGCCTACATTGCATGGAACTGGCCCTCTTTGCCCACACCACACAGAGTGGCCCTTGTAGGCTGACTGGGGAAGGAATTCACTTAGGACATGCTTGATGTGGTTGATTTGGACGGCCGGCCGTTGCTGCGCTGCCCTTGGGGTAGGGAATTCCTAGTTGGGGGCCGTTTATGCCCCAGTTCCTTATCTTTTCTTTTTTTAATTGAGGTTTTTTCTTTGTGCATACAGAGACCGCACAGTGGTATAAAGGGATCTGGGGGATTGGTGGGGAGATATTGGGAACCTGTGGATGAGGTACCTTGGCGAAATCACTTATGGCTGACCAACGATCAACCCTGAAGTTTATGTCCTGGAATATTAGGGGGATGGGTTTAGCCTCAAAGAGACATGGAATTGATAGTTACCTCCGTCGGAGGGGAGTACAGATCGCCATGCTCCAAGACACCCACCTCACAGGGACCGAGATAGATCAGTAGCGGCGTATATGGTGAGGCCAGCTCAATGCCACTTCCTATTCAGCTTACACCAGGGGGATTTTAATATGGATCAGGGCCGGGGTCCCTTTTGAGTTCACCCATTCCATTATAGATAAGGAAGGAAGGTTTGTTTTTGTGGTGGGGAGATTCTTCGGAAAAGAGATCGCATTGGGGTGTGTCTATGCACCAAACCAGTACCAGATTCCCTTCCTCCGCTCACTCTCCACTCATATGGTTAGCCTCCTGATCGATAATCTGCTGATAGGTGTGATTTTAATTGTGTGATGGATGTGTTATTAGACCGCTCAACACCACCACTGATGGGCACTGGGGCAAGTAAGCTGGTGATGGGATTGAAAGACTAGGTTGAGCACTGGGAGATGGTAGATATATGGAGGATTCAGCACAGGGAGGAGCGAGGTTTCTCATATTCTCCCATATCCATAATCTGCATGCCCGTATTGATAGAATTGTGTGCTCTCAGAAACTTACCCATCAAATTGTACACTCAGAATATTTGGGTCACACCTTATCCGAACATAGTCCTGTGCTCCTAGGATTTCAGCTATTGGGGGAACGCCCAAATATACCTTTGTGGTGACCTAGCCCAACTTCTCTGGAGGACGCATGTTGCCGCAACTCTCTTGCAGAGGTGATCTCAGAATATTTTGCTCCTCAAGTGTAGTAGAATGGGAAGCTTTTAAGGTGGTGGTCCGTAGTCATTGTATTGGGTTGACAGCAGGCACCCAGAGAGAACTTGACAGGGAACTCCAATCACTGGAAGACAAATTGCATGTCTTGGATGGGACCCTAGGCACCCAGACAGGAGTACTGGAGGAAATACAGGAGACAAGAGAACAACACAGGGCCATTATGATAGAATGTGCAGTCATAATTATAAACAATACATTACTAAAACACATGAAGAAGAGGGCAAAGCAGGGCAGTTGTTAGCGGGGCTCATACGGCTGGAGTCTCGGAGGGCCCCTATCTCGCATATCCGACAGATAGATGGTCGCTCCTTACATTCACCCGCAGCTATCAATGGTGAGTTTCATGAGTATTATAAAGGCCTGTACGCTGCTCCTGCACCCCTCCAGGTAGCAGACCTATTGGACTTTTTAGTGCCCATTCCCCTGACCTCCATCTCTGAGGAATGCAGTAGAGATCTCGGAGGAGCTATAACAGCACAGGAGATTTGAGTGGCTTTTAAAGATATGGTGAGAGGTAAGACACCAGGTCCTGGTGGCCTACTAATTGAGTTCTACGAGACTTATGCCGGGACCCTGATCCCTGGGTTGGTTCAGC
Organism: Calotriton arnoldi; assembly: GCA_963921515.1. NCBI lineage: Eukaryota > Metazoa > Chordata > Amphibia > Caudata > Salamandridae > Calotriton > Calotriton arnoldi. The sequence goes on from CAWUFW010009394.1 coordinate 87,111, forward strand.
TGTACGCTGACTCAAGGAGCCTTGGTGGACTCCCGAAGTTTACTAATGAGGATGTGGTCTTTTCTCTACCCAAAACCAAGATGCAGGGAGCCCGGGTTACAGAGTTCCGCCCCCTCTCTATGTTGAACATAGACTTTAAGATACTTAGTAAGGTATTGGCCCTCTGCTTGCTACCTCATGTGAAGACTCTCATTCATGAAGATCAAAGTGGCTTCATCCCCACCCGCAACACCTCCCAAAATCTTAGGTGACTACCATGTAATGCATCACTCTGAGGACCTGGCAAACCAGGATGCAGTGCTGGTGTTGGTGGACCTCAAAAAAGAGTTTGACACAGTGCGCTGGGATCTTTTCGAAGTGATGAACAAGATGGGCATGGGTAAGAACTGGGTTCGTTGGATCAAATTACTATACACTGCCCCAACAGCCCGGGTAAGGACGGGCTCCACAATATCCCTGCAATATGCGGTTTGTAGATCACGAGGCACGGATGCCCTTCGTCCCTGCTGTTGTGCCCTCTGGCCATCAAACCCCGCGCAGTGCTTTTTAGACAGGAATGTCGGGGCGCCGGTGTAACAGTTGAGGGATGAGAACATATCGTCTCCCTCTATGCAGACATTCTTCTTTATCTGAGGGATGGAGTGCAGGACATCACGCATGCTTTGAATTGTTTGCGGAGGTGTGAGATGATGTCTCGGCTGCGAGTCAATAAGGCCAAGATGCATATCTTCCGTGTCTCTTCAGGTGGAGCACAGCCACAGGGCCTCCCTCCAGATTTGATGTGGTCGGCGCCTCCTTCAGATATTTGGGGATCCAAATTTTTCATCACTTGGATGATCTTTGGAAGGCCAATTTGGGGAATGCCCTCCGTTCCCTGAAAACCTGTGTTCCCTTTTGGAGATCCCTCGAATTGCCCATAATGGCTAGAATTACACTTACTAAGATGGTTATGCTCCCAAGACTTCTATATTTCTTTGCAAACCTACCGGTGAGAGTACCAATATCCTGGTTTAAGCAGCTGGATACCCTGGTACGGGATTTGATATGGGACAGAGGTCGCCATAGGGAGTCACTGGCCATTCTTCAACGCCCCTTGGAGGAGGGAGGTCTGGGAGTTCCAAATTTTGAGCTTTACTTTTTGGCTGCCCAACTCCAGTGGATTGCACGATGGCTCGACCGCACCACTCGGGGTGAACTGAGGGCGATTGGACTCTCACCGTACAAGGAACTCATATTGGCCAAGTTACTCTGTCGCCTAATGGCCCTCCAGCACCAGGGGGGGCTTTTTATGGTAGCTTTGAAATGCTGGCATAGATGTGTAGTGAGGACAGCTGGGACGCCATTATACGCCCCCGCGCTGCCCTTGGTGGGCCTCCCTCATGGTGACCCCATAACTCACTTTACAGCTGGGCAAATGGTGGCCTGGACAGACGCTGGGATTGTTACTGTGGACGATTGTTACCTTCAGGGTACCCTGCTACCATTGGATGAGTTGATGGAGCAGTATGGCTTGCCGCCAGGACAATTCCTTATGTATGAGGCACTCACACGGACATTGCGAGACATGTGGGCAGGATATCGGGATGAACCTGTGACTCATGCCGTACTGTAGATATTGGCATCCCTGGGATCAGCCAGACACCTGGTGACCTGGTTTTATCCCTCCCTTGCGGCAATGGAACACCTTCCCTTACTGGCTTTGAGGGGCAGATGGGAGAGAGTTCTAGAATGGGAACTATCAGACCTGAATGGCAAAAAATGGTGGCCTCCCCCAGAAAGATCTCCAGGAATACCAGGCTGAAATATACACCAAGTTTAACTTTATACACATGACTTACATGACTCCACACAAACTCCAGGTGGTATACGGAGGCGAGCTCCATCCCTGCCCTAGGTGTGCTCACTTGGACTCTGACTTTGTTCAAATGATATGGCATTGCCCCACAATACGACCTTATTGGGCGGAAATAGTTGCATCCCTGGAGACGACACATGGCTGTTCCCCTTCATGCTCTCTGGAAGCGTGCATTCTGGGCCTGTTCCCAAGACTGACCCCGCGAAAAGTGGGTACACGATTTATAGATTTGGCTTTAGTGCTGGCTAAAAAGACAAATAGCTATGATCTGGAAATTGGCTGGGGGCTCTCGGGTCCAAACTTGGAGGGAGGATGTTACCCAATGGGCGAGGGCCAAGGAAAGGGTATTGGCACGAGAAGAGGTCAGGGGGAGGTGCAGGTTCGCCCTCTAGCAGACCTATGGACCGAAGTATTGGTGGCGTGAGAGCATCCGGAGATTGGCCAGGAGGTGGTCCTGTTGGAAAGTAGTGACCCACTAGAAGACGAAGTGGATGGGGAGCTGTGAGACTAGGAAATGGGAGTGTCCTTGGGGAGATTCAGGATCCATCTATAGTGCCCTAGGAGCAGTGTACTGTGCGGACAGGACGCTGATTGAAGACTGAATTCCCCGGTCAGGCCTACTTAACAGAGGATATGATTTGGGGCGTATGAGAATCCGCCATACTACTAGGAGGGAACGTCCCAGCCTTTGTCCCCTCACTCACACCCATGCCAATTAGGGGCCAATGCCCACTGAAGTTCAGGGCTGGCAATTCGAAGCTGACTGTCTTAATTCACTGTGCAAGGTCTATCTGTTTATCTGTATTTTTGTTTGTTGAAAGTATTATTCTTTTTTGATTCCCTGTTACATATCTGGCATTTCAATTTCCCTTGAATGTGCATTCATTGTACTGTTGTGATGTTCACATGCCCCCTTCATAAAAGCAAGGGGTTATTTCACGTGCCATATAACGATGAAAATGTTCGCAACATCTGGACTGTCTAGAAAGGGCGATGGTTATCGGAAATAAGAGTGTGTACAACTTCCTTCTTGTAAGATACGCTATGGTGTTATGTTAATATGATCAAAATTCCAATACAAAATACTTTAAAAAGGGTAATTTAGGATAGTTGTAAGATAAGGTAGTGAAGGTTAGTTAGCATATGTTAGTTTAGGCATAGTTTAGATAGGATAAGTTGGTTAGTGTAGTGTTGTTAGTTTTTTAATTGTAGGGTTTTATATTGTTAGTAATAAACAATGTTTTACTCTTTCACGACTGCTTAATGATTAACTGCGTAGGAGTTGTCATATCTGCTTTGGTTGTGTTAAGCACATGCTGTAGGATTTCCAGGTAGTATTTGCATACATGTGTAACTAGGTGAAACACCTATGGAGAAGATCCTGTCAAGTTTTCAATGGAGTCACTTAAGGGATATTCAAACATGATCGTGTACTGTAAGTGGCACTCTTGCTGTGAACGGACACACAGCTCAAAACAAGTGTTTATCTACTGTTGCAGTGTGTGTGTAAGTGACGCTACATGTATCGTATGGATGATTATGTCAAACCATTGTGACTAATCAAGGATGTGTTGGGGCACACACTGATGCCAGCCACTTACACACTCTCCCTTGCACCATTTTATTGTCACATCAGTGTTATTTGGTGGCTAGTATCCATGGAGGTAGTCCCCCGCCCCCCGGGCAGGAATTTCATTCAGCCTTACCATTGACCGATTGCTAATTGTTGCACTTCATGCATGTGACCTTGGGCAACTACTTGCTATTTTAGATGCTCATAGGATTCACATTGATTATTTCCTTTGTCCTGTGCAGGTTTTCCATGAGTCTATGAAACACAATTCCCTTTAGAGAGTAGGTAGGGGGATATTCTCAAGAACGTGCGATAATCATCGCCAAAATAGGTTAACGCAATATTTCATATCGCCGTCTATCGCGGGAAAATAACTCCGTGTTAACGTCGTATTCCCAACACGGCGGTAACATGCAATAGTTTCCCGACAACGCGTCAAATGTCCGCGATAAAATAACCGGGACTGCGATAAAAATCTAAAGCCTAACGTGAAAAAAGTGGCGATGGGCCCAACCGCGATAAAAAAATCAGCGATAAGCTGCGCCAGGCCTGCAATTCACACACGTCAGGCGGGAAAAATCACCATAAAAGCAGAAAAAAAAAACACAAACAAAACCAAAACAACTGCGAAGCACAATGGAGGTCGCCGGAGCAAGTACAGAGGACAACCAGAACCCCACAAGCCCCACGGAGGACCAGCCTGGGACCTCGGGGTCAGGGAAGAGCAAGGAGAAGAAGAAGAGGAAGACGCGGCTCAGTCCGCAGGAAAACAGGATCCTGATAACGGAGGTGGTAGAACACCATCACCAACTGTTCGTCACCTCCACTGTGTCATTGGCAACAAAAGATGGAATATGGCAGTCCATCCTGGACAAGGTGAATGCAGTCGGAGTGCCGAGGAGGACAATGGAAGAGCTCAAGAGGCGCTGGAATGATGTGAAGCGCAAAACCAAGCAGAAACTCGGCAACAACCAGAAGGCAGCAATGCAGACTGGAGGTGGGAGTCCAGCGCCACAGGAGGAGCTGGATGAGATGGAGGAAATGGTGTCCACATTCATCAGTGGGGAGACGGTGGCAGGAGTTGGGGGACCGGACACTGCTCAACATGACCTGACACAACAGCAACAGGGTGAGTAACGACCAGGGACTGGGGGAACGTGGGGAGATGGGCACAATGTCACACATGCACAATTAAGTATAGCACAGTGCACAATGACTCTGGATCATGTCCCTGATCCCCTTGGCACACTGCAGCACACCTAGAAACAGCAAGTAGGCCCCCCTCGACTATGTGCCCAGAGGGGGCCCTTCCCACACATCACCAATCTCACAACCAACCCAGGCACATGTGCCAAACCCAGCAAAGCCGTGTGTCTGTGAGCCACACTGACAATGCAAGTGACACTGCATGACGAATAGCATGGCTGCAGTCAATATATCATGACATGTTGCACGCCATGACACTGAGGTGGCTGAGTGTGGACCACATTCGTAAAGGAGCAGGTCACACTCTGACACATCCACGTGCACAAACAACCCCTGACCTCAACAACAGAACTGCGAACAAACCATGCCCCAGAGTCCCAACTCCCACCAAGAGTCCAATTTACCCAAGTATGCAACATCTCAGCACTGTATAAGCACAGAAGTCAAAGGCACACCGCCTGAAAGGGATAAGGGGCAGCAAAATCAGAGCTGCAGGGGCGACTCTCCCACAATGCAGCACACACACATAACATCCAGAGCACATCAACATTAACAACAATGTGGTACAAACTGCAACAGGTTCACAACAGTACAGAGGACACAACTGGTGCCGCTTGTGTGTAGAAACTGGCCAATCACATTTGGCATAGCAGGGAAATGTGAGATGATAATGAACAAGTACAAACACACATCCGTGATGTTGTCGAAATGTCCACTGTCCCGCATCAAATAGGCAGCTCCTCCCAAACAATCACAATGTACATTGTCATGCAGTTTGTATGTAAACTTGTACAATGCGTCAACATACATGTGAACACAATGTTAAACTGCATCTCCCCTTCACATTGCAGAGTGAGAATCAACACCTCCTGCAGAGCAGACCCAACATCTCTTCACTGATGACGAAGAGGACCTTCACACCTTCGACACCAACGCCCTCCAAGAGCTCATGGACATCTTTAGCACCTCACCTCCAGGAGCAGGGCAGCCCAGCTGCATCGAGGAGACCTCACCCCCTGCACAGACCACACAGCAGGAAGCACCCACCACCCCGGCTGTCTCCCAGGACCCCCACGAACAACACATGGCCTTCCAACGCCGTGTGTTAGGGGGCCAGGAGAAGATGGCTGATCAGGTGCGGGTGGGGTTTGACCTCATGGCAGCCAAACTAGATGCCATACGTGGGTGTCTAAGTCCCATCGGGGACCACTTACAGTCCCTAACGGACACCCACAGCCCGCTCCATGCTCTCCAATGATCCATGGCTGACATCACTGGAGTCCTGACTCTGAGACAAGGACAACTGTCTAGTCAGAGTGGCTCCAGCGATGTCAGCCGGGAGTTGGGACACATGCGGAGGATCATGGAGAACAGGGAGCGGATGGAGGCGGAAAGAATGGCTGCCACGGCTGCACACCAGCGAGATGTAGCTAGGATCTTCCATGCCCTGCAGATCCTCATCATGACATTGCTGCCACAAGGCCTGGCGCTGATGAATGCTGCTGCTGCTTCTACATCCACATCTCCACCCCCTGATGTGTCAGTGCCTCACAGTGCGGCAGACATTCCACCTCCGGCCCCTGATGTGTCACTGCCATACAGTGTGGCAGACATTCCACCTCCGGCCCCTGATGTGTCAGTGCCACACAGTGCCGCTGACAAAACACCACCACCCACATGTGAGGCACATGAAACATCAGAGGACGAAGATGCGGATGATTCCGCCTTAGTGGTAAGAAGGAAGCGGTAGCATTCATCTCCGCCATATGGCCTGTTTCTGCTTGGTTCTGCCCTCTGCATCATCACCTTCCACTGTCCCCCGATACACTCTGCGACACTCACCTTGGACCTCGACATGGACTGCCATATTATGTTTGGTTACCAATGACACAGCAAACAGACTGCAGACTGAACTCTTCCTCTTCCGATGAACTTGTCATTCCCTGAAGGACTCTGGCTGGCCCTCCACGGGGCAACAATGTAAAGTGGGGTTTCCATGGCCCTGTACTGCTCCAGCTTCAACACTCCACTGAATGTGATCATTCAAGTATGAAAGTATGGATGAATGTAGGGTCAGTGATTCCTCCTTACGTCCATGTAGCTCATGTTGTGGGACTTGAGTCACAGGGTGCAACATTGCCGATTGCGGTCCGGGTGGCGCCGACACTACAACAGAGACACACGCATTAGTTACTTCCTTGTCCAGCCTAGTCCTGAACCACGCCCAGAGCCCCGGGCTCATTGTTCACACCCCTACGCTGGACTGGCATACGCCAGCCCAGCCCACTCCGCTTACGCTAACAGGGGGGGGGGGACAAAGCTACATGTCCCAGGTCTTCCCTGTAGTGATCTGCTGGTCACTGGTCTAGTTGTCCTGCATGCCACAGCCACTCCCTGAGGGCTGGTTTACACCCACACCACCCCCATCAAGCACAGGCGTCACAGGACATGTGACCCTGCCAATATAAGGGGCCTACCACATCACATTCCCCACTGCCAGAGGTGACATGATGGCGTCTGCACCATGAGACTCAATCATAAAGGGTCCATGACTTGTGGCGCACTGGGTTAGTGGCACCCGATGCACTGCGGCCGGCACGGGCCTACCGCCACGGGACGATGACTTGCGGTGCACTGAGGTAGGGGCACCTGAAGAGCCGAGCGGGTGTGCAGCCTGCGATGATGTGTAGACCTCGATACGCTGTCCTGCAAATCAAGATTCGATTTGAATTGAGGGCCCTGCTGGAGCGCAGTGTACGCCGAAGGCAGCATTCAGCACACACATGACTCCGCTGTGCGGTGCCGCAGGGTGTGCTGGGGGCCTGTGGCGGGGAAACCAGCGATCGGCTGAGGAGGTTTCACCGGCACGTGGTGGGCCCTCTTGGAGACACGCCGGTGGCGGCTGGTGAGCATTGAGGCCTGGGCGCGCAGGGGCGGCCAGTCATCGCTGGCGGCGGACCGGTCTGGGGACAAGGGCTGGGGCGCAGCAGGCGCACAGGATCGCGCAGGCACCACCGGTCATGGTGGCGGCCTCGTGGCTGGGTGGGGGGCGTCGCCCTGGCAGACACAACCCTGCATGCGATGACGAGATGTGCGCGGGTTGGCTTGGGATGTAGCCACCTCGTCTCCAGTGTAAATCTGGCCGTTGAAGGTGGTCGGCCACGTGTGTGTAGGCCTATGGACAGGATATGGCGGACACAGAGACACGCGCAGTAGTTACTTTGGTGGCCATCCCGGAACTGAACCACGCCCAGAGCCCCGGGCTATTTATTCACCACATACACCGGCCAAGGCCACTCCGCTTACGCTTACGGGGGGACAACAAAGCTACATGTCCATGGTCTTCCACACTGCCTGTGGTAACCTGTTTGCGTCCACTGTCCACAACACTACAAACACCAGCAGTATATGTCCACATGGACATGTCTGTGCTCTGCATACTGAAGTCTGTTCAGCACATCACCGCCACACTTGGCATTGTGTACATTCTTATTGATGGGTCACTTGCCTCCTTCGCTCATACTTTGTTCCCACCTCTCTCCCCCACATTCTGCAATTGTGTGGCAGAGGTGCCATGCCGTGGATGGTTTGTCTACATGGCTGGCCACGGTTACCACAGTTACTTGTGTTGTCGTGTCTGGTAGTTGGGCCTGTTGATTGGCATGTTGTATGTGATTTTGTAACGTGTGCATTCCCACAGTTGTGAGTTGTATGATTGTGGAGTTGAGGTGTGTGGTGTGTTCAGTTGGTACTTACCGATGAGCAGTGCATTTCCATAGGTGCCATCCTCAAAGCGCTGGTTGGTGATGGACTTGCGGAAGATATAGGAATCATGCACACTGCCTGGGAAGTTTGCGACGACATTCGTGAACAGACCCTGGTGGTCCACTTTTGCCTGCACATTGATGGAATGCGTGTGGTTTCTGTTGAGGTTATTGTGTGCAGTGTCGGCAGGGGGCACAAGTAGTACATGTGTGCAGTCAATTGCCCCCAACACGTGTGGGAAGCCAGCTATGGCGTAGTTCCCTTGCTTGGTCTCCAGCTGTTCCTGCGCAGTGTGGGGGAAGTGAAGGTGCAGGGGTATCAAGCTGATACAAACTGTGATGCTTACAGGTATGATGACTCCTGCATAATGAGACCTTGACAGAAGTTTGTGTGGTCGTAACCTTCCTTTTCTTTCCTACGAAGGGTACGCCTACACGAACTTCTGTTACGGTCTTTTTATGCAGGATTTATCATACCTGTTAGCATTCCGGTTTGTCCAAGTGCAATACACTGTACCAGATTACGTTTGTGACTATACGGACGCTTCACCATTGTCACCATTTATCCAACAGGTTTCTGAATACTGACTTTCGGAATATGGAATTGTATTGGGGAGTTCCCGCAGCATATGCAGTTAATTGAATCCACACGTTGCCCGAATGAAGTTCCCGTTGGGAATGGAACGCGTTGGCTGAGCTTTTCGTATTGTTGATTTATGTATTTCTAATAAAGAACAGTTTTTACACTACTGTTGACTACTGGACTTCATGACCTGGCGCACCCCCATTTCAGTAACTACAATCTTGGATGTGGAGCACAGAGGCGTCAGGCAACGGCTGGCGTTGGGGTTGGTTACGCAGGTACACTACGAATTGGAACTAGCGTGTGGTGCGGATACAGGTGCCCGCCGTTGCTTTTGTGGACATGCATCCAAGACATGTGTGAGGAGGTTTGATAGGGCTGGCTGTGAGACTCCTCCGACTCTGGCTGTTGTTGGTTGGAAGGTACCAGAGGCCAACAGGTGCAGCACAGCCAGCAGCTTTGTCTGCGGAGGGATGTTGGTTGTCCGCTGTGTTGGTACCGTCAGCCTGTGGGCGATGTGGAGGATGGTTGTCCTTTTGAGCCTGTAGTGGGCAATGGCATCCTCTGGCGTTGTGTGTCTGAGGCTGGTGCGTTTTAGGAACATCCGCTGTCTTCTTCTGCGCTGCCTAGGTGGTAGTCCAGGGGGAGGTGGTCCGGGGATGGGGCCCTGGGGGTGGTGGCGGTGGGTGTTGTGGCCCTCTTGGGTCTCCGAGCTGCATGGTCATTGGCTCCATGGCATCTGTTGGTCTTCAGATGTGGCTCTGGGCTGGGCTCCCTTTCATACTGCAGGTTGTCGTCCTGCTTAACACCAGTAAAAGGCAGGTGTTAAATCCCTGCTGCTAACGTGCCTTATCGCCTGTTTTTGGTTCGCTTCGCCGATCTGGCTGGTCGTTGAGAATATCGCGAAGTGGTGTTTTTGTGTGTTTTTGCACGGGAACGCCTACTCTGCATATCATTAGCGTTAGTTGTCGCTCTCATCCGTGGCGATGTTTTTTGCTATCGCTGGAAAACTGCCAAAATCGGCAGTTTCCACCAGCTTGGGAATAGGGCGATAAATCTATTGCCACTTTTGCGGCGCTAAAGTGCCGATAATTCGGCGATAAGTCCTTGAGAATATGCCCCATAGTCTTTAGAGTCAGCACATCCAACATGGTGTACTTAGTACAAATATCAACAAACATACAACACGCAGGCTGAAGATTGTGCATTTATTTACGTTTGTGTAAATATGAGGGATCACAGTAGCAGTTCTTGCAGCAACAAACCCAACAAAGTTTGAGAGCTAAAGGATGTCCAGACACAGTCCATGGGGGAAACATGTCATGTGGCATGTTGAGGAAAGGAGTGTTCCAGTGAAGAAGATTGCCATTAGGGAAGGTAGGCCCTATCGACAGTCCACAAATGGGTAGGATCAACAGGTGGGAAGGCAAATAGGGGACAGTACCACTTGACAAGTGCACTGGCATGATCATAAGCACAGTTCCAATGAGAAACTGGCCATGTGGCATAGACAAATGTTACCGGACAATTCTTCGCCAGAGAATGTTTGAGTCCACATCGTCGTCCTCTGAGATGTGTGTTGCCACCACTGAGGGTGGTGTTGTCGGTGCCGGAGGGAATGGTGGCACACACACATTAGAGGCAGAAGATGTGTATTTCCTGTTCCCAGCAGCATTTGTCTGTGCCAACAAGAAAGGCAGCACAGCACTGAGAAGGGCCTGATGGCTTGCCAGCACATCAACAAAGTTGCATGGGAAGGCACCTATTGTTGCTATGTAGGTGTCCTGCTTCCGCTCTATAGACTCTAGGATAATGCGGATCTCCCCCAACTAGTTGGCTACCTCACTGGTACCACTTCAGCAAGGCAGTTGTCCATGCCACTTCGGCAAGGCAGTTGTCCATGTCTCTGCCTCATGACACCAGCGATGTCAGCCAGGGACTGATCCAATCCATGGTAGGAAGGGAAGGGTAGGTGCCTCTTATTGCCTCCGAGGTGTCATTATTGGGACTAAGAGGGACCCTCAAGTTGGGATTCAACTTGAGGGTCCTCGGAGTCCAGGGCTGGGCTTGGACTGGCAGATGTGATTGGTCTGGTGGTAACCGTATCCTCCTGAGACCATGCGACATTGTCGGCCCTCCCCCACAACCTGAGATAGTCTATCAATGGATGCCAGGATTTCCCAGAGGGTGTCTTGGTCCAGGGTTGGCAAGCTGTCATCGGAAGCAGGTTCCTCATTCAGGGCAGGCAGCTGCTCAGAAGGTGTTGTTTCATCCTCTGCAATGAAATACATATATGTTAATGGTGATCTGTTAGAAATGGGGGTCTCTAGTTGGCAGAGGTACACACCATCTTTATCTAAACCAAACAAGACCAAAACAACAAAAATCCAACATACACAATTCACAATATGACTTTTAAAAGGGTTTCAAGCAATTCAGTCCATAGAAATCTATGGATGCCTGATTTAACACCTTTAGGTGAATCAAAATTCACAAGGCCAAACAGCCACAGAGAAGGGAAGTGTTGGAAAATACAGCGATGCATCAGTTCCTGACTCTTTGGGGAGGTGAAGCGACAGTTCTGCTGCATGCAGGAGAAGTAATGCATCGAATCCGGACTGTAGGGGGAAGTGATGCGTCGATTCCAAGACGGTTCTGGTCTACGGGTGATGAGTGGAAATCTGGACGCTCTGGAGGTCGATGCGGCAAACAGGCGCTGCATCGATTTCTTCAGCCACGGTCCCACGATGCGTCGATTCTTTCAGCCGCACAGCAGGGCCAGCGTGGGAGTCGGTGCGGCGATCTGGGACTTCGGAGATTGGTGCACAGGACTTGGCCTGTGGCGGATTTTCCAGTAGATGGCAGTCGCTGCATTGATTATTCTGCCGGATGGTGGAGGAGCGTGGAAATTTCTCCCGCTCAGCGGTACTGCGTCGGAAAAACAGGCGCTGGAAGGGCGAAGCATCGATTTTCTTGGTTTTTTCAAGCTCTTTCAGCTCCCAGCAACAGGAACTACATCCAGAGGCCCAGAACTGGAGTAGGTACCTCCTATTAGGTCAGAACTCCCAGCAGTGGAGTTCAAGGAAGCTGGTGGTGAAGTCTTTGTGTCCCTGAGACTTCAGAATAGGAGGCAAGCACAGACAAGCCCTTGGAGATTTTTCACAAGCAGGTTCACAGCAAATTGCCAATCTTTGTCCTCTACTAGTCAGAAGCAGCAACTGCAGGCCAACCCAGCAAAGCAATATCCAGCAAAGGGGCAGTACTCCTCCTTACAGCTCTTCAGCTCTTCTTCCTTGGCTTAGGTTCCTCTTGATTCCAGAAGTAATCTAAAGTTCTGGGGTTTTAGGTCTAATATTTATAGCCCATCTTCTATTTATACTCTTTGTTGCAAGAGTCTCTGAGCTCAGTAAAAAACAGTTTTGTCCTCCCTGATCCAGCTTCACTACAGGAGGTTTACACAGCCTATTCAGGTGCTAGTGAAAACTACTCCCACCACTCTAAATGCAGAAAGGTCTATTAATTCTGGCTATGAGTCACCCAGGAAAGGCAGGACACACCTCAACGCCCCCCTCCCCTTGTGACTGTCTAGAGTGAATGCACATCCCCAGCCCTGTCACTCTAAAACAAGACGGTGAATACACAAACGGGCAGAAGCACACAGGATGGTTGAACAAGAAAATGCCCACTTTCTAAAAGTGGAATCCACATTCACTAAAAAGTGTGTTGTTAAATTCTGAATTCAGAGAGCATAAACTCCAAATCTCTATCATGTCCCAATTGAAAGTTACACATGTAAAATGTTACAGTGCAGCTCCAATGATTGCCTATGGGACAGACAGCCTTTCAACAGTAAAAAATTAAGTACATGTCCTACCTTTCACATACACTGCACCCTGCCCATGGAGGTACCTTGGGCCTACCTAAGGTGTACCTTACTTATAAGAAAAGGGAAGTGTTAGAAATGGGGGTCTCTAGTTGGCAAGGGCTTGCACCTTTGTCCAAGTAGGGACCCTTCTTCCTAGTCAGGATAAGGGAGTTACACTCCTAAAATAACCCCTGCTCACCCCCTTGGTAGCTTGGCACGAGCAGTCAGGCTTATTCTAGAGGCAGTGTGTAAAGCATTTGCACCAAACCAACAGTAATACAATGTAAGCACTACAAACGGACACCACACCAGTTTAGAAAAATATCCAATATTTTTATATACTTTAAACAAGACCAAATACGATAAAAATCCACTGTACAGTACTTCAGAAATAGTTACTTCTCAAAATGTCTTTAAAAACAGTTCCTTGATGTCGATAGCTCCGTCCAGGGCTATCACGGCGTCGTGAACAAACAAACCCAAACAGTTCTGGCTGACCGCGGCGTCGCGGGTCAGCTATGGTGTCGGGAAGACCCACAAACAGTACCTTTCAGAAATGCAGGGCGTCGATGACCTCGCGGTGAGCTTCCGAAAACACGGCGTCCGCAGGCGTCGGTTCCGGAGGTCGGTGCAGCGTCGTCGGGGCCCTCGAAGTCACACGCGTTGCAGATCGATCTCCTCTGTTGAAGTCAGGAGCGCTGGCGTCGGCCGGCGTCGGGTGCTGCGGTGCGAAGTGCAGCGGTGCGGCGTGCGGTGCTCTCAGGTCGCGGTCCGAGCAGCGGCTCGGTGGCGGCGTCGGATGGCGTCGTCGGTGAGACCAGGGTCGCGGTGTGAGATGAAGGCGGTGCTCGTCACGGTGCTGGCAGGTCACGGTGCAGCAGCAGCGGCGTCGTAGCTGCAGCGCTGTCGTCGGCTGATGAACTGGAGTTGATGGCACCGGCATCGGTGGGCCAAGGCTGCAGTGCGGGATGAGGGCGGTGCGTCGTGTAACTTACGAGCGGTGCCCCCAAACCACGGTGCAAGCAGCTGCATCGAGTCCGGCGTGGAGCGGCGTCGTCGGGAAGGCCACGGCGTCGTCGTGAAGTGAGGCGGTGCGGAGTGCGGTGCCCACAGGTCGCGGTGGGAGCAGCGGCTCGGTGGCGGCATCAGCAGGCGTCGTCGGTGAGACCAGGGTCGCGGTGCGGCGTTGCGGCGGTGCCCTCTGCAGTGCCGTCGGGACATGGAGTCGGCAGCGGCGTCGTCGACGTCGTCGAGTTGCTTTTCTTCTGTTGCAGCACAAAACACACAGTCCCCAGTGCTGAGGGCAGAAGAACTTGAAGTCTTTGCTGTTCCTGAGACTTCTTGAACAGGGGGCAAGCTCTACCTCAAGCCCTTGGAGACACTCACAAAGTAGATTGCAGAAAGTTCAGTTCCAGTCCTTTCACTGCCCAAGACAGAAGCAGCCACTGCAGGCCAACCCAGCAAAGCACACAGCAAAGTGGTAGTTCCTCCTCACAGCTTCTCCAGCTCTTCTTCTTGGCAGTCTTCTTGATCCAAAAGAGTTCTAATTTTCTGGGGTTTGGGTCCCACTTTTTATCCTCAATTTTTCTTTGTTCTCTGAAGGCAGAGAGGCCTTTGCCTAGTCCAAACCAGTTCTGGTCAGTCCTGGAGCACTTTGTTGACAAGTCTCCTTCTTTCCTTTCACAGTGCAGGCCAGGGACATCAGACGCACCACAGGAGGTGGAGCCAGCATTGTGGAGGGAAGGCCCAGCCCTATTCAGGTCCCAGGTGCATCTCCTCCCACCCATCTACATGTAGATCTTGCTATTCAGCCCTGTGCTGACTCACCCTGTCTCCTGGCATCCCCCAGCCCCTGTCACTCACACTCCAGACAAGGAATACACAACCTAGCAGAGGCAGGCTTGGATGGTTAGACAAGAAAATACCCACTTTCTAAAAGTGGTATTTTCAAACACAGAATGTTAAAACCAACTTTACTAAAAGATGCATTTTATCATTCTGAGTCCAGGCATACTAAACTCGAATTTCTACCATGTTCCCTGGGTCAGTTAGGATTATAAGCTGTAATAATCAAAACTGCCCATTCTGGCCTATGGGGAACAGGTAGCCTTGCAATAGTGAAAAGCGAAATAGGCTGTAATTCACTATCAGGGCATGCCACACACACCAGGGCATGTCCTACCTTTCACATACAATGCACCCTGCCCACAGGGGTACCTTGGGCCTACCTTAGGGGTGACTAACATGTAGAAAAGGGAAGGTTTAGGGACTTGCAAGTGTGTGCACTTGCCAAGTCGACATGGCAGCGCCAGGCTGCGCACAGGCTCTGCAATGGCAGGCCAGAGTTACACTTTACGGGCTGTTTGCGTGGGTGGCACAATCCAGTGCTGCAGCCCACCAACAGCATTTGATCTATAGGCCCTGGCACTCTCAGTGCACTTTACTAGGGACTGATACATAGATCAAATAGGCCAATCATGGAAATACCAATCCATAACACATTTTGTACAGGAGCACTTGCACTTTCCCACTGGACAGCAGTGAGGAAAGTGTGCAGAATCATTACACCAGCAAAAACAGAGTCAAAAACCAGGAGGTCAGAAAGCAAAAAGTCAGGGGAAACACGCCAAAAGATGCCAAGTCTAACACATGTCCCCTCCAGCTGAAAGTAGGGAGAACTACCCAACCCCATTGGAGTTCTCTTCACTAAGGCGGAAGAACCTGGACAGACCATCTGCGTTGGCGTGTTCTGTACCAGGGCGGTGTTCCACCGTAAAGTCCATTCCCTGCCAACTAGAGACCCCCATTTCTAACAGCTGTCTTGCATGCACATTGCGCATTCGTGTGGCCAAGGGTTCTGTTTTTCACAATCATCCTGACACCTCTACACAGCTCGCTACCTTGCTACACATCAGGATTGTGTGAGGGCATGAACCTACCATGGGTTTCCTCTATGTGTGTACTCATGTGATTTCATTTCACACACAATTGGCTTCATAGTTGTGGACAAGGGGCACTCTGTACTGACTCAGAGGGGATGGGCCCAGTCAAACTAGGTAGATTGATGAAGCTGACACTCACCCCATTTCATCATTGCCAGTGTTGGTGATCTGCAGAGTATCACACATCGCTTGGCTCTGGCCCACACATTTGTAAATGTACATGCCTCCTCTGGCCATTGGCATTTAGGCCCAGGCACTTAACTTACTGCCACACATTGATAGAACCTAGATCATATATTGGCCCTCATGTGCCTACAACACAAAGAATTTTCACGACCATATCCAATGGACTGACATGGCTGCCTGTATTTGAAGGCTATGGGTCCAGCCGTATCCCACATGCTAGTAGTGCTGGAATTGGTGATATGTACCTACCCAGGCTTGCCACACAACTCGGCCCCTCCACCTCACCCTCCAACCATCCCTGACTCCTGTCCTTTGGGTGGCAATCTATTTCATCATATGCCTTCACAGATCCCTGTTTCACATCCTCCTACTTTGGCATATGTGGCACGGGGAGCCATTTTTCCTTCAGACTCCCTCATGCCATGTGCTACATCTTCAGCTAGATCCACATCACATGTAGGATGTAGTACACCAATGGGCTCTTCTCTGTCATCCCTTCCCAGCTGCAACAGAAGTGTAACACTGTCAGACACAGCTGGGCATGTATGTATCGGTCAGGCTATCTTGCAGTACACACATCCCTTCTCACCTCCTTGCTATGCAATGTCTACCCATTCAGACACAGTGCAAGTTCAACGTGCTCAGCCACACCTACAATGCAGTGCACTACCAGGGGCCCACTGGGGCCACACACCATATTTTCCTCCAACACACATGATCCTCTGGTGTGCATCACTTGCATTCACCCCCACTCCAGTATGAGTTGGTACATGACAGGAGGTTGGTTGGTCCCTACCATGGCAGGACACACCTGTGTGCTCTTACACGCACTTCAGGACAGCTGCTTGGAATGCAGATTCATGCTGGTGGCTATACACGTGGCCCTTCACATGTTCCTATTTGCTGATACTTCACATGCCCCACAACTGAGACCCCTCTCTGGTGAGCAGTTTATCCTCTGACAAGTCCATTCCATTCCATTGCTTTACAGTTGTGATTTGGGTGCATGGTTCCAAGTAAGGCACACTAATTTCATGGTGCAAGGTGGCCTGCATTGTCACAGTCAGATTGGTCAGTGTCCATGTGTGATGTGTGATGTGTTGTTCCAGTCCATGTTTTTTCCTTTGTACTGTGGGACTTGTAGTTCTGGTGACTCATGGTCTACTTTACACTACAAGTCCCAGTATGCAAAGGTGTGCCTGGACTGGTGCTACACATCACACATGGAAGGGACAGCCTTGACGGAGCTGGACTGAGCTGTGTAACATGTAACTGGGCAGTGTGACTTATATTTATGTTTTGTTTCATGGTACATGAGACAGATTCCTACCCATTGCCTTGCATACAGGGCAGCGGGCCCTGGGCCATAGCTATCTGCACTGCACATCATGTCTTTTTTGCCCACTTTGCCCCTTGTTGCAACTTACCCTGTAGGTCGTGTTGGTCCTCATAGGCAACACTGTTCGGTCCAGGTACTCCTGCCACCAAATCTGCTGGGATGACAACTGCCAACCACTTTTCCAAGGTATCCACCTCCTCCTGGGGCATGGGTCCTCCTCCTCCGGTCTGCATGACTGCCATGTTTTGGGCTGGTTTCTCCTTCGTCCTGCGCTTACAATTGTGCCAGCATTTCTTGTAGTCGGTAACTATGCTTGTCCCACACTGTTGACCTTGTACACTATGGACTGCCAAATGGCCTCTTTCTTCCCTAATGGAAATTTGGAGGTGACAAAGAGCTGGTGTTCATGCTTTGTCACCTCAGTGATCAAGGTGTCATTCTCCTCCTCACTGAAATTGCACTTACTCTTCCTCTTCCCCTGGGAGTCTGTCTGGACATCCTGGCTGGTGCTGGAGGTGTTGGGGTTGTTGCCCTGGCTGCTGCTCTCGGCTTCCTGCTCCATGTCTGCTTTCTGCAAATATAATTATTTTTTCTTCAAAAGCATCATTTTTTATTGTATTTTTACACTTGAAGAACTCAAAAGTGATTAGTGTCGCTTTATGTGCCACAAACTAGCCTTACATCACTTTGCCTGCACATGCATCAGTTTTCATTATGACAGCCCTCCCAAGGAAGAGTCAATTTTTTCTGACGCAAGATCTGACCTACACCATGGTAAGCCGTCCTGTAAATACGACACATCCATGGTGTTTTAAAATGACGTAAGGAAGCGCAACCTCTTCTGACGCATGGCTGCCTTGATGCAGCGATGTGTCAGTTCTTGTAAAAGAGGCCGTTAATTTCCAAAAGAGCTTGAATGAAAGCAGGTGCAACACGTAGCTATGCATGGATAGGATGAACAGATGACTCCATGTCACCGGGACACAAGTTTTCCAGTTGTGGGTTTTAATTTAACACATTTAAAAGCTGTTTCACTCCTAGTGCCCTTTTTGTTCATCAACATTCAATGCACTAGAATTGCAGCGCATATTATAAATAGGGCTCCCGGTTTTATGGTATTTATTTTCTTGACATTTCCGTCTGTATTTATCCATATTTATTTTTTGCTTATTTTTTCTCCATTTCTCCATTTTTATTTTGTGTTTTCTGTATAAATGAAGCTGCAATGGATATTTTTCCACATTTATTTAACTGATAAATGCATTTCAATGTCCAAAAGGTTTCAGCAGTATACAGTGCAATAGCGTTATCTGAAAACACTTGCATTGTAGAATAACATAAATAACTGTAGCTCTGCACTTAATTAAGAATTCTATAGTCTTTTTTAATCTCCCCTACCTCTCAATCTGTACACCTACAGACATGACAGTCAGTATTGACAGTAGGAAAAAAATATCAAAAGAAGGCCTATTTTCCGTATTTTTCTGTATTTAAAAATAAATACAAACAGTAAAATAGTTTTCCGTCTGTATTTATCTGTAAAAATCAGTAAAAAACGGAAAACTGGGAGCCCTAATTATAAATGAGATGAAATGGTTTTACAAAGACTGCAACCCTCCAACTGAAACCACAGGGGCAGCATTATCAAATCCTGGTAGGAAGTAGCGCAACTCAGCAATTTGCACTGCGTTGCCCGGCTCCACTCAGAGTTACGCAAAGGGGCTTTGTGTGGATTCATAAATCTGACTTCGAGGTTTGCGTCGCGCATGTCCCACATTGCGTGGTTCAAACACGAGTCAAGCCTCCCATAAACATGCCCCCCTGTTTCCAGTGTGTGCGCAACACCAAATGTGTCCAGGGAGATACAAGCTCGGTTTGTTGTTAAACTAATTGGCCTCATACACCTGACACAGATGATTTGGGAACAGAAATATGCAGATGCCAAGGTGCCTTGACAAAATGAAAAAGGAAAGCAACACTAGTGGGCGCTGATGTTTTGACCACCAAGAAAGACACTCCAGAATGGATGAACGCGCAGACTTCATTAGGACAGGACAACCCCTGGGCACAAGCAGGTCAATAAAGGCATGGCAAGCAAACAACTGCACTCAGCTGATTTGTAGGTTTGAAAATGAGCCTCGGTACTTGAAACCAGCATATAGATAAGAGGGTAATGTTATCAGAGAAGAAACGATTACAGAGCAATTGGGCAGCATTGCCCGGAGCTGACTGCAACTCAAACAATGGCGCGAGACAGACAGAGTATGTCCGTGATATATCACTAGAAAAGACGGCACCGTTCAGACTGATAAGGTACCGAAGGTGCACAGCAACAGCGACCTTGCGAGGATCACCTGCGCACCTATAACAATGAATTGACTCTAAACTCCTTCCATCACAAACAATGCCGAGGACAAGTGTCTCTTCTACAGCGGCTTCAGGAGCAACCGTCTACAGAAACAACCATGGACATCTTCAGGATTTCAGGGCCCCAGGCCGAACGCATTTTGAGGGCCCCTGTTCGGAACAGCTTTTAATTTATAACCAATTTCAGCTCTTTCATGCCCTCTTTGGCACCTGCTCACTCATCCAAATTCGAAATGTGTTTACATCAAATATTCAGGGATAGTGACAATATTGTAACACAGCAGCAGCTCACTAATACTACTGCAAAAAATCTCTGTGACACCCTCCCATTTCTCATATGAGAGGTCCTGTTTTGAGCTAAAAGAAACTTTTTTTTATGGATGAAGCATAAAACAGAAACACAACATTTCTCTGCAAAATATCTGTAATAGACTCTCACACAGCACCCACATTAAAAATAAATTAAAGGAAAACGGTATTTGAAACAATCTGTTTAAGAATTATTCAAGATCTTCAGGGAAATACTCTGTAGAACAGCGTTGGCTCTATCAGGGGGCCCCATGAAAGGCTAGGGCCCTGGGCCAGAGCTCACTTTGTCCATGCCTTAAAAAGTCTCTGGAAACAACAGCAGATGCGCCTGTCTGAGCGTCAGTATTTCTGGGCCAAATAAGCCAATTTAGACACCGGTAGTCGGTAGTTTGTATGAGATGTGTGAACCACCAATAGGGAGCTTTTATGGACACATTTATAATTTTATGACACAGCTGTCAGATTAATCGGGCCGCGTCTCAGATCCCTGCACATAAATATTTAACGAGCATTAGCAAATTCAATAGATGTAGCACTGGCCACCACTCTTTTCGCTTTAATAATGCTTATTTAGTTTTGTTACGGTTTTTGCAAAACTTTATTGTCTGGGAAGCTGCCAGTTCTTCATCAATATATAAAACAAGCATTGGCAAAGCCAATAGGTCTCGCCTTTGAGGCCTTATAAGTGTTTAGCCAGAGCTATTGACTTTGCCAATGTCTTCAAGCTGTGCTGTAGAGAAGTGTGGCTGCTGTGCGGCATGCTGAAAAGTTATAATAAAAAAGTGTCAGAAGCATTTTTGTTACTTTATATATGACCAAGAAGGCATTATGTAAAACTGAACGACCATATTAAAAAAGTATTTACAATAAAAAATTTCCTCAGTTTTCTTTTGTTCTTGCAATGCTGGCAACTTGTTTCTGCCTATTGCAATGGTTGTTTGTTAAAGCTTTTTTTTTGAGGGGGCATAAACAATCGGAGGGTGAAGGTTGGGAACTAGTACCTGTATTATAACACTAGCAGCGGCCAGACGCTAGGGAGAATCAACAGATGCCAGATTCCGAGAGCAGGCTGAGGTGGTGCTGAGTGATGCTGAGGTGGTAGTGGTGGTGGTGGTGACTGTTGGGGAGACGATGCTGAGGTGATGCTGAATGATACTCAGGTGTTGCTGAGTGATACTGCTGTGGTGCTGAGTGATGCTGTGGTGGTGCTGAGTGATATTGTCTTGGCGCTGAGTGATGCTGTGGTGGTGCTGAGTGATATTGTCTTGGCGCTGAGTGATGCTGTTGCGGCGCTGAGTGATGCTGTGGCGGCGCTGAGTGATGCTGTGGCGGCCCTGAATGATGCTGTGGTGGCCGTGAGCGATGCAGTGGCAGTGCTGAGCGATGCTGTGGCGGTGCTGAGCGATGCTGTGGTGGCGCTGAGCGATGCTGTGGTGGCGCTGAGCGATGCTGTGGTGGCGCTGAGCGATGCTGTGGTGGCGCTGAGCGATGCTGTTGTGGCGCTGAGCGATGCTGTGGTGGCGCTGAGTGATGCTGTGGTGGCGCTGAGTGATGCTGTGGTGGCGCTGAGTGATGCTGTGGTGGCGCTGAGCGATGCTGTGGTGGCGCTGAGCGATGCTGTGGTGGCGCTGAGCGATGCTGTGGTGGCGCTGAGCGATGCTGTAGTGGTGCTGAGCGATGCTGTGGTGGTGCTGAGCGATGCTGTGGTGGTGCTGAGTCATCCTGTGGTGGTGCTGAGTCATCCTGTGGTGGTGCTGAGTCATCCTGTGGTGGTGCTGAGTGATGATGTGGTGTCGCTGAGTAAAGCTATGGTGGTGCTGAGTGATGCTGTGGTGGCGCGGAGTGATGTTGTGGTGGCGCTGAGTGATGCTGTTGTGGCGCTAAGTGATGCTGTGGTTGTGCTGAGTAATGCTGTGGTTGTGCTGAGTGATGCTGTGGTTGCACTGAGTGATGCTGTGGTTGCACTGAGTGATGCTGTGATGGCGTTGAGTGATGTTGTGTTGGCGTTGAGAGATGTTGTGTTGGTGCTGAGTGATGCTGTGCTGGCTCTGATTGATGCTGTGCTGGCTCTGATTGATGCTGTGGTTGCGCTGAGTGATGCTGTGTTGTTGCCGAGTGAGAGATAGAATGAAGATATAATGCCCAATTAGAGAGGGTGGTGAGAGAGAAAGAGAGAGAAAGGATGTACATAGAATAAAGAGTGGAGCGGGATAGAGAGAGAGAGAAAGAAGGGGAGAGAGAGTGAATGAAGGAGTTTGAAAGAGAAACAGATAAAGGGGTGAGAGAGAATGAAAGGCTAAAAAAGATAGAGAGGGAGAGTTAATTAAGTAGAGAGAGAATTAGAGAGGGGAGAGAGAGAGAGAAGGAGAGAGACAATAAGAGTGGGGGTGGAGTTTAAATAGAGTGAAGAAGTGACGCGGAAAAAGTAACCTTAAATATAGCTTTGTGCTTTGCGCGAATAAATATAAAAAAAAAAACAGTGAGAGACAAAAATACTGGTAATTAGGCTGTGACTCCCAATATAAAACAAATAGCGATATAAGGTGAAATCAACCCACCGAAGCAATATTTCTAACTAGACAAAAAAAAAGCTTGCATTTCAATGCTAATCGCTGTTGTTTTTCATGTGACTGTAGTCCAGGGCCCTCAGTTGGTAAAGTGAGCTGCTGCTGCGATTGAAACATCAGAGTCCAGAGAGTTAATGAGCCATGACGAGGAAATGAGGAAGAGATAGGAAACTCAGATGCCAGCTGCGCGTGCACGCCATCATGAACTCAAGCTGGTCGCCAGCCGAAAGCCAGTGTTTGCACTTCCAAAACTCGCTTACTAAAACTCTCGGCCAGACCAGCGCAAGCGCTGGTGCAGGCCGAGACCTAAAAAAAGAAAATAAATGGCTAAAAGTAAAAATACCTTTTGGTCTCAAAATACACAATTTGACATGTGGACCTTGGCACTGAAAGGAACTAATTTGGGTGTGGATGTGCTCCTTGCGAAAGGGCAGAAAGTGACAGTCGCATTGAAATTAGTAAATGGCTGAAGTGGGCAGACCCAGTGGCCCATGCTGTATGCTGTAGTGGGTGGAAGAAAAATGTGATTAACACAACAACAGTAATATAGCAGAAGAGGGCTGACAGGGGTTTGTTTAAAGGGTGTATTACTAAGGATAGTAAATATTTAATTTTATTGAAATCAAAAGATCTTGGCTAGTGGACCTAATCATTAGAGGAAATCTGAGACAGTTTGAGATGAACTAATAAGGTGGAGAAACCATAAGGCAGCTTACAAAGGTGAAGAAGAACAGTCCCTTTTATTTTATTGTATTTTCTCTCTTTAGAGGTTTCAAGTAATGCAGGTGCCTGGTTGGTTTTCCATTTTGGTTTGTTTCCACAGAGTTTCCTGGTTCCTCCCAGGAAGTGGCGAAGTCATATCATGGTTTCTTTAGCATCTTGGGCCAGGAGGAGAATCAGCTTAGGGTTGGTTTGTCCCGGTCCTACCTTCATAACTAGGGGCCCTGTTGTTCTTTTGTAGATTTGATGCAAAGGAGTAGCAAGTCAGTTAGAGGTAATTGGGGCATTTAATAAGCTAACGGAGTAATTACCATCACCATGTCAGAGTACTGTACTGCCTACATGGTGAAGGTACTCCACCAGCTGTATTTGAGTGGCTGCTGCCCCTGAGGCCATCGCTAACATTTCCAGGAACCGCCATGACGGACATGCATTGTAAGTTAGACGGACAGCTCCATCAACATGACAGAGCCGCTCATGCAACTTATATATTTGTTTTTATTTTAGTCAGTTGTTTGGTTTCCTTTCATCTTCACTCGTGTTGTTTGACTGAGGTTCCTCTCCTTTTTGTTGTGCCATCAAGTATCTCTTCTTCCTTTACCTTCTTCTGTGACGTTGAGAGAATGTCCAGTTCTACATAGGGTAATGGAAGTGTCTTGAGAGAGCAGGGTTAACACAGGGTAATTCTCGGCAATTTTGTTGTTCCTTATCATTCAATGCCCACTACTTTGAACACCTTCACACATACCTCTGAAGCAGGAATCATAAACTTCGAAGGACCTAACCATGCTACACAAATACAAAATCCCAAGATACTACTGATGACCTGCAATCATTGGTTCCCTGATTTAATAGCATATATCTAACTTTTTTTACATCAGTAGTCTGGGTGTTTTAGGGTGTGGGATTGAGCTAAACTGTCTCATGGCAATACAATCTTCGAATTATGACATGAAAAGAGACACTCTAAAAAGAAAGCATAAACTAATAAGACCATCAGTGTGTATATGTATGTATGTGGTATTTATATAGCACAAACCTAGCCAAAAGGAAGCAGAACATTGGACAGGGTCAAAGGCAAAGATACAGTTAATGAGCGATTGGAGGGTAAGCTGGGTTCTGAGAATTGAAGTGGATTGTTACTGCATCATGATTTAGTGTTCTTTAAAAAAACTGCATCTTCAGCTATTACCTAATTTGGAGCATGGATGGGGCAGTCCTGATAGATACACTATATTGTTCCAGATCCTAGGTGCATACATTGTGAAGACCTTTTGCTTTGCTTATTCTTTTTTTCACTTCTTCATCTCCAGTCAGATGACGTCCTTTCTGCAGGTGTGCCAAGAGCCATCAATGGTGGTGAGAATTTTAGACAGATAGGCAGCCGTGCCTTCGTTTTGGATTTGTTGAAGATGTAGCTCGCTTTGAAGACAGTGTGGGATGCCAAGCGGAGTTTCAGCATGGTGGGGCTGAGGTGATCATATTTCTTCGTGTGTTTACTGAGGTGTGCTGTGGATTGTAAGATGCTCTGAAAGGGGAACAATGTGGAATCTGGAAGACTGTGAAGTTGGCACCATACAAATATGATAGTACGAGGGCTTCAAAGGCATGCAGACAAATCTCTGCCCTACCAGTCCTTTGAATATGTGGCATAATATGATGATTAATTGTTGAAAGAATGTAAATAAAACATCAAAAATGTTTGTCTGAAATGTAATTTTCACTGGGCTAAGTGACTTGCATACTATGTATTTGATAAACTGTCTGAATTATGATCTCTGAGCTGTATACTTCTATCTGTGTGGGACAACGGAGCATAATCTATGAACCATACATCAGAGTCGCCCATGATCCTTTCGCCACTGTGCACTAGCTTTGGAAAGAGATATAGCATTGCCAATCTACTGTTGGTTTGTCTACTGAAAATGGTCACCGGCTGCTTTTATTTACAGACCTGCTATTAACAAACTAACATGATTGAAATGGATTTCCTATATCAGATGACTCAAGTGGGCTGTAGCCAAAGGCAATAGAAATTAATTAAGAGCCCACATAATTTGGCAGCTCCATAAACATTGTTGGCAAGAAACTGTGAAATACTGTGCAATATGTACCCAACCAAAAGTAGTTATTTAACACATGCTAAAAGAACATGTGTAACAATGAGTCCGGCCTCATGCGCAAGGACAGTGTTCGGTCTGAGGGAACCTTCCAGTTCATTAAATTCCTCCTTAAATTACTGCTTTCACCCCTCAAGGACTCCTTTGCAGCTACTGTAAATTTACCAATCTGCCTTAGTGGTCTTTTAACAGTAAGGCTGCTTTTTGCTGTTGATAGCTTTAGTAGCTTGTTTATGGTTGTTATTAGTCAGTGTTTTATTAATATGCATTTTCAATACAGAATGTTTAAAAAAAGGCAGTGTTTGAATTCAAAATGTGTTTAAGGTCCCTTCCTGTGATTCATCAGGGTAGTACGGTACATGATGCTAGTCATGCAGTCCTTACGATTTATAATTTAATGGCACAACTCCACCTCTCATCCCACTAATGATTCCTCTCTGTCCTTCCCTGTTTTTTCATCTTCTCCTTTCTAATCCATTCCTTTATCTCTGACTCTGCACTGCTAGTCCATTGCCAGCTTGGTGTCAGTAGTATTGAAGTAATATACTAGGATGCTGAGAGAGAATTATTTAAAGGTGCATTGAATGCAAAGTGAGAGCTGTAGCCTTCCTTGTCTACTGATTGAAAACATAAGGGCTGATTCGTAAAGTCAAACTTATGCCTGGGTAAAGATATGAATTATGGGCCTTATTTACAAGAAAATGACGCTGCGCCGCAAGCCATTTTGCTGCGCCGAGCGGCGTCATTTTAAAAGCACAGGGATGCATCATATTTACAACAATATGACGCATCCCTGTGCTTTTCCATACACCGGTGTACAATTGGCTGCTATGTGCCAATGCAGGCAACCTTACACCATGGTGCAAGGGTGCCTGAGTTGCGGGGATGATTGTTTTTGTGCCGGAAGGGGAACCTTCCTGCATAAAAACAATCATTGATGGTGTTTTCCTCTTTCTATGTGTGCTGCAGAATGCAGCACGCATAGAAAGAGGAAAAACGAGGAGAAATAAATGTATTTCTCCTCGTTGCACCTCCTAGGGACGCATAGGGTTCTAACGCATTCCCAGGTTTATGAAATGTTGTAAATCTGGGAATGCGGCAGAATCCATGGGTGCTGCGTGGGAACACCCACAGCAACACCCATGGCACGCCCCTTTCACGCAAAGTGATGCATGAAAAGGGGCCGTATTTCCAAGGACATGAAAAGCAACGAAGGGTGGCTTTGCGTGGCCTTGTAAATATGGACCAGCACACTGCGCTGCCGGCGCGCCAAAAAAAAGTGATGCACCGGCGGCACAAGAGGCTTGTAAATAAGCCCCTATGTCTATCTATAGGTACTTTGGTCATAATCGAAAAAGTGTGAAAGATATATAGATATATGCTTGTATTGCATTTTGTTGTAGCATATGCATAGCATCTCATACCCTGATTAGGCTCCAAAGCACTTTGCGTGGACAAATAGGAGCCTGCTGCATTCGTTGTACGTAATTGATAGAGTGCGATTACACCAATGCCCATGTAGGAAGGGTTTTTGCGCCATGTGTAAAATACTGAGAGATGCCACGATCCTGTTACTGTGTACTTGAAGCTGCATTTGTGCACAGAGTGCAGAGAAGATGAGTAAGATATTGAGTCGTGTTTGGTATATACTGCATTTGTGTATGCAGCAAACCTTCTATATAAGGAGGGTGCGGCTACCTGATGTGGAAAGACGTAGTTGAGAGTATCATCTCCCTCTAATAGTAAAAGAGTGTTGTGTTTGGGACCAGATGGGCCTCTATCACATTCCTGGAGTCCAGAGGACACAGAAGACTATAGGGATAAGCCCCACACCTTTCCAGATTGCTGAGTCTTGTGTGGGCGCTTTAGGGAGTCTGATGGCCTCTCTAAACCAGCTGGTAGACTTGAAAAGTTCGACTGGTCAAAGACCTTGCACTAATCTCTGAAGGTGATACTAATTATTCTGTGAGGTTCCCAATAACGAGTTATGAATAGGGATTTCAGTAGGAAAACGGACTGTCAGGGCCCTATATAGATTACTTATTCTTTCTCCTGTAAAGGAACAGGGTCGTTTTAAAGGGGTCATCTGGTGAATGAGTCGCAATTGGCTTTATAACCCAAACAAACGTCATCAAATAAAGAGACATTCTGAAACCATTATTGTTTGCCATTGTTGATGATGTAAGATTGTGTAAGAGAAATAACTTTTTACTTGATGGCCCCTTTAAAACATTTGCACAACATTGGTCTCCCTGGGGCCCGGATTTACAAACAGTTCACACAGCACAGCAAGTGAAGGTGCTGTACTGCCTTGCATGACAGGGAATGAGCAGAACTGTGCCATATTTTCAAAGAAATGGCACAGGTCTTCTTTCTCCCTGTCCTGGCACACTTTGGGCTGCCTAACGCCAATTGCTGCCCCCTTGCGCCATAGTGCAAATGTGCCTTTTTATGATCAGGATAGGAAGGAATACCTTCCTACACAAGAACTATCTTTGGAGGCTTTTTCCTGTTTGTATATGCACTGCAGAATACAGCACAAATGCAAAGAGGAAATAATGAGGCGAAATAAAGATGTTTCTCCTCATTACGCCAGCCTGAGGCTGGCGCCCCATTCTGGCACAATCCCATATCTACAACACTTTGTAAGTATGGATTTGTGTCAAAATCCATGGGTGGATGAGGGGAACGCCCATGCACCACCCATGGACTCCCTGACCTCAAGTAACTTAAAGCAACAATGTGGTGCGTTGAGTTACCTTTTTTGCAAACCACCACAAATTGGCATCGGCGTTGCTTTGCAAATGCCAAAATGGATTTTTTTTTTTGCCACTGCGTCAAAAAGTAATTAAAGCTTGACGTAAAACCATGCAAATCTGTGCCTGGGTTTGTCTGAGAGATGGGCAGTGCCAAGTAAATACTAGCATTACTGCCCTGGGCAAGGTCATTCTTATTTCACAAGCAAGGTGATCCTTGTGTTCTTGAGAACAAATCAACTTTTGGAAGGAAAATACATGCATTTGACTTTTTATGCATCATACAATGTCAAACTTCACCTTTCCAGCACCCAAGGTAGAGTGACGTTTTATCACTCCCTCCCTGACCAGCGGGAAATATTTGACTGTTTTTAAGGGCAATTTGGTGACCAGTTGGTGATGCCTAATATTAATGTAACGTAGAAACCTTCATATTTTTAGCAGTGGGCACAGTGTCCTGATATTTCTGTTTATCAGGTCCGAGATTTTCTGCAGAAAGCTGATGCGCACCATACAACAATACATACCAACTAGATGTATCAATGTCAACCATTTACTAACAGGTATAATAAGAAACAATGTTAAAGATTGTTGACATGGCAATTCAGGAGAAACATGCACTATCTATGAAATATAAACTGTGGAATGAATACTGTTCATTGTAAATAAAACATATGTATAGCTCTAGGCAAACAACATATGGTTCAAAAATACATTACTACACGCATTTCTGAAACCAATGAAAAACTTGGGAAATACTACAACAGTATCTTGAACACCTATTATCAAAAATTCTGAATTCGTACACAACATGGACAATGTATTCCTTTCCCATATAGGTGCTGTTGTCAGTTTCACCTGTTGCATGAAATTGCTAAATCTGATCTGTCATAACTCGAGGTAGGTGCACACCCTACAATGTCCCAAGGCAACGCGCGATGACGCTCAACTGAACGCAGTATGGCTGAAAGACAGATCATTCCGTCAGTGAGAAACTTGAGGAGAAGGCAGTCTTGTTGTTGTTGGCCAATGAGCGCTGTAGTTAAGGTTTGATGTGAAAATTTGCTGCCAAACACAATGAATTAGTGGTCGACATGCTGAGGCACAGCCTTACCTTCACGAAGAATGGGAAAACCGCCTCTAATTGGAGTTATGTGCCGAAGTGAACATTCACATTGTCCCATGTTTTCTTGGTAAGCAAATCATTTGTCTGTAATTAATGCAGCTCAGAAAAGCATCTGATATTCATGTTTAAACAAAAACACTGGAATTTTATCGTCCTACTTGGTTGTTTTGAAAGACTTTAAACGACAAATGCTTCGCATAATTGCAAGGATATTGCAAAAATAGTATCACAAACATCAAAAGTCGAGGCAAGGATAATATTGGTTTTAAAAGAGCCATAGAGAGGGTGAAAGTTCAAAAGGACACCAACAACCGTTAATGGAAAATATTAACCAAGGGAGCGGGCATTGCCAAGGGATTATTGACTGAGTGGAGTAGGGTCTTCGGCTGCTCTTCCATCGCTGAGACTCCGCCCAGTCAAAAATGACATGGGAATGCACACCTCCTTACATGATCTTGCTTAAGGATCCTACCACTGCTATTGTATATTTGTATCTGTATTCTTGACTAACTAAAAGTTGCTAACAAGACAAAACTGAAAAGAAACTTGAAATGATTGGTGTTAGGACAGGCTAGTATGGGATATTGGTTGTACCACACTCAGTCCTTGGATATTGATGGAGCAAATACTAGATGCCCTCTTCAGATAAAAGGTGCCTTCACTGTCAGATTTTCCATTCAACGCACTGACAAGGGATGTCAAGGAGAACAAGAGAAGAGGCAGTAGGGATACGCTTTTATGTCTTCTAAAGAGTAGTTCAATAACTGGGTTTTGGTATAACCAGATCATCCTAATCTGGGACCGTTACAAAGTTAATTTACAAACTGCAATGTTTAACACACACTCAGCAATAAAAAATAGGTGTAAAGTAATTTATTAGCTTTTGGGAATTTGTACGTAATGGTTAACCAAACACTGGCTAAGTTCACGTTGTGACAAAATATTGAATTGGTCAGCACACTATGGTTTCTATGTCCTGACACAGCACTCACACAGAGGGTTTAGGAGGACAGGACTGGCAATTACCGTTATGGTCCTAATGACTATATTATAGCTCACTATGTTCAATATATTGTCCTCAAACTCCAGCTGTAAATCTAATTGATAATTGACATATGAGCTATGGTTAAAGAGTTATGTAAACTTCATTGTTTTGGAAAGACAATTATAACTATCATCAGGGTCATCTGCCTTCACCATCCTAGGGCACTGTCTATGAGTAGGTCAATGAGCCACACATTCACACTATAAGAGGTCTCTTGTAGCAATAAAATCTTTATGATTGGATTAAAAAAAAAAAAGGCTGCCAAAGATCTTTTAAAGTAAAACACAACACGTAGGGAAGCCAAAAAGCCTAACTTGCATTTAATGCAAAAATAGCAAACAGCACAGCAAATGAAGAAAAGACAATTTTCATTTCAAATGACCAGATTTCTTGCTAGAAAGGGGTCAGTTGGAGCCTAATGCTAGAATATAGGCAGTAGCGGCCGGCATGGCTCGTGGGTGGGGTGGTGGGCGGGGGTCACGCGGGGGGGGGGCAATGATAATTTAAAAAAAAATTAAACCCATCCTTCTGCCGGTCCGGATCCCGCTTCTTCTCTGCTCCTGCTCCCCTGCCTTCGCCAGGAACAGGAAGCAGGTAGCCTCCCTCCCCTGCCCTAAGCCAATCACAACGCTCCAGTGGAGCGTTGTGATTGGTCGGGACACCGCCCAGCCAGGGGCTGTAGGGGATGGCATGTTCTCCATGTAGGCTGCAATGCAGCCTGCATGGAGAAGTGCAGAGTGTGTATGACTGGTTTGGGCGGCCCGAGAGTGCCGGCCAAACACACTTTGCGCATTCAGGAGTGGCCCAGGAAAGGGGGGCCACGCGGCCCCCTCCCATTTAAAAAAAACAAATGCTCAGGCCCTGGGGGATGGGGTCCCCAGGGCCCAAAAATAATTAAGGGAAGGGGGGCCACACAGTGCCCCTTCCAAAAATCAATGGAAAAAAAGCCGGCATCTCGCCGGAGGAACCGCCCCCTCCCTGCACCACTGTGCAAACGCGCTTCCTGGTGCATTCTGAATTGGGGGATTAAGTCCTTAGGGGCAACTAGACCACCAGGTACCTCCAGTAATCCCCACACAGTGGGATTGCTGAGAGGTGGTCCGAGGCCACGCCCCTTTTTACACCACTCTGCAAACACGCCTCTTGGCGCACTGCTGGGGGGGCGATGAGGTCCTCTTGTGTCCTGAGGACCTCAGGACTAAAGTGGACTTCATCTCCCAAGCAGCAGTGCACCAGGAGGCGCGTTTGGAGAGTGGTGTAAAAAGGGGGCGTGGCCCCCCTCCCGTAAATCATAAAAAAACCGAGGCCAGGCCCCGGGGGATGGGGTCCCCGGGACCAGAAGTGGCCCATGGGAGGGGGGCCACGCAGCCCCTCTCCCGTTTAAAAAAATGCTC
Source organism: Calotriton arnoldi (assembly GCA_963921515.1). Classification (NCBI taxonomy): domain Eukaryota; kingdom Metazoa; phylum Chordata; class Amphibia; order Caudata; family Salamandridae; genus Calotriton; species Calotriton arnoldi. The sequence continues at coordinate 118,828 of CAWUFW010009394.1, forward strand.
AGGCCCTCGGGGATGGGGTCCCCAGGGCCCAAAAACTAATTAAGGGAAGGGGAGGCCACACAGCCCCCCTTCCAAAAACCAAATTAAAAAAAAGCCGGCATCTCGCCGGATGCCCCGCCCCCTCCCTGCACCACAGTGCAACCGCGCCTCCTGGCGCGTTCTGAATTGGGGGATTAAGTCCTTAGGGGCCAACTAGATCAGCAGGTACCTCCAGTAATCCCCACACAGTGGGATTGCTGAGAGGTGGTCCGAGGCCATGCCCCTTTTTACACCACTCTGCAAACACGCCTCTTGGCCCACTGCTGGTGGGGCGATGAAGTCCTCTTGTGTCCAGAGGACCTCAGGACTAAAGTGGACTTCATCTCCCGAGCAGCAGTGCGCCAGGAGGCGCATTTGCAGCATGGTGTAAAAAGGGGGCGTGGCCTCGGACCACTCTCAGCAATCCAGCTGTGTGGGGCTTACTAGAGATAACAGGAGGGCTAGTTGGCCCCCAGGGACTCTCAGGAGGCAAGGGGACTTCATCTCCCAAACAAGAGCACACCAGGAGGTGCGTTTGCAGAGTGGTGGAGAAAGGGGGCGTAGTCTGTGTCCACCTCTCAGCAATCCCACTGTGTGGGGCTTACTGGAGGTAACAGGTAGGCTAGTTGGCCCCTAAGGACCCCCACAAGCGAAGGGGACTTCATCCCCCAACCAAGAGCATGCCAGGAGGCGCGTTTGCAGAGTGGTGGGTAAAGGGGGCATGGCCTGCTATGAGAACTTAGCAATGCTGTTGTGTGGGACTTACTGGAGATAATAGGAGGGGTAGTTGGCCCCCAAAGATGTCCTTGGGTGCCGACTACCCCTCCTGTTACCTCCAGTAAGTCCCACACAGTGGGATTGCTAAGAGGTCTTCGGAGGCCACGCCCCCCTTTCTCCACCACTCTGCAAACGCGCCTCCTGGCACACTACAGGTTGGGGGATGAAGTCCACTTTACTCCTGAGGGACTTTGGGGGCCAAGAAGCCCTCCTGGTACCTCCTGTAAGTCCTAAGCAGCGGAATACCTGAGCGCTGGTTGGAGGCCCAGCACCCTTTCTCCACCACTCTGCAAACGCGACTAGTATTTAAAGAAGCATTTGCAATGTAATAGGTTTCGCATTTGCGATTGTTAGAGCTATTGGCATTGTAAATGTAAAAGTTTTTTACTAATGTTTTTGGAGTGGATGTACATTGTGTGTAGTGGAATTCTGTGCTATGTTGTGCAGTGAAATTATGTGGATAGAAAGTATGTGGTATTTAGTGTATAGGAATTATGTAGAGTGGGATTATGTGTTATGGAGAGTAATTATGTGGTATGGTAGTCTGTGTTGTGGAGTGGTAACCTCAGGTTTAGTCTTCCTCGTTTCCATAGAAGCTAAACTATGAACTCAATGAGACAAAAAAAAGAAGGAATCACTGAGGAGCACTTCTGGACCTAGTCAGAGGTATGAGCAGGGCCACTGGAATTATGCGACTGTTTGGCTGCACCGACTTTCGCACAATTATACATTTTCCGCATTAGCCACATAATCCATCATCTGCTGCCTAATCTGCAGATTTGAACAAAAAAAGCCTTGTTTCTAGCTCAAACGGCTCAAACATTACCAAAAATGCAGCGACAAGTGTTACAGCGTGGTAGAAGGTCCTTTGTAAACCTAGAATGGTCACCTGTTACTTATTGCTAAATGTAGGTGTTAAATTGGTACTAATGGTGTGCAAGCCACTCTTGCTTCTTTCTGCGCCTCTCTTGCCTCTTTCTGCATTTCTATTGCTTCTTTCTACACCTTTCTTTTTCTGCACTTCTCTTGCCTGTTTCTGCACATCTCTTCTACTTTCTGTACCTCTTTTGCCTCTTTCTGCACCTCTGTTGCCTCTTTCTGCACCCCTCTTCCCCCTTTCTGCACCCCTCCTGCCTCTTTCTGCAACTCTGTTCCTTCTTTCTGCACTTCTTATGTTTCTTTCTGCACCTCTCTTGCTCCTTTCTGCACCCCTCTTGCCTCTTTCTCCACCCCTCTTCCCTATTTCTGCATCTCTGTTGCTTCTTTCTGCACTTACCTTGTGTCTTTCTGTACCTCTCTTTCTTCTTTCTGCACCCCTTGTGCCTCTTTATGCACCCCTGTTCTCTTTCTGCACTCCTCTTGCCTCTTTCTGCACCTCTGTTCCTTCATTCTGCACTTCTTTTGTTACTTTCTGCACCTCTCTTGCTTCTTTCTGCACCTCTCTTGCTTCTTTCTGCACCCCTCTTCCCTCTTTCTGCACCTCTGTTGCTTCTTTCTGCACCTCTCTTTTCTCTTTATCTACCTCTCTTCCCTCTTTCTGCACCTCTGTTGCTTCTTTCTGCACCTCTCTTGCTTCTTTCTGCACCCCTCATGCCTCTTTCACACCCCTCTTCCCGCACCCCTCTTGCCTCTTTCTGCACCTGTGTTCCTTCTTCCTGCACTTCTTTTGTTTCTTTCTGCACCTCTCACTTCTTTCTGCACCCCTTTTGCCTCTTTCTGCACCTCTGTTCCTTCTTTCTGCACTTCTTTTGTTCCTTTCTCCAGCTCTCTTGCTTCTTTCTGCACCCCCTTGCATCTTTCTCCACCCCTCTTCCCTCTTTCTTCACTCCTGTTGCCTCTTTCTGCACCTCTGTTCCTTCTTTCTGCACTTCTTTTGTTTCTTTTTGCATATCTCTTGCTTCTTTCTGCACCGCTCGTGCCTCTTTCTGCACCCCTCTTCCCTCTTTCTGCTCCCCTCTTGTCTCTTTCTGCACCTCTGTTGCTTCTTTCTACACTTCTTTTGTTTCTTTCTGCACCTCTCTTGCTTCTTTCTGCACCCCTCTTGCTTCTTTCTGCACCCCTCGTGCCTCTTTCATACCCTCTTCCCTCTTTCTGCAGCCCTCTTGCCCCTTTCTGCACCTCTGTTCCTTATTTCTGCACTTCATTTGTTTCTTTCTGCACCTCTCTTGTTTCTTTATGTACCCCTCTTGTCTCTTTCTCCACCCCACTACCCCCTTTCTGCATCTCTGTTGCTTCTTAATGCACTTCTCTTGCTTCTTTCTGCACCTCTCTTGCTTCTTTCTACACCCCTCATGCCTCTTTCTGCATCCCTCTTCCCTCTTTCTGCACTCCTCTTGCCTCTTTGTGCACCTCTGTTGCTTTTGGAGTGGGTGCGCGAGTTATAGTTAGCTCAACTAACTATAATGGCCGAATTTCTCTGGTTTTTGTACGAGTGAAATGTCCAGCTAACTATAAAGTCCCTGAAACCTGTGGTTTTTTCAGTGAATTTCTATGGTTTTTTAAATGCTAATTTCTAACTATAACGTCCCTGAAACCTATGGATTTTTCAGTGAATTTCAAAGGTTTTTTAAATGATAATTTCGATCTATAACGTGCCTGAAACCTATGGTTTTTTCAGTGAATATATATATATTCACACACATGTATGTGTAAAAGTAATTCTGGCTTCTTCTGAAAACACCTGCATTCCCTTGGTCTCCCCCCGTGTGACGTCAGATGCCGTCTGGGTCAGGCAGACGTGTGATAACTGGCCGTGAACTCAATAGCCTCAGGGCAGAGGTCTAGCACAATGAGAACTAGGAAGATTTAAATATGACAAGTATTATTCTGTGGGACTCTGTGCTTTCCATTATAATAGAACTTGTAATGACAAGCATTATTCTGGGGAACTCTGTGCTTTCCATTATAATAGAACTTGTAGATAAACACTTGCAGGTTTATATATTTAAATTTGCTTGGCCTTTGAATTTTTCACAAAAAAAAAACAAAGTGCAGGAAATGTTCCTCACCTCTGCCGGAACCTTCAACATTTTTCTGCAAAACAAAAGCAACTATGTGCATAAATCGTGAATGTTTTTTTTTAAATATCCCTTTCTGCTATGCCGTTCGTTTTGGAGGTCGACGAAACAGCCATTGCGTTTCACTCCATGCGCAAGCTCACGTATACATATTTATGTACAGATATTCGGAGATTGGTATGTATGGATAGGCAAATAGACAGATAGATAGATAGATAGATAGATAGATAGATAGTTAGATAGATAGATAGATATGTAACATCATGGTCAGTCATGCTATATATTGTGTTTATAAACCATCTCCTTGGTGTCCTCGTCGCCACATGTATAATCGGGTGGAAGCTGCGAAGAACTTTGCTCGGTCCGTGACTGCGGGGGTGGTACAGGAGTTGCGGCCCTGTTCAAAGCTGACCCACGCCATGTGCCAGCCACGGCTGTGAAACAGCTCCATGGAAGCTTCCCTGCACTGCGCAGACAGTACTGCCTCTGCCTTGGACCCACATGTTTACCGATAAATCTCAGAGCCAATGGTGCCTGCGAAGGCTCTGTACGTAACTTGTTAATGGCCATAGTTCTATTATCAGCTTTTATTGTTAAGCATTGGCACGTGAAACTCCTTACTGGGCGCAGCTTTTGTAAATGTAAAATAACGCCCGGCTGTCTCAAGTGCGCCGATTTCATGGACTTTCCGATGGGCCATGAAGACACTTTAGAAAAAAAGTTTTGACCTGATAAAAGGTTTGTCTGCTAAAGTGTCCCTTGCCAGCGCTGTTGCAGACAGAAGAACATTGTAAAATGCGGAACTTGGGATTCAGCGGAATACAGGAAACACTATCACCTCTGATGACAACCGCGAGCCCTGTGCTGACCCGCGCTGTGCGCATCACCGTGGAAAGGCTGTACGCGCCGATCACTCACTTTAGAATCAAGATCACCACGATCCCCCTTTCTGTCTTTCTTTCTTCTGTAAACGAAGATCTGCGTCAGACATTGCCTCAGGAACCGTGGGAGTCTGTCTGCCCATTTCCCTCGGCCCAGCAGCCTGCCTGCCTCCCTGTGTATTCAAATCAGTGCTCCGCTTACAATCACACCTGGAATCATCCTGCAAGCGCCGTGCTCTGCCCACACAAGCCTGGGACCGTATTACATGACAGTTAGATTTACACTCACATAAACTTAGATAATCTGATAGCTACATGCACTTTTATTGCTGCATATATAGCATTGGTCACATAACATGGCATGTAATAACCAGTTTTTGAAACCAGTTCATTAATTGGCAGTGCCCCCGGGACCTGGCCCACCCGGGGGCTTTTTGAAAACGAAGCGCGGGAGCCCGCGCTTCGTTTTAAAAAAATAATTTCGGTGGGATTTGTGACCCCAACGCGATTTCCGCCAAAATTATTTTAAAAAAATGCTTTTTTTGGCCTTGGGGGTCCTTGTGGGACCCCCTGAGCAGGCCTAGGGGGTCAGGTTGTTTCTACCCTGCCCCTTTTTCTTGTTTTTTAACCTCTTTTTTCTGTTTTCTTGTGACTCAGTCACAAGATGGCCGCCAACACTTCCTGGTTTGGAGTGTTGGCAGCCAATGAGAATGAAGCTCGTGCTCGGGAGGGTTCGCGAACCCACCGCTACCCTAGATATCAAAACTTTTTCTTTTTTTAATTACTCATGAACTACTGAACGGATTTACACCATTTTAAAAAAAGGTCGCTTTCTGAACCAAGCGCTACCTTTTTGCCAAATTTGGTGTAATTCCGTTCAGCAGTTCGGGCTGTAGCTTTGTCTAAAGTTTCCTATGGAAATTAACATGGGGAAAACCCGTTTTGGGACCCCCATTTTTTCTCGGCCCCCGCTTGAGGAATCACCCCAAAACTTTCAAGACAGGAGCTGACCAAAGCGCCCCACTAGTTTTGAAAATTTCACGAAGATTCGTCAACGGGCGCCAAAGTTATTGGCAAATCAAAAAACGCTTTTCCTATGGAAACTAGGTCCTAACTATAACTACCTACTGGCGACCGCCAGTAGGTAATACACACACACACACACACACATTTATATATGGATAACGTTGTAGTACATAAGAATATATGATTATGTTTTCACAGTTCGTAATCAAAGAGTCATGTTTTTAGATTTTTCCTGAACTACAACAAGTTGTCTTTGTTTCTGAGCGAATAAAGGAGATTTTTCCAGAGGGCCACACCTTGGATTCTGAAGATTCTACGGCTCTAAGCAGCTAACGTAGACATAAGAGCATCAGCAATCTGCGAGACGAAGAGCGCAACCTTTGATCAGGAAGCTAAAAGAGGCATTGCATGTACAAAACAGTCTTAAATGGAATCCTTTTTTTGATGGGAAACAAAAGCAATTTTCTATGTTGACCACAAACATTGTCAAATTTGTGCAGGCCAAAAGCAATCCCAGCTGCAACATTTGGATGTAGTGAAGTCTGGCTTAATTCTACGTCACATTGCCAAGAAAACAACATTGCAATACTTAATGCAGGACTACATAAGAGCATTGAACATGGTCTACTTCTGATTCATGTATATATATGTAGAATATTGAAAGTACACTGAAGAGTACGATACCGAGGGAAACAGTTAATTGGCATAGCTGACAATTGTGCATCTAAGGAATCTTTACTGTCTAGTAAGACACCCAAAATTCTCATCACTGAAAAAGATCAGAACATACCACCATAGAGTTGAGGCCACAATTGTCTATCCCAGATGTTGATCATGAGGCAGATCATTGACATCCGTTCCCAAACATGATCCAAAGCCAGGTCAAGTAGATGCACAGTACGGCCCTGTCCTTGCTCAATGTTCAATAGCAGTAGAGTATCATAAGCGGATATGAAAATAGACATGGCCCTTCCATGAAGCAGGGTGACCAGAGGGTGTAAGCATAGCATTCTAGTGACAGAAGAGTTGGAGGTCTAAGAAAATATTTTCAGGCCCTATGTATTTCATTGAGTACACATTGGAAGGCATGTAGTCAATTAAAAGCAAAAGTGCAGAACTTTCTCCTAGTTATTTGTTCAAGTCACTGTGTGGGGCACATTCACAGATTAATATTTCAATATTTAAACCCACAACCAGTTTAAACTACACAGCTGTTGAAACTTATTTTGCTAATCATTCTAAAACCCTGAATTTTATTTAATTCTTTATATAGGAGTTTTGTGAAATGTTGTATGTCACCTCGCAGTGACTTGAGAATGCTGACAGAGATAAGAAATACAGGTTAGTGACTGGAAAGGTACATACTAATCCATCTGGGCAGAGTGAGTAATCGTGCCCAATATTCTTCAGTTGAGAATCCTGTTTTGGGCAGAGTTAAGATGAAAGCAAGTGTGAATAATGCTCTTTTCATACATTTCCTGAACTGCAAATAGTTGAGGTTGGAAAATGTTAAGGGTGTTCCCCAATCTTGGACTTTGCACACCTAGGATCTGCCACCATGCTTTATAGTCTTGAAAGATTGCTGGTTAATCGTATGTAAATTCACACAATGTACGTCTGGCTAGTGAAGTCAATCATGTAAGGTCTGTTTGTAGTGAAACTACCAGGAAGGAAGGAAAGGGAAGGAATCCTTTCAGGACTAGAACCCTCACTCACCATAGGGTGACATGCTTCACCATTGGGTTCCCTCCTCACACCTGGACTGCAAGGTCCATGGTGTGGGCTACAACTCCCCAAAGGGGAGGAGTGGAGGTGTTTTTTCCCAAAGATGAACGGTGAGAGGAGGTGAGTGAGGGGCAGAGTGCAGAGAGATTGTACTCCTGGTGATAAGTTAAACTATCTCCAGGAGTCCACTTAAACTTTATTGGGTGGCTCCAGGCATAGAGTTTAAAAGAGAGGACTGGGGATTAATCAAATATATCCCTCACAGGGGTCAACATGTTTCTGCCCTTAGTAGGTCCCATATAGGGATCCTGGGGCATTTGTCAGGACCTCAAAGTTAGATAGTCACTCTGCAGATAATCGTGTTAGTGAAATAATGAAAATATACTGGCCACCGTAGAATCAGAGCGGCCAGGTGAGCGACGACCCATATTATGCTGTGGGGACTGTCTCTCTGCAAATCATAAAAAGCAAAATCATAATCCATTTTTCATAACAGAATATATTGACATCATGCTGGCAGTGTATTACTACAGCCAACTTGTAACCGTTAGTGTTTAGCGTCATATTGCTTAGTTGTCCATGATCAGTCTTACCTAGTGTTAGGGTGTATAGTCTGCTCTCCAACCTCTGGGTACGTCTCATAGTGCCCAACTAAAAGGTAAAGTGCATGACAATAGTGGATCAAACAAATTATTCAAGATCTCAAATCACAGACTATGGCAGAATAAAACATGTACTCCTTCGTTAAGAACCGTGAAGAAGTAAAGGGAGTTCTGTATTGTGATTTTATAACTTATTCGGTGTACGAACAAGGGTGTATTATGTGCAGTAGGTTTATCATTGTCTATGTATATCCATGCGTAACCTAAGGCATGGGTTCTCTTCATTACATGCGGTGGTCAAGCAAATCATGACAGAGTATTACAAATTTAAATTGCTACTTCACATAAGTGTGAAAGTGCACCCGAGGGTATGAGGGGCGCTGCAACCTCCTCTAAACATGGTAGTCGGGAGACTAAGTTATATTCCTTCAGATGAACTCCGATTTACGATCGGAAACAGTGCGGGCTCGCGATGACACTTTAAACATAATAAAGATGAGGATTCAGAGCTTCAAAAAGGAAGTGGAAAGCAGAGTTAAACCCAGCGCTCGCATTACCGCTTACCTCAGTTGATGGTGTCACGGTGAGAGTAAAAATCAACCACCGACAGCGTCCTGTTTAGATGGTGGCTCCAGTTACATGAGTTGCGTGACCAGCACGTCTTGCGCGTGTTAAGTGTGTGATTCTCTCAGTGATATTTATGGGAAATGTAGTCCCAAAAGTCATCACAAGTTAGCGTTTGTGGAACTTAACTTGATAGAGCCCAAACTAGAGAATATCTTAGTTGGAGTGAGTCCTATCCAACTTGATAAGAGTGTGTATCATTCTCGGAAGATGGTTGCTCCTGTACCATGGCATATGTGAGTTACGCATTTAATGCGAGTCACGTAACTGGGATTTTCTTGATAAGATTTTGGGATATGTAGTCCCAACCGTCAACATAAAAATTACTGTTTCACTTAAGTGTGGAAGTACGCCCAAGGATATGAGGGGTGCCGTAACCTCCTATAGGCATGTCTGTAGGTGGGCTGAGTCATATTCCTTTAGGTGAATTGTGATTCACGATCGGAAACACTGAGTGCTCGGGATCACACTTTGAAAATAAAGATGAGGAATCAGAGCTTCAAAGTGGAAGTTAAAAGCAAAGTTAAGCCCAGCGCTCGCATTACTGCTTACCTCAGTAGTTGGTGCCACCTCCAGACGGACGTCCCGGCAAGAGTGACAATCAACCGCTGACAGCATCCTATCTAGATGGTGGCTCCAGTAACGTGAGTTGCATGACCTGCGCGCCTTGTGCGTGTTACGTGTGTGTGATTCTCTCGGTGATATTTATTATGGATATGTAGTCCCAAAAGTCATCACAAGTTAGCGTTTGTGGAACTTATCTTGATAGGGCCCAAACTAGAGACTAATCTCAGTAGGAATAAGTCCTAGCGAACCGAATAAAAATGTGTATCATTCTTGAAAGATGGTTGCTCCTGTTCCATGACATATGTGAGCTGCGCATCTTATGCATGTCACGTAAATGGGATTCTCTTGATAAGATTCTTGGGATATGTAGTTCCAACCATCAATATAAGTATATGTATGAATTTTAATCCTCTTTCTCTAGCCATTACTGGAGACTAATGTCTTCTGGAATCGAAGGTTTAGTTTATGTATTACATTACTGAAATTGAGTGTGTTCACTTGCGCATGAATGTAACATTTCTCGATCAGCAGTGATCAAAAAAGGAGGGGAATACGTGTGTAATTGTATTGGCTATAAGCCAGGTGACGAGTGACCTGTAAACATAAGGTATTCAAGCCCCCTTGTCAAAGGGGAGTGTGGTGGCTTGTATCATTTACCCGGACTAACCCATCATTATTGAGACCAAGTCTATCACTCCTCAATCGGAACATCCTGAGTTGTTCTCTTCCAAATAGGGCAGATTCCAAGTTGGGTTTATCTATAACCATCGACAGTATATCATTTTCTGTGTGTCCAAGATCTGCGAAGTGTCTAGTGAGTTTGGTGTTCACTTTTTTGCACCTCAGAGCACTCCGACGTTCAATAATTCTGGTCTTCACTTTTTGGGTGGTCATACCTATATAATTCAAATTGCATGGGCATCTCAATAGGTAGATGACTCCTTCTGTGTTACAGTTAGTGTGTATGTGTAGTTGCTAGGGTGTCTTAAATCCCAAGTCAATCTCATGCATCGCCCTAGTATATGGACAGACTGCGCAAGAACCACAAGGCTAGTGTCCCTTAACAGGGGGAAGTGACCACAGGGTATTCAGAATTGTTGTCTTCTGGTCAAGTCGTTGTCTTGTGTGGACAATCATATCTCTAATATTCTTGCTTTGTTTTAGTGCGAATAGAGGCTTATGTAAGGACTTAGCTCCTGTATTAAGGATGGGCCAATTTTTATTGACCACCTCCTTCACAGTATTGGTAAGGTGTCTTTAGGTTGTTACACAGACAAGTCTATCTGATGGCTGTTTGGGTTGTGTCTCTAATAGGGCATCCCTGTTATTTTTTCTTGCTGGTTTTGCTGAACCTTTTGATAAGGTCTTGTGGATAGGATCTCTGGGATAAGTGGCTGCTGAGTGTAGCTGCATGTTCTTTGAATTTGTCAAGTTCAGTTCAGTTCCTTCTGATGCTTAAAAATTTGCCAACCGGTAGGTTATCTCTCAGAGCCCTGGGATGAAAACTATTGTAGCAGAGAAGAGAATTACGTGCCGTTGGTTTCTTGTATAGTTCAGAGCAGATCCCTCCATTCTTTGGATAGAGTGGAAGATCCAGGAATGGTAATGAGACTTTGCTATATTCACAGGTAAACTTCAGGTTGTTATTTCTTGCATTGAGTCATCCAGAGAAAGTCTGTAGGGATTTCAGATCACCCTCCCAGATGACCAAGATGTCATCTATATATCTCTTCCATGTTTTCAAATTCTCAGCGTATGGACTATCTCAGGGATAGATGTACTTTGATTCAAAATCGTGCATGTATAGATTTGCCATGCTGGGCACAAAGGTGCTTCTCATGGAATTTCCTGATGTTTGCCAATACAGTTGGTCTTGATATTGGAAAAAATTATTCTTCATAGCGACGGTCGCACATTCCATTACGAAGGTGGTAGGTGTCATGTCTTCTTGTGTTCTCTGTTCCAGGAGTCCTCTGATAGTTAGTAAGGTGTCATCCTGTGAGATATTAGTATATAACGATTCCACATCAAATGAGACTAAGAAGTGTTGTCCTGTGTCAAGTGGAATGTCTGACAGGGCATTCAATACATGTTTAGTATCCTGTAAGTATGACGGCATCCTGGACATGAGTGGGCGCAGAAACCAGTCTACAAACTGTGATAGTGGTTCCAACAGGGACCCGATCACAGATACAATGGGTCTACCAGGTGGCGGCCTCGCTGATTTATGAATCTTTGGCAGTATGTAGAAATAGGGTGTCTTAGGGTTAGCTAGTTGTAAAAATTGATACTCACTCTTGGTGATCCAACCCTCCTCTTTCCCTTTTTTCACCAGGGTTTTAATGCACCTTTGTAATCTTGGGATCGGGTCATTCTGTAAACGTTTGTTGTATTTGGTATCATGCAGTTGACGGTTGCATTCGTCGTGATAATCTCTCCGGGCCATGATAACAGTGGCCCCACATTTATCTGTGGGTTTGATGATAATTCCTTGATCCAAGGCTAAGTTTTTTAGACATGTAATCTCTTCTTTAGAGATATTGAAGAAGGGAATTTTTGCAAGAGATTTCTGATGTTCAAAATCCTTGAGTACCGCTTTCTCAAAGGTTGCTACTTCAGTGGGAACCAGATGTAATGGAGGATTGAAAGAAGATTTATTTCTTAATCCCGTGTTGGTATTCCTTTCTGTTATGTGATCATCTACTTGGTTGAGATCTTGAATATTTTGTTCGATCCACTATTGCTATGCACTTTACCTTTTGGTTGGGCACTACGAGGCGTATCTAGAGGTTGGAGAGCAGACTATACGCCCTAACACTAGGTAAGACTGATCATGGACAACTAAGCAATATGATGCTAAACACTAACGGTTACAAGTTGGTTGTAGTAATACACTGCCAGCATGACGTCAATATATAATGTTATGAAAAAATGTATTATGATTTTGCTTTTTATGATTTTCAGAGAGACAGTCCCCACAGCATAATATGGGTCGTCGCTCACCTGGCCGCTCTGATTCTGCGGTGGCCAGTATATTTTCATTATTTCACTAACACGATTATCTGCAGAGTGACTATCGAACTTTGAGGTCCTGACGAATGCCCCAGGATCCCTATATGGGACCTACTAATGGCAGAAACATGTTGACCTCTGTGAGGGATATGCTTGATTAATCCCCAGTCCTCTCTTTTAAACTCTTTCCCTGGAGCCACCCAATAAAGTTTAAGTGGGCTCCTGGAGATAGTTTTACTTATCACCACGATTACAATATCTCTCCACTCTGCCCCTCACTCACCTCCTCTCACCGCTCATCTTTGAGAAAAAACACCTCAGCTCCTCCACTTTGGGGAGTTGTAGCCCACACCATGGACCTTGCAGTCCAAGTGTGAGGAGGGAACCCAATGATGAAGCATGTCACCATATGGTGAGTGAGGGTTCTCGTCCTGAAAGGATTCCTTCCCTTTCTTTCCTTCCTGGTAGTTTCACTACAAACAGACCTTACATGATTGACTTCACTAGCCAGACGTACATTGTGTGAATTTATGTATGTATTAGGGATTGGTACGTTCTTGGCATTCCAGATCCCTTTAGATCCTTTGTGTGGAGACCTGGTTAATCTGATGGGCATACAGTGAATGGAGGTCTCTATTTGGGACATCGAGATGTGAAATTTTCTGCTGGAATTCCAAGCCTTTTCCCCATATGCTTCACAGATGGGGCACACTAATTTAAATTGAATTCTGTCTTCCCCTGAAAGATAATGCAAGGCTTTGTGAGTGGATTTCATGTGGTCCCAAACACAGTGGTAGAGGCACACTTGTCAGCCTAGCTCCAAAGTCTTTGAAGCCTATAAATGGGTTTCTTGTGGAGGTTAGTGAAGATCTTTCATAGTAGCAGTGTACCATGATGAGGGGTTTGTCAGCTAAACTTGATGGTCAATGTAGAGAAGTGGCAGTATTTTTCAAAGAAGAGTAAGTTGGATGTTCACATCCTTTGCCACTGTGTTGACTGTGCAGCAAAAGAGAGTTCAGTGTTGAAAAGAAAACTAACCCAGACTACGAACTTTAAGTGAGTTAGAGGGAGGTGTTCCAAGACATGGATGCAATGTAATGGTCGTGAATAGGGCTAAGAATCTCTGGTTACACAAATCTTTGTATTGGTACCATTCATGGGCAAAAAACTTCCCTCCATCCAGTGAAATGCATGTTCCAAGCATAAGATAATGTTAGTTCGATTATGTGGCTCATTTTCCAGGAGGAAGTGGATTTTTGTATTATTACCAGTCATTTAGAAGTTCTCAAAGTATTGATAAAATGCTCTGTAAATGTTAAATAGACAACAAGAGAGTGATGATCCATGAGGAACAACACTAGACAGTAAGTGTGTGGATGATGCCACTGATCCGATCCTTACTATTTGGCTGAGGTTGGATAGAAATGGTTGGGCCGATTGAAGCATAGGGACGAATGTGCCTAATGAATGCTCCAGTCTTTCCATCTGTATTGTATCTGTTTGAATTCCCTATGATAAGTATTCTCAACCCCTGTATTGTTCCCTTCTTGAACAAATTTCTATAAACTCAGCCTTTGTTAGATTGCAGGAATGGCTTCAAGAAATACAGTTCATTAACTACCATGGTTATGGCTGAAGGAGCCAACAATTCACTATGGTTTTGCCAGACATGTAAAATGATAAATAAAATAAAGAGAGAAAACACATTGAGGACATGAGGGTAACATGCTGTATCTGTCCCTCATAAAAACATAAAAGAAAGCATTTTATTGAGTAAAAATAAAAGCCATATGATCTTTAAACTGGTTTTGCATTAACTCTAATTATTTAATAGCATTTAAACCTCAAAAGGTGTTCAATGTTTTAAACAATATATGACACATCTTCTCTGTGTCTGATTATTGACAATTGGTGTCAAATCATCATCTGCATTCTTAGGTCTCACAGAAATTGCAACCAAATCTCTAAAAATGTTATGGAGAACCTTACCAAGATTCCACACCTTATTTCTAAAGGCATAGATTTTGGTTTAACCCAGAGTCCGAACTAGATATAAGTTCAAAAAGGAGCAATTTAAAACATCACCCATGATGTAGGACATTATTGGAGCAGTGTATTACAGACTATGAATCAAGAGATATCTGGAGGGTTCACCAAACTTGCAATAGAATGTACTTATTTTCCTTCCAAATCAGCAAACCCAATTCTCCAGTCATGCTTACTTTCTGAGCTATAGAGAACTGGGGACTTATCTAGGGCTCCTCAATTGGAATAAACTTCAGAGAGACCTTTGCCTAACCAGTGACCTTTCTGCTTTCAAAAACAAACTGAAAACCTGGCTTGCCGTTCTATTGAATTGCAAGGTTCAATTTCTTCTCTTTTGTCCTCACCTTTATAATATGTTCTTGAACATTTTCTTGCTCAGCCTCTCCAGGTGGAGTGCCTAATTCACTTTCCAGAAACCATATCATGTTCTGAGCCTGTGATTAGGTAAAGATTTTGCAGTTCATGCTGAAATTCATATTACTACCACATTAGCACAAGAACGGGTTTGGAGGCGTTGTGGTGAAACACCAAGGGCTGTCGCATCTATTGAGGATCAGTTTAGTGCGGTTGGCAGTGCATAATTTAATTAGCAGGGGTTTTCATTTGAACTTACTTGAAGTTCTGAGGTGCGTGTGAGTCCGCGTGATGAAGGGGCAGCATACAGATAGGGCACGTGTGTTGTTCTTTGTTGCTATGCAGGAGCAGTCTTAAGGCAGTAGCGGTACAGACACGGGCCTTAGAACTAGACGGCTTGTACTCGAGATAGGATATTTGACCAGAAGGAGCTGGCGTACACATATGCGCGTGGCGGACATTTTTGATGTTTGGAAAAATGCGCTTTCATGGGCATTAAAAGTTGGTGGCCATGTTTTGGGAAGAAATTATCATGTTTCTGAGGCGACTGTGGCTGATAACTGTCATTATGATCAGTTGTGAGGAGAGGACAGTATAGGATTTCTGTGGGATACATTTTTTAATAGTTTATTAATTTTGGGAGGAGAATAGAGAGTAGAAACTTAGTTCTGTAGGAGAGGAAGTTCAGAACAATAAAGTGGAGGAGATGTTTGGGGATTTAGCTGAAAGAATAGATAAAAGGACTGACAGTTGTGTTGAAAAGCACATTCAGGTAAAAGGAGCAGGAAAGAATGTAGAAGACAAGAGATATTGGTCTGTAGAGGGGGTTGAGGCAGGGACTAGTGGCTTGAACGTTGGAGGAAAAAAGAGAACCCATAAGAGAAAGCATTCAGAGATGCATTAGGAGAGTGAATGGTCTGGGCATAAGGCTCCAGAGTTGGATGTGGCTATAAAGGCTAAGGGGAAGGCTATAAAGTCACATGGAAAGAGTCATAACGTGGTGGCCTGTGATGGTTCTTCCACAAGTGGAGATGTGGAGTTAACCTGCTCTTCAGAGTTTGATGAATCTGAAGAGGAAGATGAGTAGTATAGCAAGAAGAGAAAGGATCAGAAGAGGATAACGTTGGCAGTGAGTGATTTTGTGGACCCGTTAGGGGAGAAAATGTTTGATCCTCTGCTGATACAGCATCTGTTATTTCCACAGTGGTCTCCAGCAGAGCATGTGCCTCAGTATATTACATAATGGATAGGCAGGGAGATTCCGAAAGAAGTGCGTACATGCCTGCGTTCAGAGTGTCCAAGGCCAACACTAGAGTCAAAAGTGAGTTAGAACGAAAAATGCTGAGCTTTCTCAATAAGTCCGGTCGTGACCCCAGGAAAGGGTTGGACAAAGGATTGAAAGGGTGTCAGGCTAGGCTGCTGGATATCCTTAGACCCCTTACCAAGGTGATCGACTTGTGCGAAGAGGCGCATGCAAATAACACTGGGGTGGACGTGACAGAGTTACGCCAATGGGTCCAGAGGGCAATTTGCCTTCTGGGGAATACGAATGCTGCCTTGTGCGTGGAAATTCATAAGAGTATTTTGATGAAAATCGATCCCAAGCTGGCAGAGCTGGCGAGGAAAGAGTTTGGTGTGGAGAGCAATAAGATGTTGTTCGGTGAGGAATTTGTCAGGGATATGTCTAGATATGTGGACACATTTAATTCTTTTAAGAAGGTCCAGAAGGATAGGCGGAAGGTTTTTAGTGAGGCTGGGAGAATGCGAGGTCTATTCCCCGGCTGTGGAGAGGGGATTATTTGTGGGTCATTCTCACGGGGAGTCAGACCCTATGGTTATGGGTTTAGATAAGATCAGGGTGGATTTTATCCACAGAGACAAAGGGTGAGATCACGTGGAGCACGAGGTGACAGAAGAGGAAGATGGGCAGCAGGCGAGTTTAAGCAAAGGCCCTTTATGTACCCATGTAAATCTGGGCTGCAGACTAGCTCAGTTTGTTATAAGGTAGAGAGAAATTGCTCAAGACCCTTGAGTATTGAAGACCGTAGAAGGATATCATATAGATTTTGTGGGGGTCCCACATCAGGGGAAGTGTCCAAGAATTCTAAGGTTTTCCAGAGATCAAGAAGAACTGGAAACTCACGAGGTAGAGGCGCTTTTGGAAAAGGGCGCAATAGGGAGGGCAGTAGAGATTCCACTGTGTTTTGTGAGCAATATTCTTAGTCTAGAAGAAGGGCAAAGGGTTGAGACACGTAATCAATCTGAGGGAATTGAACGATTGGGTGTGTTACAATCACTTCAAGATGGAAGGGATACACATGTTAAGAGACTTGTTAAGAAAAGGAGATTGGTTAACGAGATTGGACTTGAAGGATGCTTATTTGACGATTCCTATGTGTGTAGAACATAGGGATTTACTTCGGTTCAGGTGGAATGAGAGCTGCTGGAGGTTCAAGAGTCTACCGTTCAGTCTGACGTCAGCACTGTGGTGCTTTATGAAGGTCATAAGACCAGTGGTGGCATGGTTGCGATCAAGGGGAGTCCATCTGATTGTGTATCTGGATGATGTGTTGCTTATGGCAGAAGAGAGGACGTTGGCATTGGAGCAGACAGAGGTGGCTATGCGAATGCTGGAGGATTTAGGATTTGTATTGAACAGGGACAAGTCTTGCTTGGTACCGGCACAGAAGGTGAGGTTTTTGGGTTTCTAGATACAGACCTTGGAAGGTGTGTTGAGGTTACCTATGGAGAAGGTGAAGAGACTTCGCAAGGAGATGCAAAGAGTAAGGGATTCAGATTGGATCACGTTGCATCAATTAGCGAGGTTATTGTGCCTACTGTCAGCTTCAATTCAGACAATCTTTCTGGCACCCCTGCATTACAGGGCTCTTCAAAGATTGAAGGGTTATCATTTACGGTTAGGGGCGAAGTATTCCCAGAAAGTGAGAATGAATCAAGACACGATGGAGGAGCTGGAATGGTGGCTGATGAACATGGAATGGAAGAACAATTTTCGGGGAGGTTCAAGAAGTGGTAATCGAATCAGATGCAAGTCTGTATGGTTGGGGGGCAAGATGTGGCTCAAGGACGACAGGGACAGGGCCTAAAGCACAGAAGGCAATGCATCTTAATTTTCTGGAGCTCTTGGCGGGTTCCTTTGCAGTGAGGAGTTTTGTGAAGGGACAGGCGAAATGCTGTGTGCTGTTGAAGATGGACAATGTGTCAGCAGTGCGGTATGTCAACAAGTTGGGGGGTTCTCGTTCAAGAGGCTTGGCAGGGATGGCAAAAGAATTTTGGAGATTTTGTTTGGACAGAGAGATAAAGGTGCAGGCTCAACAAATTCGGTATGTCAACAAGTTGGGGGTTCTCGTTCAAGAGGCTTGGCAGGGATGGCAAAAGAATTTTGGAGATTTTATTTGGACAGAGAGATAAAGGTGCAGGCTCAACAAATTCCAGGGAAGAGCAAGCTAGAGGCAGACTGGAACTTGTGGTTTCTAACAGATGTGAGCAATTAGAGGTTGGACAGGAAGGTGTTCATGAGTTTGGAAAAAAGGTGGAGATCATTGGAAGTGGATCTGTTTGCAGACAGGCTGAATGCACAGTTGCCGAAGTTTTACAGTAAGAGACTGGATCCGGAAGCAATAGGTGTGATGCTTTTCTACAAGACTGGGGGGAAGGAATGATGTATGCTTTTCCTCTGTTTTCAATGGTACAGAGGGTAGTAATGAAAGTAAGGAGATAGAGAGCGGAGTTGGTGTTGATCACACAGTTCTAGCAATTTCAGGTGCGGTTTCCGGATGAACTTGTTGTTGGACGATCCAGTGTTGTTACCATGCTTCCCTCAGGTACTGATGGATGCCCAGGGGAATTGTCACGAGATGGTAGAAGCAGGACAGCTGATGTTGATAGGTTGGTTGATTTCAGGAGAGTGTGGCAAGTGTCTGGGTTATCAAAAGAGTCTACTGAGTTTAAGGAGTCCTAGGTGCCGGGGACAACTAGGGCTTACAGGTTGGAATGGGGAAGATGGTGTGTTATGAGGGCTTTGGATCCAGTATCAGCTCCTGTAGTGGAAGTAGTGAATCATTTGACAGAATTGTTCAGGAATGGTCTGGCATATAATTCAGTGAATTTAAGTAGGTCTGCGATTTCAGCAGGACATGAGTTGGTGGATGGAATTCTGGTTGGTCAGCATGTTTTGGTGAAGAGGATAGTTAAAAGTGTCTGTATGGAGTTTCATTCTTTATGGGATGTCACTCAAGTGTTGAGGGATGTTGGGGAGGAAAATAATGTTTGACATCAAAGTTGTTATCTTGGAAAATGTCAATTTTACTTTGTCTGGTTTCTTTTAGGAGAGTATCTAATATTCGGGCCTTAGAGGTGACTTCTAGGAGTTTCTAACCTGAGGGTGTGTGTTTTGAGTCACGGAAAAGGACTAAGACTATGTGTAGTAATCTCTTCTATCTCTTCAGTGGCATCTGTGATGTCATTGTCATGACAATAGAATGTACATGTTTGAATGTTAGGAGCCTGTCCGTTCCTGGGAGCTGTGGAGGCAAACGGTCATTAAACATTAAGTCTCCTTACCTACCTGTCTCAGCGTAATCACTTCAATTTGGCGACAAAGATGACTGACCGTTGAGTGCCTCCACCCACATGTGTTGCCGCTGTTATCTGTTTGCCTCGATATGCCAACCTAGTGCTTCCGCCACTTCATCTGCTTGCTGTGATTTTCTACGTGGTGACATCCTCCTCATTTCTCCGTTTAATCAGTCATACCCCTCTATAACACCGATGGGATGTCGCATCTCGGTGTTTTATGTGGGTAATTAGTCACAGTTTCTCACTGCCAGTTTACCGAGGACTTTGCACGCAGCTTAAGTTTCAAGCTAAATGTGTCTCTGCCAGCAGTCGGAGGACTCTGCCAAACCGTGAGTTGTTGGAAAGTTTCTGGCATCCCTGGTGTGATATTTGTATTCTTTACCGTCTTGGTTTTGCTGCATTGAGTCTCGGTGGTTCCTGTCTGTGCTGTTTCGTTTTCAAGGCACAGAGATCCTTTCCATCTCACGTCCCCCTCCTTTTGATGACGTGATAGAATGTGCAGACAGAGCTAGTGAAGAGAGCTCCACGTCACTTTGTTCTTTTTCTGAGCAGAAGCAGCGTGCCTACGTCAGTCTCTTTTCGACTGAATTCCACATTTGTGCGTTCCAGGATCACGTACGTCAACATCTTTATTAATTACGTGCATTCCAAAACCACGCATGCGTATCTGGGATTTCTGTTCCTCCGGCAAGGGAAGGCAAGTGTCAACCGGAGAAACATTATCTGAGGAAACAGTGCCATAAATAATTCTCTTCAAGGAAGGCAAGCGGAACGCGGTGAAGCGAGACATTATTTGAAGAAACACTACTGTAATCATTTCACTGCAAGGAAGGAAAGCTTAAAGCAGTGAAATTATTTTTAAAGAAACACGGAGGTGACATTTCAGGCTTTTCAGGAAGTGGTGAAGTGTGTAACTTGAACTTCTCCAAGTGTCATATTTAACCTAATTAAGATAGTGAGGTGGCATTTAAGGAGGTGGTGAAGTGTTTATTTTAGGTAATAGACAAACTTCAGTAAAGTGACCATTGTACTGGAAGTAGTGGCAAGGCGTTTTTTAAGAGTCTTTTTACCTTAGTCTATTATTCCAGTGATATTAGTGGTTCCAGTGGCTTCTCCATATAAGAAACTATTGTTTCAGTTAACTTTTGCTTTGCAGGTGACTTTCAGTCTCTAAATGGACGCTTTGCAATTTGTTTTCATAATTGCCTTTCTATCTTTTGGGAAAATGTGCGCTAGTCACAACTAATTATTGCTTTGCAGGTCTTCAAGCATTGCCTCACAGTTTTTGTTTTCTCTTAATTTTCTTTAGGAAAAACGTGTGTTTATTACACCTAACTTTTACCTTGCAGGTGGACTTTCAACATTGTATTTCTTAAATTATATTAGTTTTCAACATGCAAAATGTACAACCTCCTCCCCCCTTTTTACAGCTTCCAGGTGATCCACCAGTTAGGTGGAATGTTTGGTACAGAGCATTTGAAAAATATTTAGGCGCCATGGGGGGTAGCAGATTTAGTGCACAGAGAAAACGATTCATTTTAGAACATAATTTGGGGTTTGAGTGGCAAGCTGTGTTAGAGCATCTTCCCCCTTTGGATGTAGTTCCAGGAGAAGAGGAACTAGATGAGTTTCAACAAGCAGTCAGTATGTTGCAGAAGCAATTTGATGTGGAAAGCAGTCTTGTGGTAGCCAGACATACATTTTTCACAAGAGTACAAGACAATGACGAGACCATTGTATCCTATGTAGCAGCCTTACGCATACTTACGTCAGAGTGTGAGTTTGAGCATTTTACTTCTCAACTCATTCGTGATCAGATTGTTGTTCACTGTAGCGATAAAAAAGTCCAAGAAAAGTTACTTACTCTGAAAAATCCTTCGCTACAAGAAACTATTTCCATAGTTAAAAGTATTGAGCTTTCTCAAAAAGCGTCGCGGGAATTAAAACCAGAAAAGAATGCTGTAGGTGTTATTAAGGAGGGTAAGGATAAAATAGAGAAAGAGCACATGGATAAAGACAAAAATCAATCTGAGCAAAAAGGGGTTAGGTACATCACAAAAAATAATGAAAAAAGAAGTGGGTTTTCAAAAAATGTTTGTACAAAATGCGGTTTTCCTTCTCATTTTCCAAATTCCAGGATTTGTCCAGCAAAGAATGCATCGTGCCGCAAGTGTGGCAAACAAGGTCATTTTGCAAAGATGTGTGGTTTTCGTGGCAGCGTGAGTGTGGTGTATGCTGAAGAAGATAAGTTTAATCCGGTGTGTGAAGTTGTTAGTTCGTTAACAGATTTAGTAGTGGTTGTAAAGGATGATTCTGAGGATTGTGTTGATCCTGTTGTTGAGGTTGTAGTGGATGGAAAGCCTCTTGAGTTGTTGGTCGATTCAGGTGCGCGCATGACAATGATCACTGATGAACTATTTGAAAAGACGTGGGGGACAGGCACCTCAATCCTCCTGACAGAAGTCCTGTTTCCTATGAAGGTAGGAAAATTGAGTTATCTGGTTTTTTCGAAACGTCTCTTGTTTTTAAAGACAGACACATCTGTGGGAAAGTGTATGTGGCAAAGAAAGGTCTTAACATTCTTGGGTGGTACCATCAGGGCTTGTTTGGCATGACACTTAGACCTGGCACTTCGGAGCAAGTTTCGGTTGTGAATGAACATCATCAAGGGGAAACTTTAATGTCTTGGTCCAAAAGATTTCCTAAGGTTTTTGGTGACAGTTTGGGATGCATTAAAGGTTTTAAGCATCTTATCAAGGTCAAAGAAGGTGCCGTCCCAATCAAACACAAGTTACGTAATGTGCCGTTCAGTGTCAGAGATGATCTTTCAGCTGAACTTAGGAGAATGTGTGAGTCAGGGGTCATCGAACCTATTGAATCCTCCCTCTGGTTGTCCCCCCTTGTCGTAGCATGGAAAAAAAATGGGAGTCTCAGAGTTTGCATAGACTTGCGCAGCTTGAACAGGGAGATCTGGGTGGACTCACATCCCCTTCCCCGTATTGATGATATTCTGTCCAAGTTTGCTGGTGCAAGATACTTTTCAAAAATCGATCTTGCATCAGCGTATCATCAAATTGAACTAGACCCTGCCACTAAACATTTGACTGCTTTTGTGTCTCCCATAGGGACATTTCAGTTTAGGAGGATGCCTTTCGGTTTAGCCTCGGCGGCTTCAGTTTTTCAACGTATCATGGAAAAGGTGTTGGAAGGGGTCACTAACACAGTAGTTTTTCAAGACGATATTTTGGTTGCTGGTAACTGCAAAGAATCTCATGACAAAAATCTTGCCACTGTTTTAGAGAAGTTAGAGGGTAAAGGTATTGTAGCCAATAGACTTAAATGTGTTTTTGGTGTAGAATCCATTGAGTATTTGGGGCATCGTATTTCTGGAGAAGGAATTGTTCCTAGAGAAGGTCTTATTGAGGCCATTGTGAATGCTCCTTGTCCCGCTTCCAAAGAGTTGGTGTCTTCATTTTTGGGAATGTGTGAATTCTATACAAAATGTATTCCCAATTTTGCGGCCAAGACTGTACACATGAGAGAATTACTTAAGAAAAAGGTCAAGTTCGTCTGGGATGATGTCTGTATGGACGAGTTTTCTCAGATCAAGAAAGAATTAGGGTCTTGCAAGATCCTTACACCTTTTGATCCTAATTATCAGTGTACTGTGTCTGTTGACGCCAGTTTATATGGTCTGGGTGGCATGATTTCTCAAGTTAAACAGGGAAAAGAATTCACTGTAGGATTTGCATCACGGGCTCTACGCCCAAGTGAAAAGAATTACTCCGTTATTGAACGTGAGCTGTTGGCGTGCTGTTGGGCAGTGGAGAGGTTCAAATGTTTTCTGTGGGGTAAGACTTTTAGTCTCCTGACTGATCATAAACCACTCATTCCTATTCTTGAGGGAAAAATTGTAAAAGATCATACTCCTAGGATTGCCAGACTAAGTTCTAAACTTTTACAATATAATTTTGAGGTTGCGCATATATCTGGGGGAAGAAACACCAGAACTGATTTTCTCTCAAGGTTTCCTCTTCCTTTGCATAAAAAAGAACTTGATGATGATGCTGATGAGGAGTGTCTTATTGCTGCTGTGGATGTTTGCTGTTTGAGTTGTTTTTCGGAACAGGAGTGGTTTCATGGGATGGAGTCTGATTCTGTACTCAAGAAAGTTAAAGAGTTCATTGTTTCAGGGTGGCCCAAAGAGAAACATCTAGATGGTCATCTTCACCCTTTTGCAAAAATTGCAGATGAACTTACTTTGGAGGGTGGAGAAATGATCATGCGGGGGGAAAAATGTATCCCTCCAGAGTCTTTGAGAAGTCGCATTATTGACTACGGCCATGAGGGCCATCTTGGTCAAACCAATACAAAAAAAAGGATCCGAGCTGTCTATTTGTGGCCTTCCATGGACCGACAAATTACTAATGTTGTTGAAGGTTGTGTGACATGTTGTTCCAGCGACAAAGTTATAAAAATTGTCTCTCCTCCTGTACAAGAGGTTATGGTTCCCGATGGTCCTTGGTTGAAGTTTGCCATTGATTTTGTGGGGCCATTTAACATTCTACCAAAAAAGTATAAATTTGCTTTAGTTGTGGCTGATTATTTTAGTAAATGGTGGGAGGTGCAATTTATGACTGATCCCAATTCACAGGAAGTAATCAAGTTTCTTCAGAGTCTCTTTGCAAGAGAGGGTTTTCCCAAAGAGATTGTCTCCGACAATGGAGTTCAATTTACTTCAAAAGAAATGTCTGTTTTTTGAGCCAGTCTGGTATTACTCATAAGCGTGTGGCACTCTATCACCCACAGGCTAATGGTTTTATTGAGCGTACCAACCGTATTCTAGTTGAATGTGTTCAATGGGCTGTCTCTTCTAGGACTGATATTAAAGAAGCTGTTCAAAGTATGCTCTGGGCACATCATACCACTCCCAGCTCCATCACAGGTTCCAGTCCTTTCAAACTTCTCAGAGGTAGAGAAGCTTCTTTTCACATGTGCCCTGCTTGGATGAAGAAATGGGGCTCCCTGTCCAAGTGTGGAGAATCTCATGATAAGGGTGGATCACTTGATCAGTGTGTTCTTCAAAAGTGTAAGAATTTTGAATCTAATGTTTCTGTGGGAGATTGGGTGAGAGTTAAATTCCCTTTAAATGTCCCTAAAGGACTTTCAAAGTTTGGTCCTCCTGTTAAGGTTGATGCTGTTTCACGCTTTGCTGTTCGGGTTAATGGGAAGAATTGATGGAACTTATCTAGGATCTACAAGATTCCTAAAAGAGTAGTTTTGCAACAAGATCTTCAGTCAGGAGATGTGGCAGACACTTTAACAATGCAGTGCAAAGAAACTCAGAAAGTGAGTTCTGATTTTGCTGAGTTGTCTATGAAATATGTTCCGCCACGTAGGAGTGGTAGAATTAGTCTTCCGCCTAATCGCATGGATTTGTAAACGAAATGTTTTGTCCAATGTATTTAGGTTCTAATTGTTGCTATCATATTATCTTTATTTATATCTTTTATCTTCTTCATCACGTCATTTATTTATTTCTAGTCTTCTTCCTTGCTGATCTGTTTCTTTTGTTTTTATCTTTGCCTGCTTTTTCTTTCTTTTGCACTTAGGTATGTTGTTATTGGGAAGAGATGAGATGATGTAGTAATCTCTTCTATCTCTTCAGTGGCATCTGTGATGTCATTGTCATGACAATAGAATGTACATGTTTGAATGTTAGGAGCCTGTCAGTTCCTGGGAGCTGTGGAGGCAAACGGTCATTAAACATTAAGTCTCCTTACCTACCTGTCTCAGCGTAATCACTTCACTATGTCTAGGACCACTTTTGATCCTAAGATGGAGGGACATGACAATTTGGGCCGTATTACGCATGACTGCGCCGGCGCTAGTTGTCGATGTGCGCCAGAGTATGCGCCCGATCGCATTACAGAGGATCGGTTTGTAATACGCCATGATGTTGGCGCAGACTTTGAGCTCTGTGTTTATGTGCGTTTGCGTCTGTGCGCATATTGTATTAGCGCACAGACGCAAACGCACATAAACACAAACATACTCTGGCGCACATCGACGAATAGCGCCGGCGCAGTCATGCGTGATACGGCCCTTTGTGTGTGGTACGTTGTTTGAAGGAGTACAAGAAAAGAACAAAGAGGTTGAGATAGCAAGGATGTTCACAATTATTGATTTCTTTTACACAGCCTTTTAAAGCTGTGTCAGCACCTACTCTGGCAAGGTGGGTTAAGGAGGTGATGAAAATGGCAATTATTGATGTAAGTGGGGTAGATTCAGCTAGAGAGGCGAAGGCTACTAAGGCTTTTTTGACAGGTTCCAGTCTAAGTAGTATCATGAAGCCTGCAGATTGGTCTAGTGATTCAATGTTTAAACTTTTTTCCTTTAAACCTGTGAAAAATGCTGTAAAAAGAGTATTGGATGAACTTTGAACGTGCACAATATTGGCCTACAGGACTTGCCATAAAATGCAGATTTGCCACAGTTTTAATGGGAATATAATCATGATTTTATTAAAGGCGCAGAGGCTAATATTATCCCTCCCTGGATTTTGCCCAGCCCGTCGGATGTGTTTGATTTTCTGTTTCAGGTCAAAGTTAAGATGATGTTTTTTGATGAAGAATCTCAAGAATATGGGCGATTTTCCTTCTGGTGGATTTACAGTTTAATATGAGGTTGAACATTTGGTTTATTCACAGCAAGAAAAGAAGGAAGATGGCTGCACATTCAGTGATTATCTGAGGATTCTAGAGTGTTTGTTCTAATTCTATGTTCTTGTTGCTGCTGTGTATGAGGTAATAAAAGAGATGATGCATAATATCAGCCTCCGTGCCTTTATAAAATCATGATTATTTTCCCATTAAAACTGTGGAAAATCTGCATTTAAATGTCAAGTGATAAAATGCAGCAAATCTTCTAAATCTACAATGGCTAACTATAGGCAGACAATCTTGATAATGTGTAATAACATCCCAATCCAAAAAAAGAAAGTAAGTAATCCCTGAAATACTATTTTGATGATGTATACCAGAGTTAAACAAATAACTACATAAGAGATCGGAGATGTTATACTGTAAAGCCAGTGGCCCAGATGGATCTTCTGATGAATCCTATAAACAATTCAATGATGCAATCAATTACTCCAATAATAGTTCCAGCGTTCCCACAGAAACAAAATCTGAAATTTTCGGATGCAGGGAGTCAGAGATTGTTTTAAGTCCCAAAACTTTTCAGTGGTAAGCCCTTTTTCTCAGCTCTTCACCTAAGGCTCCCAGGCTTCAGGGGTTTCTTATGACTTCAAGGGTTGTTCAGCAAATGCCTTGTACAAGATGCAGTGCAGATCCAGTTGTGACTGGGAACATTGGTCATATAGTGTAGGAAGCTGGGTTTCTGTTGTAGTAACCCCCCCACTTTTTGCCAGACTACTGATACACTTTGACTTTATGTGCCCGGGGTCCCTGCCAATCAGGTTCCCAGGGCGTCTGTTCTTTTCCAAAACTGTAACCTGTACCCCCAATTTGGCGAACTCTCTGGCCACATGTCAGTCCCTTGTAAAAGGTACCATGGTTACCAAGGGTACTGTAGCCAGGGGAGGCCTCTAAGGGCTGCAGTACTTATTGTGCCACCCTTAGAGGCCCTGTACCTTTACACACACTGCCATTGCAGGCTGCATGTTTTGGTGCAGAACAAAGTGAAGAGTCAACATGGCACACATCCCTGTGTGCCATGCCTACAACCCACTGCATGGCATAGGTCAGCCACCCCTCTAGCTGGTTGCACTATACCAGTGGTGAGGGCACAGGTGCATGAGAGCTGTACCCCTACAGTGTCTAGACTAATTCTTAGACATTGTAAGTGCAGTAATGCCATTAAGAGTATATGGTGC
Organism: Calotriton arnoldi; assembly: GCA_963921515.1. NCBI lineage: Eukaryota > Metazoa > Chordata > Amphibia > Caudata > Salamandridae > Calotriton > Calotriton arnoldi. The sequence goes on from CAWUFW010009394.1 coordinate 145,973, forward strand.
TGGGAGTTTGTCATTACGAACACCACAGCACCATAATGGCTTTACTGAAAACTGGAAAGTTTAGTATCAAACTTCTCAGCACATTAAACCCACACTGATGCCAGTGTGGGATTTAATGAAAATCTTAGAGATGCCCTCTGAAAAACGACCAGCCTCTGGTGGGTTCCCTGACTGGTACACAACAGCCTGCCAATAAGAGACATGTTTCTGGACCCCTGGGGTGGGAGCCTTCGCTCCCTGAGCCCAGAAACAAAGCCTTTCCTGGGCGGAGGTGGTCACACCTCCCCCAGGCCAGGAAGAGTCATCTGTGGCAAGGGAGCGTCTAAGGCCTTGCCGCCTTTGTAATGCAACCCCCAGCCTCTCCTGCTATCAGGAGCAGGCCCTCTTCCTGTTTCCCCTTCTTTTCGGCGGGAAGACAGGTGGGAACAATTAGCACAGCACGGAAGGTGTGCCCACCTCTGCCTATCCCACCCCTCAGGTGGGGGAGGCGAGGTCAAGCCCACTCTTGGCAGATGGCAGGCACCCTCCAATCAGGATTATGGATTTTGCCCACTCCCCCACGTGGGGTGAGCACACCAAGGGTGTAGTCACCCTAAGGCCAGTAGCCCATTGGCTACTGACCTCGAGACCCCTAAAATGCCCCCTAAATACAGTATTTAGGGGGCAGCCCTGAACCAAGAAGGCAAGTTCCCGCAACCTACAAAGAAGAAGGATGAAAGAAGACGCCCAGCAGAGGAGACTGCAGAGAAGAACTGACTTGGCCCCAGCCCTACCGGCCCATCTGAAGTTTCCAGAGATCCTGCGCCAAAAGTCTCCTTGTCCTGCAGCCAGCGAACTCCAGAACCCCTGGGAGGACTGACTGCCTTCAACAAAGACCGGATCTTCTGTGAACAGCAGTTCTGGCCAAAAGAAACAGCCAAGAAAGACTCCGAGCCTGCTGAGGATAAAGAAACATGACGCCTGGAACCACCACTGTACCCGTTGCCTACAGCCCACATTCGAGTGGCCCACTGGTCTCAGCGAGGTCCCCCAGCACTCCAGAGTCTGAGTCCACCATGGGTTAACCCCTCCAGGACTCCCCGACGTCGCCTGCAGCCTCTGCACGGAGACCCCCCCGAACGCGAGTGGCCCGGTAAGGTGAAATCCGACCTTAATAGACACCCCTGCATCCAGTTGCACTGCGCCCTGGAGAATAGAACCTGAGGTGCACCTACATCCCCAAGCCCTCCAACTTATCTGTCCAGCTGTTGGCTCCTCCCGGGAGTCTTCCTGGACCGAGCCTGCAGCCAAAATCCAAAACCGGCGACTCCCGGCACCCGACGCCAAAACAGCACCCTGCACCCGGCCGCGCCTGTGCCGCTGTGGGTGTACTTTGTCTGCTAACTCGGATCCCCCTTTGCCTTGAGCCTAAAACCAGGAGCTTTGCTCCCACAACCTTGTGGCCTGCTCGTGAGCAGCCACCAACCGGAGGCCCTCTATCCCCCTTTGGATAAAATTGGGCATCAACACTCGGCACCCGGTTGCCCAAATGCCACTGAGGGTGCTTTGAGAGTGCATCCTTGACCCTGGGGGAACCCTGGTTCTAACCCCAGATTACCAACTCCCACAAACTTGTACTTACCTGCAAACTGTTAACTTCATTTTTCTCCATAGGAATACATTGTATGTTTTTCCTTGAAAATTGTTGTGTGGAGTTGGTTTTGTATGAAACATTGAAAAACTGCAAATAACTAAAAACTGCTTTACTTACCTTTACTCTAGGAAATGTCCCAGTGTGATATCTAGGCATATCACACTGAGTAGAAAAAGTAATCCATAAAGTAATCTGTAAAGTAATGAAAAGTAATCTAACAGTAATTTCCACTGTATTGAAAAGATTTACAAACCTGTAACAAAGGCATTTTCATTCAGCTTGCTTGTATTGTTCAACCTGCATTGAAAAGTACCATTTACACTTACCTGTACCAGGCTTGCTTGGTTCTAGAAAATAAATATAACAAAATAATATTTTTGATACAAACAAATTGGCCTGAGTTCAGTCTTTGAGTGTGTGACATCATTTGCTGCCTGAGTGTGTACAACAAATGCTTAACACTACCCGCTGATAAAGCCTTACTGCTTGCCCACACTAACGCAAATAGAAATTAAGGTGCTATCTACTTTGACCTCTGCCTACCTTTGGGGTTCCACTGGACTCTGTTCTCACTATACCTCATTTTGGTATAGTATATATATAGCCAGCTTCCTACTTCTAGGGGAAACAAATTTGTTCTGTCCCTGTAGTCACACATGTCAGCCCACTGACACTTGGAGTTCACTTCATTGGCCTGGTTACAAAAGGGAGCAGGCCCAGTCATTCAGGGCTCCTCTCATGTTACAGCAAGCAAGGTCCATTGCTTTTCTGATCTTCCACAGGTCCAGAAAGGGTTCTGAGGATGGTTCCTTGGGATCAAACAATTATGGTTTGCACTAGCTAGGTGGCGGTGGCTCCTGACTTTTCCCTAACGAATGGTATAAAAGTTCCCCGGAGTTACCCTACCCTCTTTTTCAGCAGATCCTGTTTGCCCTACTGCTAGCAATTCCACAGTGCACTTTACTCATAAAATGAAGATGGGGTAACCCTTCTTCCCTTGTTCAGAGGCTTTGTGTCCACCCAGAAGTGTGACCAGGGAAATCAGCAGTCCTCTTACATGTCCAGTTTGAACTGGTGTTGGAGACACTCTCCCTCCCACTGGGCTTACAGCCAGTCAGACTGGTGTGGGCCTGTGGGGCAAAGGATTGCCTTCCCCCAGATCTCATTTTACATTTACTTGTGAAAGGACAGGCCTCACATTGCTCCTTTACAAGTCAAAGAAGCTCCTGGGTACACACCAACTGTCCTTCCCTCAGGAGGAAAAAACAGCCTCTCCACACCCAGGCTACTGTCTCTGCTCTGGAAGAAGGTCTTACACCTGAATAAGATGAAGCACTGGCAGACCAGCTATCAGTAGGCAAACCCTGGACATACAAGCGGTAAAATGTAACTTTCTAAATGTTTGTTAACCTAAACATAAATTACAAATTTGACCCTACTATTAAATTTGATTTTTTTTAAATATTAAAAATAGTCTTTGAATGGCTTTTGTAACCTGTCAGAACTCCTTTCAGAGGGCCACAGGGCATGCAGGGGCTACTGGTCTGAACCGTGGTGGTTGAGGCCATTTACTCCTGATGTCCTGGGGCCGAACCTACTATGGATCCTGTGCAACTGGGACATGTACCCCTTCAGCAGTTGACTCTCGGTGGTAGCTGTGGTCAAGCAGTAAAGGCTCCCTCTGGGAAGAGTGTAGATACAGGTCAGTAAACAAAACTCATAACTCAAAAGTCACTCACTACGAAAACTAAATCAAAGTCTAGTCAAATACTTGCTTTTATATAACCAAAATAAGTTTTTAATTTCTAACTCTACACATGCAAAGGTAAATGGTATTCAGAAGTAACAATACAATCTCTCTTAAGATCGAGGTTCTAGTAGTTTTCAGGCAAATCCCTGTCCCACCCTACTTCATGTAAAATGTTTGGGGTTATTCCCCATTCACTAGTGGTCAAATCCAGTGAATGCACTCTATTAGTTCCACTTTGACTCTTCAGGATTTTAGACAAACATGTCTATGGTGCCTTAACACAGTTAGCAGCGAGACCCATGGGGCCCAACGGGCCCAGTTCATGTCTTAACCACTCTTGCAGCACGAAGGACTTCGGCGGAGAAGTGGAAGCCCTCAGAGTGAGCACCCACGAGCCCAACTCAGTTTGGAGGCACTCGGCGGTATAGGCTCTCTCTGCTGAGTGGCGCTGCTGGAGTCCTTCTCAGTTGTCAGACCAGCTTCCGAAGATGTACTAAGTTGGCTTTACCCGGAAAGGGTGAGGAATCCTTTCTTTGCTCCTGTCTGGAGCCCGGGGAGGGTTGAACATCATCTTCGGCAGCCCTCTGGTCAGTCAGGTGCAGTTCCCTCACAGTGTAGGTCCAACCCGCGGAATGTAGCCTCAGTCTCTCCTTCGGGTAACAACCCGAATCCTTTGTCATGTTGGTACCGGAAGCCCCTCTTGGCATACGGGGGAGCAAAGTACTTAGAAAACACAGGCGCCAACTTTCTTGGTGCACATGCCCACATTGGGACTATCACGGGTCCCAACAATTTAGCAGTGATAACTTTACAGGTGGCCCCCCACTGGCCTACCGGGTCACTGCAGCGCATCAGAACGGGTTAGCCCAGGCCCGCACGGCACTCCACTCTCAGCACAGGCTTCAGTGGCCCTCTTGTGGTGTGGAAATGTACCCAAAAGTGAGCACACAGGTGCAGGGTCACCCTCTCGTCCACGGGTCCAAAGACTAACAAAAAGAGATCGGCACTGGAGTGAAGTAAAACAACAAGTTTATTAATCACTCATGAGCGGGACCACGTCCACACAAAACTCTCAAGTGTTGTAGGAGGAGGTACACTGAACTCACAAACCATCGTCCTTATATACAGTTTTGTTGCAGTGTAAGCATATGGACAGAAATGGAAAGAACAAGTTTAAACACAGAAATAGCTATCGGCAAACAAGGGCAGATGGATGACCACTTGGTCAGCAAATAGGGAGGGGGAGCAGGAATGCTTATGGCAGCAGTAAACGATCAATAGATAGCCTCTAAGGCAGCTACAAACCCCCCAGCACGTACATTGCTTAGCCATGTCGAAAGAGGTCAGCTAAAGTTAGAGGACACAGGCCGGGTGAAAAGACAAACAACAGAGAGTAAAATGAACACAGCAGAAACAAAATGGATGCGACAGTCAAAATGGCTGTAGCTTATGCTAACGTAAAATATTACACGTTTCCACAGTGGCATACGAGGGTCGCAGAGTCAACACAGCACACGGGTAATGACACGATTAGTGCACAGCCTCACACCTCGCTTAGGAAATCCTCTCACAGGGCTTCCCACTGGATTTCGCTCCCACCAACGCTCTCCTCTTCCTCACAGGGCAAACTGGTCTTGGCAAGCAGGCAGGTGCTGGTGCTTCAGGCTCCAGGGCAGGTGATCTTGGTGTTCTGGGTGATGTCCCCTCACCCAGCAGGGAGTCTAGCAGGCCTTTGCTCCCAGTCCTGTTCACAGGCAGACATCTTGCAGAGCTTCCCCTCCTCACAAAGCTTGTCTGGCTGCTTTGCAGATGTCACAATTTGCGGTCTCAACCTTCCCTTCCTATAGTCCATTTCCAGACACTAAAATGTAATTTAGGATCTGAGTCTTTGAAGTTTTATGTTGGGGTTCTGATTCTTTTGAAGTAGCTACTTCTCCTTTTCTTCTTTTCTCAAGAATGACTGTGACAGCAAGAGCTGATTGTCCCACAACACAATTCATTGGAGTGACCAGAGTTCACAACAGGATGTCAGCCACAGTGATATGTGTATCAAAAAGTTAATCCCTGACCCTCAGCCCTACTCTTTATGATTCCCTTATCTTTCATTTCAAATAGCTTTATTCGACAACATATGTCATAAAAGCATCGAATAGCATATATACAATAAAATAGCATCTGTACAATAAAAAGAGAAAAAGATCATGTAATACAGAGGGTTATTTAAAAATCTCATAAGGTATAATTAATAGCAGCATATTTGGTTAAAACCATTAAACAAGTATCATAAAAGAGATTTCATTCTGGGACACTATGTACATATAGGGGACAAGTCAGTTATAGTGAGCAGTATATAACAGTGTATGTGTAAGGTACTAATGCTATCCATAAAATTAATAGCAGCATATTTGGTTAAAACCATTAAACAAGTAACATAAAAGAGATTTCATTCTCGGACACTATATACATATAGGGGACAAGTCAGTTATAGTGAGCAGTATATAACCATGTATGTATAAGGTGCTAATGCTATCTATATCATAATTAATATTTAAAAAGTTACATTGCAGACCAATATAGTATGTGGTTTAAACACCTATAATAAATCGTGTGTCTACATTGGGGTCACACTTTGTATGGCTCTAATTCTGATTAGCCAGGCTCGGCCTAAGAACTTGGCCACTCCGCATGAAAAAAGGACACTGGGATCAGATTTTACAATGCGCAGAGCAGACCGGAAGTCGCGGGTGCCCATGTCGCTACATATTGGTTTTATCCACTTGCTCCTAGCTGTACCATATGCAGGGCAAGCAAAGAGGACATGGGCAATGCATTCGACCAACGCTCCGCAGCACGGACAGTGCTCTGTCATGTTCTCGGCTGTATGCCACTTGGTAATATAGGTGTTAACAGGGAGCGTACCGAACCTAAACTGAATGTACAGGGTCCTATCTCGTGGGACCTGGATCACATCTAGGTAAGGCTCCAAACATCTGACTTGCTTAAACAAAAGGAACTCTTCTGACAATCTACCCATCATTGGCTTGCATACTTCTTGCCTGTCAGACCAGTCCCAATAATATCTCTTAAGTTCTGCTTTACTCGGCGGAGTCTGGGTATCCCATGAATCTTTAAGGCCAAGTTGCATCATTGTTTTCTTCACATATGATAGCCACTTGACCTTATGGTTCACATCCAGATTCATTACCTCCGTTAGAGCTAAGGCATAGTTGGTAAGCTCTTCGGTACGCCGTATGCGAGCCCAGAAGAGCAAAGGTCGTAGCCTGGCTATAGCTCCAAATGGACGCATACCCATGTCATACATTAATGGTATTAGAGGGGTGTTTCGTGGGAGCGTCACCAAATCCCTCAGAAATTTGTGCTCTGACCTGCTTATTTCATCCACATTTTCAAACCCCCATAGCTCGGCTCCATACAGAGCCGAGCTAACTGCTTTTGCTTCATAGACTGCGAGCGCAGGGGCAACAGGCCTACTATATGAGGAGCGATGTTCTTTGCCTATTGCCCCAGTCACGCGTCTATGATTCAATAGCATTTTGGCTATATGGGACCTCCAGAGCATTTTATCCGAGAGTCGCATGCCCAAATATTCAAAATTTCCGACTCTCTCAAGGGGGGTACCATTTAGTAAGAAGTTGTTCCTGAAGGATTTAGGAGCGTTGAAAGCCATAAGCTTTGTCTTTGTAGTATTAATAACTAAACCCCGAGCATCACAGAAGGATTGATACCTACTCAACAATTTTTGAAGCCCAACTGGAGTCTTTGCCACCAACAAAGTATCGTCGGCGAACAGGAGTGTTGGCACTTTGTCACCCACTAAGATAGGCGCGTCGGCTGGGTCCTCCTGGAGAAACGTCACCACCCCGTTCACATACAAAGAGAACAGGGTGGGAGCCATCACGCAACCCTGGCGCACTCCCTTGCCAACAGGAATCTGCTCCGTTAGCTGCCCTTGGACACCCCATCTCACTTGAGCATAAGTACCCTCGTGGAGACGTATTAATAAATTAAGAATTAATGGTGGGATGCCCATATCATTTAAAATCTGCCACAATTTGGTCCTCGGTACCAGGTCAAACGCCGTTTTAAGGTCAATAAATGCCATATAGAGACTACCTTTCCCAATTACAACAACTTTCCAATATATGAGCATTAACCTAAAAACCTGATCAATTGTCCCGGTATTGGCCCTAAAGCCCGCCTGGTATTGCGAGAGGATATCCTCCTCTTCCGCCCATGATTGTATTTTCTGCAGGAGGACCCTACCTAGCACCTTTTGCATTACATCAGTTAGGCTTATAGGCCTATAATTCGAGGGATCTTCCTTGTCTCCTTTTTTATAAATAGGAACCCCTTCTGCGCCTTTCCAAGAATCTGGAACTGGGCATCCTGCGGCTATGGCATTAAACAAAAAATAGAAATAACACGACCACCCTCTAGGATCAGACAAGAATAAATCTCCTGGCAGGCCGTCTGGTCCTGGGGCCTTAGCGGGAACTAGCTTCAGAATTGCTGACTCTATTTCGGCCCGCGAGAAGTGTTCTCTATTGTTCCCTATAGGAGGGATGTCAGGGGTGCCGCATAGCTCCTCCAGACATCCATCCTCTGTAGGGGAATATAGGTTCGCAAAATGGTTATACCAATCAAGTCCAGCAATATGATTGGGTATGGTATTTAAGTTCCTATCTTTTCCCCGACTCACTAGGGACCAAAAAAGATTCTTGTTTTTACTCAGACTAGCATCCTTCAACTCTAACCAGTATCGTTCGTCCCACTCAATCTTAGCTTTATGTAGGGCTACTTTATAATCTTTCCTAGCACTTTTAACTCTAGAACAGTTTTTATTTCTGATAGCTAGGTACAAGGATTTTCTTTTAAGTTTGCAATCTAAGTTATACCAAAGATTTCGTGTTTTGTGGTGGGCACGCAAAGTCCTGTCCTTACAAGGAGCCTGAAAATACGAGCTGAGTGTCTCTACAGTACTGACATGGACTATCGAGATCATATCACACTTAGATTTATCTGAAGCCACAACACTAAGTTCTGCTGTTTTCTCGGACAAGATTTTACAAGTAGCCAATAAGTTTTCTTCGTGCAGAGAGATCCTGTCCCACTTAAGATGCCTCTTACAATTAGAGGGAATGATGTTAGTAATACAGGTTGCTGCCCTACTGGTCGAGGGATTTAATGTGGGAGCCCAAGGGTTAGTCATGGTCATGCATAAGGGATTATGATCGCTATCAGTCGTAGCACCTACGAACATGTCAGTCTTCTCGTCCCATAAGTTTACATCCAGTAAAATATAATCAATTCGAGAAGGACAGCCAACTCTATTAAAGGTGTTTGCCCCCTGTTTGTCTGAGGGAGTCCTTCCATTTGTTGCCCTAAGATCAAACTCTGTGGCCAGTGCATTAAGTTGGATGGCTATGCTAGTCCATTTTTTAATGGGGGATAAGTTAAGTCGAGGGATTATCCTTTTACCATCAGCCCTATCATACTCCAGCAAATCATCTGAGCTCAAGGGCTCGAAAGTGCAATTTAGGTCACCTGCAATCATAATACGATTTCCTGGCGGGCAGCTAGATAATGCCTGCTCTAAAAGCGTGATAGTGGGTGATTGGTTACCCCCCTTAGTTCTTCTGCTATAAACATTGAACAACTCTAAAGTAACCCCGCCATTTGGGCCCCTGATAGTCAGTCTCAAGATGTCGTGAGTTGGAAGTGGATGCATGTGAACTTGGCAACCTATGGCAATATTCACCCATACGATCAAACCTCCTGAGGGGCGCCCTCTCCCCACAGTGGTAGCTGGAATGCAGTAACAAGCAAAACCTGTTTTGTGTAGAGGCGCAAGACTCCATGTCTCTTGGAAAATACAGATATCAAATCCCTCAATTAATTTATTAAAATGAGGGAGTATAAGTTTGTTTTGCAAACCTGCAACATTCCACGATAAAATCCTAAGTTTGCTGGGCGAGGGAGTCAAGGCTAAGCTATCATTTGTCAGTTCAAGCAGACTTGGTTGTATTTGCGGGCCAGACACTTCAGGGTGAGCTAAAAATTTGTCTAACCCCGTCTCACATGTCTTCTGGCTGAACTCAATGTACGGACTTAGTCCCATGTTCCCATCTGTTTCCAATACACTGTTATGTGCATCGGAAGTTAATAAGGAGTTTTGTACATTATCTAATGTGTCAAGATTTAATAGAGAGATTTGTGTGTCGTACATAAAGCTACAGGAGTTGGTATTTTGAGCTATATTAGGGGAATGGATGGTTTCTAGTCAGTCAACTGCTTCTAAGCACGAACCTTGTTCCAAAGTGCCAATTGTTCCACCCCTAATGTGCGAGCGAATGCTCCTAAATTGTATAGATGAGGCAGATGGGGGACAAGTTCTAAATTCTAAAGCAAGAAGATTCTCTGCTAAGTCAGTAGAACATAATGTAAGTTCTATAAAATCATGTGATTGAGCTGGGGATGAACATCTGCGAGTGCAAATAATATCCTCCCGTATTAAGGAGCGACAGCCCCTTACTTGTCGAATCCAATGTATCACTTTATTTTTAGGGAGTCTGAGCTCTCGTGAACAACATTTGGACTAAGTTTGGGGACGTTAGTCATAAGAATAGTTTGGCCCGATAGATATGGGGTAATAGATGAATAACGAGTCTGCTGGTATGAATTAACAACAGAGTTTCTGTCCAAGGGTATGCCAGTAGGTATTACTTGCTCCGGTCTCAGACTGGGTATCAATTTTTGGGGCATTCTCTAGATGTCAATCCCTGTGTGACAAAATGATTTTTAGGTACAATATTATTTCTATTGTTATTTGGTTTCTGACTTTTGGAGACTGAGGTCGTAAAGGATGTAGGGCATGAACTAACGAATCCGCTTGGATTATCCCTTTCAATTGGAAGTGTCTTAGCCGTTAATTCCTTATTCCTATTAGGAAGAGAAGGGTTACTTGGGTACTGCGGAAGAAGTGTGGCCAGAGGTAATAAAGTTTTAACCATTGCAGTGAGATCTTCAATCATCTGTCTCATAGTGGATATTTCCCCCTTGAGTAAATCAATAGACGTATAATCACCGTGAGAAACAGGAGTCCGTAAATCTACACTGCCTCTCAGATGTGGCAGTACTTGGACTGTATTTGTTAGCTGTGTATCTGTACCTGTACCTGAATTAGAATCAGGCGCAGCTAGCACAGCAAACCTATTTGAACAAGGAACTGTGGGATAAGAAACACATTCATCCAAGTCAGTGATAAGAGCTGAATCTTTATTAGCCTCATCCTGTGAACCTTCTATTAGAACAAGTGAGATATTGCTGTTGTTATCGGAATTGCCCTTTCTAGAAACTTTCTGGAACATAGCGGGGGTAGTGACTGGGCATGGCGGACTTGCATGGGCAGGTGAAGAGTAACCACTACTACGTGGTAACAAGGGTTCTGAGGCCAAGATGTCCTCACACTCGGTGATAAGAGTGTCAATTCTATCGATGACACAATTACCAGCCGAGTGTTTCTTATTTTTCCTAGCCTTCTTTCCCTTACCTACACCACTGTTGGTATTACAACCTGCCTCTATGCTTTCCATAGTTTTCCGTTTCCCCATAGTCCAGACAGAAGAAAGGCAGTTCCTAGGCAGTACCCCTAACACTTGAATATAAAGGGAAACACCAATGACCAGCAACAATAACGAAATACAAAAACCAGTTCAGGATTTACACAGTCCAAACACAATGCGCATCTGCAGGCTAATTATATTTGCTTCGACTTCGACAACCCCATATAAAAATGATGTTTGGCACAGTACCTTGTCCAGATGAAATATAAATGTAATGGGGAGTGTTCAATCCGACTTGTTAAGGGGGTGGCCCTGCCCTGCCTCTTCCTGGCAATGACGGGCAAGGACGGGCCCGCCCTTGGCCCGCGCGCGTCCCGCGCAGCGGAGTGAAGTCGGCGCTTTTCAGCGCGGGGGATAGAGGCTCCTCCTCCTCCCCCTCACCAGGAATGACAGCGGGGCACCTTGGAGCTTGAAGTCTCCCCTTCAGCTGCACCAGCGACCAGTAGCGCGTCCCGCGCAGCGGAGTGAAGTCGGCGCTTTTCAGCGCGGGGGATAGAGGCTCCTCCTCCTCCCCCTCACCAGGAATGACAGCGGGGCACCTTGGAGCTTGAAGTCTCCCCTTCAGCTGCACCAGCGACCAGTAGCGCGTCCCGCACAGCGGAGTGAAGTCGGCACTTTTCAGCGCGGGGGATAGAGGCTCCTCCTCCTCCCCCTCACCAGGAATGACAGCGGGGCACCTTGGAGCTTGAAGTCTCCCCTTCAGCTGCACCAGCGACCAGTAGCGCGTCCCGCGCAGCGGAGTGAAGTCGGCGCTTTTCAGCGCGGGGATAGAGGCTCCTCCTCCTCCCCCTCACCAGGAATGACAGCGGGGCACCTTGGAGCTTGAAGTCTCCCCTTCAGCTGCACCAGCGACCAGTAGCGCGTCCCGCGCAGCGGAGTGAAGTCGGCGCTTTTCAGCGCGGGGATAGAGGCTCCTCCTCCTCCCCTCACCAGGAATGACAGCGGGGCACCTTGGAGCTTGAAGTCTCCCTTCAGCTGCACCAGCGACCAGTAGCGCGTCCCGCGCAGCGGAGTGAAGTCGGCGCTTTTCAGCGCGGGGATAGAGGCTCCTCCTCCTCCCCCTCACCAGGAATGACAGCGGGGCACCTTGGAGCTTGAAGTCTCCCCTTCAGCTGCACCAGCGACCAGTAGCGCGTCCCGCGCAGCGGAGTGAAGTCGGCGCTTTTCAGCGCGGGGGATAGAGGCTCCTCCTCCTCCCCCTCACCAGGAATGACAGCGGGGCACCTTGGAGCTTGAAGTCTCCCCTTCAGCTGCACCAGCGACCAGTAGCGCGGCCCGCGCAGCGAAGTGAAGTCGGCGCTTTTCAGCGCGGGGGATAGAGGCTCCTTCTCCTCCCCCTCACCAGGAATGACAGCGGGGCACCTTGGAGCTTGAAGTCTCCCCTTCAGCTGCACCAGCGACCAGTCTCCCTTTCTGAGATGTGTCCAGGCCCCTTCCTTGTGATCTATCACCTTTGAAGTGTAAAGTGAGTCTCTTCCTTTTCCCTCCAGTGTGTGTTCTACCCAGCTCACAGGAATGCAATACCCAAATATCTAGGGGTATTCCTCTTCTCCTCAATTTTCCACCAGGCAGGCCTGGGCATTCCCAGATGTAACCCAGGGTCCTCCATGTAATGCACCATTGCAGGCACACTTACACAGTGTACATTCACAACACACTTACTGTTCAGCACTAGTACCTCCATGCATTGTACCCTTACATGCACACATGCATTTGGCACAGACACTCAGTCTGTGCGCACTTTTCAGCACTGAAGCTTTTATATATTTTACTAGTGTGTGCTATTTACAAACACACACTGCCAGCACACACAATTACCATGTGCGAGCTGCACAGCACTTCACCCTTCCTGTATTGTACTTCACACAAGCACATATATACCCAGTGCATGCTGTCATTGTGCACGCACTGCACAGTACTACATCTCTTGTGTCATGAAGTCCTTCCAGACATACATACACCCAGTACATGCACTAACGACACACATACTGCACAGTACTGCTCTATCCCTGTACTCTACCCTTCACACATACAACCAGTGCAGAGTCACTACTCCCGTGCGGTGCAACACTCCACACCTACCTGATGTATGCCAAGGGTTGAGTTAAGTTCACAGCAGCCGAACTTTAAAAAGGTGAGTGAGCCTGTAGGCCTCCTGGAGAGGTGTGGTGCAGAGGCCAGGGCAGCTGACTTCAGAGCACAGGGTTCACGGTTCGATCCCCGGCTCCGGCGGCAGCTCAGCTCAGCACCATGTGACTCTGGGCAATAGCTCACTTAATTTCCACTATGGCCCCCAGCGCCTTGAGACCCGTAAGGGTGAGTAGCTGCGCTATATAAAAACGGACTTCCAGTGAGACAGGGAAAAAAGTCCTGTTCACTACTACTGATCACTAAAGAGTAATCTACCTCCACTGCGCTCATGCTGCTTAACACCTAGTGAAGGTGGCAGCCTTCCACCAGTTTGAGAATAGCGCTTTGGGTGCCCCTTTCAGTCCAACAAGACTGCAATCCGTTAGGCAGGCCTATGTCTTGGCACACATGTATGATCAGTGTTCGCTTATGACAAAAAAATCAGCATTAGGGATCCAGACAACAGTACAGCCAGGTACTCAGGGCAGGAGTAGATGTCTTCAGCCTTGCAGAGGACTTTTCTGTCCCAACATAGCAATTTCCTGTCAATTGTTACACATTAAAGTTCATGAGCTGTACTTTGATATTTTCTAGGATTCAAGCTACAGCCATGACAGTGGCTGGAGGAATATGAGCATTTTAATTTAGCACATGTTCTACTTTTAATTGTTAGACACCCTACCTTGTGGGCAGCAAGGTGTACTTAGGGGTGACATTAAAATTTAAAAGCAGAATTTCCCACCTGTCCAAAAGTGTCATTTTGACAGGTTTGTACAGCAGGTTTTTAGGCTTCTACTCCGCAGGTTTTAGGGATTCAGGGTAGTCTTCAATACCGGTTTTCTCTATCACTTTAGTGGATGGCACAATAAGTGCTGCAGTTTCTAATTGACATTTAACTGTCTATGCCATTGTTGTATTTTCTCCACCATATACTATGGTCTTACAGGAAAACAAAATATACCAAGTATGGGTAAGCCACGTCAACCATGTTTAAATCAGGAGCACAGGCACTTTACCTACTGTTTAGCAGAGGCAAACATGCACAGAGTTCTAAGTCCAGCAAACATAAGGTCCAGAAAAAGGTGAATAATCTGGGACAACCACGTAGAAAAGGCAGGTTTGCTACAAGATATATTCATGAGTCGAATTCTATCCAGAAATATGGATTGGTTTCCAGTTTTTCAAATCACCAAGCAAAAATCAGTCCTATATGGTTTCTAGGCTAGGATCTAGTTTTATCCTCAAGAGCTTTCTACGGTTCAGAGGGGGCGTGGCTAACGAGCCAATGGCGACAGACGCGTGAGCTCAGAGCTCCGCGCCGGCCCAGCTCATTATCCTGTTTTAATTGCTGCTGCCTCGGATCCGGGGGTATGTACTTGGCCCCGCCGAGACTGGGGGAGCCTGGACCTGTTTTTAGACCGGCCTGAGTACCTGGGGAGTCGCGCTGTCCGTGTGGAGCGGGCGTGGAGGCGCCGGCCCAGAATCCTCAAGATGGCGCCGATCACTGCCCCGGAGTGATTGCTGCTGCGGCGGCTGCAGAGTGGGCCCAACTGATCTCGGCGCCTGCTGGCCTGGCCTCGGGAGTGCTGAGAGGGGCTCTGCTGGTTTGACGCTGCCTGCGAGGGACGACTGTGAGGAGCACTGCCCGGTGTGATTTCTCCCAGCGTGGGGATTCGCGTGCTGCGGCGGGGTTCGCCGGTGCCTCCTAGTGTCCCTGGATGCTGGATTGGGGCAGCTGCCCGCGCCAGCACCAGGGCCTTGCTGCTTTGCGGGACGTCGGAGGGGGCCCTCGCCTGGATTCACAGCCCACAAGGTATTGGTTGCCCGCTGGACCGGCCTGCATCAAGACCGCCGCCATTTTCCGGCTGTTGCGGTGGGCAGCGATCTGCCAGTGGGGCGCTGCTGGAGCTTAGGGCCCCATCCCTGGGAGTTGCGGAGGGGGCTTCCGCTGACTGACACGGACTGGAGGCGTGGTGCGGTTGTGTGCCCTGGTTCGAGTGAGTACTGCTGTGCCTGCTGGGGGTGAAAGACCTACGCCTGGGACTGCTTCCCCGGGGCCCTGCGCCCTGTCCTGTTGCTGGAGGCCCCATCTACAGGATCCCCGCCCTACGACCCCACGGCCTGAAGTGGGGAGTGACTGGGCTCTGTTTGCCGCTGCGGAGCCACTGGGCCGTTTGGGGGAGAGCTGCGTTGGACGCGGAGACGCCCAGGCCCCAGTCTTCCCGGTGCTGGTACACTACAATACTCGTCGAGAGGTAACTGGGGCACGCGCCCTCGCAGCGAATTGTAACTCTGCTCTTGGCTTTGCGTGTGGCGGCGAGACACGGGGCTCGGCACCCAATGCGCCACAAAGACAATAAACAGGGGTGAAGATCGAGCGCTGTTTTCACCCTGGTATGTGACGCGGCCCCTCGCATTGGTTTCAAGGACTGCGATGGTGGACGCTACTGTCCCTCAGTGTCTGGCTGGTGACGCTGCACTCCTGGGGAAACCGAGGGGCATGCAGGCGGGGGTTCCCCAGGACCCGGATGACTCAGCGTCGGACCGCAGGCGCCAGGATTCCCCTGAGCCCCCGGCGGACACTCTAGTTCAGCAACAGTTGGCCCAGATTTTGCAGGCGATAGCGGACACCAAAGACACCTTCCACCAGGACATTGCAAATGTGGCGGTGGGGCTGGGGCTCCTCCGGGTGGAGCATACTAAGGTGGCTGACCGGGTGAAGCGAACGGAGGCCTCCCTGGAGGACATGGAGCCAGTGCAGCAATCCCTCGCTGCTCAGATGGGGGATATCACCCACAGGGTTCAGGCGCTGGAGAAGAAAGGTGAGGATGCTGAAGGGCGCAATCATAGAAATAATATACGGGTGCTGGGTCTGCCGGAGGGAGTGGAAGGTACTAGCATGATTGACTACCTGGAGGGCTGGCTTCGTGACGTAGTGGCACCTGCTGGATTGACTCAGTTCTATACTCTAGAGAGGGCCCACAGGGTCCCTGCCCGACCTCCGGCACCGGGGAGGCCTCCTCGGCCGGTGGTCGCCCGACTGCTTCACTATAAGGACAGGGATTTCCTACTGCAGACAGCACGCTCCTCAGGGCCCTATACAGTAGACAATTGCAAAGTGTCAATTTTCCCTGACTATACGCTGGAAGTCCAGCGCCGCCGTACGTCTTTCTTGGCGGTCAAGAGGGCGTTGCGCGACGAAGGGCTGCAGTACTCCTTGATGTTTCCGGCACGACTACGGATAGCATTAGATGGCAAGATTCACTTTTGCGATGATCCCAAGGAAGCGTGGGACTGGATTGAATCCTACAAAACTGGCCGCGGACCGGCGGAGTGATGAAATGAACCTACCATGGGGGACCAGCACCCGCGAAGGTTGCGGCGCACAAGGCGTCGCCACACTGTCCTGCAGGCGCCTAGTACTTCCCAGACGGAGAAAGAGAGGTCAGCCGCATTGCTGGCGGTGTCGGAGCTCTTACAGGATCGCCAACTGTCGTCTGGAGTGAACACTGGGTCGGAGAAGGTGTCGGATGGCTCCGCTTCTGATGAGTCCAATGCTTCCAGTGTTAAATTGCCACATGTTACCCCAGGAACAGCTGATGGAATTATTTGACTGCTCTATTGCCTTGTTCTAATTCTGCTTCGCTCTTTCTCTTCCTTTTTTTCTGCTGCTTGCCCACTTCATTGACCTGCCGATGTTGCATTGACATTTCTTGCACTGATGGGCTGTTGGAGGGGTGGGGGGGGTCTGTGTCTGTATCAGTTGTGGTTCGCCCTCGGATGCGGGGCATTGTGTACTGTTTGGGGCATGGCGCTGCTCTGTTAGTGGTACCATAGCGAGGTAACGCCGGTTCACAGCCCCCTCCCCCCTTGATCCTCTGTAGTTACTAGAGGGTACTGTGTGTTTAGTTAGTTTGGATGGGGACTAGTGTTTTGGTGCCTGTTCTGGGGCGGGGGAGTTGGGGGTTTTCTTTTACTTTGTATTGGGAAGTTCAGGGGCCTCGGCGTGTCACTTTTGGGAGCCCACTTGGGTGCTGTACAATGTTGTATCATGGGGTCACTACTTGAATTGAAATGTTTATCATGGAATGTCAGGGGTATGCATACAATGGTGCGGCGACACAAGGTACATGCTTATTTAGTGCGCAGAGGGGTTCAAATCGCTTTCCTCCAGGAGACGCACATTACACGCCATGAGGGTCTCGCCCTGCAGCGTAGATGGAGGGGTCAGCTCTTCTACACAACGTATTCTGCTTTCGCACGGGGAGTGTTGATCTGGGTTAGGGCGGGGGTGCCTTTCCAACCGGTGCAACAGCTAGCAGACCCAGAGGGGAGGTATGTAGTGGTTGCGGGTCGCCTCAATGGCAGGGATGTTGTGCTGAGTAGTATTTATGCGCCCAACACGGAACAGCCGGCCTTTTTTACTCAACTGTCTGGGAAGCTGGCGTCCTATCTGACTGGCTCCGGGATTATGGGCGGGGATTTTAACTCTATCCCTGATATTTCCTTGGATAGGTCGCATCCTCCTCTCCCCGATGCACCTATCCATAAGTTCTCTAAGGCCAGAAGGGATTGGCAACTTCGGTGGGGATTGGTTGACACCTGGCGGGCACTCCACCCGGGGGAGCGCGATTATTCTTTCTTCTCAGCGCTGCACGAGCTCCATGTTAGGCTAGATACGATACTATGTTCCCCAGACATACATGCGGTAGTTAAACATAGTGAATACCTCACTAGAACATTATCAGATCATAATCCACTACTCCTAAGGTTTCATTGGTCCCAGGCGCGCCCCACAATGCAAACTTGGCGTTTAAACCCAGAATTTCTAGAAGATCAGGTCTTTCGGGAGGCGGTGGGGGCTGGTATTACCCAATATTTCCTCGAGAACGTGGGAACGGCGTCCTCGACTGCTGTGGAGTGGGATGCCTTTAAGGTCGTGCTAAGGGGTCACTGTATTGCTAACATGGTGGGGGTGCGTAAGACACTGCTACAAGATATAGAGACTGCGGATCAGCGCCTGTGCGCAGCAGAACGCGCCCGACCCGAGCAACCTAGCGGGCAGCAGGACTTGTTGGAGGCAAGGGAGGCAGTCGCCGTGCAGGTTGAAAGGCTGTGCTGTTTTGATTTTAAAAGATATATAGCGCGCGCACATGCAGAACGTGATAAATCCGGTGCGCTGTTGGTTTGGTTAGCCAACCCCGCCCGCCGGGGGACGGTCATTTTGGAATTGGGTAGCCCAACGGGGGAACCTTGTTATACCCAGCAGGGGATTAATGATCAGTTTCTTGCCTACTATACGGATCTTTATCAGAGTAAGGTGACGCTGAATAATGATGTCCTTGGGGAGTTTTTAACTATGGCTGACCTTCCACACCTTGATAGGACGCAGGCCGAACTCCTAGGTCAGGATATAACATTAGGAGAAGTTAGGGGAGCGATAAAGCATATGGCGCGGAAAAAGACCCCTGGGACCGATGGACTGCCGATCGAGTTTTATCTGACCTATATTGATCTCTTAGCTCCTAAGCTAGTGTCTCTTTATAATGAGGCGAAGTGTGCGGGTGAACTGCCTGTCACTACCCGTGAGGCCATTATTATCCCATTGCTGAAGCCAGGGAAGTCGCCTTCTGATAGGACCGCTTATCGCCTGCTATCCATGCTCACCACTGATTATAAGATTCTGAGTCAGATCCTAGCGACTCGATTGCTCCCGCACATGGTTCACTTAGTGCACAGGGATCAGGCGGGATTCATCCCGACACGGAACACAGCCATCAATGTGAGGCGCCTACTTCACATATTGGAAGCTGATTCCTACCCGACGACATCCGCTGCCATTTTATCGGTTGACATACAAAGAGCGTTTGACAGTCTAGAATGGCCCTATTTATTTCAGGTCATGCGCAGTTTTAGCTTGGGCGGTACTTTTTTGGCTTGGACGGCATTGTTATACAAATATTCCACTGCTCGGGTTAAGACGGGTGGCCTGATCTCGGATGCTTGTGCTGTGAACCGCGGGACGCGACAGGGCTGTCCGCTCTCCCCTCTGCTGTTTGCCCTGGCCATGGAGCCTCTAGCGGCCCAGGCCCGGACGGGGCTCAGTGTGCGTGGCTGTATTCAATACATTGCGCTTTATGCCGACGATCTGCTAATGTTTCTAGCAAATACGACTGACGCCCTCGTTGGAGCGAAGCGTTTACTCCAGAATCTTGAGGCTGTTGCGGGACTCAAGGTGAATTGGGCGAAGTCTTGCCTGTTCCCCACTGCCCCATCGGATGGGGGTCCTTTATTTGCTGATGGTGTGCAGTGGGATTATCGTTGCTTGACGTACCTTGGGACCCGCATTTATCATACGCCGGCCGACCTACTGGAAGGTAATGTGGGTAGAGCCATCCGGAGCCTTAAATGTAACCTGGAATTTTGGGGGACCTTACCTCACTCGGTAGCAGGCCGAGTGGCCCTTCTTAAAATGGCGGCTCTCCCCAGGTTATTGTACTATTTTCGAACCCTACCAGTCTGGATACCTGCGTCGATTTTTAAACAACTTCAATCAATGATCACGGGTTTTCTCTGGGCGGCTGGCAGGCGACGGGTGGCGCTGAAAACTCTAATGAGGCCGAAGGCTGATGGTGGCCTGGCGGTGCCTGACTTTGAGACATATTATTTGGCAGCCCAATTACAGTGGCTTACTCAAGCAGTGGAGCTGGAATTTCGGGGGCCGGCTGAGCGGGATGGAGGGCGGGTTCCAGGACAGGTGCTGTCTTGTATTATTTTACAGCTGCCATTACGGCTCCAGACGCTTACTAATGAGGTACGGACGTTTCGGCTTTGCTGGAACAGGAGTCAGCGAAGGGCGCAGATTGCGCGTACCTATGCCCCGGAGATCCCTTTAGCCATGTGTACTGCTCTCCCGCATGGGGGCAACTGGGCTGCGCTGACTGACTGGGGGGAGAAGGGTCTATATACGTTAGGGGATTTATATGAGGATAGTACCCTCCTCCCCTTCGATGCATTGCAGGCTAGGTATGACTTCCTGCTTCACTCGGCTCTAGTCTCGGCCATCCAAAGGCACTGGAGGGAGGGGTTGTCTGAACCACGGACCTCCATGGCTTGTCAGTACGTTGTAATGGCGGCAGGGACCTTTAAGCAGTTACTTGTCTATATAGGCGTATGACGCGCAAGGCGCTGACTCTGCTGCCGGCACTGCAGCAGAAATGGGAGGAGGACTTAGGCAAAGCGATCCCAGAGAAGGTGTGGGCCGAATTGGTTGAGAGGGCGTGGAAAAGTACTAGAAATGCCCGTTTCCAGCTCGTGCACTTTTTCATACTACATAGGGCGTACCTCACCCCGGCTAAAATTAACACATATTTCGATACGGACACAGCACTGTGCCCACGATGCAACATGGAGGGTGCGGATTTCCGCCATATGATGTGGGACTGTCCCCAACTTGGGATATATTGGGAGGAGGTGGTTTCGCTATTGTGTGATATTACTGAGAGGGAGATAGAACCCGCTATAGGCCCTTGCTTGCTGCACTGGTTTCCCCACACATCCAAGATCACTAGCAAACTTTTGGATTTGGGTCTTCTTCTGGCCAAAAGAGACATTACAGCACATTGGAAGTCTAGGCGGGGCCCCAGCGTTCAGAGGTGGAGAGCTGACCTCATTAAATGGGCGGAATGCGAGGGCACAGTTAGAATGCAGCTAGCTAGCGAAAAGCGACAAAGCTTTGGAGGCCGCGAGGGCCTGGGAAGCACTGGTAATCTTACTAAAAGCCCCGGACACTGATCTAGATGTGGACTCTACGGCTCGCCCTGACCAATGTATATTCCATACCTGGCTGTCTGTACCTCTCATGTCCCTAATTATACCTATCACTGTCGTTGCAGTGTTCCTTGGTATACATCTCATGTTACTTGTTTTGTGAACTTTTGTGCCCTATCCTGATGCTCTTACAACAATTACTCTGTGTGACACGCCGGGGAGGGATAAGAGGGTGGGGGGTTTAGGATCGTTTTGTTTTCTTTTGTCTTGTGGCTACGGTATTGCTCTTATGTCTCTCATTGATTATTGATTATTGCTGCAATGATTCTTCCTCATTTATCTGGTTGTCACCTGGTGCTATTATCTTGGGGATTGACACACAAACCTGATCCCTGTGAATAGGTAATTTGCATTTGGTTGCGATCGGAGACTGTTTTTGACTAATGAGCTCCTGTTAGCCTTTGTATCCTGATTATGCCTGGATGCGTTTGTTTGGAATTAATAAAAAATATATTTAAAAAAAAAAAAAAGAGCTTTCTACGGTTCATCACCCCTGACATTCTGGTAACATTGATCAACACAATATTTATTTGTCTTTTATCATTTCAGCTATCTTCCTGTCCCTCACTACTGCCCTTTGCTCATTCAGTTTCAAGATCTTATGTGTGGGTCACTATGGCTTGGAATGAAAAGAAGGCAATATGATATTCGATGAGCTGCTCTGTGCTGCTGCTGTCCTTTGAATTAGCTTTATGACCTGTAATGTTTGATCTTCTCAGCTTGTAAGTAGATTAACTGCTTCTTTTATCAGGGTTGTCAAGTTAACTCCGGGTCGTCAACTTGTATGATAGGGTCAGTATTGTTAGATGGTACATCAGGCTGTTACACCCTCTTTTGAGAAGACGATTACATTATAAAAGTTAGTGTGGAGAGAGCGCTTACAATTTTTTCAGATGAAGGCAGACTCCGTGCCATTCTTCGGCACTGGACATACTGAGTAACTTCTCTGTAAGATTTGTAATCAGTAGCTTTATGAACCTCTACTAGACTTGGAATGTTCTATGTAGGTCATGGTATTTGGACTAGTTGGTGTGAGTTCTCCTATTTCTTTATGTTAAAGTATCTTAGTAAGGAGGAATAGTGAAAACTAATAGAATGGTTAAGGTTGCACTGTGTTCAAGCACATGTCCAGGCTGGGACTGTGTCTCCCTTTGAGCACTGCTTGCGTGATAACTCGTAAGGTCTCCTGTTTAATCATAATTTTTAATTAAACTTTCATGATTACAACCTTGATTAATTATTTTTTAATAAATCTTCTTATCTCTAAAACTTGTTGTGCATGGGTTTATTGCTTTGCTTAATT
This sequence comes from Calotriton arnoldi, assembly GCA_963921515.1. Taxonomy (NCBI): domain Eukaryota; kingdom Metazoa; phylum Chordata; class Amphibia; order Caudata; family Salamandridae; genus Calotriton; species Calotriton arnoldi. The sequence goes on from CAWUFW010009394.1 coordinate 168,262, forward strand.
TCAGTGCTCGGTTCATTTAAGTTGTCCCTGCCCCATATATCATTCCCCAATTTATTTTTCATTTCTCTGGCACACCTTTCACTGTGTCGCAACTACTATAATTTAGGACACATACTACTGTGGGTTTGGATTCAGACCAGGCAGAGGTCTTTGTGACAAAATACTGTGTGCCCTTTCCACTGTAAATTACAATCTTTCAAGGACTTCTACATGTAGTTTTTTTTAAAACAAATTTTCCCTTATTTATGAGTAAGTAAATAATGGCATAAAAGTAATGGAAACGTTAATCCTTCTAGGTCTTCATTTTAAATCATCACGTGTGGTTTGGATTAATTTAACAACACATTCTAGTCTCAGAATGCAATGTAGTCTGTGATGAATATAGCAATTCACATTGGGACCTAATGGAGTTGTTGTTTCTTTAGGTCTTTAAATACAGGTGTTATCTCCCCATCCATATATATTAAACTCCAGAACCAGGTATTTTAACCCAATTCATTGAGGTTATCTTGAAACTCTAACTATTTAAAGCAATGAACACCATGTATCAGAAGTACTAGGTGAAGAATTTGCTTGCACTGGTGGGATGCTGTTTGCCTGCTTATGACCGAGGGGTAAATTGTTGTCATTTTCTATCCCTATTCACCCCCCCCCCCCCACTCAGAAGCTGATTTGCAGCTGCAATTCACCCTGGCTATTTGATGGAGCATATTGAATGTTAGTGATTTGAACGAATTTATGGCTTAACCACCCCTTTGTTGGAGTACTGGATTTCACGAAGGGCATATTGGGAAGAAAATATAACTTTACTCAACAAGTATGCGGTCATTTCTGTTTGTTTATGCACTGTACCTTTCAATTTACTAGTCACATTGAATGTAATACATTGAAAGAACGCAACTTTTAGTTAAGGGTGTTTTTATGCATAATTTGTAAGGTGGGTGACTTACTCCAAGTCTGGATGGAAAAGCTTTCTGCAGCATGAAATTTGGGTAGTGCTGGATTAGTTTGTGTGTGTGGTGTGTGTATCTTTCTTTGTGATTCTGCCTTACTACTGGCTGGCAGTGGCTGCCTCAATTGCATATACTTTGATTTGTATTGACCCCTTAGAGCTCTACTTGATATTTCCTTGCAGCTCCCATTGTTGTTTAGGGATTCCCAATTTCTAGGTCACACCCAGAGAAAATTCTTTTTAGTTTTTGTGACGAAATTTCATGAAAATTTAATAGAACACATGTGCGGGGAGAGGGTTCATGTTTTAGACACCGAGAAGATCTGTTGAGTCCACTTCATTATTGCCCGAGGAAAGGATGACTCATTTCAGTTGCCATGGTGCCAACCTATACAGGTTAGTACACTTGAAAGGTGACAAGGGTCTCCTAAAGAAGGTTCCAGTTAGGAGTAAAAAAACAAGAGGGCTAAAAACTTCCTTGGCAATCTTTAAATAAAGTCTTGATTGAAGATGAAGGTTAGTACAGAAGTGAGTAGCAAGGTTCCAAACTCCTCTTGGCACAAGGAAGAAGAAAAGAACCAGGCAAAGGCATCCAGGCATAGAATCTAGTAGAATATACCCCCTGCAAGAAGCAAAAATCAGGGACAAAAATGGAAACAAAGTGGCAAAACACATGATAAAGAATAAGGTAACTGAGACCCTCATCTCTTGGAGATGTGTCCTTATATGGCATTAACAGGAAAGGACACCACAGAAAAAAACTCTCTGCCTCATCTTAGATTAGGAATCTCTGTTAATATTCTACAGGCAAACCACCATCTTGGAGAGGGTAGCTTATAAGGCTTGCCATGCCGCTTTCTAAGAATCATGGTGTACACATGGTAAAGGAAGAAGTCATCCAAGTTTGACATCTTTTGACCAGTGCGGCATACCGCTATCCTACTACTCCAGGCAGCTGATGGAGCACTCCTCCAGGTGACTACACCATGCAGCTGTTAGAGCACGCTTCCAGGTGGCTGCACCAGGCAGCTCTTGGAGCATGCTCCCAAGTGGCTGCATGTATGAAGACATCAGAGCAGTCCGGGCAGCGCGAGCCCTCAGCGTGTGGCTGGGCATGCCATCTGCAATCCTACCACTGTGGCCCATGTAGGGCCTCCAGCAACCTCTTCAGTCCAGTTCTCAGCACAGATATATTATGGGGGAAAATTTCCTAAACACCCAACTATGAATAAGTATCTGTATGCATTTCATTCACACAATGCATATGCCATTCTTATGTTTACACTCATAAATGTTTGCCTTTGAGAACTCCACCCTTTGCTAGCAACCTAAATCCCCATCTTCAACAGGTAAATGCTAATGTTCAAAGATAAGGAAATACTAGCCCTCTAGTACTGCTCACACACAAAGCTGTCTGTAGGTGTGGATAGAAAATTACATCTTAATATTGCCTAAAGTCTTCTTAAAACATTTGTTGAGAAAGAATATAATGATAAATACTTACAAATGGTGGGCAAATAAAACAAAAAACAAATGGGACATTTGCAGTATTGAAATATCCCTCGTAAAACCTTTTAATACTTTGGAATATAGATTTTTAACAATAGGTATATGTCTTTAATCCATAAAAGTAGTGTGCCTTCTAGATAAAAAAACAATTATGGAGTCAACAGGTGAGAGATTCTGGGTGTAATGGGTATATAAGAAAATGCCACCCTTACACCGTTAATGTCTTGCATTTGAAAGTGGCAAACCTATAGACACGGTGATATCTGAAAAACGGAATTACTGTGCTGGACAAACCATAGAAAACGGGTTCTGTCAGTTATAGCATCCCTAAAGTAAGACTACTGAAATTAATTAGATAATCAAGCTCTCGACACAAACACTGCAAGGTCATACACATGGAATCCAAAAGTCCTATGGCATTTTGTTCCTACCTAGAAACATGATAAAATATTTTGACCTAAAGTTCCTAAGTTCCGACTTCATCTATGTAGGCCTCACCTCAATCTTGACTAATAGAGGCCGCCATCTTCCCTCTCTCAAACAATAAAGGTTGCCATCTTCCCCGATTTATGCAGAATCATTATCATGCAGCTTTTAGACTCAGATGTCACCTGGCTTTATCTTTCTAAGAACTGTAATAACGACAAGCACTTTGATCAATGACACAGATACAACCAACTAGGCGACTTTTGTCTGGGTCAAATGCCTATTTTCCACCATGTCAAGGCTGATTAAGAACACATATCGACATATAACCAATATAGCACTGTCTGAATTGACGTCCCTTTACCGTATGACGGAGACCTTGATGCACATAATCTATGTCAAACATTCTTAAACTTACGCCAGAAATTGCACTCTCTGATAAGGTTTAGTATATAAGGCCCACCTCTTGACCACTTGTGAGTAAATGAAATGAACATTTATTTTAAAGGGCTCTAATGCCTGTGGCGCCTTGGTGCTGACATTTAAAAAGGAAAAAGTGGAAGATACAAGAACTACAGAAAGCCAGAGAGCTGGAATAACCAGACCTGAACCTATTGATTGAAGAGCAAAGTTTTTAGTGCTTTCCTAAAGGGAAGAAGGCCAGTGATTTTCTTTAAATGAGGAGTAAGAGTATTCCAGAGTTTGGCAGTGCATAAAATGAAACTTCTGCTGCCCCAGTGGGACCTTATAAATTTGAGAATGACCAAATTGGTTTTTTTAAACTTATTTTTATTATAATACTGCATTGTTAATCACAGAAATTGGTACATTTTACATTTACTAGTAATCTGCCCATGGGCCCTCGATAAGGATTACATTGCAATATGCATGGTGCACCAGGGTTTACTCACCCACTCATCATTTATGCCTACAGTCCACGTGCAGTAATTACAATAATAAGAATCATACAGTATGAAAGAAAACAAAAACCTATAACGTTGCACAGCAGTGACTGGTGATGGAATTCACTTTAAATATTGAGGTTACCAATCCATTAATTGTCCCTTTCGCGGGACCGGGCGACCGCCCATCATGTAGGGTAATTTGACCGGTGTGGGAGGGGTCCCCACTGCTTAGCAGTATCTGACTCTCCTGCGCACGGGTGTCCGAACTATCCCTTATCCCTGTATGTGGTAAAGAGGTGTTTGGTTGCGTTCTTTGTGTATTATCCGATTCGGACTCCAGTTGTGAGTCCGGTATTCGCAACCCTTCCAGCATGTGTCCCCCGTACTCTAAATCTCGCTCGGCATGTTCGTCTGTGGCTCTGTTTTTGGACGAATTTCTTCCGCCACCCCCCACTCCCGCATGTCTGACAGCCATGCATCAATTTTTGGAGAAAGTGTTTGAGTCCAGTGTATCGCAATGCGACATTTAGCCAATACTAGGCCTAAGAGGGTAAATTTGTGTCTGGTGTGTGTTCCATTATTTGGTGTCGAGAGTACCCCCAGAAGACAGTGTTTCACCGTCTGTTCTATCCGAACAGCTGTGGTGGCACAGAGTATCTGAATAACCTGATGCCAGTACCTTTGTAACCTGATACATGTCCAAGTCATATGCAGGAATGTGGCAGGGTCAGAGCTGCACTTGGGGCAGTGGGAAGGGCGCGCTGCGTTAAAGCGAGCTAGTCTCTGAGGGGTCAAATAAGTACGATGTAAGTAGTGGAACTGGGTAAGTTTAAACCTAGCATTACTCCTGTATGCTGGGAGTTGTAGTGCCTCAATACATCCCCTCCAGTGGGGTCCGAGTCCTGACACAATGATCTGTTTATAAATATAATAATTATAACCCACCAGTGGGCCTCCGATTGAAAACTGGTCCTGCAATTAAAGGAATCTCTGTGCTGCACATAAGCTTTGAAAAGTTCCAGCTTGCAGCCCCGCCAGTTCCTTTCCACGGGCGGTGCATCCTCCACGGCCGGACTGCTGTGTCGAGATATTAACAAGAGATGTCCTGAAGCTTAAGGACGCCACTCCACGGAGATTCGTTCACCATGAACTTTTATTTATCAAGACCAGCAGAATTCTCCGGTGAGTAATTGGGTTATAATTATTATATTATATAGGACTCGGACCCCACTGGAGGGGATGTATTGAGGCACTACAACTCCCAGCATACAGGAGTAATTACTCACCTGAGAACAGCATGTTAATTGGGATAAATGAGTTGTGGTGCGCAGCCGTGAACTGACTGTTTTCCCTATGATTAAGAGGCTGTGACTTCGAAACGCATCAGGGATTGAACTGTAACTCTGAAAGAAATCTGCTGGTCTTGATAAATAAAAGTTCATGGTGAACGAATCTCCATGGAGTGGCGTCCTTAAGCTTCAGGACATCTCTTGTTAATATCTCGACATGGCAGTCCGGCCGTGGAGGATGCACCGCCCGCGGAAAGGAACTTGTTGATATGGAAAGACAGCAACCTCCTAGATGAGGATGAATTGAAATATCTGACGGTAAACCATCCTAAGACAGCAACCATCTATTTTCTCCCAAAGATTCATAAGCACCCCACTAGACCACCAGGCAGAACGATCATCTCGGCGAAGGGGGCTTTACTAGAACCAATGGCAAATTACCTGGACATTTTTCTTTTACCATACGTCCTAAAATTAATATCATATCTCCAAGATACGGGGGATTTACTCAGACAGCTACAGGAAACTCCATGGGCATCTACTTACCATCTGGTAAGCATGGATGTAATATCATTGTACACAAATATCCGTAATGAGATAGGACTATTTGCCATTGAGTATTTTTTACAGGAGCGGAACATCCAATTCTCCAACCACAACAAAATGCTCTTGGAGATGATACGGATCTGCCTTATGGAAAATATTTTTATGTTTGGTGAGGAGATCTACCGCCAAGTAAAGGGGACGGCTATGGGCTTTTCATTCAGCCCAAGCTACGCCTGTTTGACAATGGGGTGGTGGGAGCGTAGCATTGCCTGGAATACAGAAAATGATCAATATGTTAACAAAGTAGTGAAATGGCTACGATACATTGATGATCTTATTATCATCTGGGATGGTACCAAACACGAATTTGCAGAATATTTTCAGCTTCTGGATAACACTGAGACTGGGCTTAAATTCACGTATACAATCAGCGACGAAAGAGTTACTTTTATGGATACAGAGGTTTACATCAGCCAAAATGAAATTCATACAACATTACATCGAAAGGTAACTGCTACTAATGCCGTCCTCCACGCTGAAAGCTATCACCAAAAAGTTTAATTAATAACATTCCATATGGTGAATTCTTGAGAGCGAGAAGGATATGCTCACAGGAATCAGAATGGCAAAAAAACAGTAGATTAATTGCTGACAGATTTAAAAGACGAAACTATAATAAAAAATTGGTTGCAGCATGTCAAGAAAAAACAGCAAAATTGGAACGATCAGTATTGATCACTAAAAAACCAAATTACCCTAACATGGATGTGACGAAACAGGAAATAAGGCTGATCACTACATATTCCACGGAGAATAAACAGATTAGAAATATACTAAGAAAAAACTGGAACATTCTAATTCTGGACCCCACAGTTGCCAAAATAGTGGGAGACAGTCCTAGTATGACATTTCGCAGAGCAACAAATTTAAAGGATGTGTTGGTACAAAGTCATTTCAGAAACAAAGCAAAACAGACAACGTGGTTACAAAGTATGGGATTTCGTAAATGTACCAGTTGCAAAGCATGTACCATTGCCAGAAATACGAAGAGAAATTGAAATGGCCAACAAAAAAATGTGGAAAATCAAACAAAGAATAACCTGTAAGAGTCAATTTGTGATCTATATAGTGGAGTGCCCCTGCCCGCTCAAATATGTGGGCAGCACTATATGTGATTTGAAGAAAAGGATATTAGAACATGTGAGGGCAACAGTGAACACTGATAGAAGCAATGCCATAGAAAGACATATGGGAAAAGAACATGGTGGGAATTGGAAATTGTTAACTTTCTATGCCGTGGAACAGGTGGAACAACAACTCCGCGGAGGAGATAGAGAAAAGATTTTGCGGCAAAAGGAATCTAGACATATACTTAACTTTTGAAACCTGACCCCAAGAGGGTTGAATCAAGATGAGGAGCTTCACTCACACTTATGATACATTTGTATGATGATTCAATGAGACTTGCAACTAATGAGACTGGTGTGCATCTATTGACATCAAAAGTGACATGAATATTAACCTCCCTTATTTGTTTTTAACTCTATATATGTTTTGATAAAACTTCCATTGTGCTTATGGCTGCAATGAATGAAGAGATATAATATATAATGCAAAGTGATGGTAAGGCATTAACTTACAATGAAGGATAATATGAGTTTAAATCACTGACAAAGATCGCAATAATTAAGAAAGGGTGGAACTGAAGAATCAGATGGGTATTTATGGGTGCACTATAAGCGTAAAAGAATGTAAATGCCCACTGGAGGGCAGCACTACTCTAGTAAGCAAGGGTACGATAATAATCATGGTAGCATTGAAATTAGTGATTTAATACCAAGGACACTTGGAAATTACTTTGCCATTCTCATTACTTAAAAATCAGGTGAAGTTCCTGTTTGAAAAGTGAATATTCCCCATCATATCGGCCGGATGCCAAGATTGAATGTGATAATACTGGAATGGGTTAAGAATGCTAAGAACAGTATTAAAGGAACAAGAGGGAATAGCTCAGTACGTTAAGATATGTTGATTGGAAAAAGATAACCAGGGTTCGAGCCCGTTAAATGACAGCAGTCAATGAGAACAACCCTTAAATGTTTGAATGAATAGAGTCATCCTAAATTCTCATATAGAAATCTCATTCACGAATATCAGCTTTTTCTTTTATATAAATATAACATATTGGTATTGATGTAAAGATCTAACATTTCATTTATCTGTGCCTTAACAAGAAATCATGCAAATGTTATGACATAATGTGAAATTGTTGCCATTATGTGATTTTAATTTAAATATGATACCAAGGTTAAACGACAACACGGAACTGCAAATACCAGAATGCAATAGTCGACCTTAACAGGAAGTTAGGTCATGATTGTTTAAATATAACCGAAAGAAAATGGCGCTCTGTGTTTGGTGATTGTTCCCCGTGAGCAAGGTCTCGGCTGAGACCGAAACACGTTGGGGTTGTGTGTTGGCAGCGTTTTTGAAAATTAAAAACACCCTGGAACCATCAATGGATGAAGTGATGATTTATAATTGCATTTAACTAAAAGGAGTTGCGAGTGCGGTGAGGAAATCCCTGTTCAAAGGGATACTGTGGCGAAAATTGTAGCGGGTTGGTCCTGCCGTACTCGATACGCACCACCAAAGAGCGCCCAGCAGTCAGGAAAAGTGGACTATGTGGAAAGAAATATATATATATATATATATATATATAATCCCAACACATTTTCGTCTGCAGGGAGCACGGACCTCAGCAGGGCGGTCATGGTGCTGGGGGCAGACAACCTCCATATACATCCAGCACACCTTCAATTCGAAGAAAAGAAGCACGCCCGACCAGAATCCAGGAAATTCAGCACTTTATTTCACAAAGCAACAGCTTTTCTAGTCCTTACGCGTTTCAGCTACATTGGTAGCCTTGATCACAGGTGAGCTGTATGGGTGAATTTGCGGCGTCTCAACGTGCTTTATACGCCTCTTTCAGACTACAACCTTGTTTACGTAGTCCTTACATCCTACACTTCCCAAAATGCACTTGGAATGTCAAGTCTCTCATTAATCTTTCAAACACACTGTTATTCATTTTCCTACTAGGTATTTTCACAGTGCAGTGTATAGCATAATGAGTCTATTCGAAGTGACAGATATTGCTCAAATCTTATACTGTCGCTCTTTCACAATTCAAGTGTGTACCTTCAATCCTGAAGTACGTAGTGAAGGACCAATGTACTTCACCCTTCCCTTGCCTTCGACGTTCCCCAGAACATTATTTTCGGCTGGTATTTCCGTGCCTTACTGTTAGGGACGTCCCAGCGCCATGACCGCCCTGCTGAGGTCCGTGCTCCCTGCAGACGAAAATGTGTTGGGATTGTTTAAAAGGAGCGGGACCCGCCTGGGAGCTCAAGTAAATTAAAGAAACTCTTGAGTGGGGAGCAGGGTGGTTCGATTAAGCAATAAACTAATAGAAATCTGGTATTTAATGGGGTGGAGTGTAAGAGTCAAAAAGACTCACAATCAATAATGCTTCATAAACTACCTCAGCAATACAAAGAGTCTCGGTACACTAGAATTAATCATCAGCTACTGCTACACAAATGGTTGTGGGAATTCATTTATAGCTTATTGATATTACAGCCAGGATGATTAGAGAGCTTATATCATCCTTTCAGGATTCAGTGCAGACCAGAAGATCAATGGCGTCATTATTTAATGAGTCACAGATGTCGCAGTGTAACTTTGGGCCTACTATTTTCAATAAACATTGCAAAAAAAGAAGAGATAAATGAGTACTATAGTCTTCCACCGATTAGTTGTGCTATTGTGATCTTCTTGCAAGAATGGGAGAGTATTGCCCACTTTAAGATACAAAAATATATAATTCTACACTTCAAAAATATCAATCTTAGCACTGGTACCAGTGTCTAAAATATGAAGACTGCAGCTTTGCACAATGTGTTTTAATATATATTTTTAAGATTTATTCTCACATAGATAGGTCACAGATGGGGCAAAATTGTCATTAGAGCTGGAAGGGTACTTTGAGGACTGAGTGTCTACAGAGCTCCTATCCAAGACCCTTGCCCAGGCATGGGTTACCTAGGCTGCAAGATCATACGGTTGGGTGATGTTACAGGCAGAAAAGCAAAGGTGAATACTGTTTAGAAGAAATAAACAAGCATTGGCATTGCCAACAGGTCCGGCTTATGAATGTACTGTCAAGCCAGACCTAAAAAACCATATGCGTTGTCTGCCCTCCTCCCATCTGTGCTGCTGCCTAGGAGAAATGCCATAAATTATCAAGTTATCTAAGACACTTTAACAGCATTGCAAGTCCACGTGTGTGATGCTAAAAGTTCAAGCTCAGGCAGCAAAATTATCACAGCTGTCTGAAGGGCAATCACTTTTTTCAGTGGAAGCAACACAACATCTGCCCAATCAAAACAGGTACTCCTGAGTCCCAACATGTGAGTGGAGCCAAAGCCCCTCTCCTGGTGATAAATAATTGTCAGGCGATGGCTGCACTGTCAAGCCAGAACATAAAAACCAACACAATGCTCAACTATCTCCTTTAATTTATTGAAATGTATAACTGAAGTGAATTAATATTTAATGTGTTACATGTATGGGTGATCTGAAGCTGATGGATGAAATGCTTACATAAAATTAATAATGGTTCAAGTGAAAATTATGAGACTTCCATCTAAACAAATTAGCTTAGCCTGTCTCTGCCCCCAGATGCCACTGTAATATTTTAAAATGTATTTCACTTACTTGCTATAAAAATAATTTCATATGAAAGGATACTTAATGTCAAGTTTATTCAAGATTACAGAGCTAGGTTTGTAGTGGCTGCATGATTTACTGTATTAAGGTTGACTTAATTTGAAGATATAAAACACTAAATCTAATATTCATTTATCAAACTAAACAGGAGGTTGTTGGTCATTTTTGTGTGCTAAAATGGCATTTATTAGAGTTGAACAGCATCAAGATGGCAGCAAAAGGGTTAGGTTTTGATTCTCAACTCAAGATATAATTGAAACTAAAAAAAAACTAGTCAATATACATGTTTGTGACGAATACCAGTGTCTTTAAAGGACTGGAGTTAGAGAAACTTGGCTTGGCATAAGTGCCCAATCTGAATTCAGTATTTTGCTTTGGTAATGGACCTTATCACACTGGAGGTGATCAAGAACTCAACACGGTCTAATCCACTGATTATTTTTTGTTGTGTTTCTGAAAAAGGCACCATGAGCTACACCTGCATGTTTTTAGAATAGTATGAGTCAATTGGCAATGTTCTAGCTTTAAGAGGACACAATTTCACACCCTCTGTTCTGATATGAAAAACCACAAACTTAAGAGATAAGTGATGTACTACAAAGATGTAAACAGAGCATCCCAGGATGGGTCAGGGGTTTCCTGAGCGGTGTTATTCAAATATAGACTCGTAAAGTTAGAATGTGCTCTGCCATCGGAAAGCTTACTCAGACAGGCCAACAGAGTAGGGCCTGTCGGAGTAATGACATCCGACTTCCTGCCGTGTTCATAGCGGATAGTCTGATGGGTTTTGTTTCTGTCAATCACCACTAGGAAAAACCTGCTGTACCAGACAGAAAAAAAAGAAATATGACTCCCACGCTTTGGGAGAAAACTCCCCGGTTGTGGAGGTCATTAGATTTTATTTTTCAGAAAACAAACTCCTGCTTTGTGAGTTCAGTTTTGAAAAATGAAAAAGTCCAGAGTGTAGCCACATGAAAGACTGCAGCTATGAACCAAACTTGCTCTGCCTTCAGATTAACCATGTTGGTGGTTACTCTGAGGGCACAGCGATCACCGTTGGGCCAGTAGTGATCTCTAAATATAACAGTTGGCAATCCATCAGGGTGGTGGACATAATGTCCTCTGCCACCCTAGCTGACAGTGGGCTGCCTGCTAAACTTTAAATCAAGCCCTTAGTGTGGAGGATGGTCTGCCACTACCCTTAGGGTGTCAGTGACTACAATGCATTTGGAAGATTCACCATGTTTTTGACTATGTATTGTCCTATAAAACACTAAATGGACTGTGATGCTCTGTCAAGAAGCAGTACTTGTGTTTCAAAATCCCAAAGTGTCCATGTGATCTTCCATTAAATAGTCGGGTAATTGATTGTCTGCAAAAAGGTATTTGCAAGATTTGATCATTAAAAAAAAATGCAACCCCTCACTCATTCTAAGTGGTATGCTCTTAAGCAAGCACCAACTTGGTGCTAAACATGCTCATCCAGATCTATTGGGAGTTTTTATGTCAAGATTTAAGGTGGAATTGAACTTTGATCTCAATCACAATCTATTAAATTTGCATTAGGTTACATAAAGCGTACTCATTTTATTAATGATAATATTGGACTCTATCCTGTACAAGTTGAAAATGAAAGGAGTGAGGGAATTAAGTAGTGATTTTGACACCTTCCTCACAAATCTGCTAAGTCTACATGTACCAGCCCTGATTTGATGACTAAATAATCCATGGGCTTTTCTCAGAACAATTGCATGATACCCTGTTTATATTATTGCTTATCCTTTATACACTCTTATTTTGAAACTATGGAAATTGCCCAACCTAACCTTTCCTATTATCCCTATTATGAAGTGTTAAAATCACTTGTACACAACATTGATGTATACATGCCACCAAACCACACCACACTGGTGAGGAACTGCAAACCATGTGTAACGGTGTCAATTAGAATCAGGAAACGTATAATAATTATAATTGATTTATTAGAGCTTACAATGCTCAGCTGCATACTCTTTCTAATTCTAGTCTTACCTAAACTGTAACTTCTTGGAAAAAACCCTCCTTACATTCCAAGAACATTCCCTCCTTTAGCATTCCATGTGACATCATCATCATATTTCTCCCCCTCTACCCCCTTTTTTTAAGGGAAAGTTAAAATTCAAAATTACAAAATTACAAAACACAATAATGAGAGAAAAAGAAAAAGAGAAAAAAACTCAGCAATGTTCAATTAATCCCTCAGGATTCCTCAAGACTCTTTCAGATTTTCTGGGCATTTGCTTATCTTGTTGAATATTCAATTGTACACCTTCCTGTTTAACACTTGGTTTGATCTTTTTGAAGAATGTCTTATTCCTTGTTATTGTTCTGTTGTCATTCTCCGCTGTTAATGCTGCTCCTAGAACTTTTATTTCCATTGGCATCGGGTGAATCTGCTTTTTGATTTCTTTATCTGTTGTTGACAAACTAATACCAAATCACCTATTTGATATTCCTGGCTTCAACATTTTCTTCCACTTTCTGCATAATATTTCATTTTATCCTTTGCCTCTTTGTCTTTTAGCAATATTTCTTTATGATGTTTCGGTGGATCTGCTGGCAGCTGTGGCAGTCGAGTTTGTCTTGGCTGACCAAACATTAAATCTGAAGGACATTTTCCAGTTGACGTATGTGGAGTATTCCCGTAATCTCACAAAACTTGACAACGCCTGATTTACTGATATATGCGACAGTCTCACTCTCTGCACGGCCTTCTTAATGGTGGCCATCAACCTTTCCACCATTCCATTAGCCTGGGCCACATTCTTCAATGTATAATTCCTAAATAATTCATGAATTTTGAAATTCGCCTCCACTAAATGGTGGTCCATTGTCTGTTTTCAAAACATTAGCTATTCCCCAAGTAAAAAATATTTCATCCAGAAATGGAAGTACTACTGAAGTTGATGTTGATGATACCACCTTTACAATAGGGAATTGTGAATACTCATCTATTATTGCTAACAGATAATGTCCCGAGTATAATGGCCCATAAAACTCCACTGCCACATTGGCCCATACAGCATTTGGCAATTCTGACAAGTGCAATTCTTTCACTCCTCTTTCTTTGGAAGTACATTGACATATATGACATGACTAAACCACTTCCTCTACTTGTCGATCCAGACTTGGAAACCATAACTTTTCTCTAAAGAAATTCTTTGTGGCAGAAATACCTCTGGGACTTTCATGTGCCAGGTCAATGACACATCGTTATAAACAGGCTGGAATGATTAATTTATTCCCTCTTAGAAGTATTCCAGATGAAGCCACTGTCAGCTCAGAATGTATGTTTTTAAATGCTAAGGTATCATGTTTCTTTATGTTTGATTTGGAACGGCTTGCACTAATTATTAGTCTCCAATTGTTCTCATGTATAATCATTATTACTTCTTGAATGGTGTCATCCATGCGCGTAGCCTCAATTTGCTCTTTCTCTGTAATAGTTCCTGGCACTGCTGATTTGGTTATGAAACAAATGTATTCCTCTGCCTCTAACCGTTGATCCACCTCTGACTTGAAAGGGTGTCTAGATAAATAATCTGCTGGATTATATTCCTTTCCAGGTTTGTGAATAATTCTAAAATATAATCCATTAATCTCATGCCCGATCTTTCAATTCTAGGTGGCATCTTTGTTTTTGGATTCCCAAAAATAGAAACAAAGGCTTGATGGTCTGTTATAATTACAAATGGCTTTCCATATATGAAATCGTGATAATGTTCACATGCCCAAACAACCGCCAAACTTTACTCTTCAGGCTGAGAGTATCTTTGTACCACATTAGACAGGCTCTTACTTACAAGAGACTACATATCTAGGAGCTTTGGTCCCAGGCTTATGCTGTACCAAAATTGCACCCAGTCCTATAGGGCTAGCATCCACCGCTAACTTCTTGCACAAATTTGGATCAAAATATTTTAGGTTTGTTCCCGTTGATATTTGTACTTTTATTTCCTTGAATGCGTGTTCACAATCACCACTCCAACAAAATGTTCGTCCCTTCTTCGTTAACTCCGTGAGTGGTGAGCTCAAAGTTGCAAAATTGTTAACATATCTTGCGCAATAACTAGCCATTCCTGCGAATGACCGCAACTCTGTCACATCCTTAGGTCTTTGTGTTGCATTAAGAGCTGTTACTTTAACTGGGTCTGGTTTAATTCCTTCATGAGAAAATATATGTCCATAAAATGTTAATTACGTTTATTATTTTTTTAGGTTCAGTGTCAGTCCAGCTTTCTGAAGCAGTTGAAATACTCCATCTAGGGCCTGGTCATGTTCCTCCGGTGTTTTGAAAAATACTAAAATATCATCATTATAGGTCATGCTATTTTGCACCGGCCTTATAATATTCTTTATAATTTCTTGAAAATTCTCAGCAGCTGAACATATTCCAAACTGTAATTGTTTGTACCTAAACAGTCCCATATGCGTAGAGAATGTTGTGATATATCTTGATTGACTATCAATTTCCAATTGATGATATCCTTTATATAAATCAAGCTTTGAAAAAACAACAGCCCCATTAATGTTACTGATCATATAATTTAAATGAGAACCTGGATATCTTTCCCTTTCAATGGCTGTATTTGGAATTCTCATATCAACACAGATCCTAATGTTTTCAGTGTCTTTTTTGGAACGATCACAATGGGCGACACCCAATGTTTTGGACCTGTTGCTTCTTCAATTATATCTTGTTCAAGTAATAACTTTATCTCTTTCTCTACTTTCGTCTGCATGTGAACTGGAACTCTCCTATGTGTTTGTGCCACTAGCTTCACTGTCTTTATCCTTTAGTTTGCCTAAATCATCAAACAACTCCGGATATTTTCTCTGAATTGGATGATCTGTTGACACATTGCAAGTCATTGCTAACAACACCATGAATTGAGCAGTCACATTGCTTAACAAACATGGTCCTGGAACTTCAACTTGTAAAACATGCATTTCTTCTTTACTAACTATATCTCCATATTTTAGTATTTCTTCGAATTTCCCTAAACAGGATGTTTAGCTCCCTATTGAAAACCACTAACATTTGAAGGGCTTAGGGGGGATTGATCACTCATTTTTGTATATTCTGTTATGCACATTATGTTACATGTCGCTCCACTATCGAGATCAAATGGAACGTTTTGAGAAAATACCATTAGATCAACTGACGTGGTCTTCTGGATGTTTTCTTTCTTTATCATATTAAGCTGCTGAACTTCACTTTCTTCTTGCATTATATATAGTCTCTCACACTGCTCAAGTTCCTCCTCAGAATCTCAATTCCTTCCATTTGCCTTACATATTTTGTGCTCCCAGTCTTTTTTTTCATCTAAGCTAATTTGCTTGTTTCCACTTTCTTTCCTCTTCCAAATTTCTCTACTCTTTCTTAAATCTGCTTACACTTGCAAAATGATTGTATCTTCTGCATTCCTTGCACTGCTGTCCTATCGCCGGGCAGGAGCGCTGATGTGGAAGTTGAAATCCACACCTATAACACAATCTCTTTTCTTTGTACTGTACTTCTAACTTTTTCACACTATTCATTTACCCCGATAATTGTCTTACTTGTTCTATGGTTTTCATTCTTCCTTCTTCCATGTTTGTGGCATGTTTCGGAGCTTGCATTTCTGTCCTGGCCATATGTAAAATTTCTTGTAAGTCATATTTTTTCTAGAAACTTTTTCCTGAACTTCACTGAGTTGCAACCTTGTATCGCTCTCAGCCTTATTGCCTCTTCATTACTAAATCTGTTGAATTCACAGAATGTCACCAATTTGTTTAATCTTGTGACAAAATCATCCATTGTTTCATTTTCTCTTTGACATGTCATATTGAAATTGTATCTTTCAAAATCTAGGTTTCTTTGAGGGTCAAACTTAATGTTCAAGCATTTCATAAGCCCTTTGTATGTATTTCGCTCTTGTTCTGGAAACGTAATTATTAAATCTTCCACATCATCTCCGACAAGATTAAGTAACAAATAATTTGCTTGCTGATTAGTATAATTTTTGCATGTTGACTTCAGAAAATGTTCAAACCTTCTTCTCTACGTTTCCCACCTCTGAGCAACATTTTGTCAAATCAAAAGGTAATGGTCTCCTAAAAATTGTACTTGAGACCTTTCCAGCAACATCTTCCTCATTGTACATATTCATGTTAACTGTTACTTCATTACTTGTATTTTCAACTGACATGAATGTCGTTACTCTTAATATATATTTTCCACTGTACTTTCACTTTAATTTTTCTTGTTCTGCTTCCTTCTTTTCTCGCCCGACTCTAAAATGGTCTTTGTATTCTTTTATCAAAAGAAATAAATGTATAAGCCTGACTTTAAAATGGCTGCTGATGTTTGTGCAGGACTTCACAATGTTACAATGCACTGTACATATTGTATTTATTATCTGGTTTACTATAATCCAATATGCGCTCCGTGCTCTACTTTTGTCCTTTGCTGCCTCTGTTTATTGAGTCACGCGCTTGTTTGCGCTCATTTAAACACTGCCTGACTTTAAGTTGGCGCGCAACATGTCAGCTTTGCACTCCGTGCATGCGCACAGTACGCAGCTGCTCCTCTCCTCACAGGATTGCCTGATACTGATCGTGTCTGTGTGCCACTCACCTCTTGCTTTGTTTTTTTTTTTCTCAGCAGCGTGGGTGTGCGCATCCACTCTTCACAGCAATATCGAAACCAGCACGACTACCGGGCGGCCTGAGGCAGTTCCTTTTAACAGTAAATTAAAAACTCCACTTCGTTGTCTTTGTTGTTTGGCTCAAATTAGGTCTCTGTTTTGAGTTCTTCTCTTCATTGCCATTGTAACGGTGTCAATTATAATTGGGACACATATAATAATTATAATTGATTTATTAGAGCTTACAATTCTCAGCTACATACTCTTTCTAATTCTAGTCTGAACTGAACTGTAACTTCTTGGAAAAAACCTTCCTTCCATTTCAAGAACATTCTCTCCAATACCATTTCATGTGACATCATAGTGTCACTACACATCACATCATCACGCCATGAGTGGCAAATTGTGGTATTACTAGAGCACACCTAACCTAGAAGCCTCTTACACTTCTTGAGATTGATGGGTATAACACCGGACCTACTCTGTGAAATACCTTGCAGGTGCTGAGTATAGGAAACATATTAATTAGTTCATAAGGAAAGGAATCGTCAACATTAGCAAAATTGTGCAATCTTAATGAATCATGTGTTGTTGTATTAAACAATGAAATCGCACTGTTTAAGAGGGTAGGTGTTCATTGTACATTGAATCTCCTTTTGTGCAGCTTAAATGGGGTGGAATCATGTTCTACTGGTAGAGTATATCTAGCACAAAAAAAGGCTTTATTAGGGATTGCATACACCCTCTTGTATAATATGAGAGGGGAGGACTGCTTTTTGAATGGTATTGAGTACATCCCACACCAAAGTGAGCTACATATAGGGTTGTATATATCCTTTATCATATTGCATTAGTTAGATGGGAACATGCTCCTATATATAGGATTAATCCAATCTTACCAATAACTTCTAGTGTGGTACGAGTCGGAAAAAGGAAAAAAGCCTCTAAGGACTGTTTTTGTGCAGGAAGGCGCCCCTTCCTGCACACAAACAATCCTGCCTGCAACACAGGCACTCTTTCACCATGGTGCAAGGGTGCTTCCGTTGGCACTAGGCAGCATATAGTGCATCAGTGCAGTGAGAGAGCGGGAATGTGCCATAGTTTGGTAAATATTGTTCATTCCTGCCCTCTCCATTTGGCACAGCGGAGCAGGTTGTCTTGCTGGGTTGCACTGCATCCAATATTGATAAATCTGGCCTTGGGTGTTCTCCTCTTGGCTTGTAGAACAGTTGAAAAAACTGAGCAACACATTTTATTGTTTGCTTGTTATATTTAATTTATCTTTTCATGTTGCAAAATATATTTTACATCATGTTTGCTTGTTATATGGAATATGTGTACTCCGAAATAAAGTAAATTAAAAAAAAATGCCTACATATACATTTGTTTTGTGCCTTTCATCCAATGTGAAAATCCTCGATAAAGGAATGCAAAGGAGTAACATACCTAAATTTAAGAAATTATGTTTTCCTCTGCACATTCCATTTTCACATTGAAAGTGATGGAGCAGGGGAAACAAAATATTTTTTGTACCCTTTGAAGTTAATGACCCCATAACGATTAATGATACTAACCGTTTGAAACGCATGAACTAATCAACAAATGCACCTTTTATTAAACATTACACGTGGGCAACTTGCTGGCATTGCAAAATCTAATTTATTTACAAATGTAAAGCAAAATAACATGAGTATTGTGATTTGAGTAGTAAATAGAGTAAATTGCATGATTTGTGTTGCGTAGTAAAAATTGCACAGTGGCAAAGAATGCAGATGGTAAGTAAAATGGCTTTAAATGTCGCTACTGCTAGGTAATACCTAACACGGGTCTTTAGAATGGCGGGTGGTAAACAGAAAGGCTTATTTTCCATGTTTTAATTTCTGTTGTGTTTGTTCTTATATTAGTTTTGTTCGGGCCTGCTAGGCCGTGCTTCGAAAATGGCCGCTGGAAAGGACGAGTTTGCGTGTGCTGAATAAAATGGCCCCTGCGCATGAGCAGAGTGAATGCTCCAGTCACGTGTATGCGGCCTGTGCCCGGAGTGAGAGATGTCAAGGCCGGTTTGACCTACAATGTGGATCGTGCCAAGAGTTCAGCATATATGCATGGGAACGGATGAGAGAATCGAGCGACAGGGGATGAACTAATATGTGACCATCGGAGCTTGTTACAAAATAGAGTAACAAATTGGACTACCTTTGGACATTGTTGATCATGAGACTTAATGTATGCGTTATTGTCCCCAAACCGGTTCGAACAAGGAGGGCGATGAGGTGACCATCACCACCCCTCCAATGGACCAATTAGCGTGATTTCTGCCCCTAAAAATTGCAACTTTAAGTGTAGCGAGTCAGAGAATAGGGTATAAGAGAGTCTGCTCTTACGTTGTCGGTAGTTGAATTCGCTTCTTCTATCCTGATGCTGCGAGAGACTCTGTCATTTTGGACTTCGAACTTTGACTGGGGAAGGAACGAGACCATTGCGGGAGTTGCCCAGGAGGAGATTGCATCCGAGGAGGTTATCGGGACAGTCAGTCAGTTTTGGGAGTCCCATCCTGTGACCTGCGGTTCATCTTTCTTTCCTGGTGAACCATTCTTGTCATCGCCCTATGGCCAAGGGTAATGAGTATTTTCCGTCTCTATTCTTAATCTTTAACCTAAATGCTTACTGATATAATAAATGTATTTGCCTAATTATGAACTTTACTTATTTGCTTAAAGAATTTAGTTAAAATTATATGCTAACTCTAAATGAGTCTGTGGTTCTTTAAATAAAATTGTGATTAATAAATGTTAAAGGTTTTAATTGTGATTGAGCTGGACTTAATCGCCATCAACTGATTCTACTAGTTGGTCCAACGACCGAATAGCGGAATACCTTGATGTTTAGAACCGACAGGATCCGAAGTTAATGTATATAATGTATAGGTTATAATTCTGTCAAATCAATAAGGTATCCCGTTTGTCCAGCAACTAATTTTTCCTTAGCGTTTGATCCAGAAAATTGAATGACTGTATGTATGCGGTGTCATGGGCCCCACTGACATAAGTTTCAAGTGATCAAGGTTGTGTAGGTGTTTTTCTGGATTAGTGTCATAAGGAAAAATGTATATTAGCCGCGCTGGATCAGATTTCTTGGTAGCAGAGTTATGGTTACTATAGATTAGTTTGGTGATTATTGATTATCGATTTTTTTTCATGTCTAACACTCTATGTTGAGTTTGTATTACGTTATGTGTAAGTCAGAATTTTGAAGCTTCCGGGAAGTAGGAAGTGGACACGTGTGGCAAAAGAAGTCACATGGAATTGTGCATTGTCTGATTTCAAATTTGGTGATAACACAAGACTGTGTTATGTTAGGGAAATTTCACGTATGAATTGCATTTCAGTGAAATAGCAACAGGTTTTCTTGTGAAACTTTGGCCTTAATTCTCAGGAGCAGTTTAGTCTCCACATGTGTTTTATCCCCAGAGAAACGGGTATACCTCTTGCTTGAGAGAAGGGTAAGGTAGAGAGAAGTGCTACACTTATCGAACGAAACAGTAATCTTGTAGGTGGGAATAAACTATCTCTTTTGTTTAGAGAAACAGACAATGGTAATGTGTTTTACGTTGTAACTAATCGATTTAGTTGAAAAGAAAAGTTAAGAAAAGTGCTGATAATTTTTGTAAAGGAGGGGTCAGTAGAAGCAGGAGTAGAGCTGACGTCAACAAAAACCGCGCTGGTATTGGCCAGTTGTGGAAGAACGAAGAGTTTCCTGATTGGTGCGTTAGTGTGAGACGCGCTGGAATAGGTTAGTGTGAGAGTGACGTAGAGCTTTCTGATTGGTGCGTTGGTGAGAGACGCGCTGGGATAGGTCAGAATAGCCGAGCAGTAGAAAGAACCGATTGGTGAAGAATTGTGTGAAATAGCTTCGGAAAAACAACAGTGAAATATGGCTTATTACAATGAACGTGATAGAGAGAAACCGTCATGGTTTGCGAAGCTTAAAAATCTTTTTAAGAAAGATAAAAAGGTTGTGACTAGGGAAGGAGAAGTACTTACTCCACCGAAAACACCAGCATCTTATATGATGGTGAAATATGGCTATCATACTTGTATTTGGTTGGAAAATTGGGCGAAATATACCAAAGACGATGGAGTATTGGCGTTTCCGGAAAATGGTTCGTTTAGCATAGCTGTACTTCGAAATTTGAGAGAAAAAATGATGAGACTTGAACCGAGACCTAGACCGACACAGTTTGAAGCCTTAGGTGAATGGGAAGATGAGATGTATGAAAGGGAAAGATACAGAGGTGCAAAGAATTATAATTTTATTCATGGGAGAGTATGGGGTGTGAGTCATGAAGACAGGATGAGACGATGGCGGTATGCTAATATGACGGATGAAGAATTTACAGGGAAAAAGTGTACGGAGAAAAAGAAGCATGCAGTACCAGAGAAATATGGGTATGGAGTTAGCGACACAGAGGATGAGTTGCTGGAGGACATTTTAAATAAAAGACCCCCTCCATATCAACAGGATTCTGTGGTGGTGACACCAAATGCATCGCCAATGGGAACTGAAATAAATCAAAGCCCTGAACAAATTTCTGAAATAAATAGTCCATTTAATAGACCATAAACACCACAGACTGTGAAACATGATAATGGTAATACGGCCGAACTAGCCAGAACCACAAGAGAGTTGAATGAAAAGATAAGAGAACTGACGAAGAATATGGAAGCTGTGACTGTGCCAGTAACTATAGGGCCAGTAATCCCAGTATTTGAAAATCAAAAGATAGACGAACATTCCTTAGTAATTCCATTAAATTCTAGTATGCAAAAAGCAAGAGAAGGGATAATTCCAGAAAATAGAGAGACAAAAGATTCTGTTGGTCCATTTATGTCACGTCCACCTGTAAATTTGACAATTAACGAGAGTCCGATAAATAAGATTCCTATAGAAGCCGAGTCAGCAACTGAAACCCCGGAGAAAAGTGTAAACAGGGTAGAATTAACTAAAACCCCTGTGGGTCCGACTGCCGAGGAATTAAATGATTGGGTGAGAAGCTTGCAGAAAAAAGATGCCGAACCACAACCTTTGGATGTGGTCAGATTAAAGATAGATATGGAGGAATTGATT
The DNA here is from genome assembly GCA_963921515.1 of Calotriton arnoldi. Taxonomy (NCBI): domain Eukaryota; kingdom Metazoa; phylum Chordata; class Amphibia; order Caudata; family Salamandridae; genus Calotriton; species Calotriton arnoldi. The sequence goes on from CAWUFW010009394.1 coordinate 190,472, forward strand.
CTAGGGACTATTGGTACAGATCGATTGAAGTCCTATCAAGATGATGAATTAATGTTTATGTGTAAAAGCATCACTTGGAGAGCTAGGAACTTGCATGAAAAATTGGAAGAGACAGCGAACGAACTAGAAGTAAATTTTGGAAAAATGAGAGGATTGCAGAAACCGTACAGGGTAGATTTTAGTGAAAAGGACATAGAAAATCTGAACACTTCAGGACGACTAACACAGATAAAAGAACTAATTGTTTTACTGAGAAAATGGGGAGATGTAGACAAGTGGAGAAGTAGGTGGATAAGGAGAAAAGAGGGAACAACTGATAAAGCATCATTGGCTTTTCCAGTAAAAGAAAAAGAACCAACGGTAGTAGAATGTCTAATGAGAGAAATTCCAGGAGGAGGTTATGTACACGTCCCATGGTCCAGACAAGATATATTGTCATTTACAAATGATTTTCCAAGATTGAGAGAAAAGCCTGTAGAATGGTATAAACAGGTATTGTGGGAAGATCTGGATGGATTGTTTGAGATTGTTGTTCCTGCGGATTTATGGACAGAGTGTAAAATTACAATTGACTGGCCGAAGGAAGAATATCCTAGGGATGAAAAAACAGGAGCCCCAAGTTCAGAAGTAATGAGAAAATATGAACAGACAATTACATTCCAGAAAAATAAGATTCCATCAAAAGAAACGGACTGGGTAAAGATTGATAGAACAACTCAGGAGAATAAAGAATCTGTACATGCTTATTATGAAAGGTTGCTTTTGGCTTTTAAACAGTATAGTGGATACGAGAATTTGAGTGAAAAAGACATGTCATTTTGTGTATCGATTTGTGTATGGTTTGAGACCTGAGATAAGTGAAATGATTAAGCAGCATATGTTATGTTGGCAGACTAGCACAGTAGAAGAGGTACTACGGTATGCAAAATATTGCAGTGATGATATTGAGTGCAGACAGCGTAAACTCAAGGAAAAGGCAATGTGGGCACAAATAAAGGTTGCAGAAAAGCAAGAAGCTCAGATGAATAATCAGTCTAGTGACACAGGACAGACCAAGTCCAAACCGAATATTGGTAAGGGAAAAGGCCAGATGAGTATAGAAGAAGCTAAAAAGAAATGGCCATGTCATAATTGCGGAAAATTAGGGCACTGGAGAAACGAGTGTAAATTACCTCTGAGAGTTAATACCGAGAATCAACCATTAAATCCACAGGTGCAGAATGAGGTGAGTTACCAACAGCCGCAACAGCCGAAGGTAGTTACTCAACAGTGTCAGGTGCCGCAACCACCTCTTCCAAAGAGTGTAAATCCTCAAAGATACAGTACAGAGGCAGGATTCTACGGAGGAGAGCAGGTAACAAAATTGCTGCGCGCAGCTGCTGTTTCACAATATTGGTTACGGCAGGATGGAGATGAATCGGATGAAAGCTTATGACGGTGCCTAGGAGAGGAAGAAGAGTGCGTGCTTGGCGCAACTCTAGAGGTAGATCAGTCAGGTCCATTTGTGGATGGAAAGGTGAATGGTGTAAATGTTACATTCCTTGTGGACACTGGTGCTACCCGTTCTACTGTTAGATCAGTGGAAATTCCAAATCTTCCTCTCTCAGGAGAATACATCCAAGTTGTAGGTGTTTCAAACAGGCAAATTAAAACCCCTCTTACAAAACCAGTAGAGGTGGAAATTGGTCCATTCAAAGACATGCACCGCTTTGTGGTGTGTGATTGTAGTCCTGTAAATTTATTATGACGCGATCTGATTTGTAAAATGAATTGTACCATCTACTGTACTCCAGATGGTATTGCTTTCCAGACACCAGATGATGATGTTCTGTATAAAATGACAATGGCAGAACTAGAACCAGGAATGTATGATATGTTTCCTGTGTTCGATGCAGAGAAAATCCCTACTGAATTGAAAGAAACAGTCAGGTCTGATGTATGGGATTTCACAGGTGAAGATATTGGACTAATGAAAGAAGTTGATCCTATAAAAATTACTGTAAAAGAAGGAACGAATTACCCAAATACCCCGCAGTACAAACTGACGCCAGAAATTATTGAAGGAATAACACCTGTAATTAATAAGATGATTGAGCAAGGAATTTTGAGAGAAATAATGAGCAGTCCATGTAATTCCCCTATAATGGGATTGAAAAAGCCAAATGGAACATATAGAATAGTACAGGATTTGAGAAAAGTGAACAAAATTGTTATTCCTTGCTGCCCAATTGTGCCAAACCCTGCTGTAATACTGTATCAAATCCCTCATGCAGAATGGTACACAGTTATTGATTTGTGCCATGCATTTTTCTCTATTCCATTGCACCCTGACAGCCAGCCATTATTTGCATTTTGGTTTGGAGAGCGTATTTTGGCATGGTGTTGAATTCCTCAAGGGTATACTGAAAGTCCTTCTATTTTTAATCAAATTCTGAAGAAATCCTTAGAAAATTTGAAAATGCCTGAAAAATCTGTGATGGTCCAATATATTGTTGACCTCTTGGTGGCATCAAAGACCAGAGAAGCATGTGTTACGGACGCAATTGCCTTACTGAATCATTTGGCAGAAGGAGGACACAAGGTGTCCCCATCAAAACTGCAATTCTGTCAACAGGAAGTACAGTACTTAGGTCATAAGATTGAGAAAGGGATAAGAAAAGTGACAACAGAAAGAATAAGGATTATTAAAGGAATGAGAGCCCCAATGACACAAAGAGAGGTGAGAATGTTCCTTGGAATGGTTGGTTATTGCCGACAGTGGATAAGTGGATTTTCATTGATTGCAAAACCTTTACAGCGATTGACAAAGAGGGATGTTAAAGATCCGATTGCACTGGATGAGGAGGAAATGAAGGCTTTCGAGGAACTGAGAACAAGTTTGTGTGAAGCACCAGCATTGGGAATGCCTGATTATGAGAAAGAATTTGAGCTGTATTGTAGTGAGAGAGACGGATGTGCACTTTCAGTATTAGTGCAGAGGCATGGAAGAATGAAACGACCAATAGCTTATTTTTCAGCTGTTTTAGACCAGGTAGCAGAAGCGTTGCCTGGATGTCTGAAAGCAGTAGCTGCTACTTGTGTGAGTCTGGAACAGAGTGAAGGCATTGTGATGGGATATCCTTTGAGAGTATATGTCCCACATTCAGTTGAAATCCTTCTGACCAGAACAAAAACACAATTCATGACACTTTGGGGTCGATTCCGATTCGGGCCGGAAATTTCTCCGACCGAGCCGGACCCGGAGAGATTTCCGACCGAATCGGACCCGTGCAGTCCGACCGAACGAGTACGATGCGTCCGTATGCTATCGGACTCGAGTCGGTCGGACTCCCATTGAAGTCAATGGGAGCCGGTCGTACAACGCGTACGCGGGCTCCCATTGACTCAATGGGTGCGATTCGGACAAGTGCGCTCCCTACAGCGGGTACGCGGCGAAGCGATTCGCGCCGTGACACGCACAGGTAGGGGACCCATGGGTCCCCCTGTGTGCGACTCGCGCGGCTACGCGCACAGGGGGTCCGACACGGACCCCCAAAGTACGGTTCCGACAGCTCTTTCGAGCCGGAGTGCGCGGCTCGGTCGGACTCGCTCGCGGCGCGCATCGTACTTACCCGGCCGGGGAACGTCTCCATTGCGCGGTGCGAGTCGAGTCCGAGCGAGTCGGTCGGTGTGGTTCGAGCCGGGAACGAGTCGGTCGGAGCGGTCGGGACGCCCGGACGAGTCGGTCGGCGAATTCGCATCGTACTCGCTCGGCCGGACCCGCGTACGATTCGGTCGGGAAACAGGGCTCCGGATCGGATCCGGTAAAGCCGAATCCGATTCGGAGCCCTACCGGCCGAGATCGGAATCGGCCCCATAGTCGGCTGACTAGGTATGAAAAGGTGATCTTGGGTGCAGACAATGTAACCATTGTAAGATGCACGAGTGTGAATCCTTCCACCTTACTGCCACATGCAGTAAATGCAGAAGTCAAAGATGAGGTTGATCATAACTGTTTGGATGTGGTTGAATTTTGCACAAAGCCCCGCCCTGATATCAGAGATGAACCTCTAAAAGAGTCAAATTATGTGATGTTTGTGGACGGATCATGCCTGAGGACAAATGAAGGAGTTTTAAGTGCTGCGTATGCTGTATGTACGGTGGCAACCATAATGGAAGCATCCTGTTTGAGAGGAATACGTTCAGCCCAAGTTGCTGAGCTGATTGCTCTGATTCGAGCGTGCAAACTGGGAAGGAATTTCCGAATTACTGTGATCACGGATAGCCAGTATGGCTTCGGAGTGGTCCATGATTTCGGACAGATCTGGTCCCAGAGGGGATTCCTGACTTCCTCAGGGTCTCCTATTAGGAATGGTGAGTTTGTGAAGAAGTTGCTTGAGGCGGTACAGCTGCCTAAACAGATTGCGGTGGTAAAATGCACTGCTCACAAAAATGGAACTGATTACATTGCAGTAGGTAACAATTTTGCTGATGAATTAGCTCAATATTGTGCCAGAAATATGACCTCAATGAATCGGAGAAGGGAAAAAGAAAATGTTTCATGTCCCTTGCTGTTTACTAACTCAGTTGAAACATGGGAAGAGGTGAAACAATTGCAGGAAGAGGCAAGTGATGGGGGAAAAAGACGTTTGGATAAAATCAGGTTGCAGACGGAGAGAGGAAGATGAAGTTTGAGTTTACAGGGATGAAAGACCAGTTATGCCTGATAGCATGATCTCTAACATGGCACGGATATACCATGGACAGGCACACATAGGTAGAGATGCCATGATCAGACTTTTCAAACAGACCTGGTACAACCCAAAGTTTAGGGCTATAGCTGAAAGCCTTTGCCAAAGATGCCTTATATGCCAACAGATAAATCCTGGAAGGAAGACAGTAGTGAGTTTGGGAACAATTGGACGTGAAGGAGGTCCTTTTACTAGAATGCGATTAGATTTTATTGAAATGCCCCCGAGTAACAGATTGAGGTATGTCCTGGTGGTCATCTGTTTGTTTTCTCGTTGGGTGGAGGCCTATCCGACAAGAAGGAATGATGGAGTTACTGTAGCTAAGCTCCTACTGAGAGAATTCATTCCTAGATATGGCTTTCCAGTAACGATAGAAACAGATAGAGGAACGCATTTCCAGAATGAAATTATCCAACTAATATGTGAAGTACTAGACATTCAACAAAAGCTGCATTGTGCCTACAGACCAGAGGCTTCTGGAGTGGTAGAGCAAGTAAATGGTACAATAAAGAATAGGTTAGGGAAAATGTGTCAAGCCACAGGACTCAAATGGCCCGATGCCTTACCATTGGTGCTGATGAGCATAAGAAGCATACCTGACAGAAAAACAGGTCTGAGTCCTCATGAGATAATAATGGGATGAGCAATGAGACAAGCATACGTACCTGTCAACAAACTGCTGACTATAACTGATGATCTCATACTGGACTATTGCAAAGGATTGGCTGATGTGGTGCATTCTGTGTTTCATCAGGTTGGGCCGGATGCGACCACTCTTGAGAGAAAACCAGCTCATGATCTGAGTCCAGGAGACTGGGTCCGCATAAAAGTTCACAGAAGAAGAAATTGCTTGGTTCCACGCTGGGACAAGCCACGTCAAGTGATTCTGGTGACAACAACTGCAGTAAAGTGTGCAGGTGTGAAAAATTGGATTCATGCCAGCCATACTATCAGAGTTCCAGATCCTGAAGCTCGACCTGTAAGTCGACATCTGGAAATATCAGATACCAGTTCGGCATCTGAAGCAGAGACTGAAACAATCAGAGTTCCAGATCCTGAAGCTCGACCTGTAAGTCGACATCTGGAAATATCAGGTACCAGTTCGGCATCTGAAGAAGAAACTGAAACAATCAGAGTTCCAGATCCTGAAGATCGACCTGTAAGTCGACATCTGGAAATATCAGATACCAGTTCGGCATCTGAAGCAGACCAACCTGAATCCAGTGAAAGACAAACAGAAGAATTCGAAAAACAAAGAACTGATATTGAAACAGGAGAAACTGAACCAATAGACAGTGATGGTGAACAGCCAAGTACAAGCTTTGGGGAAATTCCTCCAGAAATTATAGAAATAACTCACGAAAATTTGAATTTAGAAAAAGAGACAGAGATCATAAAGTTCAAGGTTAAAGAAAGTGAAGTGAGATCTGAGACAGAATCTGAAGAAAGTGAAGAAGAAATAAGACAAAGAATAGGACCAAGAAAGAGAACTTGGAGAGCGGAACGAGGTGAAAAGGAAAACGAACTGAAAAGGCCAAAAAAAGGAGACAATTGGCCCAACGAGATTAAAAGACTGAGATATAAGCTAATAAATTTGAACAAAGACAATGCAGAACAAATAAATGAAATAACAAGTCAGAAAAGACAAAGAAAAACAAAAGAAAGACAGTTGCAGAGACCCAAAAGAGTGAAAAGACCTAACCTGAAATACAAGTCACCTGAATGGGTATACATAGCACAGCCTGACATTGAAGAAGTGGATAGCAGTCACGAAAACCCAGACAAAGACTGAGAACAAGTGGGTGAGAGTGAACTGCGCAAATCCTGAAGAGGAGAAAAGAAAACCGGACTAGACACACAAACTGATAAAGTCAAAGAAAAATGTCTGAAAGATCGAAAGGTGCTCCAAAAGCAGTTGATTCCAGTCAACACTTAAAGAAAGGGTAAAACGGCAAAAAGTCATTTTGAGGTGTGGAAACACATTTTCTGTACATATATTTAGATTATATTTCAACATGGTAGACACTGAGAATAGAAGATCTAGATGTGAGTTTTTCCGTAGATGGTGTAAGATGTGTTTCTATTGTACAGGTTTACTAATGCTTATTTGGTTCATTTTAGCAATAATAATTTCACTTAGATTAGTTGTAGAAAATACATCTGCAATCATGAATGACACGAATAGTGACAAGAAATCTAACAAAGAACACTGCAACACTGATAGATAGTACTGAATTTCATAGGGATAAATCAATAACCGATTTCTCCAAGAATGTCTTCACAAAACTTTTGTATGAATATGTAGAAACAATGGATGTTAGAGATTGTTATATATGTATGCCGTTACATGCGTCTGTAACAGAAGGTGTGAAGTATCATCACCTTCCTTTGACGTATGGAATAACTTGTAGTGTTTTAGCTAGCTTATTTATAGAACAGGTAAATTAGAGTATTACTACACTGACACAGATGCTGTTTTTGCTAAAGTTCCTGTAGTCCCTGAACTAAATAAGGTGAAATTTGCAAAGATGTTTGGAGAATTTTTCTTAGAAACAAAAGAATTAACATTAGAATATGCATTTAGACATAATCTTACTTGTGGGTTAAGAAAGGAAGAAAAGGTTTTCTTAGACATGGTAGTAGACAGAAGGGTTAAGTTTCAAAGAAAGGCAACAGGAGAAAAGACAAAAACCCCACCTTGGGCGTTTGAAGAAGGAAGTTATGACAAAGGCGAAACAAATGCAGCTATGGTTCTAGATTGGCCCCAACGGGGAAAATTGTGTATTAGTAGAGATAACACTTTGTATGATAACTATTTCGTGGGTTCTAGTGAGTGCCGAGATACATATAAAATTTTAGGGGGATGGGGATTCAAAGGAGGAAAAGATCCAGTATTTCCAGGGATCTATTATATTTGCGGAAATAGAGCCTATTATAGGTTGCCGGAACATTGGTACGGAACATGCTATCAAGGCCTGGTCTTTCCAAAGATTTTTCATGTGGAAAGAGGAACGAAAGGAATTCACGAGATAGGTAAACCATTAACCCGTAGAAGGGAGAGCTTCTCAGAAATAATAGGTGACATATTTAGAGCATTGATACCAGCAGTGGGTATATCTTTGAATGCATACAAAATTCGGAAATTGTCTACAGTAGTAGATCGTTTATCAACTAATACTGCTGGAGGGTTCTTGATGGTAAATACCGAAATGGTTGCCATGAGAGCTATGGTAATGCAAAATCGACTTGCCCTTGACATTCTTTTGGCAAAAGAGGGTGGAGTCTGTGGAATGCTGAAGGTACAACATTGTTGCACTTACATTCCAGACAAAAGTCAGAATATACAGAAGTATATAAAGAACATTACTGATTTACATAAAGATATTGCCCCACTGGAGGTTGAAGGTTCTTGGGAGAAACTTGGTAAGGGTTTTTCCTCAATAAAGAAATGGTTCACCGAAATAGGTAGTTCTCTAATTGGGAAAATACTAATTCCAGTGAACTTAGTAGTAGTGATAATATTAATATTGAGATTAGCATATGTGTGTGTTAAAAGGAGAAAAAGAGAAAATAAAGCAAAAAGAGAAAATGAGAAAAATAAGGAAAGAGAACGGGAGATGGGAGAGATCGAATTGGAAGAGTTTAAAGAGAACATGTACAAAAGATCTAAAAGTCAAGATGAAAAGAACACAATTGTCTAAAATAACAAATGCAAGTGGACAAGAAACATTTTTCTCATAAATTTTGTAGGGATAGGTTTTAGTGGTGATGTTAAAAACCACCAAAGGGGGGAATTGATGGAGCAGGGGAAACAAAATATTTTTCGTACCCCTTTGAAGTTAATGGCCCCATAACGATTAATGATACTAACCATTTGAAACGCATGAACTAATCAACAAATGCACCTTTTATTAAACATTACACGTGGGCAACTTGCTGGCATTGCAAAATCTAATTTATTTAATATGAAGCAAAATAACATGAGTATTGTGATTTGAGTAGTAAATAGAGTAAATTGCATGATTTGTGTTGCATAGTAAAAATTGCACAGTGGCAAAGAATGCAGATGGTAAGTAAAATGGCTTTAAATGTCGCTTCTGCTAGGTAATACCTAACACGGGTCTTTAGAATGGCGGGTGGTAAACAGAAAGGCTTATTTTCCATGTTTTAATTTCTGTTGTGTTTGTTCTTATATTAGTTTCGTTCGGGCCTACTAGGCCGTGCTTCAAAAATGGCCGCTGGAAAGGACGAGTTTGCGTGTGCTGAATAAAATAGCCCCTGCGCATGAGCAGAGTGAATGCTCCAGTCACATGTATGCGGCCTGTGCCCGGAGTGAGAGATGTCAAGGCCGGTTTGACCTACAATGTGGATCGTGCCAAGAGTTCAGCATATATGCATGGGAACGGATGAGAGAATCGAGCGACAGGGGATGAACTAATTTGTGACCATCGGAGTTTGTTACAAAATAGATTAACAAATTGGACTACCTTTGTACATTGTTGATCATGAGACTTAATGTATGCGTTATTGTCCCCAAACCGGTTCGAACAAGGAGGGCGATGAGGTGACCATCACCACCCCTCCAATGGACCAATTAGCGTGATTTCTGCCCCTAAAGATTGCAACTTTAAGTGTAGCGAGTCAGAGAATAGGGTATAAGAGAGTCTGCTCTTACGTTGTCCGTGGTTGAATTCGCTTCTTCTATCCTGATGCTGCGAGAGACTCTGTCATTTTGGACTTCGAACTTTGACTGGGGAAGGAACGAGACCGTTGCGGGAGTTGCCCGGGAGGAGATTGCGTCCGAGGAGGTTAGCGGGACAGTCAGTCAGTTTTGGGAGTCCCATCCTGTGACCTGGGGTTCATCTTTCTTTCCTGGTGAACCATTCTTGTCATCGCCCTATGGCCAAGGGTAATGAGTATTTTCCGTCTCTATTCTTAATCTTTTACCTAAATGCTTACTGATATAATAAATGTATTTGCCTAATTATGAACTTTACTTATTTGCTTAAAGAATTTAGATAAAATTATATGCTAACTCTAAATGAGTCTGTGGTTCTTTAAATAAAATTGTGATTAATAAATGTTATAGGTTTTAATTGTGTTTGAGCTGGACTTAATCGCCATCAACTGATTCTACTAGTTGGTCCATCGACCGAATAGTGGAATACCTTGATGTTTAGAACCGACAGGATCCGAAGTTAATGTATATAATGTATAGGTTATAATTCTGTCAAATCAATAAGGTATCCCATTTGTCCAGCAACTCATTTTTCCTTAGCGTTTGATCCAGAAAATTGAATGAATGTATGTATGCGGTGTTATGGGCCCCACCAACATAAGTTTCAAGTGATCAAGTTTGTGTAGGTGTTTTTCTGGATTAGTGTCATAAGGAAAAATTTATATTAGCCGCGCTGGATCAAAAGCTAATCCGTGAGATTCTTTTTTCAAAAGGGAGAATGTGCAAAGCATTTGAGGCTAACCCAGCATCAGCCAGATGATTGAAAACATTAACTCAGCATCACCACAAAGCAAATTTCGGTTCAACACTGTTGCTATCAAGTCACCACTTCTTTCCTGGCATCTATGAGTTGAACTGGGAGGGGTAAGGTGTGAACTTATTTTTCTCCCTGCTCATGCAGGAAGCCTCATTCATGAGCTAGCAAAAACGATCACATGTTCCATTCCGTATACTGTTCAAATGTAGTGGTGACAATGTGTAGCAGCAATCTACACAAAGATAACTGGTGTAGTTTTAAGGAAATGGAGATCAGGGAGAAAGGAGAGTAAACAATTCTCGTTTTCCTCAGTTCTCCATTGAAAGACCATCTCTTTTTGTTGAGCGTCTGGAACAAGAGGCAGCTTAGCAGGTATGCCTGATTTGCTGAGGAGCCAAGGTCCTATGGGGAAGCCTGGGTGGTTTCTCCATATAGGCATAGCAACTTTGTTGTAATTGGGTAGGAAGGCAAATATTTTGGAGTATGAGGACAGCTGGGCAAAGAGATCATCTCTCACTTCATTACAAACCTATGTCTACTATCTGACACCCTTATCACAACAAAAAATGTCGCAATATTTCTCTTTTAGCACTCAATTTACAAATAAAGCACACAGGCATGCAGCTTGTTACACACTTTGGTACTACAAAGGATAGGGGTGGGAAGCACAAATAAGCTATATTTTACGCCTGTCTTCTGAGCAGCAGTAATAATCCAATATAAAAGGGGGGAATAGCGGCCATCTCAAAATTAATTAAAGTCCAAGTACTTTAGTTTACCTCTAATTCTCAGCCACGGTCTAAGGTCACCAGTAAAATGAGCAACAGACATACCAGTGCCACCATGTACAAGGCACCAAGTAGCAGCTGCCACCAATCTAAAGTGGTGGGCGGCGTGGAGGTGGGGGGGGGGAGTTAGGGGAATAATAATAAATTAAAAAAAACTTCCCGGCTGCTGCAAGCTCCCCGGTGTTCCTCTCTTCCCAGAAGTCCATGAGCCACACATTACAGGCTCCCCACCCAATCCAGATGCTGCTCTCATGCTATACCAAGCATGAGAGAAGCGCTGGGATTGTCCTGAGCGGGCTGGTCTGACACTCGCTCAGGCACAGGGAGCCTGTGCATTATCTTCACACAGCTGTGCAACACAGCTGGGTTGAAGAAATCTAATTGCACATGTCGGTTTGGCCGTCCTAAGACGGCCAGCCAAACCAACATGTGCACTTACAGTGCCCAATTCTCCTCCTCCCTGCCATGGCCTGGCCCCGTCCTTGACTCGCATCGACTCAGTAGTCAGGGAAAAATAAAATGATAAAAAAATTGTTTTATCATCATTTTAATTTTCATCTGCTGATCTGAGCAGGAGGGTAACTCTTCTCCGACATTATTAAGGAGCCGCGCCTGAAGGCACCACTTGACCCACCTAGTGCCACAACGAGTTCAGACAACACAATAAAATATAGTAATAGCAGAAAAAAATACTGATGAGAAAAGTTATGAATAAACAATTGCAATCTAAATTTACCATCATTGTATTTATTAGGTTCTGAAACAATACACATTCACATCCTCTTGAATACAGTACATTTGGCACAGTAATAATGTTTACAATGTAATAACACTAATGAATGGCAAGAGATTTAAAATACATCCATAAGAAAAACAAATCCTGTACAAATAAAGCCTCACAATACAAAACCAAAATGAATACATTTTATAGCTAACCAGACCTATTTTGCACATAATTTAAAAAGAGGTAATTTTTAGCCTTTTTGGAGAGAATACATTTTTAGACATATGAAGGAACTGTATTTCCACTCAACAGAATAATCCATAATTTAAGAAAACACAATAAGAGTGATGCTTACTTTTTGGCATGTTGCACTCATTTTACTGAAAGAAAAGTCAATACAATAAATGCAACAGTGTACTAATCTGTGTTTTGTATTTTTTTTAAACATCTCTTTCAAAACGAACGCTGATTGTAGCAGACAGGTGTGCTAATCTAAGACAGAGTGAGAAGATCAGTTTGCTTGCATTGAAGAAATATCTACTCCTACACTACTTAGCAGTTGTATGTTAAAATATTGCGTTCAGTATTATCGACCTGCATTTATATCTACTCCCGAATATTGACTAACAAAGTAAGTACTCCTACATTAGGATAGATTTACTATTATTAAATCCAGTGGTTAATTTGTTAAAAAATAAGTGCTGGGGCTCTCGTCAACAGGCAGCTTGCACCAGAGCATTTCTCCTGTTAGCGCTGCCTAAAACAGAACCAACTACTGGGGATAGGATGTGGCGTAATGGCTAGAGCTGCCGACTTTGGAGCTAGGGAACCAGGTTCCAGTCTCTGCATCGGCTCAACATCCTGTGATTCTGGGCAAGCCACTTAATTGACCCGTAAGTAGATGTGTCCTTAACTGGTGCTCATGAAAAGTGCCGGTGTTGATGATTAAGTGCCGGTGCCGAACACCGGAAACCACAGGGTCAAATTAAGCACTGATTAAATCTACAATACTTACCTTAACAATATGTTAGAAGTGGATAGCGTGTGGTCAATGTAAGGGCAAGTCGATTTTAAAAAACTCAATATTTTGATAGAGAAATTACAGGACCTGATTCACAAAGCTTTTTCTGCAAGTAGGTGTGTCTTGCTTTCCTCCAATTGTGAATCACTTTTGAATTTTTGAGACCGGATTTAAAAAGCTTTTACTGCAAGCAGTTGTCTTTTACTCCTCTCTTGGCAATGAATTACTACTAAATTCCCAAGCCTGAATCACAAGGCATTTTCTGTGAGTGTAGCTGGCTTACTGCAGTTTTTGGTGTGACTTACTCATGAATTTCCAGGAGCAAGACATGCTTAGCCCAGACCTAATTCACCAATACTTTTTTCTGTAAGTTTGAATGTATTACGCTAGAAAATTCAGGAGTAAGTGATACCTGAAACAAAAGAAAAAGACAAAAACTGGCAGATAAAGCAGTGTGAATGGGTCCCAAAATGAAGGCAAAAGAAAATGCGACAATAGGTGCAGTGTCCTCCGTTCTGGCACAGAGGGATCTCATGTTAGCAATCAAGCCCACTGGGCACCGTACTTACATATGTGCTGTAGAACGTACAGCATCTTTTCACCATCTCTACACTTCACTACATTCGAATTAGTGACCTACACACCTGCACAAAAACCTCTCCTGCTAGATGAATAGCAACACACAACACAGCTGTAGGCCTTCCAACCCCACCTATTCAACTATGAAAAAGGGCACTTAACAAGTTCTTGCCCAGACGGGCAAAGCAAACTACTCCAGAGTAATGAAAAAAGAGCTAGCCTGTAGTGACACATCAAACACATTTTTTGTTTTTAAGAAATCTAGGGGCAGTATTAGCATTTTGCCTTTAGAAATATGAGATGATGCAGCCATTAAGAATTTCCTGTCCTTGTACTTAATTCCAGGCGCTAGATTCCCCCCCCCTCCGCCCATCCTCAATTTACAAAGTTATTGATGATAAATAATACGAATCTATGGTCTAATCCGTTACACACCACTTGTACTGCAACAGACAACTGAACTGATACACTATGTAAAATATTTCATATTTTAAACCATCATATTAATATATAATAATTACACCTGAGTTATTAAACAAAAAAGTGGAACTGTTTATCTGCAATAGACTCAAGGGGCCACTGGGTCCTGGGCACTGGACTGTGACAAATGTACTTGTTCCTTGTGAACAACATTGCCCCTAAATGCCAAATGACCTAGATGCTAACCTTGCCCACCCCATGCCCACCCGCCTGCAATATGCAAATGCGCTTCCCTCCATTATGGTTACCATTTAACAGCTTTAATAGAACTATACAAGATCTGGGATAGCTTAATATATTGTATACACCTTTCATAACAAAATGAAAATCCAATCCATTTTTCTGACAGCAAATCTTTAACCAATACATATACAGAGTATTGCACATGGACATTTATTGTAAGTATTCTGTGACAGACTTAACTTTTAGAATGTGCCTGAACATGCAGCAGATGACACCTCGATAATCAATGTACCCCACAGGCTTTGCAGCAACACTATGTACAAAGTCTCACCTGTACAAAGGCTGAAGAGGTGCCTCGAAGCACCACTTTCGCATATATATTTTTTGGGGGGCAGCAGGGAGTTCATGTGCATCGCTGAGATGAACCCCCAAAACTGCCCAAGATTCAGTCCAGTAAAATCTATCTTATATGACCTCAGCAATACATATACACAGACAAACACCGAGTACTCTCTGAAGAAAAGTACATAACACTGTTAGCATGTCTACAAGAGGTAACTTCACATTAGTAATATCGTCTGTATCTAGTTACCGCTTCTGTTAATACATATAAAGAAAAAATGCATTTACATCTTTTAAGAATGTCAGTTTTTAACTTTTGATCTTCAGTCTTCCAACATAAGTTCACAGAATGCCACAAGGATATCCCTCGCCTCATAATATTCGGATAACATAGATTTCATTTTTAGATCTCCCACATCTAAAAGACAGTAGTACTAAGAGTCTGTACAAGTGTGCAAATGGAACACACCACAGGGACAAATAAATAGAATAATTATGGAGTGTATTTAAAACTAAAAACCTAACAGGAACCCAAAATAGTCATTTTAAAAAAATACAATGTAACAGCATATTAAAATCAATGGCTTTGTTTGTTTTAGGCTTACTTTGCTAAAGTATCCTTGCACAGGGTATCCATCTTGTCTACAAAACATGTGAAGGAAAGCCCAGCCACAACACAGAAGTGTCTGCTTTTGGAGCGTCAATTCACTATAACATCTTAGCCCTTTACAAGCAGCCTCTAGAATAGTCAATGGCTTCTTTCTTCTACAATTAGATAAAACGATTGTGTTGCCGCGTCACCATCATATAAAGAAATAAAGAAATATTTGGCCCATTGCATCACGGCACGAATGCCCCCATGTTGTCCAGCAAATACTTCAGTAACCTCCCCCTTGTAGTCACTGGTGAGGTGTACAGACCATGCTACTCTGACCCATAGATAGGACGCCGATTCTGCCAAAACTCCCCACCTGCTTAAGGGTGACCTTCTTTGTGTGCTAAGTTCACACTGCCTCTCCCACGCGGGTGCTAGAGCACAACTGGTGTGGGCCATAAGCATTACACCCCATCAAGGGTTCTCAACTCCTTGCCTACGTAGCTGACCTTTATTGAAAACATGCGCTGAAGAAATGTACCTTCTCCATTTTATCCACGAGTGTTGTAATGAAAAAACGAACAATAATAAATAATAATTTAAAACCATTCCTTTCGAAAGCCCAGCTTCTTTTTCTTCAAGTTGTTAAGAGACTCAGACAAAGAGAGAACTTCAGTAAGAGATCTTCGAGCTGGAATAAAATCATGAGTCCTACAATAACACAGCAGTGTGCCACATCTACAGCTTTTTTTTTTTTTACATATATGAGTTTTCATTGTTCTTTAAAACAGGAGTCAAACTTGCTCCAAGATCCACAAACGAAAGAAAACAACAATAAATAGATCATTTAAATGGAGAGGCAGGTTCAAAGTAGGAGAAGTTGATCTCAGTCCACTGAACCTCAGTAATGTTAAATCATTTTTCAAGAAGCGGTCTTTTCAGCCTTTGCTTTCAGCCGTCGCTGGTGGAATCATGGAAGCTGCTCCTCCCCAAAATACGAGAACCCCTTGAATTCTTCTTGGTTGATCTGCTTGACAATGGTGTCATCCACAAGTGTTAACACTGGCTCTTCCCGAGTAAAATCTTGATCAAAGTTATTAACATCCCTTTTTGTTTTCTGAAAAGAAAAAAAAATAATAGGGAAATGCATGATTAGGAGTCTCGAAATATGTTCAAATGTCAAAGGTTTCACAAGGACTTCAGTATTGGCTATTGCAAAACAGATCACAGTTCTGTAGCTAAGCACTGCCAATGTTAGTGACACTCATGACAGAAGATAAGTTCTAATACCCTTGTTTAGTTAGGTTTCCAACAGCCAAATTCTAACTCCACCCAATTTTCAATATAAGGATAAGTGGCAAATGGAGTAGGCAGGAGCAGGACCACTTAATATTCCAAAGTGTTTTCACAAAATGTAGAGTAGTATTTGGCAAAAATATCATGCATGTAGTCTATTTGTTAAACTGTCAGCATGACCCTGGAACAATTTTCAAAAAATGGCATTGTAATATGTATGACAAACAAGTAAATTTTTCTCATAAAAAATCAAGCGTTTTTAAAAATATTTCTTTAGTTGTAATCTGTTTTGTAAAAGTTTATAATTTGGTCACAATTATTGCCCATACCTGAAAATTGGGATACCACATCCACTCAAAATTGTATTTTTGAAATAACATTGTTGAAGTTGTTTTGAGTCTTTGTTGGGATAAAATGCATTGCTGCAAATTTACATGATTCACAAACTTATCTGATCAGCCATATGCGTGTCTGTACAGGATAATATTAAGGTCAAAGGTCCCTACATTTTGCCAAGCTTATGGTACAGTGCTGTTGCTTTTCACATCTTTAATAAAATCAGAGGATAAAGACCGTAAAGCAGCACACATGGTATATAGATAATAAGTACAACAATTGGCAAGCAGATCGTCTCCTGTTCCAAACATCTCCCGTGTACACAGTGAATACTTTAAATCTATTTTAAAATAATTTCATACAGTAACTAGGTGATACATTATTTAAAAACTACTATTCACTAACAAACAGCATTAAATGCTAAAAGAGAGTGTGTTTCTAAAGAGATATTTTGTTCATCAACCAATTAAATTACACTTCTCAACTTGTACTGAGAAATTTGCAGCCAGACCAAAATATGCAGCCTTCAATTTGGCATTGGGCACCTTAATTTTGAGAATGTGTACATAATGCTCTAGTCTACATTGATGTAAGAATAAAAGAGACATATAATCAACCGTCACTCATAATGTGTTGGTACTGAACATCTATCATTCATATGAGTTTTGAAAGTGATAATACATGAGCTCTAGTCACATAAGATACAGACCAAAATAAGAATGTGTGGCTGTGATGAATGCCACAATCAGCAACTATTACAGAGCAATGCCATTACTTAATTAGTAATAATAATAATAATAATTCAATAATTAAAGTGGCCCAAAGTTTTTTTTAGGAGCCTGCCGCTGGCACTACCAAAGGCCAGGGCTGCTGAATACTAAGGATGCCTCACCTTGATTCCACCTCATTCCTCTTTCTTCCACCACCATATAGTTTGTTTCTGTTTCTTGCTATCTTTTCTGGTTTTCTTGCTTTTACCGTGGGTCAATGTTTGATGATGAAAAATAAGCCTAGGTCGCCATAAGTGAGTGCATGTGTCCAGCATCTGCAACCACCAGCACAGACTATAAACTGGCAATGACCGAGAAAGATAGAAATTGGATACAGACAGAACTCTCACACCAATCATCTTCACAGGTTTTTTGTACACACATTTTCTGCAGATGTTACTTCCTCAGATTTGTTTAGAACATGTTTGTCCCTAATCGACAAACAGTCCTTTCGCATGTGAGTCTGATGAATTCAGTAAAGTGTTTTGAATTTACCAGAGCTCTCAAGTTATGTATAAATGAGATAGTCTAAAAGTTTAAACCAGATTAATTGAGACGCCAACTAAAACATTTTGGCTAGGAAAGCAAGTGACTGTTCTGATTAGCTTTTGGAGTCAATTTCAAGACACAAAGCATATCTAAGCGAAAATGGAGCTCCATTTACTGTCATGAAGTTGAGTCCTGCATGGCTGGAATTCTACTCAAGGTAACTCCAGATTTAGGTAAGAATGATGTAGAAGTCCCTCCCCGCAAGGTGCATGCTCTGGTGAATGGTGTGACCAACTACATAAGTGGCTATCACTGTGAGGACTGTAAACTGTGGTTCACCAGATACATGATGAGCGTGTCAGAAGACTGTTTTAGCCAGAATGTTCTGTGAGACAGTGTCTACAGATGATGGAAGCATGCATGGTCACCACTGTATGGCCATCGAACCTGAGGATGGATCGTAGCACAGGGTACTCCTCCAACTAATCCAGCATTGGTGCCGTCTCCATGTACTGCTGTGATGCCAGTTTTAGATTAAGGGCTTAGGAGGGGCGTCGCTTACACGCCGAACAAAATGCGACGGATCCTTGATCTCCGGTGCAACACGGAGCTTCTTCATTGAAAAAAGCCACTTCCAGCTTGCATACAACCCACTTGGACATGCCACCGGATTTACCTGAAATTATGACTCATGTACGTCTTGTTGGTGCCCCTCCAGAAGCCCCCTTCATGCTCCGTTGCCATGGCAGGGAGTTCACTGATATAAGAGCAGCTGCCATTTTGACAGCACGCCGCCGTGGCGTTCATACACTCATGCCCCGCTGACGAAAAACCGTTCCTCAAGTTCAAATGCAACTAATTTGAGCATGCCCTCGGGCTTCTCTGAACCTCATATTTGATCCATTCTTGCGGTAGCGTTAATTTACCTGGTGCTGCGGGGGTTATCTATGATAAATCATGAGTGGCTGCCAGTTTGTCAGTGTGACGCTTGTGGTAAAGCATAATTTTACGCTTTATGTTTTGCTTCATTCTTTCTTTTAAAGTTTCCGTAGGAGTGCATCATAATTCTAAGTAGTTTGTACTCACATGTATCCTGTGTGACTAATTTAGGACTAAAAGAGTTCATGTTCGGATGTCAGAGTATTTCTCTGTTCTACAAGTATATTTCATGTATGTTAGATATGTAACTGACTTCTTTGACCCTCTCATTGACACCTAAAGTATTACATGTCCTGAAACGTGTACGTGAAATGATCTAACATTACCATTGTAATAATAACTTAGTATTGGTTATTCAGGGTGTCGATAATTATGATGCAACGTGCTTTACAAGTCACAAAGAAGCTGTATCGCAACCTGTGTGATGTTAAGTTAGCCTAATGGTAGGCCTGAAAATCGTTAACTCGCTTCTTGGCTAGAGTTTAATTTTGCTTTTGCTTGCAGTGTGAAATGTTGCATGCATTTGTGTTCCCACTGCAGGTTGACGAGACATTGTTAGTTTAGAGAAGGGCCTATTGTTTAGTCAATAGCTAGGCCTGGGAAGGAATGCAATAACAAAGAAGGGATGAATTCTCGTGGGAGACCGAAAGTCTACCGTGTGAAGCAGGAGGTGTAGAAAGGAGACAATGAAGGCCACTGGGATAATGGAAAGTTACTCAAAGGGTTGTAAGAGGTGCCTGTACTGGATGGTTACTTTTTGTACTACTGAAACTAGGATCAGCTGATACTTCATTTGCAGACGCTTCGAGGTACAGATCTCTCTTCATGAATGTGTCTTTAGGCTACATGTCCATATTTAGAGTTGCCTCTTAGGAGGACTCTTACGGCTGCCACCTTTTAGGCTTCCCTTCTGAATCTTGCTCAGTTTAGATTCCTCCTTTTACGTAGTGTAGGGATAGTGTAGGGAATTAGGAATTGTCTCCTTTTTTGAAAGCTTGATGCAATCTAATTTAAATTTTTGCCTTTTAATAACCTATGTGGCAATAACTGAGTTGGTAGTTTTCTTTTAGTTATATAGGGTGAATCGGTTCCACAGATTTGGCTTCATTCTATATTCTCTGCATTTTTATACTATCATGTTAAGAGTGATATAACTGAATCTGTTTAAAAATTTACAATAAACCGACTAACCAGAATCCAATTTTGGACCTGAGTTCCTAAGAAATTTCTGTCTTGGAGTTCTTGATTTGGGAAATTCCTTACCTTACATGCTGCTTAAAAAGAACCATCGACCAAAATTTGAGGAGATACATTTCCACGCTAGCAGATGGTAGCTACAGAGGATGATTCTGCACTTGAAGTAAGGAGCAAGATCTAGGTTAGTTCTAGGGCCTGACGATAGTGTCCCCTGCGTGGAACCGAAATGTGAGAGGAGGAGAATGAACGGAGCTCAGGCGGCGTACAGAGAAACCAGTGGTGGAGAGGAAGCGAGTATCAATAGGGTGATGAGAGTGTTGGAAGTTCGATTGTGGTGAAGAGTCGGCTGCAGAATGTCTGGTAGAGATGTTGTGAGAGTCGTGTGAATGTGGTGATAAGTTGTTGAAGTGGTTATTGGGTCCGACGTGGCCTAAGAACCTGGGGATATATAGTAAGGTGTAGAAGACACTGTGTTGTATTTATCTGCTGTGTTTTGTGGAGGGTTTGGTGTGAGACGTCGTCGACTGCCCAAATTGAAACAAGGAACTTTGTGTGCATGGGACGATTGTGAATAGTGTGGCGGACCTTTTTGTGCAGAAAAGAAACTACACTGATTCAGGTGATACCCTGCTGGTCCAGGTTTCATTCATGAGTGTGCGTTCTTCGAATAATTGACATCTATCGATTCTTTTAAAGGAAGCAGACAATTGTTGTTTAAGAAAACAATAGGTTGGATCGGGAATTGGAATTGTACTATTGCGGGAACTCGGACGTTTTACAATTTGAAGGCGAGTTATTCATATTACAAAAGAAATGAAGTGTTTTAAAACGATTAGAGAGATGTTTAGAGGAGATGTGTCTGTTCTGACTAGAGTGGGGGGAAAAGGCTTGTCTGGAGGATACGCCCACTCACTTTATGGCAGTGAATGTAGGGCTCCACACTATTATTTGGCTTACAAATTGGCACAAGATCACCGAAAAAGAGGACGTATTGGTATTTCCATGCTACGGTACCTTCAATCTGAGAATAATTGACCATTTGAGGGGAATGTTGTACACACTAAAACCTTTACCTGGACCCACACAGTCTGAAGCACTTGATGCATGGATGAGGACCGCACATGCTAAACAGAGGGAGTGCTATCAGGAAAAGATTTTTAAAAAGCGATGCATGCATACCAGGAAGCACAGTGGGATGAGAAGCAAAAGAGATGGAGAGTAGACTCGATTCAATGAGTGAGATTGTGTGTCGCATTGGTGACAGATGAGGCAAAGGAGGAGGATGATGGAAAGATAGAGCAGAAGGGTAAAGGGGAGGAGGACATTGACAGTGATGTTGAGGATGGCTTGTTGGATTGGTTGTTAGCTGAGCACCCACCCCCATACAGTTCATCGTATCCAGGAAGGTGGGGAAGTTCTAATGGCGCCAATGAAGCTGCGAGTGCCCCGGCACTAGTGGCCACCAACCCGAATGTTGTAGGGACTCTATCTACAGGGAAAGCCTAGATTGTGGGACTGGGTGGAACTCCGACCGGAGTTCTAGGAAGCCTCTACACACTGTGATCCTGGGCTTGCTTCGAGAATCCCGGATGCCCTGACTGTACCTGTCACTATTGGCCCTATCATTCCTGTATACGACCCGAGTCCTGTTGGGAAATGGGGTCAAGGAATGCCCATGGCGCCTGAGGGGGAGCATCACGAGAAGGAATGGACCGTCCTCACACCAGATTTGCTCCTTTGACTCCAATGAATGCAAGCACTCCTTGCGCCGCTACTGAGGATTCGTCCGTAGTTCAAGTTGGGCCGGGACTCGTTAGGCCGCTTTCAGAGATGACAGGGGTGGATTCACCTACATGGGAGACTCTACCTAGAGTGCGTAATAGCACGCCCAGACACAAGATTAATACACGGAAGACAACTGAGAACCAGAGTATGTTTGATGTTTTGGATCAAGAGAAATGGTTGAAGAAGTGTAGTGGATTTGGTGGATGTGCTTAAGCTGAAAACTGAATTAGACACCATGATCAGTGGGATCTTAGAGCTCAATTGAATAGATTCATATCAGCTGAATTAGTTGTTGTTTATGAGTAAGGATGTTACTGGAAGGGCGATGGAAGCACATGGACAATTGTCCGAATTGACTACTAAATTTGAAGTCGATATAGAAAGAACAAAGGCACTGCAAAAAAATCCTCGGCCTGAGTACAGTGATCAAGACCTGGAGAATTTGAGGATGCCAGGACTTAAAAAGCAAATTCGGGAGCTCATATTATGCATCTGAGTTTGGAGTTCCTTAGAGAAGTGGGAGGAAAGATGAGTGAAGAGAAAAGCTACAAAGAAAAGGGGAGGGAGTGTTCATTCATTTCCTTTACGAGAGGTACCGAGCGGAGGATAAGTACATGTGCCCTGGAGTAGGGGTGATCTTGTCACTTTTACAAATGAGTTCCCGAGATTGAGAGAGAAGCCAGTGGAATGTTGTAAGCAAGTTGATCATTTTGTAAAAATATTGAAGGTGTTGTGGATTGATATTAACACATAGTTTGAAATTGTGGTCCCAAGCGACCTATGGTCAGCATGTAAGATAGCTATAGAATAGCCTGATGGTGAACCTGAAAGAGATCCGGTGACTCATGGTCAGTCTCCTGTGAAGATGAAGAAATACGATCAGGTGATCACATGGTTAAAAGCTAAGGTGGCTCCACAGGATGTGGACTGGGTTAAGATAGACAGAACCATCCAGGAATCCAAAAAGACAGTGCATGCCTACTATGAGCGGTTATTGCAGGCTTTTAAACGTTAAACAGTACAGTGGAATTGATACTCTAGAACCAAAGGATATGGGACAGTTTGTGTCTAAGTTTGAGACTAGGTTGCGAACTGAAACCAGTTTAATGATTCAGCAACATTTGATATGTTCGCAAAATAAGTCAGTTGATGAGATTTTGCGTTATGCCAAATATTGTAGCAATAAAATTGAGGCGAGGCATAAGAAGATGAAGGAGAATGTTGATTTTGGTACAAATGAAGGCTGCGCAGAGGGGAGGTAAGGGACAGACATATAGCAGAAACATGGCCCCTATGTCAGGAAAGTACCCGCAAGGAGTACAGGTGCCCCAGGGGGGAAGAGTGCAGGGCCAAGGAAGAGGCAGGAGTGGTCCGATCGACCCTAAGACAGAGATAGACATTGCGACCCTTAAGAAAACCAGCCAGTCTCACTATTGCAACAGGGTGGGGCATTGGAAGTGCGAATGTCGTTTGAATCCTACAAACCAAGATCAGAGAGGGGGATCTAACCAAATCCAGGGTAACTTCGTACCATCACAATACATGGCTCAGCCAAGATCTCAGAATATGGGAGGAACACAGGGACCTGTAATGCAGCTGCCTATGCTGTCTTTACTGTCACAGGGGTGGTGGAGGCTGCCTGTTTCCAAGGAGTATTCTCCGCACAGGTAGCTGAACCGACTACCTTGCCAAGTTAAGAATGATATATCTGAATCTGTTTCAAAATTCACAATAAATGTCTGGCCAGCATCCAGTTGTGGACCTGAATTCCTGAGAAATGTCTGTCTTGGAGTTCTTGAGTTGGGAAATTCTTTACCTCTCATGCTGCTTAAAAAGAACCATTGACCAAAATTTGAGCAGATAAATTTCCACTCTAGCACTCGCACTACAGTTTTGGCATATTCACATACTTTCCTCACACTGAATGCTTTTATGAATGGACAAACCCCACAAATATTGCACTCTCAGTGTAAATGTCCACCTTTAAGCTGTTTTTATTATCAAAGGAAATGCTGTGAATCTCTTTTGCCTCTCCTTGCCCATGTGCTTCACAGAATACTTTGTATTTGCAGTCCAACATTTTGGGTAATTCACCTGCCTGGAATTTGACAATGTGAATCTACTTTCCATTTACCTGTCAGGCGCATAGGTTAATTTGCTACTTTTTCCATACTGCTTTCCGCTTTTAGTGATTTCTGTACTGCAATCTACTACCTCATATTCCGCTTGAGTCATTATTTCTGTTTATGGGCAGGATAAAAACCTTTCAGAAGGTTACTCCTCATACTATTCAAATTCATTACATTAAGATGGCTAGCATCCTTGCAACTGCTAAGGCCACCTCCTCTAGCACAAAGTCTAAAAGGGCAAAAAATGATCCTCCATTATCTATCATGTAGTCCCATAATCACATTTTAGACACTATCCTGGGTGAGGTGAGGGGCTTAAAACCTTTCATTTGTGCTACTAATGAAAAACTTCAACAAATTGAGGACCGCTGGATAATTAAGGAGGGTATAATGATCAAAATAGAGCAACGTGCTAGCAATCATCAAGATGTTGGCACTAAAATTCCTTTTCTTGAACAAGAAACCCTAATACTCAAACTGCAAACAGAGGATCTTGAAAACAGAAATAGACGGAATAACCTTTGCTTATACGGACTGCCCTTCTTGGATTCCTGAAGAAATTCTCCCTGATTTTCTTGGACTTCCAAATACTCCTCCTGTTAATATTCAATGAGCACACCGGCTGGGTCGTCATCATTCTCACTCTTCCAAATCTAGAGGAATCAATATGCCATTTCTGGAATTCACTGACCTTCTCCTTGTCTTCAAAGCCGCTAAGGAAAAATGTCATCTTGTCTGGTCCAGCCACAACTTATTATCTCAAGATATTTCTAATGTAACTAATACCAGAAGAAAGATGTTCCTTGCCCTTCAACCTCAAATGAGATAGCTGAATATCCACTTTGGCATCCTTCACCCAGGCTTATGCAAAATTTCCTATGAAGGCACCTCAAGATTATTTGACGATCCTGCTAAATTAAAAACGTTTCTTCAAACTCTCTCACCTCATACTATGGACACTAATGTTCAACAATCTTAAGAACTTTGATTTGCACCTGTTTTC
Organism: Calotriton arnoldi; assembly: GCA_963921515.1. Taxonomy (NCBI): domain Eukaryota; kingdom Metazoa; phylum Chordata; class Amphibia; order Caudata; family Salamandridae; genus Calotriton; species Calotriton arnoldi. Next base: position 215,353 of record CAWUFW010009394.1, read on the forward strand.
TTTCATTTCCTAAGTTTCTTGACTATTTGGCTTTTCCAACATCATTTTTACTATTAATCTCCCTGGTGCTGTTCTTGTTTTGGTGTTGACATGTCCCTTGCTACTTTTCAATGCTCTTCTCAGATCTGGATTTCTATCCTTGATCTTTTTCTTCCATTTTTTATATTCTCTTTTTCCTTTCTTTTCTCTTCTTTTTACTTCAATTAAGTGAAAGCTTATATGTCTTGCAACATTATTATGTTACCTCAGTCATGCGTTATGTTGTTGTTAATAAATGGCCTCATTTTGTTTCCCTTTCTGTTTATGCAGCTTTTCATCCATGCTCCTATTTCCCTCTCCTTGTGTCCCCAATATATTTGACGTTGTCTCGTGGAACATCCGTGGTCTGGTACATCCAGTAAAAAGACAAAAGGTACTTTCTCATTTGTCTAAACTTAATTAACACATTGCCTTCTTACAGGAAACTCATTGTAATGATGTTGAATCACTTAAATTAAATCGCCAGTGGGTTGGTCAGATTTTTCTTTCTCCGGCTATTGAAAGCATAGGTGGTGTTGCTAATCTTTGTTATAAAATGTTGAAAGTACAGATTTTACCAACTGAATATGATACTAATGGACGATGGGTATTGGTTAGTGCCATTATTATAACAAACATGTTTCCTTGTTCAATATCTATGGCCCAGTTAAACCTGTTATGCCAAACAGGTATGCAGTTCCTTCAGACAGAGGAAGACAGAAAGAATATAAATGACTGGTCGGTCCACATCTCTACAGGATCAGACAGGGGTCTGCTCTTTTTGGAACTGGGGCCCTCACACACCCACTTGGTGCCATGCTTCATCATAGGGCTTGCTCCTCATCGGGCCGGCGCTGCAATACCCGACAGGCACCCGTAAAGGGGCTATTTCACGTAGATCTTTTGTTCCAAAGCCATGATGTGAAGTGGGGGTGTAGGGCAGTGAGGTGTAGATGAATGTGTTGATGTACAAGATGTATGATGGGGTAGTGTAGTAAAATAGACTAAGTAGTACTCTCAAGTAAACTTTAATAAATGAGTCTGCTTGTCCAGTTTAAAAATGAAAATGGCGAACCTCTGAGACAATGTTCTCTGGTTGCTCTAAGAAAAGGTCAACATGTTTCTTGCCTGATATGTCGCACAAAGTGATCAAACGGCAACTCGTCAGGACCAAACAATTGTTTATTGTCATCTACACATTGGTAGTGAGGTTAATCCAGCCATAAGTGGAACCTAAATGTGGTGCACCTTTCATAGGAATACCGACTCAAGTAAGGTGGCTCTCAGGCCTCCTCAATAATGGCAGAGGGAACGCTGATTTATCGTCTGGGTCGGCGTGACGTTACCACTCATCAGCCTACCCTCTCTCTGCCACCAGTTAAACATGGCCCTGATTTTTGACAAGCTATCAAAGTAAAACTTGGCAATCCCAACGTCATTGTAGAAGCTGATTTTAATCAATGGTTGGACCCCTTTACAGAAAGGAAATCCAAATGCAAATTCAAACCTGACAAATTTCACAACGCATTCCAATCGGCCATTACCTCTCAAAATTATTTGATGTTTGGAAAACTTGCAACCCTGCTACCTGTGAGTTTATGTTTTTTTCCGATGTACATCATACCAAATCCAGAAATTATTATATTTTAGTTACAAAATCCTTATTCCCTTCTATACACTCATCAGAAATTGGTTCCATTTTTATTTCTGATCATGCACCTGTTCTGTCACCTTTGATTTATCTTTCAATGACTCCAAAACTGGTCGTTGGAGATTTAATAATTCCCTACTATCTGATACAAATTTTAAAACAGAAGCCACTGCTTTTATTAGGAATTCTTTCAAAGTAACCAACCTATTGATACATCCATTCCTAACAATTGGGATGCTTTTAAAGCTTTTTTCCCGGTTTTTACCAGAGCATATTCTGATGAAAGAAAAAATAGGTTAAATTCCCAATACATCACTTAGCTTTAACAAATTTAAACACTTGAACATACCTACTTCGCCTTTAAATCTTCCTCCATTTTACATGAACGAATTATAGTCAAATCTAATCTCAATAAACTTGCTACCACTGATGCATGCAACAACTTACTTAAAGTTAAATCTACATTTCATGGTGGTTAGACTAAGGCTGGTACAATGCTGTCAAATTACAAAAAAATTAAAACAGAACATAAAACTATCAGACCCATTTACAATGAGTTTACTAATACCACCGTCATCTCCGACTCTGATATCTCCAATGTTTTCCAATCCTATTACAAATCATTATAGACAGAAGATACCACCCCATCTGAATCGAATATACAAAAATAATTTCCCCAAACCTCCTTCCCTTTCTAATACCTTCAAAGAATTAGAAGCTGACATTATCCCTAAGCCAGATAAAGACCCCACCTTCTGTAAAAACTATCAACCTATTTCATTGATTAATTATGATTGCAAAATATTTGTCAAAATACTAGTATCTTGCCTAGAAACTGTTGTGCCCCTCCTTGCCAAACCCAATCAATCTGTTTCATTAAGGGCAGGCTTCCTACAGATAATGCCAGATTGTTTTCTAAAATTCTTGTGTTGGTTAAAAAACATAGTGCCCCTCTTGCAGCCCTATCTCTAGATGCTGAAAAAGCATTTGACCGCATTAATTGGCAATTCATATTCACCACTCTACACTGGTTTGGCTTTGGTCCAAAAAGTATTTCATTCATGAAATTATTATACTCTGATCCTTGTGCCTATTTTGTCGATGGTCATTTCTTCCCTTATTTTACTTTACATAGAGGTACCAAGCAAGGATGCCCCCTCTCCCTTTTACTTTTTGTTCTTGGTCTAGAATCATTCCTTGAACGTATTCGTTGAAATACACTTATCTCCGGGTTTAAACACAACTCCCTAGAGATTAAGTTATCGACTTATGCTGATGATGTTCTTATTTACATTTCCAATCCATTGTCCTCCTTGGACCCTTTCTTACAAAAGATCACTTCATATTCTAACATTTCTGGATATAAACTCAACTTTTTCAAAATTAACATCTTACCATTAAATTCCTCTTGGTATTAGTATATGTTTGCACTAATTTTACATGGTGTCCCTCCAGAATAACATACCTTGGTGTTTGGTTTTCTCCTACTATCTCCAATGCACTTTACCATAACTTTACTACTTTAAAATGAAAACTACAAACAGTACTCTCATCTTGGTCTCCTCTGCTTTTATCATGGTGGAGCAGACTAGATACTCTCAAAATGATGATTGTACCACATATCCTTTATATAATGTCTGTGTTACCCTTCAAGATCCCTAATTATCACTTTTCACAAATTAATTCCATTTGTACAAAATTTCTCTGGAACAACAAACATCCACGTATTGCCCTTTCTAAACTTAAACACCCAAAGAGTGAAAGGGGTGTTCGATTCCCTGATTTTAAGCTTTATCATTCTGGTTTTTTTATTCCAAAATTTCATTCCCTCATTAATTATTTTCCAGACTCTCCCACCCCACAATGGATAACATGTGAATGATCCTAATTGTTATTTTATGTTAATATAGTTTACTAAAGCGCACAAATCAACCCCAAAGAGGTAACTCGGCGCTGATGAAAAACAAAGGCAAGACAGAATGCTGAAATTAGAATAAAACTATCTTTAGCAGCCTCCTAAATTTAACATGATCAGAACAGATGCAGATATGATAAGGCAAGTTATTCCAATAGAATGGAGTGAAGTAAATAAAAGACTTGCCACCGCTTCTCGTCAGTCGAACACGAGGAACGATAAGCAAGGCTTTGTCCTTGGAACGCAAATTCCTAACTGGACAATAGGGTTTGAGTTTCCGAAGTAGATAGCTAGGATCATTGACCATTAATTATTTATTATCATTTATTTTAAAGATTGTCCTTATCTTAATTGGCAGCCAGTGCAGGGCTCTCAGCAAAGGTTCAGAAGATGAGCCAGAAGGGAGATTACAAACAAGCAGTGCGGCTGTATTTTGGACCACTTGCATTTTGGACATTAAATCCTCATTTGCTGATGCAAGAAGAGCATTGCCTCAGTCTAATTTGCTAATAATTAGAGCCTGAACAAGGGTTTTCCTGACAGAAAGTGGAAGGCAAGAAAAAGCTTTCTGCAACAGACGCATCATGTTGAAGCAGCAACCACTAGTAGCTACAACGTGATCTTTCATAGATAAAGACTGATATCTTTTTAAAGCCAAGATTCTTAACTACCTTTTCTGGCACAGGAGCGGGACCTAGTTCTATAGGCCACCACTCTGCAGCTCAAAGTTGCTGGCCCTCACCAAATAGCATGATCTCTGTTTTATCAGCATTTAATTGCAAGCAGTTTGATGCCATCCAATCTGCAATCACTTTCATGCCATTGGAGAACGTCCAAGTCTTCATCAAAGCAGACAAACAAACAAACAGCATTTGTAAAATACAACACTGTAACCCCTAGGGGTAATTGGGCGCTGTGTCTGTATCGCAGAGCCAGGTCTTGAGTCTCTTTCTGAAGTCTGCCAGCAAGGGAACTGTATGGAGCTGGAGGGGAAGTTCATTCCAGGTCTCGGCAGCAATGTAGGAAAAGGAGCAGCCACCGCTGTGATGGATGCGGGGGGGGTGTGCGAGTGGAGTGAGGAGGAGTGCAGGTGTCTAGCGGGTTGGTGAAAGTTCAGTTGATGGTTGAGGTAGACAGGCCCTAGGTCATTGAAGACTTTGTAGGCGTGCATGAGGATCTTGAAATGGCATCTTTTCTGAATGGGGAGCCAGTGGAGGTCTCTCAGGTGAGAGGCGATGTAGGGTCGTTTGGGGAAGTCCAGGATGAGTCTGTCTGAGGTTTTGTATGGTCTGGAGTCTTCTGAGGAGCTAGGTGGAGATGACGGTGTAGAGAGCGTAGTCGATGCACTGGTGATGAGAGCCTGAGTGACAGTCTTTCTGGTGTTGGTTGGGATCCATCTGAAGATTCTGCGGAGCATGCAAAGTGTGTGGAAGCAGGAGGAGGCAAATGCATTGACTTGTCATTTCATGGTCAGTTGGCTATTGAGGATGATGCCAAGGTTGTGAGCCTGGTCTGCGCAGGAGATTATGTTGAGTCCACAGGATCTGATGGCGTCCGTGAGGGTGGTCATGTAGATGTTGAACAGGTTGGGGCTGAGGGATGAAGCTTGTGGTACGACGCATATGATGTCTTTGGGTGCTGAGGTGAAGGGAGGCAGTCGGATGCTCTGTGTGCATCCTGTAAGGAAGGAGGTGATCCACTAGAGGGAATCTTGCTGCATGCCTATGTTGTAGAGTTTGTTGATGAGGGTGTTGTGGGAGACTGTGTCGAACACTGCTGAGAGGTTGAGGAGGATCAGGGCTACAATTTCTCCACTGTCGAAGAGTGTTCTGATGTCGTCTGTGGTGGCAATCAGCGCGGTCTCAGTGCTGTAGCTGGCACAAAATCCTGATTGAGAGGCGTCCAGTAGGTGGTTTTGTTCCAGGAATTCGGTGAGCTGCTGGTTAATGGCTCTCAGGAACTTTGGCCGGGTAGGGGAGCGGTGAGATGAGATAATAATTTTTTAGATCGTTGGGGTCAGCGGAGGCTTTTTTTTAGGAGGGGTCTGATGTCTGCATGTTCCATCTGTCCCTGAAGGTTGCTGTGGAGATGGAGGTGATGAGGATGCGGGTGAGTTGCATGCAGATTGGGTTTGTTGCGAGGCTGTAGAGGTGGTGCGGGCAGGGGTCGGTGGGCGCCTCTAAGTGGATGGAAGACATGATGGCTGAGGTGGTCAGGGCAGTGAGCAGTGTCAAGGTGGTGATGGTTTGGCTGGTGTTCGCTGGTTGGTTGAGGTCGTCGGGGTTGAGGGTGGCAGGTTGGATATTTAAATTGTTGTAGATGTAGGTGATCTTGCTGAAGAGAGGGTGTCTCAGAGTTCTTGGGAGGGCTGGATGGTGTTCGCTATGGCTGTCGGGTTGAAGAATTCTTTGACTATTTTGAAGACTTCCTTTGTGTGCTTGGCTGCGGAATCTGTCGATGTGGGTGGTGATGGCTGCTTTTCTTGGCTATTTGATGTGCCGGTGAAAGTTGCTGAGGGCTGTTTTGTGAGCTGCTATGTTGGCGGGGTTCTTGGTGGTGTGGCATTGTTTCTCCAGTTGGTGGCAGTTGCGTTTGGTGGTCCTGAGTTCTGGGGTGTACCAGCTGGCATGTTTGGGGATCTTGTTGGATTTTGTAGGTTTCAGTGGGGCGATTCTGTCGGTGCTATTGGTGATCCAGGCGGAAAAGTTCTGGGCAGCCTGGTGGAGGTCTGTCGATGCCCCGGGTTGGGAGGTGGTGAGGGCCTTTGACCACTGAGTTTTGGTGACCTTGCTGCGGTGGGAGGAGATCTGACGCCTAGTGATGGTGTGTTGGGCATCGGTAATAGTGAAGTGTACGATGGTGTGGACAGTCCAGGTGAGTTCTGTGGTTGGTTGAATTTGATTTTGTCACAGGAGGTGAAAATGGGGTCGAGTGTATGTCCGGCTTTGTGCATGGGTTCAGTGATCAGTTGAGTGAGGCCGATGTTGTTTAGGTTCTCCAGGAGGGCGATGGAGTTGGTGTCGTTGGGGTCGTCGATGTGGAAGTTAAGGTCGCCGAGTAGGACGTAGTGCTGAGAGTCGATTTCTAAGGGGGCAATGAGGTTGGGGATGGCGTCGCAGAATGTTGCTTGGGGTCCCTGGGTCTGTCTCCGAGGATGCCTCTTATGGTGGCCTGCACGTCAGTTTGTAGTAGGAAAGTGAGGTGTCCATGAGAGGTGTGGGGTCATTGTTGGTGATAGTGCATCTGATGGTTTCCTTGAAGATGATGGCGATGCCTCTGCCTTGTTTGTTGGTGCGGTCACGGTGTATCATCTTGTAGCCTTAAGTAGTGGCAGTGGTCATGTCGGGGTTCGATAAGGGGTTGAGACATGTTTCGTGATGAAGGCAACGTCCGTGGAGGGTGGGGATGGTGTCCCAGATTTCAGTGGTGTGTTTGCAGAGTGAGCGAACATTGAGCAGGATATAATGGAGTAGTTGCAGGGTGTTCTTGGTCTTGTGGGCAGGAGTGGTGCGGGGATCTTATGAAGGTTGGGTCGCAGGAGAAGTGGCAGTGTCGGCAGGTTAAGGATCCTTTGGTGGATCGTGGGGAGGAGGAGACACAGCTGTTTTGGCGTCCATTGTCCAGGTCTGGGAGTTACTTGGTGGTGTACCGTCAGGTGGCAGGAGGACCAAGAGTCCTGGCACTGGGCATTGTCCAACCGGCAGAGCATTGGCAGCACACAAGCTGCACGCGTCCGCTGCATGGTTGTGCTGCGGCCTCCATTAGTGGTTCTGGTAGGCGGTCCTAGGGCAGGCAGGGACAGGGACAGCAGGCAGGGACAGGGGCAGCAGGTAGCACAGGAACAGCTGGTAGCACAGGAACAGCTGGCAGCACAGGGATAGCTGGCAGCACAGGGATAGCCGGCAGCCCAGGTACAGCAGGTAGTACAGGGGCAGCAGGTAACACAGGGGCAGCAGGCAACACAGGGGCAGCAGACAGTGCAGGAGCAGTACGCAGCGCAGGGCATAAGATAGTGCAGGGGCAGTAGGCGGGACAGGGGCAGCAGGCAGTGGTGGGGCAGGAACAGCAGGCAGTGCAGGGACAGTAGGCAGGGCAGGGGCAGCAGGCAGTGCAGGGGCAGCAGGTAGCACAGGGACAGCAGGCAGCACTGGGGCAGCAGGTAGCACAGGGACAAGGGCAGCAGGCAGTGCAGGGGCAGCAGGCAGTGCAGGGACAGCTGGCAGCGCAGGGGCAGTGGGCAGAGCAGGGGCAGTAGGCAGCGCAGGGACAGCAGGCAGCGCAGCGACAGCAGGCAGCGCAGCGACAGCAGGCAGCGCAGGGGCAAGGGCAGGGGGTACAGTACCTTAAGCTAGGGGTCAGGAGAAAGAGGGGTGGCCCAGCCCATCCTCCTCCGGGCACGAATGGGCCCCTCTACGGGGCTGCTGGCAAATGAAGTCCGGTCTGGTCCGGCTGGCTGGCGTAGTCAGGTGGTGGGAGGGGGTCTTGAGGGATTCTCTAGCACTGGTGCAGGCAGGCAGGCAGGAAACAGGAGGGGAGACACCTCCTGCAATGAAGGGTGCAGCGATGCGGGAGCCACAGGCGATCTCCATCCTGTGCTGGGAGGCACGGAAAAGTGACCACCAGCTGGCCCCCTGAGTATCATCACCATATGATATAGTTTTAAATCCAAAGGTTCTAGTGATGGAAGCTAGGGGGGCCACATAGATATTAAACAATGTGAGGTTCAAACAGGAGCCCTGCTGCACCCCCTTGTCAATCAGCATGGCGCTAATTCTATTTTCTAAAAACTCTCAGAACCACTGCAGAGCTGTACCAAAGATGCCAATCTCATACAACCTTTGAGTCAGCCTAGTTTGAGACACGATATTAAGGGCAGAAGATAAGTCCAGCAGCACCATTATGGATGGAATACTTTTGTCCAGGGAACGTCTAATGGAATATGCAACCGCAACCAAAGCAGTCTGAGTATTATGAGATGATCTGAACCCAGATTGCGATGGGTTCAAGGTCTTATTTTCCTCAGGATAAACTAAAAGTTGAGTATTTATTAGACCTTCCAGCGACTTGCCCAGGAGCGGAAGCAGCAAAATAGGATAACAATTTGCTAGATTACTAGGATCAACGTTGACCATCTTTTGTATAGGTACAACTTGTGCTGATTTCCATTCATGAGGGATCTTCCCCGTGCCCACAGATAGATTAAACAATGCCCAGACAGTATGTGCAAGCTGGTGGGAGAGTAAAGCTTTAATCCATGAAGGACATAGATCCAGAGGGGAGCCAGATTTTGCTTTTTCCAAAGTCTTTTGAATCTGCTCAAGAAAAAAGGTACAAACTTTTCCAAGCTGCAGGCTCCTCATTCAAAGATGTGATTCATATGTCGAATAGTACCTATATATCCAAAAATCCCATTTTAGAATACTCCCAGCATGTGTTACATGCAATATTTTCGGCTGCTCTCTATTTTCAACAATGCTTTTATCCACCTCAATTTGGTATAATAAGCTTCTCAAATTTCAACACAAATCTTTTTATTTTATATATTGAAAGGAGAAGGGTATTATGTTTGTCAACCAATTGGTGAGGGATAACTCTGTTATACATTTTGCCCAACTACAAATACATACATTTTCCCCAACTACAAATACAAACCACCTACAAAGCATTTTTTTAAAGGATTATGAATGAATTTCGTCTGCTCCCATTTCCTTTTACTGATTCACAATGTCCCTCCTCCCCCAGTTTCACTCCTGCCTTTGACACCATTGGATATTATTTACCATTACTCTATTCCTAAAGCTACGTGTATATACAAAACTTCATTATCACCAACTTCTGTGCGAACCAAAAACTCCATGGAATTACTGTGGGAAACCGACCTTTCCATATCGGTCTCTGTTCATTTCTGGGATAAATTTTGGCTCAAAATATTCAACACCTCAAAGGTGCGCATATTACACAATCTTTATTTTTTATTTACGATAGAGCTATTATTGCCCCAGAATGTATTTCTAAATTTCATTTGCCTGCTTCTCCACTATGTTGATCATGTTCCTTATGCAATGGTACTTTAACTCATTTATTATACTATTGCTCTCATGTGTTTAATTTTGGAAATCTATTTGGTCTAAATGTTTAAATATCTTTAAGTGTAATATACAGCTAACATTCCAAAATGTTTTCTTAGGATTTATGTCTCCTGACTTTGATAATTTCTCCCTCACACCTTTACTGTTTGATCTTTTTCATTGCACTTGCTTTCAAAGTTATGCTCTCCTGTGGGAAAGATGCGTCAAAATCATCTGCATTAGCATGGTGGAATTTTATTTGTGATGAATACAGAATACATACTGTCTCCTAACCATTGTTACGCCAGAAGATCAGATTGGCTTTATATTAGTTACACTTTACTAGCTATCTCTCTTTCCACTCATCATGAACTTAATCAACTATCTTTATCTTTCTTTGTGTACTCCTCCCTTTTTCTTTCCCCCCTCTTCTTCCTACTTTACCCCTTACTCCTCCTCTCTTCTGTCATCCACTTTTATTTTAATATATAAAGATAAATGTTTTCTATATTGCATGCATTTTTTTCTTTCAAATATTGCAATAATTCTGACATATAAGTTCTATTGCAAATGTTACTTCTTCTGTTTATGCTTGGTGAATCTTCAATAAAAAATATCTAACAAAAAAAAAAAGGTTTGAGGCTTAAGACCAAAGGCAGCTCATTTGGTAATGTCTATAGTCAACTCCCTACCAGACAAGTGAGCATACCTTGCTTTTCACAGGAACATTATGAACCCCACTATTCATACCACTCCCAACTGCACCACAACATGATTCTAAGTTTGTTGGTAAATTCTTGGCATGTTTATTGTGGTGATATCTAACCTGAAATACTTCATTCCCTGAAACAGAGTGTTAGCTAATTGACAAAGAAAGGAAATTATTCTTAATTAACAATCAATGTACACAAGTCGCTCTGAACACTCCAGTAGATGCAATGCACGGTCCTAAACCTAAACACTAAGCCAAAATTACACTAGATTTGTTATTGTATTAATTCTGTTACTGCAATGAGTCTAATAAGAGGTAGTTCTTGAGCTGCTTCACTCCAGAGGGTGTTATACTTTATAGCTGCAATAAATAACTCTGAATACTTATGGCTTGTTTTCTGGATCCTCAACTCTGCCCACACTACTTTAGTCCATACATTGCAAGATGTGAAGACTTCTGTGAATCTCTGCATCCTTTGAGGTTGTTCCTAATATGTTTCACAATTCCCCTGGACTTAGTGAAAAAACCCTTGACTTTAGTCTCCTCAATGAAAAGCGGTGCAGATATCTTGCTCCATGGTGAGACTATCAGTATTGCTTCTCAATGTAGTCACCTACTGGAACTGCATACTACTGGGAGCAGGATCAAAGGCTCTACAAACAAGAGCTCCTCCTGTACTCTTTGGGGGTTAGCACTGTAACTGGATGCTGGAGTAGCCAAAGGGGACATATCAAGACACTCATCGCAAATTGCTGACTGCCGAAATGAGTGCTGTTTCCCTTTTTTAATCAAGCACCTAAGATTACTGCCAACCAAAATATTTAGGGATTTTGCTAACTGAGCGAGAGTGAGGACATTCTGCCACATCTTGAGACATGCTTACACTGATTTGAAGTTACATGCCCTGCATTCTAATTTCACTCAAGTGTTATGGTTTATTCACATCTGGGACATTACACTCTGCCATCCCCCACACTCAGGTAAGAGAGGACCTCTCTAGGTTAGCTTAGTTTGCGGCACCTTCGGTCTCTTCTTGGGGGCAGGGAGCTGTCTCATTAAAAGAAGGGGATCCAAAGTAATAAGGGGCTACATTTAGGTAGTCTGTAACCTCTTAGCAGGGAAGAACGATGCACAGGCTAGTTGTGAATAGTTGCCTTCATTTTATTACTTTGCTTTTCGAGCTGACATGGAGAGTAGATATTCCTATGGACGGGTGGCCACAATAACAGGCAATGCCCTTCTTCGTTATCAGTATTTCAGGAATATTGCTACTGTGACAATATCTAATTTAATAAGTGTCAAAGAATAATGAGTTTTGTTTTTTCCAAGAATGAGAGAACAGGGAGGTGATCATTGTACTTTGATTGACAAAAGCCTACGCTATGACCTTTCAGATCTACAAAGATCAGTTTCCAGCACCCTCAGAACTCAATAGACATGAACGGGAATGAGCTGGAAATCAGTAGCACAAAGGCTTTTGCAGCTGTGTTGGATAATATGGTGAAGCAATATTTCTGCTGCAATAACTTACGAAAAGCAGAAGGCATGCTTTCTGCCCCAAAGTGTCTGATTATTGTAGTGCCCACCAATATAGACCTTGTACAGGCTTCCTAATACCCAGGGTGTTGCTGCTGAACTGAGTGACAAAGGTACAAGGGGACAGGAAGCACAAAGGAGACCAGTCTACCTGAGGTGGATTTTGAAATGCTCAGAAGGAATGAGAAGTGCCTGAGCCTCAGGAGAGCCTCCTCCCTGAAATTGGCTTTGTCTGCAGGCGGCGCTGGTAGCCCTCAATGATGGAAGCTGGTCCTGACTGCTGCTGCAGACTTTAGAGTTCACTTTCCTTTGGGACTTGAGCAAGGGCATGGCCCTGATGCAAGCGCAACAATAATAACTTTATAAGGCGAAGACTTATGGCCAAATGAGTGGACCTAGTTTAACATGTAATTATCTTACAAGGTAGGTAGGCGACTTTCCTTTATCACCCATTTTAGTGTTAAGTGATATTTTGGTGTATGACATTCAGTTTTTGACATGGTAAAGGGTGGCTTGAGTGACAGTGCTCAGCTGTAATTAGCATGCAGAGCTCGGGAAGGTGATTAGAGAAGTGTACATGACAATAAATAACGCTACACTGTTACAGGGTTCGAAACAGAGCTAAAGATATGGTTTGATACATATTTTCGCTACCAAATCCCTAAATAAAAAATATGAATCGCTTTTGCCAAATTAAGCTGCAGGTGTTGGAAAAGAAGGACAAGTAATACACAATTAATAGAATAAAGAGGTAAGGTGCAGTTTTCAGGGGTATTAAATCCCCATTTTCGAAGAGGTAAACTGTATTCATGGCCCATCAGCAAACAGGCTCGAAATGGCCATGGCCTGCCTTTAGTACCACCCCTTCTGCACAGGAGAATCTGCACACAGGCCAACAAAACATTCTTCAAACACTCAGTACTGAAGTGCGCATCTTTGCAAAGAACAACAACAAGTTTGGGCTGGCTCGGATGCCATTAAAATGCCTCATGTGCCACAACGACAGGGCATGTTTGAAACAGTTTTCAACAGCTGGCAGACACAGAGAACTGATAGATAGTTGGAAAGTTTCACACATGCTGGAAACCCAAACAGCTTTCCAACATAGATTTGTGTTGAAATTCTGGTTAGTGCAAGTGACTATCACAGTTTGTAACTTGCTGTGATGCACAGCAAGTTTAGGAAAATAGTAAATTAAAAACATAGGCAATTGCTTATTTGACTGGCTAATAACATTGGTGCTTTCTGCTAAATGTGCATTATATTTGGAACATGCTAGACCTGCCCAACTCAGTTTTGCCTTTTTAAATGTTTTTTAGTTATATGAATAGGGGATAAAGTTAAGCAAGGTGACTTTAAAGTAGTATTTCACGCTTTATGCCGCATAGAAACTTTTGCTCTCTGATTGAGTTCAAAGGAATTACACCACACTTGACATAAATGCATTACTCTGCTGAGAATGGTTCCTTTTTAGGTCAAGCTTGACAGTGCAGCTGACACTTAGCCTTATGTTATCAACATAAAAAGAGCTTGAAAATTATGTGGCTCTGTCCACATGTTGTTAGCCTTAGGCCCAACATTTGACTGGGCAGACAGGGTGTGGTTCCACTGAAAAAGATTGCTTGTGTTGCACTTTTTGCGTTGTGGGAAAGCTTATGCTCAATACATGAGGACTGAAGTGGGTATGGTGAAAAAATCAATTATCAAAGCTATAAGCCTGATCTCTTTAATATGAAAAGCTATAAGAAAATAAGGCAGAAGGCCTGGTGTATTTATTATGTAATGCATATGTTCAAGCCAGTATGCCTCTAAACATTGATTGTTATAACAATTGTTAAAGTCAGTATACAACTATTGTGTTACATGGAACCTTAAAGAATGCTGCAGCTATTCATAGGTTTTAATGTAGGTCACCCTCCCTGCCAAAGAACAGTGGTAGAAGATTTGCACATTGATAATCCTTTTAACCCTCTAAGGAGGGGTTGTATATTGTTTTGTCAACTGTAATTTTGCACATATTTGTAGATTTATGACCATTTTCCTGATGGTTGCCTTTGGGGAAAGCTGAAGTTCAATACAGTAAACCTGAATTAGTTGTTGTGACAAGGCAATGATAAAGGGGACATGTGTGATTGTTTCACTGGGAATAGTGAGCACAGATGCTACATCTCTGGTCTGCTTAAATGAAAAGTTAAGACCTAGGTAGGGAATGTCTTAAAGCCAATATGCCTTTAAAAGTGGATTGGTTTTACACTGTATTAAAGCCTGTAGAAAAGTATTTTGTGCGTGAAATTTCAGAGATTACTGGAGGTAGGAAAGGGTTTTGGTGTTGGTTGCCCCAGCTGGAAAATCGTTGAGGAAGAAGATTTGTACAGAGATAATGAGTGTTGTGTATTGTTTTTATTTATAGTTTTAGGTCTGGCCTTTGACACACCTTTAGCTGTCTCGCCAGCCTAATGCTTTTTTTTTTTTTTTTAGAAAAAAACATACATAATGTACATGCAGAGAGGGGCTTTTGGCTTCATCCATTGGTCTGGTAAATTGCCATTCTCATTTTGCTTCAGCCACTCGCACCAAACTGTATGGAGCATTAGCACAGTCCACTTTACATACTGGTTCCTTTACTTTTGTTTTATATCAACCTTAAATACCAGAAATGTATTTTGTCTGCACTTGTGTTCCCAGTTAAATAGAAATTTATTTTCTGTTTCCTTTTCAATGTAGCTGTACTTACATTGTAGCTGCCTGGGGTTTGTGTGCTTGACTTAATGTTGTCTTCTTGAAAAATAATAATAAATGCACGGTATAACTGAAAGTCTTGTTGTTTAAAGTGACCACTTCAGGAAATGTATTGTAATGTGAAAATATTTATTGCATGCCCATGGCAGCCACGTTTAGGTGGCTCCATGATTTCTTTTTCCATTGTAATTTGTGCCATGTGCTTGCATTATCAAAATTAATTATCGTACCAGTGAAGGCCAGACCTATAGGGTTTGACAATGTGTTCATTTGACTGCAAGCCTGATTACTGCCTTGTGGAAAAACGTACACTCAATAGAGTAGGACTGAGCAACACGTAGCTTATAATATGGGGCCAAGTTGTAACTTTACAAAAATGATACACAATGTACGACATCATTATAAGAAAGCTTCTGCTATGTTCCTTTTAATTATTACAAACATATGGCTGCCAGGTTTAGGAGGAAGTCTGTTTTTTACTTTTATTCTTTTAAATGTTTCTTGTGAATAGTTGCTGAGTTTGTGTGTGTGATTTATTGTATATGGGTACGTGGATTATGCAAGAATGGATGGTGGGGGGGTCAGTGGATGCATGAGTACCAGGATGACTGTCAGAGTGCATGTGTGATGCTTTATTGCGTGCCTAAACTCATAAGTGATTGAGGTGGCTGTTTCATTTGGAAGCCAGTCCTACTAGGATTACCAATGTTTTTTAAGGGTTTGGTGTAAACCTGTTTTCAAAATATTTGTGCTACAAAGGTTTTTTTATTTTTGGCCGGCCTCGAAGAGTTAATATTTTCTATATTTGAAAACGTCATGCTTAAAATATGTGTAAGTCCTTGTCTACAGAGGATCTGAAGATAAACATTTAAAAAAATGAACATTTTCCCACAGGCCATCCATGGATGCAAAGAGAATATGCAAATTCAATCAATCTTACAGGTTGGCTGTGACTGTATAATTTTGTAGCGGGGAACATTTCATGATGCACTGGGAGATCCTTTCTAATGAAGAGGTGACTGCAAAACATATTAACCGAAAAGAAAGTATTACACTCAGGTGAGTTACAACCCTTAGAAATATCATCAGACTTAGCTACCCCATTACAAAAATTGAAGGGGCTGGCATACTTTTAAAAATACATTAGTATTGCAATAAAGTCATTTTTCTATGTCAGAAGATGTGATCATCTTGTTTTTGATACCCGAAACATCGCCTTGAATATCTTTTGTTTGATTTGATGTACTATTAGTTACTGATATTTGTAGAGTGCTTCTCTCTATTATTGTTTAAGTCAAAAGTTGCAATGATTGGTTGACAAATCAGTCACGTGGATTTTGGAGATGTGGAAACTGCAGTGTTTGTAATCAAGCAATTGGAAATGTCAGGGAATTCAGTCACAATCGGAGAATACTTAAGGACTTATCATGACTTTGACGGTGCGGGAGCGGGCCACCATGCCAGCGCCCTGCTCCCGCACCACCAAAGCCATAATTAGACAACCCGCCGGATTCCGACTGGAATCCAGGTCTGGCGGTCCTGAGGCGGCTGGCCCACGGCGATGCCTGTTTAAAGGCTCATAGGAGAGCCGTAACAGGCAGGGCAATGGGAACGCCATTGCAGGTTCCTGCAGGGCATGGACTGTTAAGTCCATGCCCTGCAGGAACTGGGAAAGGTAGCGACAATGTCTCAACCGGATTCAATAAAAAAGGCTAAGGCTAATACATATGTATGTACAAGACATTACATAAAGGAAACAAAGGGAAGACTCCTAGTAGTTTGTTCAAATGTGCTCATGGCATCATATATTTGAAAATACAGTTTATACAAGACAGTTATATCAGCACTGTGAGCATAAAATGCAGAGGCGACTCTAAGAAACTTGGTGCACGTTGTGCTCGTGACATGAAAGTGACGGCGCAAGTGAAAAAACACAGCGAAAGGCGCAGAGTGATAAAGTGATGAAGAATATATGTACAAAATAATTGGTTCAACACAAAAGGTATTTTGGATGATTGATCAAGGTTTAAAGCAATTCTGTGAACCAAAGTTGAATATGTGCCGTGAGTTGCGCTGGTAGCAGCGCAACTCACGGCGCATATTCAACTTTGGTTCACAGAATTGCTTTAAACCTTGATCAATCATCCAAAATACCTTTTGTGTTGAACCAATTATTTTGTACATATATTCTTCATCACTTTATCACTCTGCGCCTTTCGCTGTGTTTTCACTTGCGCTGTCACTTTCATGTCACGAGCACAACGTGCACCAAGTTTCTTAGAGTCGCCTCTGCATTTTATGCTCACAGTGCTGATATAACTGTCTTGTATAAACTGTATTTTCAAATATATGATGCCATGAGCACATTTGAACAAACTACTAGGAGTCTTCCCTTTGTTTCCTTTATGTAATGTCTTGTACATACATGTGTATTAGCCTTTTATTGAATCCGGTTGAGACATTGTTGCTACCTTTCTCGTACTCACCCAGATCTCAACCTGGTCTATGGGTTATACTCCTGTTGTTATTTACTATACTGCAGGAACTGGGGGCACCTGCAGACCGGGGGTACACCATGTGCCCCCCTGCATGCATCCTCTGGTGCAGAGGCAACAGGAGGCCCTGTAGGACCCCCTTTGCTTCCTCCCAACCACGCTTTTCATGGCTGGCTCACTGCCATGAAAACAGTGGCAGAGAGGAAACTCATAATATGCTTGGCCCCGCCAAGCATATTGCGGCCTCAATACTGCCATGACAGATCAAAGATCTCTGGCGGTTGAGGCGGTGCCAATGTGGTCCGACCGCCCTAGTCATAATGGGGCAGTTGGACCACCGGTGAGCGCACTGTCACTGTGGCTACGGCGGTCCAATGGACCGCTGTAGTCATAATAAGGCCCTTAACCCATTGGACAAGTTACTTACCTTCAGTAACGTCTTATCTGGTAGAGACTCTATCTAGCCGCAGATTCCTTACCTTAGTATTAGCCCCAGGCGTCAGCCTGGATCCGGAAACTTTTTGCCAGCAGTACCCCCTCATGCCTGTAGGTGGCGTAGTTCGGCTTTGTGTGACGTCATCCGGACCGGAAGTAACGTGTGCAGTGCCTATATAGGTGCCACCCTATCGCACTGACTTCAGTTTCTTTTCATGACTTTCCATGCCAGGAGCGTGGAGCCACCAAGAACACTGACCACTGGTGTATAAAAACTAAGGCCATGAAAGGAGAACAGACCTATCCCTAGAAATACGTTCGCAGAGCAGGGAGGAGGGGTGGGTCAGTAAGAAATCTGTGGCTGGATAGAGTCTCTACCAGATAAGGCATTACCGAAGGTAAGTAACTTGTTCATCTGATAGAGACTTCTAGCTGCAGATTCCTTACCTTAGAATAGATACCCAAGCAATACCTCCCTAGAGGTTGGTCTGCAAAACAATTTCACGCCAAAAAGCCCTGCAGGACCAGGCAGAATTGCTTAGTGAATGTGTGCAGAGAGGCCCACTTTGCTGCCCGGCAGATCCAAGACCGGGACTCCGCATGCTAGCGCAGTGGTCGCAGCCTTTGCTCTGGTAGAATGAGCATGCAAACCCTCTGGGGGTTGCGTCTTGGCCAATGCATAGTAGGATTTAATGCAGAGTGTGATCCATCAGGAGATGGTCCACTTATGCATGGCCTTCCCTTTTTTGGCCCTGACATACCCTACGAAGAGTTGATTTTCCACCCGGGGTCAAGATAGAACGGCAATGCTCATTTTGGGTCCAGCCGGTGCAGTCTCTCCTTTTCTTTAGAGGGATGAGGCTGAGCTTAAAAGGTATTCAAAGGGATGGACTGGCCTACGTGGAATGGGGTACCTACCTTCTGCAAGAAGGATGCTCGAGTCTGAAGGCCCAGTATGTCAGGGAAAAAAGAGATGCAGGAAGGTTGAGAGGACAGTGCCTGTAGCTCACTGACCCAGATGAAATTGCCACCAGAAAGGCTGTCTTGATGGCAAGGAGCTTATGAGGGCAGGAATGAAGTGGCTCAAAGGGAGTGCACATTTAGAAGGTAAGAACCAAGTTAAGGTCCTATTGAGGGATAACAAAGGAAGCCAGGGGAAACGTGTTGCAGTCCTTTAAGGAACCTATTTACAATAGAGGACTTGAAGAGAGAAGGCTGGGCTGGAAGCCCTTAGAAAAGCAGAGATGACAGATAAATAACCCTTTAAATTGCTTAATGTAGAGCCCTGCTGGACCAGGGTAAGGATAAACAAAAGAACCTGGGAAAGGATCAAACTGCTTCTCAGCACACCATGCCATGAATTTATTCCAACGGCCGGCATATGCCATTTTGGTAAAGGGACGCCGCCCAGCTGCCAAGATAACATCACAGACTTTGGTTGGAAGGTCAAAAGCTGTCAACCGTTGCCGCTAGATCACCGTGCATGAAGGTGGAGGGTTGACTGTTGCTGCGACAGAAGATCCTCCCGAAGGAGCAGCCTGATCGGAGGACCGATAGCCATGCTCAACAGCTCGGGATACCAATCTCTCCAAGCCCAGTCCAGAGCCACAAGGATAACTTGGGCCTGGGCATTCCTGATCTTCTTGAGAACTCTGGGCAGGAGTGGAATGGGAAGAAAGGCATACAGGAGGCCTGAGCTACACTCAAGACTAAAAGCGTCTCCGAGTGAGAGCCAACTTGGAAACTCCAGGTGCAAAACTGCTGATGTTGCGCATTCTCAGCGTTGGCAAACAGATCTAACCAAAGCTGACTACACTGTTTAAAGAGACCTTGCACCACCTCCAGATGGAGATGGTACTTGGCATCTCTGGCTGCGTTTGTCCACCCTGGCGTTCAGAGATCCTGCTAGGTGTTGAACCACCAGGGAAATGCGCTGACGTTCCAGTCATGTCCAGAGACTCTTGATAAAGGACCCATGACCCCACCCCACCCTGTTTGCTGCAGTACGACATGGTGATATTGTTGTCAGTGAACACCCGCACTTGCCTTCCCTTGATGGAGGGTAGAAAGGCTTTCAATGCCAGCTGGATTGCTCAGATCACCAACAGGTTGATGTGGAGTCCGGATTCCGTGGGAAACCAGAGTCCTCTGATCTCCACCTCTCCCAGATAGCCGTCCTGGCCCAGAAGTGACGCATCTGTCACCACTGTCAGATCTGGTTGGAAAAGGGAGAGGATCTGCAGCGGTTCATTAACCACCACTGCAGATCTTTTGGAATGCCCTCCAAGATCTGGACCATGTCGGAGAGATTCACATGATGCTGCAACCTCTGGAACTTCAGGTCCCACTACAGAGCCCACATTTGTCAGCAGGCATGTGTCACAAGCAGGAAGCAGGAGGCAGGAGGCCATGAGGACCAGCAGCCTCAGAGTCAGTCTCACCGAAACCCAGGATAGAGGCTGAAACATCAGTATCATAGCCTGGATAAACCCCAAACTGCACGGTGTCCAGATGAAAGGGAATGTCTGAAAAGGGGTCAGGTGTGACTTCAGCACATATATAGTGAACCCCAGAAAATGCAGGAGGTCCACCGTAGTCTGGAGGTGGGAGACAACAGTTTGGGACGAGCCTGCCTTCAACAGCCAGTCGTTGAGATAGTAAAAGACTGGCACCCCTGATCCCGGCAAATGAGCTGCAACCATCACCTTGGTGGACACCCGAGGGGCACTGGTTAGGCCAAAGGGAAGCACGGCAAACTGAAAGTGCTCATTACCCACTGTGAACTGCAGATAACTCCTGTGGGCAGGCAGGACGGGGATATGGAAATAAGCTTCCTGCAAGTCCAATGCTACCATCCAGAGTCCCGGGACCAGGGCAGACAGGATTTGAATGAGTGTGAGCCTCCTTCATTTCTCCTTCCTCAGGAAGAAATTGAGAGGGCACAGGTCTAGGACACGACAAAGTCCACCATCCTTCTTGGGCATCAGAAAGTAGCAGGAATAGCAACCATGAACTACTGCTGATGCCGGCACCCTCTCTATGGCACCCTAGGCCAAGAGAGCTGTCACTTCCTGGTGGAGTAAGGAAAGTTGGTCTTCCGTCAGCCTATCGTAAGTGGGTGGCATGGGTGGAGGGGTAGTCCCGAAGGGGAGGGAGAAGCCCATCCGGACAATCTGAAGAACCCCGCGTTCAGAGCTAATTGTCACCCAGTGGTCCAGGTGATGGCATATTCTGTCTCCCATTGGGTGCCCATGATGTTCCAAGCACAAACTAAAGAGGCTTGGAGGCTGTGGCTGTCGGGGTGGTGGTGGACCAGCCCACCCTCTTGCTGCCTAACCCTTGGCCAAGCAAAGGCTGGGAAGCTTGTGAGCCGTGGTAGCTAGGTGGGTTAAGATGTGGCTGGAAGCTCCTTCTACAGCCACGAAAGGAGCGAAAGGCAGGCTGGGGTTGGCGAGGGGCCATGCAATGGCCAAAGGACCTGGCTGTAGCTCGGCTATCCGATGAAGCGCTCCAGCACTGAGTCTGCATTTTCTCGAAAGAGATGGGAGCCATCAACGGGCATGCCCATAAGCGAAGCCTGGACATCCCCCGAAAAGCCAGTCATCCTCAGCCAGGCGTGGCGCAATAGGCCATTGAAGAAGAAACCGCTCTGTCTAAAGAGTCAGTCATGTCCAGGCCACATCGTATGGTGAACTTAGCTGCATCCCTCCCATCAGCAATATCTTGGAAGAGTATGGCCTGGACCTCCTCTTGGACCATAGGCAGCACCTGCGCAACCGAATCCCAGATTGAGTGGGAGTAACGACCCAAAGGCACGTGGTATTCGCCAACCGCAGTGCCAGACTGGCAGAAGGAAACATTTTCTTGCCCAAGGTGTCCAGCCTCTTGGATTCCCTATCTGGTTGGGTGGTGGGAATGCGCCAGGATTACATTGGGAAGTGGAGGTTTGGACCACCAAGCTCTCAAGGGTCGGGTGCTGGGTGAGGAATTTGGGGTCCCCTGGGTCAGAGCAGTAGCGGTGGGGAATCAGCCTATTCACAGGAGCCCCTATGCAGGGCTTAGACCAGGCCTAGAGTAGGACATCTGTGAGGGCTTCAATAAATGGAAGAAGTGGTTCAGAAGGGGTGTCTCACAGCTGAAGCACCTCTATCAAAACGTTTGTCTTGACTTTCACAGAGGACAGCTGGAGGTCCAAGACCTCGGCCGCCCTCCTCACCACCATAGCAAAAGAGGCTCCTTCCTCTGTAGCCATGGTAGGAGGGGAGAGCAAGCCAGTCCACTGGCCTCGCCAAATCCTCACTACCAGGTGTCCTCATTGGGGTCTAGAGGTTGGTATTCATATCCAATTACGTAGCTTTATGGAGACAGAATTTGACTGCTGTTTTATCTTCTTTCCCTTTATTATTTTAAACATTGTATTCGGCGATGTTTTGGTTGAAATACTGGAATGTACTTGTACAGTTCTCTTATTCTTATTTTAGGTATATGTTTTTATCTTCATGTGCTTTTATGACTTATTTGTCGAATAAAGCTATTTCAATTATAAATCGTAAAATCGGTGTTCACAAGGGTCCAGTGGCCCCTCCCAGTCCTCCACAAGTCCTAGCCCATAGGAATAGGGCTCAGGTTCTGACCTGAAAAGCACAGCTCTAATCTGTACTGGAGTCAGCATTGGATGATGCTCATCCGGCTCCGTTTCGGAGTCAGGGATAAGAATGGGGGCGGTGCCAGGGGCGTGGCTGAGACTCCGAGCATGGTGGACGTGTAGGCTCTGAGCTCCGTCCCAACCTAGCATGCATTCTTCCTCAGCGAGCTGGGAGACCGAAAACGGCGGCACTCGAGAGGGATAGGTTTCCTGGTGCTGTCTTGCTGACACTGAGGAGACAAATTTGATTGGCCAGCGTAGGTGCCGAGGTGAGACACCGGAGCTGAGAGGGCCTGGCGTCGGCAGGGATTACGAGCTCCAAAGGGCCAAAGCATGGGAGCAAAGCTGGATCGGAGAGGCCGGTGCTGGGGAATGCCTCTCCTGCCCTGACCCCCGCACTATACAGGAACTGCCGGTGGTTGGTGGCGACTGGTGGCCGAGGTCCCCTTGCAATGACCCGGGTGTTGATGCGGAGAAGGTGATTTGGCGGGCCTAGAGGCGCGGTGGAGGACGCAGCGCGAGACTCCGGAAGGCATCCGGTCTGGTTGCAGCGCTCGCCGCGGGAGGTCGGAGCCACCATTGAGGCCCGAGGAGCGTAAATTCAGGTGAGATATAAGTGCTGCAGAACACCAGAGAAATCCCCGAACTCGGAGTGCAACAACCGCAAGTGCTATCCCTTGTAGAGCGCAGGAGTAGCCAGCGGAAGTCAAAGACCCAGAGCCGCGTTCTTCCTACAGCCATTAAAGACTGCACTGAGGTGAGGAGGGAATCCAGGATCGAGCGGTGGGTGGAAGGAGGAGAGAGGACCGGCGTGGGAGGTCGGGCCGCTGCCGATGCCCGGTGAGTGTGACGCAGGAAGAATGGCCGGCCTGGGGGAGATGGGGGGAGGCCCCTGAGCACTTTATGCTGAGGCCTTTGATAATACAGTCCTGATTGGGGCGGGAGTGATGGCAGGGCCACAGCATAAATAGCACAGCTGACCGGCGGACAGGAACAGGGGACTGCCTGCTTCCTACTTGGTCCTCTCGATGGCCTGCCTTCACTCCCCACCCTTCCCGAGAGGAACACCGGGACTGAGGTGCGGAGCCTGGTCTCCCCTAGTCATTGGTCTACAGGGTGAGTGGGGCCAGACAGAGAATTGGGATTCCTGGGGGTGTATTGGTGGTTGTGACGGAAGAGGGGATCGGGGCCCTTCCTCACAGAGGCCACATAAAAGTGAGTAGCGGGAAGATGGTCACACCATAGGACGTCTGATACGATTAGACACCTTGGAGGGTCCAAGTGCAGCGGAACACTGATGGCTGAAACTGAGTACGGACACAAACACAGGGGTACAGTTATTACAACAAAAAAAAACAAGGGACAGTTTTCAGAGCTGAGAGGCCTGGACTACATGGCCCCCCAAACAATAATGAAACCAAGGCCTTACTGGTGGCACCTGGAGGATCTCCCGCGACCTGGGTCCCTGATTCGGGCCAAGAACATGGCCCACCAGAGCTAGTGAAGTTGGACTGAAGTCGAGAGACCCAGAATGCCCAAACAGAAACAGGGGGGCACAAAGCCAACCACAAGAGAACCTTCCCCAATACTGGGAAGGGAAGCAGAGGGGAGCAATGGTGCAGACGTCTCGCTCCACTCGCGCCTGGACAGAGTGCTGGCCACCATTGCGGATACCTAAACCGCACTGCTACAGGATACTGGGGCAGTCTCGTGGGCCTAGGGCTCCTGCAGGTGGGAATATCATAAGTTGGCGGACAGGGTGAAGGGAGTGGAGAGTTTGGTAGCTGAACTACAGCCGGAACAAAAGTTGACAACCTCCAAGATAGAAGAGCTCACAACCAGGGTAGCAGTCTTGAAGTGTAGGGCTGAAGATGCAGAAGGCCGCAGTTGACGCAATGACATAAGGGTGGTTGGCATCCCGGAGGGCACCGAGGGGCCAGACATGGTGGCATTCATGGAAAAATGGCTGCGAATAGTAATAGCCCCGGAATATCTCTCTCAATTCCTCGTGCTTGAGAGGGCCCATGGGGTCCCAGCACGCCACCCTGCACCAGGGAGACCCCCCCTGTCCTGTGGTGGCAAAACTTCTCCAATACAGAGATCGTGATAGTATACTACAGCAGGCCCAATCCCATGGCCCCTACACATTAGACAATAGCAAAGTGTTAATATTCCCGGATTTCACAGCCAAAGTACAGGCCCATCGGGCATCCTTTTTCGAAGCCAAAAGGGCCCTCCGAGTGGCAGGAATCGAATATTCTCTAATGTTCCCAGCAAAACTTAGAATCATCCTTGACGGCGCCACTCATTTTTGCAACTCCCTGGAGGAGACTTAGTACTGGCTTGACGCATACAAAGCAGGAACACCCCTGCCCCAAAAAGCAGACGGGCCCCCGAACAACTAAATACCCGACAAGGAAGAGGCAACGTCGCTCACAGAGAAAGGCACAGTTACAGAAGCCCACAGCCTCTCAAACTGAACAGGGACAGGAAGACGGCACTGCAGACCATAGCGCAGATCATGTCCCCACAGAAGCATGATCCAATAACTGACGCTTCCTCGGAATTGAGATATGCAGCATCGTACTCAGGGGACTCCACCGGCAGCGAAGTGCACCTGACGAAAGTAATCCCATGCTCAGCAGATGACATCACATGAGTACTCTGGATAACGGGATGGACTCCACGCAATGCACCAATACCTGGACCGGACGGGAATTTATGATGGTATGGTAAGGCTTTTGGTTGTCCCTGTCTGGAGTCAGGGAATGGGGTGACAAGATATTCCAGGGGGCTGCCGAAGCGGCACCTGGTGCCATAGGTGGGCCGGGACGAGGAACTCGGATTTGTTGCACATCAAGTCTCCCCTACCCCCCCCGACAGAGAGTTCCGCCTGACAACTTGGAGGCGGCGTTCTAATTAAATGTGTTTGTTTGTTTACAGGTTTGGATGACTAGCCGTTGCGCTGCTGCCCTCCGGTAGGGGAGTTGGTTTGTGGGAGTTAAAGTTGAGCATCCAGGGGTCAGAACATAATCCCACTCTGACTATGTGACCAGGTCGTACATTGATACGGGAAACTGGGGGTGAGGTGACACTACTTCCGCCATGGCAGCCACGACTACCTCCAATAGGGAGATAAAATTCCTACCCTGGAATGCCGGGGTACGGGGTCCCCTGCCAAACGCAATAACCTACACAGTTATATACGCCGTAGTGGAGTGCATATATTAATGTTACAAGAAACACACCTCACAGCTGAGGAAGGCCTCCGTCTTCGCCGGAGATGGAGGGGGCAATTATTTGTGACCTCATATTCAGCATATTCACAAGGAGTCCTGCTGTGGGTAAGGCCGGGGACCCCATTCTAGGCAAAATATACATGATAGTGAAAGGCAGGTTAATGAGTAAGGAGGTGACGCTTGGGAGTATATGTGCCCCAAATCAGGATCAGACTCAATTCTTCCAACACTTATCCAAACCCCTGTCGGGAGTTGCAGTGAGTGACCTACTCTTGGGAGAGGACTATAACTGTGTTGCAGAGATACACCTAGATAGAACCACTCCTCCACTGAAGGGCACACTAGCGGCTATGACCTCGAAAGGCCTCCGCGACTGAATGGGACACTGGGAGCTGATAGATGTATGGTGACTCCAACATGGGCAACAGAGGGAATACTCATACTTCTCACCACTCTATTGCTTACACACCTGGCTAGACATGTTCTTTGCTCGACTCATTTAAGTTCAGCGGTGTCTGACACAGAGTACTTGGGACGTACCCTATCGGATCACAGTCCACTGCTCCTGAATTTCTCCGCAGTCCGCGAATGTGTGGCCATTCCGGTTTGGCACGTAGACCCTGGGCTTTTGGAGGATGCTTCCTTTGGGCACTCATTGCACTCCTCCATCTCCAATTACTTCCAAGCGAACCAGGGCACAGCGAGCACCTCCCTGGTCGAATGGGATGCTTTCAATATAGTGGTGAGAGGCCAATGCATGGGACAGACAGTAGATGCATGACAAAAAATTGATAGAGAGCTCCACACACTGGAGGCCCGAATTTATTCTTTGGACAATAGGCTTGGGCGAGGCCCAGGGACACCTCTGGGAGGTCAAGATGAAACATAACCCAGCCCTGGAACGATTACATTGATTGGACCTCCAGGCCTACCAGGAATGGCAGCATGTGGAGGGTGGGAAATCAGGGAGGCTATTGGCATGGCTGATTAGGCCTCACAGCAGAGGCACCCCTATTACTCGATTACAGGCTAATGACGGGAACATATTGTACTCACCTAAAGTTATTAATTCCACTTTTTTTTAATATTACACTATCTTATATGGGAAACCAGGGGAAGTGCCTATAGAATCCATTGATGGGTAACTAGAAACATTGCAGCTACGTAGGGTAGAGCCTATTGGGCAGAAAACGCTGGGAGAAGCGATATCTACCCAGGAAATCCGTGCTGTGATCAAAGGGGAAAACTCCAGGCCCGGATGGGCTCCCTGTGGAGTTTTATCACTCTTAGCCCCCCACTTGGAAAAGCTGTAGGCTGACTTTCTGCATACCGGCCAATTGCCAGCCTCTACTAGAGAGGCATTGGTGGTCCTGTTGCCCAAAACCAAATCCGGAATGGCCAGTACACCCGATTTTCGCCCACTCTCTATGTCAAACATGGATTTCAAAGTACTTAGCAAAATATTGGCCACAAGATTGCTCCCACTCATGCAAGACTTGATCCACACGACCAAAATGGATTTATACCAACCAGATCGACCTCAGGGAACCTTAGCATCATGACGTATCTATATTTCCAGATGCAGTGGTAATGACAGTAGATCTACAGAAAGCATTTGACTCCCTGCGATGGGACTTCCTAATGCATGTCATGCAGAATATAGGACTAGGAGGTGGGTGGCTTCGGTGGGTACGGTTGCTCTACACTTGAACCATTGGCAGAACGATTGAGGCAGGAGGGGGCATGGCACAGGCTGTTTCTTGAGGGAAAGGAACATATAATTTCCCTATTTGCAGATAACCTACTGTTATATCTGAGAGAGGGTGCTCAGGGGATACCCATGCCATGAATACACGGAAGGAATTTGCGAACCTGACTGGACTCCGAGTAAGTACATCCAAAACGCATGTTTTCCCGATTACGCCTCATTGCCCCCGCTGGTACACTCTGGACGGGAATTAACTGGGCCCCTTGCTCCTTCAAATATCTGAGCATACAAGTGTTCCATGAACAGATGGACCTCATGAAAGGTAATCTTGGTCAAGCGACCCGCTCCCTTAAAACATGCATATCGTTTTGGCGCTCCCTCAAATTAACAGTTATGGCCAGAGTGGCACTGTCTTAAATGGTCGTACTCCCAAGGCTACTATATTATTTTGTTAACCTCCCGGTGGTGATTCTGTAGAAGTGGTTTAGACATGGACTCAATGCTAAGAGATCTTATTTGGGACGGGGGATGACACAGAGTTTCGCTGGCAGTGTTGCGGAGGTCCCCGGAGATGGGTGGTCTAGGTGCCCCAGACTTCGAAGCGTACTATCTGGCAGAACAACTTCAGTGGCTTGCTCAGTGGTTAGATGGGAGGGGACTGGAGACACTTGGCACTCAGGCATGAGCGGACTCCAAAGGGAGGTTGCTTGCAAAACTATTTCAGATACAAGCTCCTGGGACTCTAGTGCAGGTTGCATTGAAATGCTGGAATAGATTACTCCGACGCACAGCGGGGATCCCCCTCTATGCTCCTGACCTTACCCTTGTGGGCCTGCGGCGGGGTGACATCTCCTCCCTTTTCACGGCAGGTCAACTGCGAGAGTGGACGGTGGCGGGCATACTGACGGTCCGAAAACTGTTACCAGGAGGTAGAGTTGTTCTCCCTAGATGAATTTCACACGCAATATGAGTTGCCCCCGGGCCAGTTCTTAAACTACAATGCAATGCTGGGGACTTTCGGTGCGTTATGGGGAGGAGGCAGACTAGAACCCAACACCACGCAATACTACAGGCAGTGGTGACACTTGGGTCGGCAAGACAGTTAGTAAAATGGCTATATAGAGCGCTCATGGAGATGACCGTACAGCCCCTGAAACACAGGAGAAATAGAGAGACTTGGTGGGTAGGGAGATGACTGATGCAGAATGGGGTAGAGTCCTGAGCAGCCCAAAAAAAATCTCTAGGAATTCTAATTTTAAGTTCACACAATTCAGTTTTTTGCACATGACCTATCTTACCCCCCATGTACTTAACATCATGTGTGGGACCACGGGACAGCAGTGCCCTAGGTGCGGGACCCTGGACGTAAGCTTTGCACATACAGTGAAGGATTGCCCTGGCCTGCAAATTATTGGCACCGGATTGTAGAGATTCTAAACAAAGTATTGGCACGCTCGTTGCCCTGTACTGCAGAGGTCTGTCTCCTGGGTCTGTTCCCAGGACCTAAAGCCAAGAAAGTGAGCACTAAATTTGCTGATCTAGCAATGGTACTGGAAATAAAGCGTATAGCCCTTCGCTGGCGGACAGCAATAGGACCTAAAGTGACAGATTTGGAAAATGATGGTGCTGCCTGGGCTAGAGCAGAATAAAGGGTGCTAATTAAAGAGGATATTCAAGGCATGAGGCGTCGACCAATTGCAGGATTGTGGTCTGAGGTGATGCGGGAATGGGACGGCAAAGAGGGAAGCAGTGGGGAGAGTTCTCCTAGTAACACTCAGAATAGAGATTCACAAGTGGGAACCCCAAGCCTCCCTCAAACAAACCCAGTAACATGATGCAGACAACCCAGTCGAGTATTTAAACCATTCCCCCAGCTTGATGTTAGCACTAGTGATCCTCATATGTCACAGAGCAGCAGTTAACACCTAATAGCGAAACCTATAACATCTAATTAGATTACTGACCCCAGGATGCCTTATTTGTTGGATATTTTAATATGTTATACATTATATTACGTTTTACTATAATGCAATGAGCTATCTATCATGTGGCAATATTCATGACCCCCCTGAAGCATAATGCGAGAAATAGGCATTGAATGTAACACTCCGAAGATATATTCAATGGGAGCTGTTTATCACCATATGGCTTTTAGCCTAGATATGTGCAACTACCCTCTGAACTACATACCCAATTGTTTTGTATTTCTTCAACATATTGCCTAACTGTACATGCAAAGATTTATTTTCTTGAATGAAAATGCCAATAAAAAGATATTTAAAAAAGAATGGGGGCGGTGCTGCCGGAGGCGTCGGCGGCACCAGGAGCGTCAACAGCAAGGCCAGTATTAGGGAAAGTCGAGAAGTCACGACTGGCACTGGACCGAATCCATCTGTGGAACAAAGGGGCCTCACTGGCACGGAGGGCAAACCCGACAGCGGAAGACCTGTAGGGCCCTCTCCTGAACCCGCCGGGCCGAAGGGCACTCCAGCTGGAACGGGCCGCCCAAATATGAGGTGCATGGCCTCATAAAATTCATGGAGTTGGGCGGGGTCGCACTGGATCCCTGAAATTCTGGAAGGCGGCCCTGGTGCAGGCTTAACCATGGGGCCAGGCCTTGAATGTGAATGCTCCTTCATCTCATTGGACGACTTTGAAGGATGGGGTGAAGTCAAAAACCTCTTTGAATTCTTGCTCTTCTTCTTGTTGTGGGACTTACCAGAGTGGGACGAATTCAACTGCGATGAAGATCTATGGCTCCGCAACTGATCCTGGGACCTTCCTCTCTACCGAGATCGAGACCATCGCGGTGTTGTACATCGAGCGGCAAGGAGGTTACGGTATTGCTCCCTCAAGGCCTTGGTGTGCATGGCGTGACAGTCGACGCAGGTCTTGGCAATGTGGTCGCGATCAAGGCACCAGAGACAGATGAGGTACGGGTCCATCACTGACATCTGTCGGTGACAGGCACCACAGGGCTTGAATCCAGCCTTCCTTGTTGACATCCCTGCTACACCGGAAGACGACTTCAACAAAAAGTTGAAAAGCGCAATCAAAAAATGGCTGAAGGGTATCTTTCTCTGGATCTGCGCTGACTGGCGTGCAAAGAAAAGAACTGACGTCAGCGTACTGGGGTGGTGTCTATATAGGCACAACGCACGTCCCTTCCAGCACAGATGATGCTGACTATGCCGAGCAGGGCTGAACGTCGCCACCTACCGGCACGCAAGGGTACTGCTCACGAAAAATTTCCAGATCCAGTCTGGTGTCTGGGGATAATTCTAAGGTAAGAAATCTGTGGATAGAAGTCTCTATCAGATACATATTTTATCATGTCGTTTCAGATATGACATCTACGTTTTGATATGTGCATGACAACTGATTTATGTGGGAAGAATGATTAGGTCACTGAGAGACACTATATTTGAACATGTAACAGTTATCAAGAGTAAGGACACTTCCTATCCTTGTGCTCTGCATTGTGTTCAACTCCATGGAAATTATAGCAAGGCCACATTATACATAGTATACAAATGGTAAAACGAGATGAGAGCGGGGGTTTTCAGGGATTGACATTACAAAGGACAGATATTTTTTAAATTAGGATATTGAAGGAAGTACAGAATGGTCATAGCATAGGCAGTGAAATACACTACTTTCGAAACAACGAGTCAGTTGGTGAAAGAAAGAACTGTATACTGAATAACAATAGTAACTATATCGTAATATATTACATTGGTCCACATACAAGTCTGACATTGGGGGCACACCATTTCAACGTCCTCTTAAACATTGTCATGTACATTTGTCTCCAATTGCTCACACTTTTTATTCCAGACTATGCAGCTCGAGTTCTGTTTTGAATGAAAACCCTCACTTTGTCAAACACAAGCTTTTTATTTATCTATAGATATTTAGCTCAAGTTCGATTTCCAATGAGTACTGCAATGATGATTGGAATTAATAACAAAGCTAATACTGCTAAATACCATAGACTTACAATCTAACCATATTATATATACCTTTGTAGCCACACTTCTTACGTACGTTTAAATTGGAATATGTGGCTACTTCCACTTTGAAAATGAGTTCAAGGCTCCTTGGCCACTAGAACTAGCAACATTCCCCATAATGCTTACATTAGATTTCCGAGGTCCCCTCACATTCACTCAAACGTTCCAACTCACATTGATTGCAACAATCAGAAATGGTCCTACCATCCTGCAGTCGAAGGATGTTCTATAGAGATCAATATGACTGTCACTATCACATGAAGTGCAACAACCTTGAGGGCCTTGCTTTCCCTCATACCACGTTGGAAGGCTAAATGCCTTACTCAGCATCTTTAGCTTGGTCAAACTTTCAGCACTCAATCGAAGAAATTTGCATAAAAGAGATGAAAGCCTCAACATTCAGGAGAGCCATTTCTTGGACCTTCGCCTCAAACATTAGATAGCTGGTTCCACTTAACAGAAAGTGACTCCACTCTGCAGCGACCAAAGGATTATGTATCTCTTCTTCTCAAGTAAAACAACTTCTCAATAGCAGAAGTATCACTGAGGAAAATGATGGTGGACTGGGAGCTAAACAAAAATATGTCCAGACCAGTTTCTATTGTACTGAGTGGAGCAAGTAAGCCTGACTACCTCTAGGAGGATTTGGGAGGGCAAACTGGATACTTGTCTACAAGAAAATTGGGTAAGTTCATCAGGTCTGTTTACCAGGCTGAACAGCGGATGATCCCTGTTGTCTATCCACCCATTAAAGCGGCTCCTTGGTCCTCAGTCTACATTCGGCCTTCAGAGAGACCTGGAACTGCAGTGCATGCAGAAAGTCACGGGCACACAGAAATATTTTGATTCCTTTCAGAATTTAGACTATTTTGATTTTAGCCTAGTGTACGTCTGCAGACACCAGGACATGAACCTTGGCAAGCTCGCTGCACATTATTATAAGAAGCATAATAAAAATTGTTTAACTTATAAATATTTTGGATCCTGCTTTGATGGGAAGTTGTGTGGCACGTTCTATATCACACATAGCCAATGCTTAGCAAGTCCAAAAATATCTGGGCGTGCATAGCTGCAGCAATGTTGAGACTAATATGCCCTTTGACTAGCAGATAAATGCTATTTAAAGGTGCAAAGGAAAACATCATGAACAATTGGTAATGGAAATGTTGGCACCACAGCAATCCATTTCGAGCCTCTCAGCACCCACTCTACCGCATTCACATACTGCTATAAATAGTGTTTTACCACTAGTTAGGTCACCACCGCTCCACTCAAATACCCACCTTAGCGTTATATTAAACAAAATTGAATGTAAATCGGGTAAAGTAGTCAAAAAAAGTCACATCCAGTAGAACCCTTCTAATAATCTCTAAAAAAAAAACGGAAAAAACAGAAATCTGGATTCATCTGATGCCACAGGGACAGGGGAGTACCACAAAATGTTAAGAATGAAAAATATTTGCTTAGCCAGCATCAAGTCTATGAACTTCCAGGCAAGTGCTATGCATTTTGGTTTGCATTGTATGCATCTCTAACTCAGGAACATCAGGAAGGTCAGTGCTCTTTAGATGCTTTGGACTCCATTCACAAAGATTTTACTAGGAGTAGTTGCGTTTTACTTCTGTCCTAAAAGTGAAATACACCCGAATTTCTAGATTGAGTCTCTCAGTAATTCCATCTTCCTCTAGGCTTAGGCGTGGGTTA
Organism: Calotriton arnoldi; assembly: GCA_963921515.1. Classification (NCBI taxonomy): domain Eukaryota; kingdom Metazoa; phylum Chordata; class Amphibia; order Caudata; family Salamandridae; genus Calotriton; species Calotriton arnoldi. Next base: position 248,231 of record CAWUFW010009394.1, read on the forward strand.
CTCATGTTTTGCCAGGTGTAGGATAGGTTTGCTCAAGGAAAAAAATTGCCAAACCAAAAATCAGTTTTTTCCAGTGAGTAGTCATGTCTTATTCATGGAAGTCACACCTAAGTCTGGAGTTAGAGATAACTACTTAAAAGAAATGCTTTTTAATCAGGCCCATAGCTCAGAAAAGAGAAAGACACAACTAATTAGAGTAAAATCTTTGTGAATAGGGTCCATATAGTGGAAGAGCTAGAACACCTCACAACAGCCACCATCTCTCCAAAGACAGCTTTGTTAAGTTTCGTGGTGGCTGTGCATTCTCTACTTTGTGTGGATTTCTATAAGATATGGATAAGAATGACTTATTGTTTGTAGTGATTATTTGAAGCCCCAAAACCATTTGTTAACTTAATTGCAAATGATGTTGTGCCCAAGCACGCATAATTAAACTAGCTACGAGGCCTGGTCGGAAAACATTTGCCCTAATGGACAACCTTTAAAAAAAAGTTACCATCTACTATGGAAACAAAAATGCGAACTTTACAGGCTGTTAAGGATAAATTCAATAGAGACGTTCTTGTTTGAAAATTATAATGGCATAGTAAATCAAAGTAATAGGATTATTTCCTTAAATTTTATTTATGATAGCAAAGCTAAACATGGTTGTGTGAGACACTGTAAGAAAAAATGCTGGTTAGATTAAAAAACATTCCTAGAACCATCCTATCAACAGAAAGGCCCATAATATTTACCATGAGTAATGTTGTCAGGAATTTCGGTGTCATTGGCAAAATTACATTTTGCAGCTTTGGCCCCCCTCCTCACCTTACAGACGGGCAGTATCCCCTCTGTTGGTGGTGCTCTGAACAGACTTTCTTAACTCACCTATTGGTAGCACTACTTTTATCTGAAGCAGCATTTCTAATCAAATGGTTACACCCTAAAGAAAGCACACTCCATTTTAAGAAAAACAATAAGTACATATGTAATCCCTACTAAAGACCTGGGCCTGAAGCATATAAATCAATCTGCAATCATGTTTCGTTCTGACAGAACATCAGATTAGGGAGTATAATCCCCAGCTGGTAGCAGAAAAGAAGTAATGGATATCAGTAAGTTTTCACTATTCTGCTAGTTAACTCTTGCATAACTACTGCTACCCATCACAAGCACAGTGACAAAGAAAACATATTCACAAGGCAGTATTCCACCATGAAAACATTAATAGGACAAAAGGAATGCAGAAGAAAGTATTGCAGCCAGTAGCACTGTGTACTGAGGGGCGAGAGGCAATGGAACAATCAGCATATCTCTTCCCAAGAACAACATGGAAATTCAGGGCAGGAAGTTTGGGACATCAGATGGAGAGCCCAAATAACAATCCCAAATCAACTGAGGGAAAATATCACCATTCTTTGGTTCAACTCTTCATGGACCTCTGATGAATCATTGTCCCCTCACAGAATTTAGCCGATTTCTTTGTCACCTATTGGTTGGTCTTGCATGATCTCAATCTTCAACCTCCCAGGACAGCTAAAAATTGGTGCTTGTCATACCTTGGCTAGACAAAGCTATGGTTGATTCCTCTTCTCCTTCCAACATTACCCGGTGTAGCAGTTCCTATTCTTTTCATGAACAGACTCATGTTTAACAGGTTCATGCATGCACTATCTCTCCTGAATTCACTTCTTATCTGTCTACAATCAAGTTCATGTCTGTCTCCAGCATTGTCTCTCCAGCTCACCACAACAACTTCTCAATTAATATTCAATTCGCTTTTCCGCTGCTTATGAAAGAGTTGACTATTTTATTATGCTCTTGATCCTCACTTCCTTGTTATCTGTGGTTAATCCCTTAAGTGGTTCTTTTCATACCTTACTAATGTGTGTTTTGGAGTGTCCTGTGGCTTCTCAATCTCCTTGCCCCCCCCACAACCCATTCATAAATATGGCAAAGCCCTGGAATTACTACAGGCGTCTCTTAACACTTGAGGATGTTGTATCCCCTAAGGATTCTCATTTTATCTATATACACTGATAATCATCTCCGTCCTTTATGTCACACCCCAGCTACAACTATCTCACAGCCATCAATCACTGAGTGGGGTTTCCCTTTCCAATTTTAAAATCTTACGAAAAGGTGGTCCTTGCTTCCATATTCAACAACGCCACCCACCAAACATTCCCATCACTTTTCCCCTGACACCTTGAAATCTTCACACTCTGTTAGAAATATAGGGATACAATTCACCTCTGATCAGAGTCCTTAGTCACTTGTTACACCCCACCTCACAGTTGCCCACTTTCACCTGTTTTGAATATGGGAAATTTACTAACATCTAGCATTCAATGTAGCCAAATTCATGATAAATGCACAAGCCTTCAGAAATGTAGATTACGACAAAAGCTTACAGATCACATGACCCAAATATGCATTTTTGTTCCCTAGGACAAACGTATCAATTTCACCCCACAGACCCTCTTTAACATGCCAATGTGCTCACTCACCTTGGATTAAACAATATGTAGTCCCACTTTGTGCTAGGTATGGGGTAAGTTTTAAGTACACTCCCCAGTCCACAAAGACTCAGCCCCTCGGCAGAAAATGGTTGCACGCAGTATACTTACTCTAACTCTATGACAATATAAACCTTAAAGCTAATTAGGTCAGTACAATGATATGCCCTCCTAAATGCCACAAAAAAGTCTCGAAGCCCGCCTTCTAGCACTGGAAAGACCTACCTCCTGAATGTCTAATGCTCCTATCTGTAAACAGTCTGCTGTAATGTAGATAACCGCATTATAATGGGAATAGGTGAATTCCATAATTTGCTCTGTAATTTAACTGTGTAATTACCTGTAACACTGTTAGTATTGTAATGTCATGTTGATGTCTCTCTCTCTCCATATCATAATCATCTTTCAAACATTTTTGTTTACAGCCTCTTTGAAAATACTCATAGGTACTACCTGCTGTAATAAGGTACAACACATCTATCAGAATGGCCACTTAATAAATGAACATATTCAGACAGCACAGAGAATATCTGGAGGGTTGTAGTAAAATACAGCACACGCGCAGGCACACTATGCTGCATTTGTTCTGTTAAGTATCTAGAAGGAAATTAAAGACTGAACTGCCAGCATTAGCCCACACTTATCCAACTAGGACTTACAATCCGAGGCTTGAAGGGAGGCTTGATTTTCTTTTCTTCCAGAAGAATCCAATCAATCTCCTTGAAAAAGGCATGCTGTTTGATGGCCTCCTCCAAACCTTGTGCAGGAATGCAGCCTAGCCGCTTGTTGGGGTTTTTTGTCATAAACTAGGAAAAAAGAGAGACAAAGCATTATTGACCAATGACAACAAAAGGAGACAAAACTAGCATAAATCAGGAAATATAGGTAGTCAAAACAAGATATGTCTAGATAGCCATTCCTCTAACACAGCTTCAAATCAGACAACAGATGATCCAATGCCGAATAAGAAATAAGTAAACTTTTCACTGCCTGCATGGATAAGGAACAGCACATCAAGAATTTTCTTTGGAGTAAGAGTTGCGAGCACAACTCTGAACCTTGAATATCACGAGATGAATTGCTTCATTATTTTATAACTATTTATTTTTAGGTATCTTTTTGTACAAGATGAACCTCAATGTCTTGAGGCTTACGGCATCTAACAACACTTAAAGTGAAGTGTCGAACCACAGGTGCACCAAAGAAAAGCCCGTCTGTGCCTGTCTGTGCACTGACCACACTCCGCGCCAGCCATGCTGCCTGTTTTGCCACCGTGGGGAGGATCCTGTACGCAGGTCAGCTATACAAGGGAAAGGCTGTTGGAGATTGGGGTTGGCAGTAGGCAAATGGAGTCCTCAATGGTGTTGAATGAGGTTCCTTGGGATCTCCAGAGGAGGAAATCACATTCTATGAGTAGCCTGCATATGGAGTGGGTAGGTTATGTAATGGCGGCGGACAGTATACTACTCTCAAAATATGAGGAAGCGTCTGCTGGGAAGGTGCACAAGATGAAAGTCGTGGAGAGTGTGGATACTGTAAACTGTAGGAAGAAAGAAAGGCATACTGTGAAACCAATTGAATGTCGCCTGTTAAATTTCAGATCAGCAGTTAAACATGCTTTGGAGCTCCACGATCTATTATGGGAAGGGCCATTTGATATATTATGTATCACTGAGCCCTGGCTGACTGATACATGTGCTCCAGATCTTAGTGCAATGTGTCCATCCGGTTTTATTATCATACATCGAGCTCGCCCATGGCACTGGGGATGGGGAGTGGTGATCATCTTTCGAGATATGTTTACCCTGAAGAAGCTTCAAACTCCAAAGTTGGCTTTAGTGAAACACTTAGGCTTCGCTTTATCTTTCCAGAAAACCGCCCCACTAAGTGGGCTGATTTGTTACTGTCCATCAGGGACTTCAGAACACTGCTGTGATCCCTTCTTAGACCTGGTGCCTCACTCTCCCTAAAACACACAAACCTTTTTGTAGCGGGTGGCTTTAATATATGGGCAGGAAACCCTTTTAGCCTGCTAGCATGGCTATATTGGGTTTGTACTTGTTGCCATCACGCTCAACGCACATTTAGGGGCATACGCTAGATTTGATCTTTGCAGCCATAGATCTTATAGAGGGCAAAAATGCCATCCCTTTAGCCTGGTCAGACCATTCGCTTATTTGTTTCAGGCTCAACATGCCATATGTTTGTCGTAAACATCAGACACGTTCTCGTCCACTATAAAAGCATCAGAAGTTGCATCCGTTGGACAAACTATCTGTCTCAGCCCTAATATGATGGCTAAAACAGAACAAGCCTGTCGTGAGGTCGAGTTCGGCAGAGGTGGGCTACTCAAGCTATATGACCTGGGTTGAGGATGTACTTGATGATATTCTGCCATATAAAGTGTTCAAGAAAACACGAGCTACTCCGTCAGACCCCGTGGTACTCATCTTCCCTCAGGGAGCCTACACTATGCTGCAAGAAACTGGAGAGACTCTGGAGGGTGGACTATTGCAGCATTGTGAGGGACAAATTTAAAGAGGCATTAAGGAAATATAAAAGGCAGGTATTTGCCACTTAAGCAGCCTTCTATACGGTCAAAGTTCAGAATGTGGAAAACTCCTCAAAGGAAATGCTTTCTATTGTTAATCAATTCCCCACTCCAAAGTGCATTCGGGATAAAAAGGCTAACTCTCAAGAGCTTGCAGACAGGCTGTCGGATATCCTTGATGGCAAGATGACTACCATCTTGGAAACACTAAAACCAGTAGACATGGTAATCACCTTATAGGAGACAGTTGTTGGTCCTCCGCTACCACATTTGGGGTTCAAAGATCTGAGTATGGCTCCAAAGCGGGATGAGGTGTGCTCTAACAATTATCTTGAAAATGGACGCCATTAACATCCTTTAATTTTTTGAAGTCTGGATCCCCATTAGATCCTCTTCCACCCGCATTGTGAAAAGCAGCCGCAAAGGTCCTTGGTCCACCACTGCTGGACATCTGTAATAACTCGCTTAATAGTGGGATTGTTCCTGTGGAGTGAAAAAGGACCTTAGTGGTGCCACTCCTAAAAAAAGCTACTGTGGACTCTGATCTACTGTTAAACTACCAACCTATTTACATCCTGCCTTTTGCAGGAAAACTCGTGGAAAAACATCTCAACATTTTATTATTTGACTGGTTGCTTAAAAACAAGCTACTTGAGACATCTCAGTCTGGGTTTCGCCTGTTTAACCGAAACAGAGACAGCCTTTGCAACAGTGATAGACCTATGAATGCTGGCGGATCAAGTGCAATGTGTGGCCTTAGTGCTATTCGATATGCCCGCAGCATTTGATACAGTGTCTCATGACATCTTACTCACTAGGTTGAAGGGGATTGGCATAACTGGAAAGGCACTTGAATGGTGTCGGTCTTATCTACAACGGAGATCCCAAGCAGTCTTCCTACCACCTTTTAAGCTTGAGTTTAAATATGTGAGTTAAGGACTGCCACAAGGATCACTTTTGAGTCTGACTTTTTTTTTAGTATATACACATCTGCTCACAGGTGAAACTAATACAATCTTTTGGTCTCAGTAAGATTAATTATGCAGATGACACCCAGTTGATTATCACACTGGATGAAGCGGCTGAAAACCCACGAGAACCATTTGCCAACATATGTCTGCAGTATCAGAGTGATTACATTGTATTACCTCAAATTCAACTCAGACAAAACTGAAGTGCTGTGCATGAGATATCTATGTATCCATGATCTTATGCCATCAGACTTTTGGCCTACTTCCTGGACCTCTTCTCCTTCACCTGCAAAAATTGTAAACAATCTAGGGATACAAATGGACCAAGAGCTCTTTTTAGAGGGTCAGATTAATCATCCTGCATCACATGCTCCTTCCTTTTAAAACAGCTGAGGGAGATCCTGCCTCTCCTGCCCCGGCCAGTTTACCGGGTGGTGATCCATGCGATAGTCTTGAGTCACCTGCACTATTGTAACTCCCACTTTTTAGGCCTTGACGCAGGGCTTTAAAAGATACTACAAAGAATATGGAACACGGCTGCCACATTAGTGCTTGTTTGACCATGTTCTTCTTTGACCAGTGCCCTCAAAGCTCTTCATTGGCTTCCAGTGGGCAAAAGGGTTATGTTTAAATCACTTTGTCTAGTCTATAAGGCTATCCACCTTAGTGGTCCTAATTATTTGGAGGTGAAGTTCCATTAGTACATTTTGGCTCGCCATTTATGATCAGCTTGAACTAATTTGGTAGTGGTTCCTCGCTTTAAACGCGTTCATGTGGGCGGCAAATCTTTCGCAGGACTTGCATCAAAGCTTTGGAATAAGCTCCCAGCGGCTTTACATCTTTCACCCAACCTTCTCAGATTCAGAAGGGCCTCAAAAACCTGGCTTTTTGCTATGGAATGGTTGAAGAGCAACATGCAGGGGACTCTGCTACTTTTTGAAGTTAAATGGAAGGCACTGTACATCCAACTAAGTGAGGAGCCCCATAGCTTAACCCTTCTGCCATGATGGAGGGCCCTGGGCTTGTTGTACTGAAACTGATAGAAGAGCTGTTATCATCAGTACTTACTGATACCTATGTTAGGAGAAATCTCATTTAGTGTGATCGGTGGTGTCGTGGATAAGCTCTGGAGGGATTATTTTAAGGGTGGCACGAGGGGGGGGGGGCCTAGCCTTCTGCAGTTGGGTTTGGCAGAAGGTAGGGGAGGTAGTCGGTGAATATAGGGACCAAGATATGTTGTGACCCAACAGGCTTCCTACACGGTTGATCTAATGTGCTTTCTGTAACCGTCATTCGCATTACGCCTACGATGAATGTCGTTCTGAAAGTGGTATATTCTGTACTGATGTCCCTACTGCACCTGAAAATGTTATAAAAAGAGTAATTTAAAAAAATACCTGGCTTTTAAGAAATTAGTTGGCTCTATAATATCGTTTATAACTCCCAAGTATTACCCACAGTACTCTAGAGCTGTCTGTTTTCTCCATCTGTTATTCTCTCTTCTTTGCTAGCATTCTCCTCACCTGGACACTCAGTGGAGTAGCAGCCGTGCTTTATAAAATTGTTAACATAACATACAGTGTATGTTTAAATCTATTCAATAACATAAAAAATAATGTCGCTGTACCATAAAGGTCTTTGCATGCCCACAACAGCCCTGTCTACTAAGAGCTGAGTGTAGGCCAAAAATGACGAAATGTGCATTAATTGGTCCTGATAGCCATCTTGGGAATGCCAAATAGATAGAACATTCCACTGATAAGGTCAGACTACTCTAATTGAAAAAAATAACACCCCTGTGGCTTCCCACAATCTCCCCTTGCCTTTGTCGCTAAATGAAATTTGCTGGACAACCAGTCGACACCAACATTCATGGCTCACGCAGGAACTGTCAGGCGCCCTGATTCCCCCTCTCCCAAGCTACTTCGCTTCTGTATCTTTAGAACTAGTAGGTGAGAAATGGTTTAGAGAAGGATAGACGAGGAAACTACAAACTAGTGATCCTGTGTGGCTTTAAGAGTTTAAAGAGAAGGGAACCTTCAAATTGCCTCCTAATTGACATCATGTAGTCATCCATTACAACAGCCTACAGATTTAATAAAGAAAAGCAGAAGAGAGTAAGAGGCAAAGGTTGCCTGTTGGGGGCATTGTAACTCTTGTATGCACTGGGAATACACCAGTGATTACAGACCACTGCCAGCCTATTTTGTTCAATAAAGTACTCAACATCTCAATCCCTTAGTTTAGCATTAATACATGTTGGAGACTAGTGCAGCTAAATGGGATATTTCCCTGTCACCAAATAATTCATCCTGATCAGAAAGTGAGAGTGCATACAGAAAGGAAAGGGCAATATTTTCCATGTGAACGCTTCTTAGGATGTCCATTAATTCTATCATGTCAAGCTCACAGAGAACAACAGTTTAGCAAAGTGCGTATGAGAGTTTAGATTAAAATGCTAAGCAATATTGAAAGGCACTGTTATGTGACATTATAAATAAAGAGTAAACATAGCAACAAATAATGCTGTGAAAGTCACACTCTGATTGGTTAGTGAATATTATTACATCAAAACTTCAGGGGGAAGAAAGCTGTTATTGCTAGTTAGGGCCGTCACTCTGTGAACTGTCATGGGCAATTTGTGGTCTACATCTTTAATAATATAAGGGATAAAGTACCCCCTGCTGTATATGATAAAGATATTGGAAGTCACCGAGGAGTTCCATAACCGTATAGAGGAATGGGGCCGAAGGCTGAGTTCCTATTTAAGGTTATGGAACTCTGAGGTGACTTGCAATATCCTTATCATGTACGGTAGGGGGTACTTTATCCTATATAATACATGGTCACACCATCACCTTTCTCACAAACCATTTAAAACCTTGTGCTTTGCTCTTTCTTTCAAATGAAAGAGCGAGCATGTTTGCAGACCTCTAGTACAAAATTAAACACATCAAAAACCTGTTAAATATTTGTTGCAAACAGATATGAGAAACAGTTCAATACAAGTCAGTTATTTAAAAAAAAAAAAAAAAAGCTGCAGTAGCTCGGGATGTGTAGAAAGATGCAGAAAGGTTGCAGCTTTTCTCTATCTAAGGAGTTCAAAGAATAAACATATTCTCTTTGCTTGTCATTGCAAGCTATATTAATACAGCTGAAGAAAGGACAGCAACGTTCTGTTTTCATTGATTTAAACAGCTGCTTCAATTATGTTCCGTGACCTCAACAGCCTTTCACCTCCGCTGCTGGGAGCAGGCATTGTGACATCAGAACTCGACTGTAATAATTTATAATAGTCGAGTTATTTATAATCAATGACTGAGTGAGTCAATAGTCGCCGATTATAAGGAAATTATAGACATGCACTTTGACAGGGATTACAGAATCCCAGGTCTTATAAATACCATGTATCCATATCCTTGAATATCAGATATGGAGCTTTGGCAAAACTATGATACGGCTAAATAAAAATCAGATACTATATGTTTAGAGCCATATGAAATAAAATGTCATAAGAATTGCCTTAGGACCAGCACGGTGGCTGTTTTGGGCATGTGTTTGCATAATGTTTAGTTACAGTGTAAGCGTGGGGTCAGTGGTATTTGTGCACATGTGAGATTGTTGTGGTACTGTGGACTTGGGAGATGATAGCTGTAGAAAAAAAAACTGTTAGGGAGACTGAGAAAGTGGGTCATAGTGTTAACACTGTCCTTGAATGAAGGTGCTTACTGGACATCATCATTGCAAAATGGTGACAAGAGGTGTACAAACAAAGCCTGGTAACAGGTGGCATCTCTAAAAGCTGTACTTAACAAAAAGGAACTTCAGCAGTAAGAGCAGCCTCCCTCCTGAAAATTGTCACTGATGTGTGTGAACAATATAGTGTTCATGGTACAATCTTCTACACAACTCAACTGTTCAGAAAAAACAACCCACATGTACTGCTAAGCGTTGTCCATCAGTGTTCAATCGCCCATTCACATATTTAAGTCTTTCGTGTTCTGACCCCTTATGTACCTCACGGCGTTCTACTCGCTTTACCATGAAAGGCTTGTCTGCATTAGGCTTACCACTCATTCTCCAACTCCAACGGGTGCAGAAAAAGGTGGTTGTTTTGCACCATCACTGTTAAAATTAGCAGAAAGCAGTGCCAAGTATGCCATTTAGGACAGTGCCCCAGAAAATATAACTTGAAAAAATGTAATCCCCATTGGCAGCCACATTTTTTAAGTATACATTTGACGTTCCTTTTGGCTAGGTTTTCTTTGGGAAATATTTCTCAAATGGGTAATGTATTTAGCACTCCTTTGGTTAAGCATTTTTAGGGGAATGCATGAAATTTTACAGTGTTAAAAGATGACATGCATGTTCCCAGTAGTCTAAATTCTGCCTTGAAGTCACATGGTTGATGCATTTCCAAGAGACCATGTTTGTGGATGAGGGAAGCAGTGACAACATAAGTAACATTCAAGAGAGGTTATATTTAAAATGTTCCATTTTTCGGGCTTTATTTTTACACTGTGCCTCCTGTTTCTCTATAAAACAAACACTCGCAAAGACAATCAGTCTGACTTTTAACTGAAAGTGCCTCTTCAATGGCTGGTAAAGTGAGGCATGAAATCACACTTAATGCTTCTACACTGTCCCACACCCGTGCACTCTTTCATCCATTCATCCACCCACTGACTCTTTCTTGCGCAACCCACACATGCAGACACACACACAAAAACAATGCAGTGGCCTTTTCCGTTATAAGCCGGGCCTACTGGCTATGTCAATGTTTGCTTCCCAAAGGAATACCACTGTACATACTAATGCAGGGTTTTCCTTTCTTGCTGGCACGACGTATGCACAGAAATTCCAATATCTCGACGAACTGTAAAAGTGTTTACGTTTCGTGAGGAGGTGTCATTTACAGACTTTCACCAGAGAAACACAACAAACTCAAGTGAAAAATACAAAAAAACCACCCATCTAGCTCCCCTGTCCCACTGAAAGGTCAGCTGCAGCTCCTGGAACCCTCAAACCCTGCAGTAACTCGAGAATGGGGCCAATGTCTGGCAGTACAATGCGAGGAAATACTGCGCTCCAAGGCGAATCCCTTGTTAGCATTCTGCTCTGAAAGGCTCAGACGCCGCCTTGTTTCCTCTGTTTTTCCTGTTCCAGCCCAACAAGGCTAGTGTGTATGATCAAGAGCACACGTTTGGAATCAGCAGTCCTACGGCGTGCATTATCCTCTCACTGCGAGCCTACCTCTCTTTCTGTCGGTGGCTTTTTCAGCCATTGTTCTCCTTGGCAGCTCTCTCTCAGCTCCCCTTGTTTTCAAGCTCTTATGGCTTCCCGTTTCAAGAATAAATACTGCGTATCATTTGGGGAGGGCCACACCCACCTCCCGCGGCGACAATATTCTTATGTTAATACGTGCTTTGCACTGTTGGCGCTATATATCAATCTGGGGATCAGGGGCTGATGGGCCAAAGAGGAGACGGCATCCTTGAACCAACAGGCACACTTTATGACCTCGTAACAAGCATTGGCAATGCCAATAGGTCTGGCTATAAAGGAACGTTGGATGGTAATGTGAAGGATTACAAGCAGGGCCGGACTGGCCGTGGTAGGCACCACACGTTTCCCTGGTGGGCCGGATGGGTGGGGGCCAATTTTGTACCCGTGGGGGCTGGTTTTGTTACTAGGGACAGGTTTTGCAGCAGAGCTTCTCACTAGCACCCCGCCCTCCCTGCCACCGCTCCCGGGGCCGGTCAAGGCGCAATCTGCCAGGGCGGGTTGCTGTTCCCAGTCTGGCCGTGATTACAAGTAAATAGCAGGGGAATGGATATGTATTTGTCTAGAAGCAAAGAACCATAAAATAATGTTGGATGTAGGTTAAAAGGTCAGGTGACATTTGACTGTCAAGCTAGACCTAAACATCCATGTAGGTAAATGCCAACCCTCCTACCATCTGTGCTGCTGCCAGAGAAAAACACCATAAATTATCTAGTTATCCAAGACACTCTAATAGCATTACAATGTCATGTCTGTGCTCCTGCCAAACTCAGGCAGCTGGATAAATAAACAAAATATTCACAGCTGTATTGAACACAAGCACTTTTTTTTTTTTTAACCACACTACCGCTACCCAATCAAAACAAGTACTCCTGGCTCCCACCATGTGGGTGGAGCCTAAGCCCTTCACCTGGTGATTCTCACATAATTGTCTGGCTGCACTGTCAAGCCAGACTATACAAATGAGACCCTAGTCCAAACGTGAAAACAATATACATTGCTAAAGGGTGCGGGCACTGATCTAATGCTGGCCAATGTACTTCGTAGCACAGAACACTTGTGCTCAAGACTGTTCAGTCTGTTGCACTGCAGCTAAGTGGCATTACTGGCTTAACAATAAAACAGTTTTATACTTCTTCGACCACTCATTCTCTGTGAATTGGAGGCTTTCACACTTCTCCTGTCTCAGCTTCCAATATCGCGACTATGAGGATGACAAGCAAGTCTATTTTCTGCTTCCTATTGTCCTCCTCTCACCTCAAATATTTGACTGTCCTACAGTGATTTGACAGAGTAAGGATATAATCACTTAGCCTGAAATCCTCCAAATTGAAAACAATATTTTCCAGCCTTCTGCCACAATCGCTCCATGCACCCTATCCCACACCTCCTCATACATTGTTCAATAAAGCACAAACAGAATGAAAGACGTGGTTACAGAATCTGAAAAAATAAAGTGAAATACCTTAAAAAGAAACAAAAAATACAAAATATACATATTTAGGGAGAACGTAATACATAACCAACTGTACACGATCAGTTCTTCTAAGAATGTAAGCACTCTAAGAGCTTCTGGTGGTCTTGAGTCCGGTCACCGGGGATCAGTCCACAAAGGTTTAGTCTCTGGAGCTGAACTATCAGTTAAAGGTGCAACTGGTAGCACTGGTTTGGACAGGACAAGACATACTAGTGAGCCGCTTCAACCCGGCGAACTGTGAGACTGGCATAGCCCATTCTTGGTCTCAAGGGTTTTCCTTTTTGACAATAAATCATTACGATCTTTCTGAGTCTGAAACTGTTTAAGTCATTGCCCTTGAAGTCCTAGAAATTATAAATTGAGAGAGTTAATTTAAGTTAAATTGGTCCTAACCTTAAACAAGAACAATAAACTTTGAAACACTTCCAATGCTATGCCTGGGATCCCAAAGGTGACTAATTGTGTCCAGCATTATTACTAACCTACCTTTCCTATGTGCAAATGAAGGCATCCTTAAAAAGATTTTTGGCTTAGCATTCACTTTATCATATATGACTGCAGTGTTACATTGTATCTGGGATCCAACTCTCATACCACATCATTGAGTAAGGCTTGACAGCTTCACTTGCGAAGTCCCGAGTACAAAAGGTGTAACTTGATGATCAAATTGGGGTGCAATGATATCTAAGCCATGGGATCTCCTAATCGGTGTATACCAAAACTACCTCTACAAACAAAAGGCATGAAATCTATTTTCACCGGTCTTTACATGAATCCTCAATCGCCTATGCTAAACTAGGATGGGAAATGTGTGAGCTGGAGATTAGCCTCAAATCCATTATGGATTTAACACATAAGATACATTTGGAAGTACGATAGTATCTTGACCTTGTTGGAAACATTGCATCAGTAGCCCAAAAAAATGCAGAGAGTTTCTAAAACCTTTGCCTTGTTTAACGTTGCTGGTGAGGAATGGCTCCATCTTACTTCTGGGAACAAATTATCTGCTGTGCTAAGACTTGGAACCTTCAGTGACAAAACAGGATCTGCTGCCTTTCCCACATACACGTCTGAGATTAAAAGAGGATAGAAGGTTTGCTTTTCTAGGCCCCATTCTGGGGCATACCTTGCTCACAAGTGGTTTACGAGACTCCTACATTTCTTAAAGGGGCCATCGGTGAAAGATGTCACGATAGATCTCAAAACTCCAGCAGACATCATCAAACAAAGAAGCATTCTAGAAAGTCTATTTTTGGTGATTGCTAGCAATGTAGGCCTGGCTACAGAGAATGTATTTTTCTTGTCACTGTGTTGCTCCTTCAACTTCACAAAAAATGTTAAGAACTTCTTATTTAATAAATAGTTGAACCTTCCTTTTTCCTCGATGTCAGGTTTGGCTACTTCTAGCACAGAGGGTGTGTTTGTTTTCTTGCTCATAGGATACAGTATGTGATTCTCAATCGGATACCTAGAGACAATTAGTTGTCTAGAAAGGACTATAAAAATATTTAAATAATTATACCAAAGGCTGCAATGGTTATGGATGATGCCGCATAACCATTGATGAGGCTGGTTTATCCAGCCCAGTATAGTACCTACCTTACACTTCATGATTCCAGTTTATAAGGAACCAAGGCCTCCATCTGCAGTTTGATGTGGATGATATATGGTACTAAACAAGGATATGCATAAGATAAAATGTTTGGAGATAAACAGATTTGGATACCCCAAATCGAGTAATGACTGTCGAATTAGGGCGATTTTTTATCCTGGAAAAATGTAACCATAAGAAGCCTGCTCTAAAGAGGTGGTACTCACTCTCTCTCGATGAGCAGCTACGATCCAAGATGCTGCCACAGATCTGATCTGCAACGTGATCAAAAAGGTGGATATTATTGGCACAATGACCCTGTCTTTTTAATGGCCAGCGAGCGTGAAGGCAAAAAATCACCAGAAACTCTGCAAAAATACCCAACAATGTCATGTTTGAGAGAGCTTTGACTATTGGTTGTCGGACCACGCCTTGAAACAACCATTAATCATCATAAAACTTTGTTCCAGAGCAATAGAGAGGGAAGTGCGGAAAATGGAAAAAGAATGAGTAAAAGAAAGGTAGAAAACAATGACAAAGCAGAAGTAAAAATGAACCAGTAAGAGTGACATAAAGAGACAATGAGTGTAGGGTGATAAAATCAGGGCACGATTCACGGGTCAACGCAGGTGAACAGAGATTCTCCACTAATTTTAGAGAGGGGAGGCCTTTCCCTTTGGCTTGAGGAGGAAAGAGGCTCATATGTAGAGTGAGCAGATGTTGAAAACCCCAAATCAGGACATTCTACAAACATAAAAATAGGACAGCAATTCTGCACAGGGGCACAGAATATCAGTGCCCACCAACACAGAAAGCACAGGCAACGAGGCATTTAGTGAAATTAAATGCAACTTATACACACAGTGCCATCTCTGTTACCAAAAGTGCTTTCTGTTACCAAAATTGCTTTCTGCGTGGGGCAGCTCACTAATCCTGCACTGGAATACATAAAAACTTGCCTCTTTCTGTGTTCAGTGAACCATGTCTGAAAACCGGGATATGTGCTAAATTGACTGAATTTGCCAAGGCAAAAATTGGGACAGTCCCGGCAAATTGAGGACTCTTATCAACACTGCTCAAAAGTGTCCCTTTTATTAGAAACTGCAACTTGTGGTATCACTTTGATAGTGCCCCGCTGCTGTGACTGTTCTATTGCATTTGGAGAAGGGGAGGGCTTTGGTGTAAGGCCTAGCTATATACCTCGTTCAGTGGCCCCAGCCTTCGGTGCACCGTCAAAGACTTGGACAAGGTTAATGCAAATTGACGCTCTGTGCACCAGTAGCAGCCAGTTTCTGGGCAAAGTGGCAGGACGGAGGGAGAGGTGGGACCGGAAGGAACAACAACAACAAAAAAATAGCTTACCTGTCCGACGCTCTGTCCTCCGAGGCTCCTCTCTGGCTGTGTCACCGTGCACTGCAGGCACAGGCTCCCAGAATCCCCCAGGCCAATCCTGACGCTGATTGAAAGCAGCATCAGGATTGGCCTGAGTGCTGATTATTTGCGCTCCCAGGCAGACGCATCTGCCTTGGAGAGAGCTTCAGTGCGCATGAGAGTTTGGCCGACCTGAGACGGCTGGCCAAAACCTCATGTGCACTGACAACCAGTGCATTACCACTCCCCCTCTGCCTGTCATCCCCATGCCCCTGCCCCCTAGGCGAGGCTGCGGAGAAAAATACAACTATGATAAACACAGGTTCATTATCATTTTATTTTTCATTTTTCGGCTGCTGGCAAGGGGGGGGGGGGCGCTCCTCCACCTTAGTGGAGGAGCTGCCACTGCTGTGCCTATGGACGTCAATTCACCAAAATACCAGCAGAAGTGACTTCACGTGCCCCTTGACCTTCACTTTCACTCACACATACCTATGCTTATACATACACACGCATTCACACATACACACACACTCTCCTACGTAAACTCACTCAAAAGTGCAAGCACTCGCACAACATACACACATTTAAAAGCATTTTTTTTACTTACCTCAGCTGCCAGGGAAAGTCATAGTCCAGCTATTTGTACTTCAATTTTTATTAAACTAATAGTGAATAATGTATTTTATTCGCTATTTGTATATTAAAAAATTGGCAAAAAACGAGATGATTGAAGACCTCACCGATGTCCATAAGAACGAGCTGCTTCTGTTCCTGCCACTGCTGACACTAGGGGTCGCAAAGGCAGTGCCAGGGGTCACCACAGCGACCTCTGGCAAACTCGAAATGACGTCCATGTCAGTGCCCAAGAGTTGCAACGCACGGGCAGACGCTGTGCACAGCTGCTTTGGATGGGATGGAGCTGAGTGCAGTCAAAGAGGTAACATCCTCCTTAGCCAGGGCAATGGCGCTGGAGGGGGCTATAAGCAGGGTCCTGCCCACCTTAGATGCCTTTGTTACTTAAGGGTGTGAAAAGCTGGCACTTTTGTGCTTCCATGCTAGTTAAACACATCAAGGGGCGTATTATGGTAAATGTGCATTTTCATTGTTTGCGCCAGGCGCACCTTTGAAAAGGTGCACTGGGCGCAAACAGCGAAAATGCGCCCCTATTGCCATGAATGAGCTGCCTCTAGGGCAGCTATGAACTTGTGCTGCCCTGGGGGCTAAGCATTCTTGTGAAAAACAGAGCGGCTGCTTTACAGCCGCGCAGTTTTTTCACAGTACAGGCAGAAACCCACCTGCACTTTTGAAGGGGATTAGAGACACTGTCACTGACTGCACCCGCCTGCAAGGGGATGTCTGGGGTGTCCATGGGACCCTATTTCCTCCCTCCAGAGGGCTGCCATCAGGGGGCGCGCTGACAGTGCACCACCTTTTAGATGGCGTACTCTAAGTGCGCCTCCTGAGAGCTTGTTTGCCTCTACTCCCATGTCTGTAATACGGCGCGGGCGCAAAGACAAAGGGATTCCCTCATTTGCATGATGCACACCCCCATGCAAAGGAGGGAAGGCCCCCTGCAGATAGTGCTGGCGCTTTATGTGTGCCAGCGCTATCGGTATTACAGAAGGGGCCGCACAAGCATCTGAGGCCCCTTCTGTAATACCAAAGTGGCCCTGGGGTGTGCAAACGCCCATTGCGCCCCCCCGGGCCACTTTATGTAATACGGCCCCAGAAGGGAAAAAAAGCAGGAAACCAAAAAACTCTTTAAAATACACCAGACTCCTTTTGTTTATTCTGAAAAATGCAGTTTTCAAATATAACTAACAAGTACATATATTATATTGGTTCCATTAATGCATTCTACATAGTAACCCTTGTTTTTCACCTTTAACTGTAAGGTTAATTCTGTTACATTTAAAGGGAGCGATATCATTAAACTGTGACATTGCTTCCTTTCACGTTACTGCAAGTCTGGTGCTCTACCCATGCTAGCCCCCTACTATTTGTTTTTAGGACTTATGCATAACAAATGCCATTGAAGAAAACATGCAAGCAAGTATTGTCTTATAAGAAACACATCACAGCCTTGGTGTCATCAGAACAATAGTTATGGATTTTCACATTACGTGTACAAAAAATCTTTTATTCTTCTTGGTTTACATGTGTAAATCTCAGGGAGTACGTCATTCCTATCAAGCATGGCAAATGACACACCGGAATGACATCACTCCTGTGTACGTCTGGTTTGAAACCTCTGCTGTTTGAGCGCATGTGCAATAGCCATCTCCAAACAAATGTATGTCAGGCACATGGAAACACCAATGCAACCAGGTGCACGAGGCAAATACAGCGAAAAGTGTAGCCACAAATAAAAGAAACGAAAAATCTAGCGCATTGTGTTGTGACTTGTCATGTAACCTACAACTAAGCTAATAAACCTACTTCTTTTATAACCTACGAGTATCCATACTTCGTTATAACACATTGTTTGTTGTCTTATGGAGAAACAGCACACATTCAAAGTGACAGGCTGCCTCCTTGGGTCCCCTCTCCAGCAGAGCGGTAATCGCGGTTCTACCCAAACCAGGGAGAGACCCACTACTATGTGGCAGCTACCGCCCCATTTCCCTCCTGAAGGAAGACATCAAAATACTGGCCAGTATCCTAGCTGCACGCCAGAAGAAGGTCATCCCCTCTCTCATACATCACACTCAGGTTGGCTTTGTCCTGGGTCATTCCTGTAGGAACCACCTTCCCACCCTAGCCCATACATTATGGATTGCGAAAGACTTGCCGGAAGATGCGGTGGCCCTCTCCCTCGATGTGGAAAAGGCGTTCGACCGCATAGACTGGAGGTACCTCTTTGCAGCCATAAAACGTTTTGACCTTGGCGTTCAATTCATCTCCAAGGTACGCCTACTGTACGACTGCCCCGTGGCCCAGGTCAGCTACGGAAGGTTTCTTTCGGATACCTTTAAAACCCAGAGAGGCACTCACCAGGGCTGCCCGTTCTCCCCCCTCTTATTCCTACTGGCCATGGAACCACTGGCTTCCTTCATTCGTCAATCACCGCGGGTAACAGGCATTCCTATCGAAGGCGGCATATCAAAAATATACCTGTGTGCCGACAATATCCTACTCACTCTTAGAAACCTCCCACAATCCCTACCTGCGCTATTAGAAATCATAGACAAATTTGCGACCTTATCAGGCTATAAGATAAATAGGGATAAAAGCGAGGCCCTCCCACTTTCCTCGATCACCACAAAGGCAGCGATCCAGGGCTACCCCTTCAGATGGAAGTCTTCACGGCTAAAATACCTAGGGGTGCTGGTCAATAGAGGCCTGGCGGGAATGGTGATGGATAACCTGTCACCCCCTCATAGCACAGATGGCAGCAGATTTCAAGAAATGGTCTCTAATAGGATTCTCCATGTGGGGTAGGGTCCAAGCACCGAGAATGGTCACACTACCGTGCTTTACCTATGTTCTGGGAATGCTGCCCATAATGGTACCCTTGACGACACTACGCCTAATCGATACGCGCATCAAGGCCTTCGTCTGGGGCACCGCCCGCCCCCCCTTGGTTGCTTCCAAACTTATGGCCCACCGCTCCTGTGGCAGCCTGGTTCTACCATCGGTAGAACAATATGCCTTGGCTCTTCACCTCTCGCAGCTTGCCTATCTGATCCTGGAGAGGCCAGACCCACCCCAGTGGGTGGCAACGGAAAGGTCACTCCTTGGTCAAAGCGAAGGCCCTGACCCCCTGTATAGAGACCCTATTACGCCAGCGCCGGCCCCACATCCCATGCTGCAGGCCACACGCAAAGCATGGCAACGTGTGCATCGCTGTAAGGGCGTCCACCATCGCCAACACACCAAGGCGCTGATATGGGGAAATGACTGTATTAGAAAAGACAGTAGGAAGCTTCACTGGGCCGGCTGGCCAGCTCTGAGCATGCGATCACTGGACCAGGTGATAATAGATGGTGAATTGAAATCTTTTGCTCAGCTGCAAGAAGAATTTGGGCTACCCTCACAACAGGCCTGGCGATACCTGCAGTTACAACACTATCTGAGACGCTGCCTCGGCTCCCAGCCGTAGACGTTACCGTCCTCTCCAATAGTGGAGTATCTATCGCTCTGGGGCAGACACAAATGAGTGATGTATGGACTCTATAGCACTCTGACACATCACCTGTTCTCCTAACCCCTCCTACAAAGCCTCCGAGCCAAGTGGCAAATACGGTTACAATTCACAGCTGAGGAGGAGGACTGGACAGAATTGGTAGAAGCCATGGATAGGAGAACCAGAAAGGCTAGGTTAAAATTCTGCCTCTTCAAAACCCTCAACGACTGGTACTGGACCCCGACAAAACTGCATAAGGCCGGCCCACTGCCTCATTCTAAATGCTGGAGATGCCAGGATATGTGTTGCGACCTCCCTCATGTACTCTGCGAGTGCCTTTCTACTCAATCCTTCTTGTCCCACGTAGGGAGCACCTTGGGAGAGACGATCCCCCTATGCCTACCTCTCCAACCCACAGTTATTCTTCTACATGATACCGGTGACATCCCGGATATCGCGCGACCACAACGCTGCCTCCTTCACACAGCGCTATCCACAGCCAAGCTCTGTATTCTTCTGAAATGGAGGTCGGCTACGCCCCCCTCGCAAGAAGAATGGATGGCGGCAATGATTCAAACGGCGTCCCAATAACGCATTATTTATGGATTACAAGACCAGATGGAGACATTCACGCAAACATGGGCCCCATTTCATAAAGAGACCACACACTAGTTCCTCACGGCCCTATACACAACAACTCACCTAGTGCCATCAACCTGCCACCCACAGATAAGAAGGATGTCCAGCTTCTCCACCCTTCTCCTTCCCTTTTCATTATTGCACATCTGTTCCGCTGCACTTCTCCCCTCTTCTCCAGCCCCTTCCCCTGCCCCCTCCCTCTCTATCCCTCCCCACTTATCGCTAACCCCACCTTCCTTACATTCTCTCCTTCTCCCCCCCTCCCCTCCCCTCTGGGAAACAGACTTAACCAAGCAGCATGAGCTATGCTGGGCTGAACCACGCAAGCGGTAGCACGCACGTCTAAACCATGAATATACCTTAACCACGCATATTCGTCGTTAAGGCATATGTTCGGTCTAGTTGCTGCTGCTGCCGGGCGGAAGAGCAGGAAGAGGAAGGATCGGGACGAGGAGGAGAGGTAAGACTGGTTTTGAGGGGGTGGGGGTAGTTTGTAAGGGGTGTGGGGTAGTTTTCAGGGCTGGGAGGGGGTCAGGGTAGTTTACAGGGATGACGGGAGTCGGGAGTTTTATGGCTCAGGGCAGGAGACAGAGGTGGGGGTAGATTAATTGGGTTGGGGTAGTTTTGGGGGTGGGGGGGTCGGGGTAGTTTTGGGGGTGGGGGGTCGGTTAGTTTTCAGGACTGGGGGCGGGAGTTTTAGGGCTCATGGCAGGGGACGGAGGTGAGGGTAGATTATTTGGGTTGGGGGTAGTTTTGGGGTTGGGGGTCGTGGTGGTTTTCAGGGCTGGGGTGGGGAGTTTTAGGGCTCAGGGCAGAGGCAGTTTTAAGGCTGAGGGGGCAGTTGGGCTGGGGCGGGGGTAGGTGGGGTTAGGTTTTATGGGGCGGGGGCTTGTTTTAGGGCTCAGGGAGGGGGCTGGGGTCGGAGTAGTTTTAAGGGGGCTGAGTTGTAGGGCTCAGGATAAGGGAGAGGATAGGGGCAGTTTTCAGGTCGAGGGGGCAGTTGGGCTAGGGTAGGAGGGAAGTAGCGATTTTAATTTTAGGATGTTTTTAGGGCAGAGGGGAAGGAGTGTGATCTTTACCACACATGCCCATTTACCAAATATGTCTTTACCACAAAATTGCGTGGTAAAGGCATGCGTGGTAAACGCGGTCAGGGTTTAGACCGCGTGGTTCAGGCATGCGTTGTTAAGGCATGCGTTTTTCCATCAAACAACCCTCCCCTCCGCGCCCCCCTCTCTCCCTATTGCTCATCTTTTCCCTCCCCCCTCCTCCCCTATCTGATCGCCCTCCCAGCTCCCCAAACAGCTCTTGGTCACATAGGCAGAACCCCCACCACCCCCATTTCACCCCCTCCCCATCCATCAAGACCAACCACCACCTTCTCTCCAACAGCTGATAGCCTCACCCTCCCTCTGGGGATATAAACTATCCTGCCTCTCCTAGTTACGTATTATCGTCCCGCTCACCCTACCATACAGTCGTATCGCTTCCTCTCCTGCTACATGGCATACCGATTACCCACACCGCCCGATACCTGCAATATACCCCACACCCGGACTAGACCAGAGATTGCCCCCCCACCCGATCCCTTCTCCTCCTCTCCTCCTTACACCGCCTTCCACCCCCACCACCTTACCTCACTCCACTTGTCGATTCTTCCCATCGCAAGATTTCCCCCCCTTTTTCAACCCTGTATATAGACTGCTTCGCTCACAGTATGGACCCTAATAGACTGCGCCTGCTCGACAACACCCGAGTACCAAGCTGTCTTCTACCAGGAGTCCGCTCCGTCTATGGACTGCTCTGTACTACCCCACTATAGTCACTGGAGATATTCCCAACGGTGCATGCCCTCTCACCCTTTGCCCTTACCCTTCTACCCACCCTTCTGTATACTCCTTCAACACCTCTCCTTCCTACAACAATCAGAGCTATTCGTTACATTGTGACTGGAATTATGCACCATGATGTACCATGTTGTATTGGTGTAACACTCCTGAGAAATCTAATAAAAAATGATGACACAAAACAAAAAGTGGCAGCCTGATTGGAAAGGAACAGTGTCAACTTGGTGAACTACAAAGGCCACACCGAGGCACAGAAACGCACCCGAGATATGTGTGTTTTTATGTGCTGTTTCAGATAACAGACAGATGCTCACTTATGGTTGTAGTAATCTTTAAAATATTTCCCCAGACTATAGAAATGTGCAGTGTACATTCATAAGAAACACAAACATCTTCTTCCTTTCCCACACTCAGTGTAATATCCCAGGCCCAGTTATCCAGATTGTGGCGCTCTCAACTGCATTTGAACTCCCAGTGCTGGATTTTGTTTGAAACATAAAAAAAACTTTGGCTTGCTGAACTCACAGCTTTTAAAATGCTGACGGCTTCTTTGCTCAGCCACACAGGGTAGAGGACATCGTCATGGAGGATGGACTCGAATAGGTCATCTTCATTGTCGGCTTCGAAGGGAGGTTGTCCTGCCATCATTTCATACATCAGCACCCCCAAGGCCCACCAGTCCACAGAAGGTCCATATTCGAGCTCCTGGAGGATCTGCGGGGTAAAAGGAGAGGTTACAATGAAACATGAGGTCCATCATCTCCTGGCAGATGTTTTCATCCTGGCACTGTGCTACGCGTCTCTATTTGAGCAGTTATGAATGCTCAACAAGGCACTAACATAAGATAACTGCCTGCTGCCCAAATGATGTGTCCTTATCAACAGGCGAGTGCGCAAAATAATGGTGGAGAGCAACTTAACTCATGATAATGCTCTTTAGAAAAGTAGTTCTTATTGCTATGTCTGCGATGTCTACCTAGAGGGTCTGCAACTGTTTAAAAAATTTAATATTAGCAAATTCATTAAAAAAAATATATATATCAAAAAGCAAAACTGAAAATTGGAAATTTTGAAATATGAATGAATTTGAAATTGAAGATACGGGTTAAGTTGGAATCCTTATGTTGATTCATGGTGGCAACACAAGTGTAGCAAATGGAATCCAGTGCAAACGATAGATGCCTCATATGAAGCATTGGGGTATGAGCAGCTAAAAAAACATGCATTAGGAACAAAAAAGACAAAGTGATATGCTAGAGTCTAGCAAATCTCTTTGTCTTTTAGAAATAAACTACATTTTTAAAACCTACGACCTTCCCATTAATATTAAAATTCCAATTTTTGAATATTTTTTGTTTGTGAATTAAGTAGAATGTGTCCTAATTTGTGTATTTTTTGGATGCATACTTGTCTCTATATTTTTGCGTACTGTTGGGTTCAAATCACAGACGTTGCTAAGGTGGGAGCCACTGGCTTCCAACATTGAATCAGTGGGGTCCACAGAAGTCAAAAGGGTAAGAACCACTGCTTTAGGACATTCATTAGTACCATTCTGGGGTGTGCTCGAGCTAGCTGCGAGCAGCGGGGAGTTTAAGAACTATTACATTGTGTCAGCCGCAGCGATTGTCAGCAGTCGGTTAGTACAAGTTAACGCCCGTTTTCTGAGTAAGCTGCTTGGCCAAAACAGCCTGGGCATTAATCTACATGTTCTAACTCTCCATAACAAACATTCTCCCTATTTTAACAGTTATGGGATAATATATATAGTCATAGCACAAATAAGTATGCAGACACTAAAAGAAGAAAATTCACGAAGCATTTGCTTAAAGGTATTGTTCAGGTACCATACTTTCCTATTGTACGATGACAACCTCAGGAAATCGGGCACCTGGTGAAAAGAATGCACAGAGGTAGCCTTCAACATGGATCTGTGGCTTACCTGAAGCCAACAGCAAGAAGAAAAGAGATTTCCTTTCGAAAAGTGACTAGGCACTTCTGACCTTTCTCTTTGAACACAGTTAAATATTTTCGTCATGTGCCATCATACATTCCTCCTTCTGCCTGTTGAATTTGGCTGCATACAGAGCTGGGCATCCCTCGCATAAATGTATGCCTCTGCCTTATTCCCAGTATTGTTAGAAAGAATTTTATTTATACACTCAAAACTGCAATTGCGAACCTTAGCAGCAGGATACAACTTGTCAGGAAATGCCTCCCATTTGAAGAAAGGTTACAAAGGATGTCTGGCGAATAAAGATTCTCTACAGATATTTACTGAATCTCCCATAGCATACTTCGCACCAGCTTTTCTTTAAATAAGAAACAAATGACTGACATATTATGTGCATAAAGTTGCTACCGCCATATAAAGATCTATGACACTGGGCTGCTTTATCCCAGAAGAAAAGGGTTTTACATGGTTATCTTAGTCAGTAGATAAGGTCCAGGGCAGATGGTTGTGGGGGTGTGCGAAATTCGCATAATTTGCTTTTGTATAAGTATGCGAAATTAAACAAAATTATGCAAAATGCAAAACAAGCATTTGGTGCTATATTTATGCAAAAATGCGTTCCCGCATTCTTTTTAGTTGCAAAGAAGCTTTTCACCCAAAAAAGTACCCCAAACAACAGCCACTCGCATTCTGGTTGTTCACATTGTTCCCGTACACTTGCACGACATTTTTTCCACAAGCGTAATAGCTTAATTTTGGGATTTTTTTGCGTAACAAGCATAACACAATACTACTAAAATTACACAAGATCGCACCAGTGCAATAGAAATTTCACCTGGGTCTATTTCAGACAAAACATTAAGCATATTCAGTAATGTAGCTAATGAGAGTAGCTAGCTAAAAGCAAAGCCTGCAATGTATTAGACATGGGAAGATTGAAAGTTTGTGTGTCCAATAGAGATGTATGGTGCTACAGTTGAGTCACATGTATTTTAGTTACGGTAATTTACTGACTATTGTGCATTGCATATGGGAGAGTTGATTACATAAAGGGTGGAGTGGTTTGCAGAATACTCAAAGGACTTATGTGTGACCATGGCTGGCACCTACCTGACAGCCAGTCTCCCAGAGGTGATGGGACATCACCTAAAGTCTTCACTTTCAGCTAGAGGAGCAGAGGGCCTGCCTAATGTTTAGAAGCCTATTTGCCTGACTGTTTATTTATTTATTTTATTTATGTATCTTGTAAAGCGCCCGAATCACCCCCAAAGGGGTATCTCTGCGCTACGAAAGTGCTATTTAGTCAGCTTAGGGGAACTGATGAGATATTACGAGGTCAAGGAGAGGATCTAAAAAGTTCAGTTTTAAGAAATCGGCGGAATTGCAGAAAGTTAGTGCACTCACGGAGATAAAGAGGAAGTTTATTCCAATAGGAGGGGGCCAGGTGGTAGAAGGCCTTCCCCCCAGTGCGTGATTTCTTTATCCGAGGGACAACAAGGAGCGATTTGGATCCAGAACGAAGTGTTCTTGAAGGTTGGTACCGTGTGAGTCTATCGCTAAGGTAGCTGGGAGAATTGCCATACAGCGCCTTGTTGAGAGAGGGAATGAGTCTGCCTGGTCCTGCAGGAGGAGAGACTGTCCAGGAGAAGCCCTGTGTGTTTATATAATAGGCAACACCCAGAGAAAGTGGACTGCCTTGGAGAGTGACCAGGGGTAACCCATCCTCCATGTGGGTTCCCAGAAATTGCACTGCAGTTCCTGTCGAGAACTTGGCTTGAAAGGCTGCCCAAGATCACCTCATCTGTGTGCCCCATTCCGACCACTTTGGGCCTTAATTTTGTACTACCGCCACTGATGTTGTGAGAAGCAGCGACGTTGCTGGAGGAGAGCTGATTAGCTCTCCCTCAGCAGCTGACTGGCATATACAGGCTGCAAATGCCCAGCACACACATCGAGGGTTACAACTGCCTTGAGATGGAATTTGTTTGCCTCAACCCAGAACAGGGGTGCAACTACCTTGCTGAGGGATTCATCTGCACCGACACAGAGGCAAGTTGCAACTGCCTTTCTGTAGAATCTGTCTGGATCGACCTGGATGAGGGCAGCAACTGCTGAAGACCCCAAGATCACACCATCAACGGCTGCTGAGCCACATTTCATCTGTCCCGCTTGGAGGTCGCGCACACCCAAGAATTGGATGTGCTCAACCTCACTCCTTGACCACGAACAAGACACATATCTTGGGCCCCCATCTACGGCATGGACCATGAAGTGTAACGCCCACAAGGGTGAAGTATCGTGATCAAGGGGAATAACCTGCATCTGCCAATTGGACTCTGTAGTATTTAATACTGCTGTGTGATTACAAGTGCTTTCTCAATGGAACATCTATAGTCCCCTGCAGCATCAATGAAAGAGATCCATTTAGAGCAAGGTCACTCTCTGTAATGCTGTCTGGTGTCAGCCGTTGAGGATGGCCGAACTATGCTTTTGAAATGGGGCTCAATTTGCCATGATCCAATTTGAAGCAGCATCTTTTTTTCATCACATGTACATGTGAAGAGAGAAGGGGTGAGATGCTTACTGTGGAGAGGATCTGAATGCAGGTTCGGAGAACCTGGGGTGGTCAGGTTTGTGGGCTAGAGGTCCAATGCCATGGTCTTGGGGTTCCACTACTGGGTCTCAGCCTGTAAAGGCTGACTGGACAATCGGGCTACAGTGGAGCACCCAAAGCATTTAGTAGCTGCACCCATCGAATGAGGAGAAACCTTGCAGGATTAGTATATAAAACCTGGGAAAAGTGGACTAAAACACATGCATCAGTTGGATGTGCCCAGGTCTGGGAGATTTGCTTCCTTTGTTCACCACCCAAGTTTGCCTCAGACCTGCTGAGCTGACACTGTCTGGTTTGGCAAGGAGACTACACTCTTTCAAACAACCATCATCATCTGAAACGACTCGCCAAGTATTCAAAGTTGTACAAATATTCATATGATCCTTTGAACCTAATTGCTATGTTATATTTATAACTCTTTACTTAGCTTGAGCCAATTACTGACCTAAATTTCTGTTCACTCCCATTTCTTAGTTCTAATGGTCTCATCAACTTTTACTGAAAGCCCCTTTTTGGATAGTTGCCCTATTTCCTTTACCTTTGTTCAATTCAGTCATAGTTATGCCTGCTCTAAGGATGTATCTGTTCTGTGCTCTTTAACCCACCAAATTATTTATGAATGTTATATCCTCTTTATTCACCTTCTAAAATGCCTTTCATGTTAACTCCCCTGCCTTTCACTGGATCTATTAATTCCACAATTTAAATGTACCCGCTGGCAGTAATGCACTGTTTCTTTCTTTGCTATGCTCTCTTTTTACTGGTTTTCTCACACTCAAGCTGTGTCCGTTTCATTCTCTGTGAGGCAAGTGAGACGTTTTTTGGGTCCTGTCCTTTGGCAGTGACTGATTTCTGGCGAGTATCCTGTGTTCGAACAATCATTTACCACTGGTGTGACAATGGAACAATACTGGTACAGCCAAACATGATAACCAAGTTAATCCCATTTAGTGCTTGATTCTCTCCTGTAGTAAGATTGAGGAATGAGTGCATACTCAAGGTGGTGGAGTGGATAATAAAGTCAGATTCAGAAGGAAACAGTAAATGATACCCACCCAATAAAACCACGGCCAACCACACAAAGGAACTCTTCAGTACAGTCAAGGAATTCTCCAACCCGACAGCCACGGAGAACACCATCCACCCCTCCTTAGAACTCTGCGAGACCCTCTCAGACTACTTCCACAGCAAGATTGCCACCATCTTCGACAACTTTGACCCCCAACGAACAACCACTCATTCGTGACGACCTCAACCAACCAAAGAACACCAGCCGAACGATCATCACATGGTCTCCGCTCACCACTCAGATCACCATCGCCATCATGTCATTCATCCACTCTGGGACACCCACTGACCCCTGCCCCAAACATCTCTTCAACCTCAGAACAAACCCAATCAGCACAGAACTCACCAGCATCCTCAACACCTCCATCTCCACAGTAACCTTCCCAGACCACGCAGAGGTCAGACCCTTCCTAAAGTAACTCTCGTCCAACCCCAGCGATCTCCAAAATTATTGACCGATCTCCTTGCTCCCATACCAAGCCGAAGTACTCGAGAAAGCCATCAACCAACAACTCACGGAACACCTGGAACAAAACCACTTACTCAACACCTCACAATCAGGATTTCATGCCAATCACAGCACTGAGACCGTGCTGATTGCTGCCACAGATTACATCAGAACTCTCTTCGACCACGGAGAAACTGTGGTCCTGATCCTCTTCGACCTCTCTGCTGCGTTCAAGACCATCTCCCACCACACTCTCAACAACAGACTCCACAAAGTCTGCATACAGCAAAACACCTTCAAGTGGATCACCTCTTTTCTTATAGGATGCACATGGAGCACTCGACTGCCTCCCCCTTCACCTCTGCACCCAAGGACATTATATGCGGTGTACCCCAAGGATCATCATTCAGTCCCACCCTGTTCAACGTCTACATGACCCCTCCCTTGCTGATGTTTTCAGATCCCACAGACTCAACATAATCTGCTACGCAGTTTACACTTAACTAATCCTCTCACTCACTGAGGACACCTCCAATGACAAAAGCAACTTCTGCAACGCCATGCCCAACGAAGCCAAATGGATGAGAGACAACTGCCTCAAACTCAACTCAGACAAAACGTAAGCACTGATCTTTGGGAAGAACTCCTCCGTATGGGACCACAGCTAGTGGCCAGTAAAACTCAGACCAACACTAACACAAACAGACCATGCACGCAACCTTGGAATCATCCTCGACAACCAACTGACCATGAAATGACAAGTCAACGCAGTCGCCTCCTCCTGCTTCCACACCCTCCGCATGCTTCACAGAATCTTCAGATAGATCCCAACCAACACCAGAAAGACCGTCATGCAGGCCCTCGTCTCCAGGCACCTGGACTATGGCAACAGTCTCTATGCCAGAATTTCCTCCCAGCTCCTCAGAAGACTCCAGATCATACAGAACCCTGCTGTCAGACTCATCCTGGACCTCCCCAAACGAACCCACATCACCCCCCATGTCAGAAACCTCCACTGGCTCCCCTTATTGAGAAGAGATGCCAGTTCAAGATCCTCACACATGCCTGCAAAGCTCCTCAAGATCAACGCCCCATCCAAACAACTAGGAGCCCACCCAGCAATAAGTGTGTGGTGCTCGCAGTGCTTTGGGTGGCCAAGTCTTGGTGGCCTTGGTCCAGTCACCAGTGCTGAGATAGGGATCAGTCCAAAAAGGTTCCATCTCTGGAGCTCAACTATCAGTTAAGGGTGCAACTGGTAGTCCTCGATTGGACACGAAGAGGCATAGTAGTGAGCCACTTCAGCCTAGTGGGAACTGTTATATTCAATTCTTGGTCTCAAATCGAATGCAAGAGTTTTCCTTTTCACTTTAAACCATTAGTGTCTTTCTGATTAGAACTGTTTGAGTCATTGCGCTTGAAGACCTAGAAATTATAAACGGAGTGTTTAAATTGGTCCTAATCTTAAACAAGAATTTAGAAACGTTGCTAATGCAATGCTTCGGATCCTGAACGCGATAGGACATTACTTTTATAACTTTGTCCAGCAGTATAACTGACATACCTTTGCTGTGTGTAAATGAAGACATCCTTAACATTTTTGGCTTCGCATTGACTTTATTCTGTGTGATTTCAGTGCTGCCGTGCATCTGGGATCCCAATCTTATTTCACCTTTTGGAGTAAGTCTTGACAGCCTGACATAGCTGCCCTTGCAGGTTCCAGAGTACAAAAAAAGTAACTACCTCTACAAATAGGCACACAATCTATTTTCAATGGTCTTTTTAAGGTTTCTCAATCATCTATGCTAAACTAACATGGGGAATGTCTGAGCTGGAGATTAGCCTCAAATCCATCATGGAATTAACACATAAAATACATTTAGAAGCTGTTCATAATGATTTGTAATAAGATTTCTTGAGATCAAAACCACTTCATGGTTGATAGATTTCAAAGCTACCAAATTAGAATGTCATGCTAGCATCTGTCCACTTCCTGTTTTTATTAGCAAATGATGAATTGCTTCAGTGGAGTACCTGACTGGGGTGGCTCTACAAATTCTAAGTGGGAAGATTGCAAACCAACCAAAAAGCCACATAAAATGGATACTCTGCTTTCAAGTGTAATACAGTAACACTAGTCCATTTAGCTGCCTGTCTGTATTTGCATTAAAGATGCCTTGAGCATTTTCTGGAGACATATCTGGTTCTGATACCAAAATCCATAAAAGATGCATTTTACTTTTTGCTTCCCTGTCTCGAAGTTATTTTCACTTTAATCTGCTAGCTTTCAGTCCTGGCCTGTCCCCTGCCAAAGTGGCGGGGCAGGCCGGAGGAGTCAGCTGTGTGTAGGAGGGAGTTGGGGGAAGGAGGGTGACTCGGGGGACAAAATAAATCAATAAATAAATAAACGTACCTGATTAGCGCCGCCTCCGCCGTCCGCTCCATCCCGCTTTTCCTGCTTCTGGGACAGGCTCCCAGACTGCACTGCGGCCAATCATGATGCTGCAGGAAAGCAGCGTCAGGATTGACCTGAGCGCTACAACTTTGCACTCCCATGCAGACTGGGAGCCTGTGCCTGCTTTCTCCAGCCCCAGCAATGCAGCTGGGGCTGGAGAAAGCTTCACTCCACGAGGTGCTTGGCCGGCCTGAATCGGCCGGCCAAACACCTCATGTGCAGTGAAGGAACAAGGGAGTGCAATAGCACTCCCCCACCAGTGTGTCATCCCCCTGGACCTGCCCCCAAGACTCGTCAGAGTCCTGTTGGCGGGTCCAAGGGGATTAAAATACAACGATAATAAAAACGGGTCAGAAACCCGTTTTATTATTGTTTTATTTGCAGCTGGTGGGGGAGGGGGGCGGTGCTCCTCCACCCTAATGGAGGGGCTGCAGCTGCTAGCTTTCTAGATCAGCCCAGGGGCCCTTGTTTTGATGCTTGGCGCTCCTCACATACATCACCCACACATGCCTATATACGGGAATATGATCATACCATTTGGCACTATGATAATAATGAGTTCAATATTCTATTTATCCTTCTGGTCTGTCCATCCCAGTACCCGTTCCCATTCGCACTCATTGTCTGAATTTATTATGACGAAGAGTCAAAGACGCAGTTTGCTCCTTCACCCAGAGGCGCAACTTGGTCAATTTGATTGGGTGGCAGGGGCTTCAGATTTCCCAACAATCACACTGGGGCATCTTGTTAAAACACATTATATGAGAAGTAGGACATGAGGGGGGCTTAAGGGGCAGCGGAAAGACAGAGGTGTGCATATTATTACGGGTACTTAAAATGCAATATTATTCAAACTAATCAACATTTTGTAAGGCCTTCGAAACAGACAAGACAGTGTGTGTTTTTGTGAGCATGGGCATGGAAATGTCCCAGGAGAAATCCAACAGACATTTCACATTACCCGACTGAAAACTCTTTTACCAACTGCTTACTACAGAATACATTATTTAGGGTGTAATGCCCCATACACCCCACCTGGAGCTGCGCCTCTGCCTTCACCCTTACCCACTTTGACTAATTTGGAATTTTTAAATTGCTGGTTTAGGGGTCTTCTGTAATGCACATTTTGCAATGTATTCCACTCCTTTCTACCATGGAAAGGATTTTAGATATAAACGCATTCTAAGAATCTCTCTTTCAGGGATTGTACTCAAAGGGTCTTCCAAAGGTAAGCAAAACTTAATGGAATCCTTTCACGTTGCTTACAAGAGTGAACCCACTGTTTCTGTGGGACCAAGTTAGGTAATGGGGGAACAGTGGAATTAATTACGGATGAAATGTACATGCTACCTTCTATTTCGTTCAGCCTTAAGTCCCACTCACAGTTGAAGTTCCATATAGACTTCTGCGCTGAGTCACTGGTATCCCTAACTTGCTGACTCTCATGCTGGCTTTCTTTAACCAAATAAATTACAATAAAACAAAATCATATTTTCATGCGTTCTGGGTCTCATTCAAAGCCCTGGTGGCTAAAGAGGCACTGCATAAAATATGTCGACAAGGTGTCTACACTAACTTTAGGGGGAACTAGGAAGGAACACCGGGAAGTCAATAATGAGATCTCTGAGGCTGGGATCTACGAAGTTCAGCACAGGCAACATCCCAAACAAACACATGCTATGTCAGCGTGATCTTACATAGGCACTGAAGAAGAGAGAACAAGCAGACAATTGTGTGGTGGCTATGGCAAGGATCCACAAAACCAATTACATGGACTTCCTCCCAACAAAATATAGCACCTCATTCATTAACCACATGGAGAATAGCAAATTCAGTTTACATTGTGCTGTAAATATTCAATTAATAGGGTCTGGGTTAGAAACAAACACAAAGAGACGCAACAGCTCATTCCAGAGTGCCAATCTGTGTAGCGCTGTAATCAATTCTTATTTTTTTGCTGATTACACGCCTCTTATGTATTATTTTCTGCCTTTTTACAAGTGGTCCATAATTCTTCGCTGTAATATTTTTACAGCTGTGAATTCTTATTCTTTGGATAGTCCTCTATTTGGGTAGGTTTCGTATAGATCTATAAGTGTTGTCCCTTAAGTTGACCTCCTGCTTTGATTTATGAACATTTTACTGGACAGTGGTGTGATGCATGACACAAGTTCTATCTATTTTATCTGGATAATGTTTACATTCAAGAATAATTTGGAAACTGGGTGAGTTGTCTGGCGATCTTTAGAGTAAGCGGGTCATTTAAGGATGATTGCATTTCCCTTCTTATTGATTGTAATTTTAGAAATTATGATTGGAGGTGAGCTACGAGCATGTATACACTAATACTGTATTGTGGTGGATAGCAAGCTAGGTAGGATAGTTCAAGCCAACTGTACACTGGTGACCGAGGATCCAACAGGCAGAGGTTCATTGTGGGATGACTAGATCTGAGGCACATATATGAACAAGTAAGGCTACAAGAAACAATGGGCTGACCCTATGTGTATGATGTGAATCAGAAACTGATGCATTCCAATGCATTCCTCTGACCCAACGTAGTCAGAGAACATGTGCATTTGGTTCCATCTGGCTCTAGGTAGGATGGAAAAAATGGCAGATAAAGAAAACCTACATTAATTCATGCATTCTGGTTATAGTGTTTGCTAATTCTGGCTGCTGATGATGCTAGGAGCAAAATGGACCCTTTAAGTTAACAGTAACCATGGCTCATTGATGTCAATTTAAGACCTATGTGATCTCATTGGAATGTTATCCATTAAGCAGAGGCATTATTTTGGTCTACTTTTATGGTATTGATTTACTGTGCCCCTAAATAAGCTCGTTCTCTTAAAAAGCATATAGTTTGATTGACCACAATGACTGAACAGCAGATGCTAGCATAGACTAAGAGTTAACATTTCAGGCTAGTGACACACAGGGACATTATCCAACTGTGGAACAGTACTGTTGTCCCACAGCTGGAATCCGGGTGTTTAAACATGGACTTTCACATGGTGGCTGAGACGGGTAAAACATGATGGTCTTGACTGAGTAAAATTTGTAATGGTGTTGCTTATGTGAACCTCCCTACTCCCTCATGTGGACACAAGTGAAATGGTAGTGGTGTTGTGAGTCTGCGTATCAAGTTGTATGAAGGTCAAAGGGCTTTTTCTGTGGGGTAAAGCAATGTGCCATGAAACATTACACATTGTGAAAGGTTTTCTGATCATGTTTATTTTCAACTCAATAAAAAAAATCAATAACATAAGTTAAAAAAACTATTTACGCAAAGATCATATGCCCCCCATTTGCATCAATCCTGCGTATCAACCATCCATCATTCCCCCTAGTCTAGTGCTCAGTTTCTTCTCTCTGCTCCTAGGTTCACTTTTTCGCGATCTTGCTTCACTCCTCATTGACCAATCTCCCAAGTGATGGAACTCATTTCCACCTCCTGTGCGCGGTTGTCTCTTGTCTTTTTTCTTTGTTGCTCAAAGCAAGAAAGTAATGTTATTTTGTAATCTTTTGAATCCAAGTATAAATTACAGAAATCCCTTAGAGTGGAAAGGAGGAGTGAAGGAGTGATACTGGATGCTTCCACAAAGGCATGAGCCATATACAGTCACTGATCCGGTCGGTTTGTGAGAGTCTGGACCAAGCTGCTGTAAAGCGTTAACCAGAAACCCTTGGGAGCAACTTTCCATTCATTGCCAGTGGGCTTGAGAAAAACAGTAATGCATATAACTTTGCCACAAAAGCAGCTGATTTAGTAACTTGTGAATGGTCAGGATTCCTGCATGCATTTTCCTTCACATATAACTTTGCAGACTTGGCTGCTATCATCACTAGATGCTCTTGTGGAAATCTAAGAAAATGAAGCATCATTGAATTCTTCACATTCAGACTTCTACAAGATGAGAATTGTGACTAATATAAACTAGAGACATTTAGGTTAAAGTGAAATAGAAAGGAAGAAAATAAACCAAAAGAGGCTACTTCTAGTCCTCGGAGTAACCTCTGGTGCTCCTTCCCTACACATCTGATAAGATGTGTGGGCACAGCCTGGTGATCCGTGATGCCCCAGGCACATTTACAAGTTTGTTTATGATTTGATACCTCAGTAGGTGTAATGTACCTCAGTTAAGTGCCTTGTATGAGAGGTATAAATAGTTTGCATGTGGATGTCTAACTATTCTATGCACACAAGACTGAGCTTTCAAAGCACCTTTTTAAAAAAAAATGATTTACCTTGAAAAAGCGTGGCAATTTGATAATTCACCTTCTAATATTCAGCGAGAAGCCTTTTATAGGCAGGTAAAATGGAAGTGCTTGAAATGCAATAAGCTATAAAACTATCTGACATCTCAATACCTGCAGACATTCATTTGTTGAATGAAATGTTAGCAGGACACCATTGACCAGTATACAAGGAACCAAACTCCACAGCCACCTCGGACTAGTTGTATCGCTAAATAGTATTGCTACATAGCAATGCGGAGACTGAAAGTTAGGAGGCAGTTCCAATACCTTTCATTCATGGGATAAAAAAAATGAAGTCTAGAAACAGGAAAACCAGTGGTGTTAAGAGCAGACAGAAATCTTGCAGACAAAATCAGCCTTGTCTCTTGATCTGATGATGAATTTCATCATTTGAAGTTGGCCCCGCTGGGAGAACATCAATGGAATGCCCGAATGTCTATAAGTAGGTTTGCGACTCATAGGAAGCGTGGAAACGGATCACTTCTATGGATACGTTTCTAGCCAGATTGTATGTAGCTGGTCTTGAGTAAGGGTTCTGGGATTTCAATTATCTCTAGATTTCCTGTTAGGATTGACACACATTGTCAGCTGAATGCAGCACTTTCTAATCCTACAGAAGCCAAAGCATCTTGGATCTCAATTAGTAGTATCCCGGGGTCGCAGTCGTGGAGCCTGCCTTGTCCTTTTATACACCAGGAATAAAATAGGAATCGGCTATTTAAAGTTTCTACACCTTTCATTTCACCTAGCTTCTGAGCAGCAGATAGCGGGGTGGGACAATGGATTATCCCTGGGAAGTCACCAGCAGTCAAACGGTGCATCTTGACATCTTCACTACCCATGACATTTGGTGATTTGATGCCTATGTATTACATGTTATGTTTAAATGTAGAATACAGCTTCTATTTGGAAGTGGTCTTCGGTGCCTTAGAAGAGGACTGTGAGCATGGCTAGAAAAGCTCCTGGCTGCAGGCTAGGCAATGACCCTCAGCCCTGCTGCATCAATTGCTAGTGTGCGGATGTACACTGGTGGAGGAACCTGCACAGGATATCACTCCTTCAGAAGAAAAAGACATCCAGCACACACCAATGAGGGGAACTCCTTCAATTGCTCTTGAGAAGAGGATTGGCTAACTCAATGCACATTAGAAGTGTGTAGCGTTGTAGAGTAACCCTTCGAGGACTCACAACTCTCTTTGAAGGAAGGAGGAATGACAGTCCGTTACCAAATGGATACATTTTTCAGTCTGATGATGTTTGCAAATTTTACTTTGAATTCTCAAAATGGCAGCGGGTGCACAGGGTGGAGAGTGCCAGGAAACATGTTTTGAGCCACGCAGTCCGAACCCAGAAATGTTGTGCAACACTACCACATTCTTGACATGTAACATGCAATGGGGATCACCAACGAACATGCATTTGCAAGACTCAGACCAGCTTTAAATTCCTACGAGTGACAAAGGAGGTACATTTTGAGAAGTGTGAAAAATAACCCCACATGGAGGAATATTAAAAACCCTCGACAAAGGAAATTACAAAATAAAGCATAATGACAGAACAAAAAGGGGGAACAAGGCACCATGAGAAAAATGCAAAGAGGCATCGCAACAACTAATGTGATTGGTTTTCAGTTTAAAATACTGGCAGATATGTAGCAGAAGGAAATCAAGTGTAAACATTACATTGTAACAGAAGTATGGTACTTGGATCGGAAAATCAGTCATCGAAAATGGTGAATTGAAGAATTATTCTATGGCAGTTCTTCGTGTCGTTCAAAGAGGGTGAACTCAAAACCATTCTCCAGCACTGTGATTGGTTTTCCAAAATCATGCTCCATTCTTTTGAAGCAAAAACAGTGAAGAACATATTTATTTAGTAGCATTATTTTCCATTCCGAGATTCCTGTGAACATCTGCTCATGTTTATGAAGTAATTTGTTTGGGGCGGGATGGCTGGACAGCAAGTTGAATTCTTTTATTGAACATTTTTTATACTTTAAAGAGGGAAAAGACTGTGCATGACAGGATAATATTTACAACAGCAATTCAAAATAATAAATGAGGGGTAAAATTAATAAAGAGGAATACATAAAAAGTAATAACAACTATAGACAGAGGTCACTGTGATTCAGGACCAAAACCAGATCAGTGTAAATACCATCATTCCGAATATACGAGCTATGTGCAGTCAGTCATCGGAGGCAGCACTATGGGGGGAGAATCAATAATTCAATGGATTCCAAAATGATCAGCAGAGGACAAAAAAAAGGCAGAGTACAGAGGTTTGTTAGACGATTTTGGCGCAATATTAATAAAAAATCAATTGCTTTAGTATGAATAGAATGTTAAATGGAATTCCAGATCCTGGGAGTCCAACCCAAAAAAAATTGGGTTGATCTGATTTTTTGACTGAAGAGTGTAGTTTTGAGCAGACGAGTACCTGAGTTTGGAAGTTGGTGTGACACTCCCCGAAATCTTCAACTTACTTGTAAAAGTGAGTATGATTTGAGTTTAACGTTTGTGCATTCGGCATGCAGGTTTTTAAGTTTATATGCCATCAACAGGATGTTGCGCGCAGAACAAGAGTGATGCAATCAGATTGGCCAATCCCTGAAATTAAACATGCTGCAGCATCTAAGGAATCTATGGGTGGAACAAGGTGGGTGGTTTTTTGGTATGCCAGAGAAAATGGCACTGCTACAGTCGAGTTTTAACCGTACTAGTTGGCTTATATATTTGAGGCCTCGTTCTTGGAAGAGAGGTTTGATTCCATGAATCAGTGTAAATTAATGATTGTTGCTGTTGGACAACGTGTTAATATGTTTCTAGAGGTCCAGTCGAGAGCCAAAAGTGATGCCAAGTGATTTAACACTGTAAATGACGGAGAAAGTGCAGTCTAGGATGTTGCTTGTTTCAAGCCAATCCTGAATTAGGTGAGAGCAGGTCTGAGTCCACATGAAAAGGTATTCTATTTTATTAGCTTTGAAGTTAAGGTGATAAGCAGCCATGCAGGCTTGTATAATATTAAGAGTTGAAGCAACCAAGGGAAGATCCCAGTTCAAGAGATGTTCAGGTAGAATTATGTGTCATCTGAATGCTGGTGGTGTGACAGGTCATATTCTCTGATACCAAAACCAATTAGGTCAAGATGGAAATAAAAGAGATGAAGACCTAAAACTGACATTGAGGGACTCGCTGATGTGCAAGAGCAGGACTGGAAAAAATGCTATCAATCTGGATCATTTGAAAGCGATTAGTTATGACTTGAATGAATTCAGAACCTTGCCTTCAAAGTCCATATATTCATTTAGTGTTTGAATAATAATATAATAAATAATGGAATGTTACAAGCCAATAAAAGGGCTAATAATATCATCCAGCAAGAGCCACCTTTGTACAGAATATTCGGGACATCATCAATAATTTGAAGGATGGTGGTTTCAGTACTGCAGCTTGCTCTAAAACCAGACTGAAAGTCATCAAGGAGATCATTGTCATTTAGAATTTGTTTATGTTGGTTATTTATTAAACTTTCCAGTAATTTAGCTAAAAAGACATACTGGAAATTGTATCAAAATTATTCAGGCAATCTGGGTGACTTGACACACTTTTACATTTATCTGCAAACTCTGCTTGCGAGAGAGAGAGATTATTCAGGTAAGCCCGGTGAGGCACAGGTTTAGCACCAATCACTAGTGCTAGGTTAGATGGCAACGGGTCACCTGCAAGATTGGAAGGTTTACTTTTGGAAATATTGCAGAGAAATAATTTCTTTGAAATCATTTTGAAACTAGAGCAATTGCTTGGAGATTTTCTGCACATGAGACAAGATGTGGAGATTGGAAGGGAGGGACGTGATTGCTTCAATAGCTTTGACCTTGGAAATATCAAGCAACTGCATTCTTCTCACTTCTTTTCAGGCTCAACAAGACTAACGGAGGGAAATAGATAATTGACAGATTTAGCAATCTCAAAGAGCTTCATAGGCCTGTTGCTGGCCTTTTCAACTTAAGTTTTGGTGGATAAAGATTTGGAACCTAAAATAGGTTTTCTGTGCGACCTTCTGGCTGCACAGAGGTTTTTCAGGAATAGCACTCGTTACAACACGTACCAATACGACGCGTACCATTACAACGCGGGTATTAGTACGCGTTGTCAATTACAATGAGATACCATTACAACGCAAACTTTTACAACGACTATGTCTTTACCACGCATGCAATTACAACGCAAAAACATGCGTGGTAAAGG
The DNA here is from genome assembly GCA_963921515.1 of Calotriton arnoldi. Taxonomy (NCBI): domain Eukaryota; kingdom Metazoa; phylum Chordata; class Amphibia; order Caudata; family Salamandridae; genus Calotriton; species Calotriton arnoldi. The sequence continues at coordinate 287,637 of CAWUFW010009394.1, forward strand.
TATAGTCGTGGTAAAAGTTTCTAAGGTAAGTGACAGTCCTCTCACTACATTTACACTACCCAGCACGACCCCCCCGACACTACCCTAAACCCTAAAACACTACCCTACACTACACATACACCACAACACTACCCTAAACCCCAAAACACTACCCCCAGCACGACCCCTACACTACACAAACACCACAACACTACCCTTAACCCTAAAACACTACCCTACACTACACAAACACCACAACACTACCCTAAACCCTAAAACACTACCCCCAGCACGACCCCCTCGACCCCCAGGCAAGTCCCTACACTCAAACACTACCCTGCATGACCCCCTGACACTACCCTAAACCCTAAAACACTACCCCCAGCACGACCCCCTACACTACACAAACACCACAACACTACCCTAAACCCTAAAACACAACCCCCAGCATGACCCCCCCGACCTCCAGTCCGGTCCCTACACTCAAACACTACCCTGCACGACCCCCCGACACTACCCTAAACCCTAAAACACTACCCTACACAAACACCACAACACTACCCTAAACCCTAAAACACTAACCCCAGCACGACCCCCCCGACCCACCTAAACCCTAAAAAAGTAACCCCCACCCCATGCCCAATCCCCCTTACCTCTCTCTCCTCGTGGTTCCTCTCTCCTCCTGGTTCCTGCTTCACGTCGTCTCTGAGGGGCGGTGCACGTCGTTATGAGGAAACAGCCTCTGTTTCCTTACAACGACGTGGATCGTCTACATTTTTTTAGAACGCATGGTCATTTACTATACATACCTTTACAACGAAATTCGTTGTAAAGGCATGCGTGGTAAATGACCATGCGTTCTAAAAAAAAAGCGTAGTTTTTTACTTCGCGATGTACAACGCATGCGTGGTAATGCATGCGTTGTAATGGTATCGCAAAGTAAAAAACTCGATGTAATGAGTGTTTACCATTTTTCAGGTTAGCCTTAGAAGGATTAAGAAACTAAGAGTGCAAGAACAATTGAATTAGGCTTTTTCTGATCCTTAAGGTCCTTGGTGTGCCAGGAACCAGACCTCTTACATTCATTTCCTTTTTTCCCATAACATTGACTCGCGTCCAGATCCTCGGAGAGCCAATGGAGCCTCACTGCAAAGCTGGTAGCGAGAACACTGGTGTTAATATCCCATAAATTGTGAAGCCACATTTTTTCTGCCTCACAGGTTGTCCACCTGTACTGATCCCATTAAAAGTAATTTAATAGTGCTCAGACAAGGCAGCTGTGATTGGGTACTCAACTAAAATGGAGGTCTCTTACCAATAATTATATCCGGAGTGGCTTCTTTGATGTGCGTGGGTTCAAACAGTTTTGGATCAAGGCATTCTACCGTAGGAAGGAAGTGAATACTGATGGATGGCTATGAGTAGGGATATACCCCAGTGAAGGTAAAGGTTTAAAAAAATATGAGATTGTTGTTCACCAGTATGAGCTGAAAGGTAATGTTGAATGTTCAACAAAGTTGTTCTCACCTAGGGAGTGGTAAATGTGAATTGTGGTTGATTTGGTGCCAATGAACTTGAGTTCAACTGTTTAATATTGAGAAGCCATACAATATGAAAAAAATGACCTGGCAACCTTAATACAAAAATTTAACTTGGAGAGAAAGGAAGCTCTGTAAAACTACTGCACCAGATCTTTAACAGTATGCATATTTTATCTATCATCAACTGTGTGCGTGCCACGTGTGTGGTTGCCACAGTAACAGCAGCAACAATCTGGCAGTTGCTGCTGTACAGACGGTTTCTTCCCTTCGTCGGAAAGAAGATTGACACGAGACACGCCCTTGCTACTATTTAAAATAAAAAAAAAACGCATATTTCTCGAACGCTTGACCCCTCCCCTGCCATACATTAACCCTATGAGGTTTTAGCCCATAATTAATCACAAATAGTTTTAAAACAGTTAACATAGTTAAGAAAAAAAAGGAGGCAGAAGCGGTTGCTGACCTCATACAAGTCTAGTTAAGGTATATATAAATTTTAAAAAAATGGGGAATATAAATTTGAAACAATAAATATATTTTTCCCTATGTCGTCTCTCAACCCTGATCTAAACCTGGAAGGTAATATTTAGTCAATGGTTACTAAGGCCCTTGACAAAGTCATGGACTCATTTGATGAGACCATTAATAAACAAATTGAAACACTGTCAAGGGCATGGCCATCTACCAGCACCGCGCCTACTACTCACGCAAAATAAGGGGCAGTAAAGGCCTCAAAGAAAAGAGCTGCACCAGAGCACACTGTCAAAACTGCAAAAAAGACAAGAAAAACAGGAAAAGCAGCACATTCACGCTTCTCAGGCGGTGATAAGAACGATGCCTTGGGCATCACAGGAGGGCAACGAACAGGCCCTGAGCTCCCTATACACCTTGACAGCGATGAACCACAGGAGGCAGAGATAGATCTCTCCTGCGCCTCAGAGTTTGACAAGGACATTGAGGACCTGGGGTATAAAACTTTGGGAAGCTCTGAAGAGGCAAGCAAGGCCTCAGGCTCAAAAATGGGCACCATTGATCCCTTCAGGAGGATATGTTTGATCCCCTTTTAATTAAACACCCCCTATCTCCAGAACGGCTGCCTTCCTACATCCCTTCCAGATAAAATTGCTATGACCCCTGAGCTTGACCCTAAGATCGTTGCTTTCATAGCCAAGGGTGCAAAAGACCCTAGGAAGACGATAGACAAGAGCCTAAGGTGATGTCAAGACCATCTCTTGGACACCATTGGACCCTTAACCAAAATTTTTGAGTTAGCTGAAAATGCCTACATTGATGGAACACCAATAGACCCTAAAGAACTACGTGATTGGGTCCAACGGACCATCGGCCTCCTTGGCAATGCCAATACTGCCATCTCTAACGAAAGCAGGAAGGGCGCTCTCCTCAAAATAGACCCGAAGCTAATGGAGCTGGCAAACAAGGAAGGAGGACCCACTTCACAGGGGCTCCTCTTTGGAGAAGAATTCATTTGCAACATGGCTAAATATGTCGGGCCTTTAGCTTGATTCAGAAATCGCAACGTGACATTAACAAAGTCTTTCAGAACAGAATCTTGGAAGGGCCGGGAGAATGCGGGGTCGGTTCCCCAGCCATGGGCAATCAAGCTCAAGACCCTTTCTGGGACGCGGATCCAAGTTCCAGCAATCATCATTTTTTGGAAACCAATCGTTCTTCCCACAAAGACAGAGGAACCGCGGAAGACCATTCCGGGGCGAGAGAAGAAACAGAGGATTCTCCACAGGTAAAAACCTCGAAAGACCCTTCAGGTACCCCTATAAAGGGGGGAGGGAGACTAGCCCTTTTCTCTGGGAACTGGACCATGAAAACACAAGACCCGTGGGTTCTAGATACAGTCAAGGGTTACAAAATAGAATTCACGGATGTCCCCATTCAATTAAAGAGACCTCGAGAGATAACCTTATCTCAAGAACAGAGAAAACTAGTATCACAAGAGGTAAGGGATCTGTTGGCCAAAGGGGCTATAAATGAGAGCTCGGAAACAGGCTTTGTCAGCAATATTTTCTTAGTAGAAAAGAAAGACAAGGGACAGAGACCTGTCATAAATTTAAAGAGCCTAAACGAATGGGTAACGTACCACCACTTCAAGATGGTAGGGATATACCTCCTAAGGGACGTCTTGAGAAAGGGAGACTGGTTAACACGTCTGGACTTAAATATGCGTACTTGACCATCCCGATTTGTCCCCCACACAGGAAATTCCTCCAATTCTCATGGGAGGGAAAACTTTGGGAATTTTGCACCCTCCCCTTCGGTCTATCTTCAGCCCCTTGGTGCTTCACCAAGGTCTTGCTTACGGTAGTAGCGTGGCTAAGGGAAAGGGGCATAAGGTTAATAATATATCTGGACGATATCCTTATTATGGGTCAGTCCAAAAAGACGGTATCTCGTCATACAGATCTTACCGTCCGCCTGCTGGAACACTTAGGCTTTGTAATAAATGCAAAAAAGTAATGTACAATACCAAGCCAGGAAACTCCGTTTCAGGGTCTCATGGTGAACACAGTGACTGCAGAACTGAAATTACCAAGGGAAAAGATAAAGAAACTTCGCAAGGAGCTCAAAAAGATGCTATCAATTTAATTCTTTCCCTTGAGGCCCTTAGCCAGGATCCTGGGTCTCCTTTCCTCAACCATCCAAGCAATTTTCCCAGGCCCTCTACATTACAGGGCCATTCAGGGACTCAAAGCGAAAGCTCTCAGATCGACACTATCTTACTCACAAATGACATGCTTAGCCCAAGACTCGAGGAAAGAGCTGTCATGGTGGCTAAAGAATGCGGAAGCTTGGAATGGCAGAGCCATCTTTGGGGAAGCTCCAGAGTTGAAAATAGAATCAGATGTGAGTCTAGAAGGATGGGGTGCCACATGTGGCGACTCATCAACAGGGGGTCGTTGGACACACCATGAGAAGGAACTACATATCAACTGCTTGGAACTACTAGCTGGTGCTTTTGCGGTTCGAAGCTTCACCCAGAATTCAATGAAATGCTGTATAATGCTGCGCATGGACATTGTCTCTGCAGTGAAATATGTCAACAAGATGGGGGGACCACATTCAAAGGGTCTTACAGAGATAGCGAAGGGCTTCTGGAGCTATTGCTTGAACAAGGGTCTCTCCGTTACAGCGGAGCACATTCCTGGTTTAAACAATGGTGTAGCGGACTGGTTCTCCAGGAATTTCAAGGATTCCAGCAACTGGAAGTTAGACAGAGGAATATTCATAGCAATCCAAGACAAATGGGGTCCCTTTGGAACAGACCTTTTTGCGGACAGGCTGAACACACAGATGAAGAATTTCTTCAGCTGGAAGCCGGACCCTCAAGCAGCAGGGGTGGATGCCTTCCTCCAGGATTGGCAGGGCTTAAAGCCATATGCCTTCCCGCTGTTTGTCATGCTTCCACGTCTTCTCTTACACGCTCGTCGGTACCTGCAGAGCATGGTAGCGATAACCCCTCTTTGGAGGTCTCAGGCATGGTTTCCAGTCATCTTGGAGATGACCATGTACTTTCCACTTCTAATACCACCTTTCAGGCAAATACTCTTGGGTCCAGAGGGCGAATCGCACCCTCTCATAGACAAAGGTCTAATGGTTCTGACGGCCTGAAAGATTTCAGGCGACAATGGCATATCCCAGGGCTTTCTCAGGATGCTTTCCAACTCATATCTGAATCTTGGGCATCTGGAACAAGGAAGGCATATTGACTTGCATGGAACAAATGGGTTCGCTGGTGTCTTCAACGACACTACGATCCCGTTTCAACTGATTTAGTTCACGTAGTAAACTTCCTATCAGAACTCTTTGCTTCTGGTCTAAGTTACAGAACAGTTAATGTCTATAGATCAGCAATAGCTGCGGGACATTCCTTGGTTGATGGTGTCTCGGTGGGACAAAACCTTTTAGCAAAGAAAATTATGAGAAGCATGCAGGTTCTTAACCCTCCAATTCCAAAATGTAGGGCCTTATGGGACGTAAGAAACATTTTACAACTCATACCTTCTTGGGGAGATAATGTTAACCTCTCTCTTAAACGTATTTCCTATAAGCTTACTGTGTTACTTTGCTTGGTCTCTTTCAGATGAACCTCAGATGTTAAGGCATTAGATGTTACTAGCAGGGCTTACCAACCTGAGGGAGTTTGCTTTTATCTTAAGAAAAGGACAAAAACTATGTCATCCTCTATCTTCTACCCTTTCTTTCCTCTGAATGAAAGTCTGTGTGTTGTCAAATGTCTAAAAGAGTATAAAAAGAGAACTGTAAGTCTGAGAGGAGTTGGAACTCAACTGCTGATCTCTCAGAAGCATCTCCCACGGTTGCAAGATGGGTCAAAGAAGTGATGAGTGAGAGTGGTGTTGATGTTTCTATTTTCGGTGCACACTCTCTTAGAGGCGCATCAGCTTCTAAAGCTTTTATGTTCAGTGGAGGGCTCCAAGATATTCTTAGAGCCGCTGACTGGTTGAATGAGAATATGTTTAAAATGTTACTTAAGACCAATCAATAACGTGATTGACAACGTACTTAGTTCACTTTAAACTTGCTTAATGTTGGCCTCCGTGTCATGCCATAAAATTTAGATTTTTCACAGCCTGGTGGGCAGAAAATCTGGATTTTATTAAAGACAGGGAGGCTAAGATTATCTCTCCACTTACTAACCCTCCCTAGGGGTTCTACATTTTTGACATATTGTGTCTTTTTTCTTCCAGAATAAGACGTCTACGTTATTGAAAGGAGTGAATCGTTCCACTTCAAAGTTGAAGTTATGTTTTACTGAGTTTATTTCTTGTTCGCAGCACTTGGCAAAGAAGGAAGATGGCTGCGTGCTCATGGACTCTATACTGTAATAGAATGTTTTTGAAGTTCTATATTCTCTTCATTGTTACTGCTGAGCTGTGGCAATAAAGGAGATTTGCATAATCTTAGCCTCCTTGTCTTGAATAAAATCCATATTTTCTGCCCACCAGGCTGTGAAAAATCTAAATTGTCCTTGGCTCAAAGTAAAGCTCGATCTTTTTGCAAACAAAGGTTAGCCAATCAGAGACAGATCACACACTATTTCCACAGTTCAAAGTGCATCTCCAGCTAATATCCCATTGTGAAAAGCACACAGACATCTGATAAAATGAATCCCCCACTATTCCTAGATGTTACAGGGTCAAGTTTCATAAAGAAAGACTATCAATTAACAGCACTGACACAACAAACTCACTAAAGCCATCAATCTGAAAATCATTTATAGTAATGTCAATCAATGTCTTTTCTTTATTCGTGGAATAATGTGCAAATGTATTGAATTGACTGAAAATCAACTTTAATAATGTCTCCTTACGTGTGTGCACTTCCCCTACCCAGCTAAAGTCATTGATGACCTCTTGATTGGAAACTGCTGTACTTCAATCAACAAATCTTCATCAATACAAACCAGTTCCAATCATGTCTTATATCCTTAACGTATGAGAGAAGACAATACCATAGAATTTCAAACCAACCCAGAATACAAATAGATATTGAGAAACTGTGTGTTTATATTCCAACCAGCTAGAGGCACTAATATAACACTACGTGACACCTGAGACAATTTGTCAATCTATATATATATTCCCTGCCCCCAAGTTTTGGAATTTCATGATCATTAACATTCTGCTAGCCACCACCTCGAACATTTTGAAAGATAGGTTTCATACACACTAATTGCTTATTGCACATAACGAAGGAAATTACCCAAGTAGTTTATGATTCTTTATTTGTACCTGCATGGCTTCATTATATGGGGCCGACCTCTGACATCATGCTTAATGTGACATTTCATTCTGAGGGCCTGATAAACAAGTTGTACAATACTACAAATGTACCTCTATGGTGTGATAAATCTGCATCGGTACCATGCAATTATGATTGAAAGTTGAATGGAAAATGACCATGAGAGGCCAATCTTTTCCGTCATAAAACCACATTGAATTTTTATTTTTCATGGGTTTTAATGTATGCATTTACCACTGCGGCTGCAACCAAAGTCTCATGCGATTTTTCAGGCTGGGATTACTGGCTGGAGAAACGAGGCTTGGTTCTCCCACACCTGGAAAAAAACAGGTGAGGAAAATCCTACCCACTCTGAACCAGGCAGAGCTAAATTCCACGAGGCCTAGATCTTTATATTTTACTGGAATAGTTTTGCATTTTTGTTCTAGTTATTGTCTTAACCATTTATGAGATATATCTATTTTAATGTGCTGATTGTTTCTTTGAAATTTTGCTGGGTTGTTTTTCTGTGAAGTTTGTACCTGCTGTAAGCCAAGAGTAGCAATTAATATTTTTTCTGTGCTAACAAAACAGACAAGTGTAAACGTAAACATAAACATCTACCTTAATTTTCATGCATTTCTGAAAATAACGCTATGAGAAATCACACCACGCATGTCTTCAAACAGGGCTTCTGTCCTTCCTGAGAACCAGCTTCTGCAGATTCTCCAGGGATCAATACGTTTAGCAGCTCAAGTTAATATTTAAACTGAACACTTATATAGGTTAAATAAACACAGAATCTCTCAGCTCCTAAAAATGGTAAAAAATGCTATGCAGATAGCACTATTGTCATGAAGTACTTCTTCAGCGTAGCAATCATAGACATAACCTATTAGGAAATGCACTTCCAGATCATCAAGGCAAGAATAGCATCCAACATCATTAACTTAAACCAACTCTAACACATAACTCTGAACTTTCTTCTTGGTCTTATTCACATTCCACAATTCCCAACTGTCTATTAATAAAATGCTTTGGAAAACCATCAAATAATCCATATTGCATTTCATGCAGACACTTTTGCACAAGCACAGAGTACATGCAGTAGTAAATAGAAAGTTGGAGCACTAAAGGGATTGCACTAGCTCATGGTCAACAACAGGATAACCTTTAGGGCCTTCAACATCACCTGTAGAACACCCAATGCTTGAAAGGTAACATCTCGCCCAACTGCTCTACAACCAAAATAAGCAACAAAACTCAATCACCAGCCACACAACATCAAGAATTCGCGATATTTCATATAAATACTTTCAGGTTTACCTCTGGAGCAATATAATCCGGAGTGCCACAGAATGTCGTTGTTGTTACCCCATTTAAAATTCCTTCTTTGCACATTCCAAAGTCAGCAAGTTTGCAATGTCCTTCTGCGTCCAGAAGAATGTTGTCCAGTTTAAGATCCCTAAAGAAAAATATAAAGAAAATATTATTTTTACATTTCTTTTAGATATTGCTCTTTAAGCATAACCTTAAAAGTCTTATTTCTACACAATCAGTTGCTTAAGGAATTGAAAGAGAAAATTCATAACAACCTACAAACAGTTCTAGTAGAGACTCGATAGAAAAACATCAACTAGGAATATTTATTCCCCCAAATGAAAACTGGTAATCCTTGTTCTCCAAGCCAAAAGTTAAACCTCCTTCACCAGATACATTCATTTCCTTGTGTTCACCTAACTATAATTTATTTACCTATTTTCAAACTTCTTGAATCTCCTCATGACAGGTTTTCTCATATGATTTGCTAAGAATTTTGACTTTGAGAATATAAATAATCCTGAGGAAAATCTATGCACTAATTCGTGGAGGTTGTCCACAGGGCTGATAATGCTCACTAGCAAACAGAGCAAAATCTACTTAACTTTGCATTAGCAACCTTGATTTGTCTTTGGCAACCAAACTCCTTTCTATTGAAATGACAAATAAACTCCTTTCCAATGAACTATGGGGCTGTTCTCACCAATCTTCTCACTTACAATAACCATTTCTCAGGACCATTTGTAGAAAAAAACTATTGGTAAAGTATGTAAATATCCACAAAGCTATAACTTTGTGGGTATTCACTCTCTTCCTAAAGGTCACCCTCTGCCCCTTTAATGGTAACATCCATGTCCCTAGACCTACCCTAATACATACTCTTATACATACTTACTACTATCGAAAATCCGTCATACTTGTGAATTTTCGATCATCATGGATTCTTTGTTGAGTGTAAATGCTGCAAATCATTATTCTGGGAATCTAGATCTGCCTTTGTGCTACCTGAGAGTATTTCACACACCTCACAAACAATTGTCACTTTTTTTCGAAAGTCTCTCCAGAGAGGCAAGAATCTAAAGAAGGACAGCTGATGAAATATGCTAAACTATCTCTCCCCTCTGTTCATGGTAGATGAACACAGTTAGGCTGCGGACTGTGCTGTTTACCAAGCACTAAATTTACATATGCTCAAGTAGTGGCTACATTTGTATTGTGCTCCATACAGGCATTTGGCTCACATATGTCCTATCACAGTAACAGGAACATTTATGCACTGCACAAAGCAAGATATGGCACAAAGATGACCTGATCAGCATGATTGTTTATGTATGCCAGCTGAACAGGTCTAGAAGGGCAATCCTGTAGACACAACACAAGAGCAAAGTCACATGCCTGGTGCATGCCGTAGTTAATCGAAGTACAGGAAGCCCCTTCCGCTTGTGAAGATGTTGAGGAATCGGTACAGTGCAGCAGGATGGGGGTTTACATTCTTCTTTCCTCTGAGACCAGCATCAGGGCTGCTTGGGACTTGCTGCTAAATGATTCACAGTGGCTGCAGCATCAAATGGACTGAGAGAGCATTAGGTTGCTTCCTGTCAGGGAGTTCCTAGACAAAGCATGCTTCGCTTTACCAGGTGATGAGGTGGTTTGCCAGGGAACTGATACCAGCAGAGTATGATATGGATTTCCTTTAACAATGATCAGGCATGTAGGGCATCCTGCTGTGGCACAGTTATGTACCGCCAAAGACAAGAGCTTCCACAGGCGACAGGGGAATATTCTTGAGCTTTCCAAAGAATTATCCATAAATATCTGCTTAACATTCTTCTTCAGAAAGGAGTCTTCATCTCAAGAGAATGAGTAGCTGTCAGGTGGATAATGCAAAGCCTCCTCCTCAGAATCCTCTCCCTCTAATATTTTCTTAGTAGCTGAACGTGTGCTGTGCCTACTGATCAGTGGGGTTGCGATCCCCCCGCTTTAGCAGTTAAAGTGAGGATTCCCACTGGACCAGATGTCCTAGTAAAAAGACCCACTAAAAGGTTTATTAGCTGTTTTTGGATTCTGCAGACAAGAGCTCATAAAAGCACATTAGGGGAATACTAGATCAAGACTAACACGGGGATCAAGGACTGCTAAGTGAGCCATGTTCATTTACAGATACAGAGAAAGAAATGGTGAAAACATCGAAAATAGAGAGGCAGTGAAGAGAACAGAAGGAGAGAAAAGGTAAGAGGAAAAATAAGATGAGAAAAGAAAGAAAGATTGGCGGTAGAAAGCGGAAACGATACAGGGGAAAAGGCAAAAAAGAAAGGGTCAAAATATGAAAATGTGAAAGTAGGGAACCGTGACAGAAAGGAAAAGTGAATGGATAAATGAAAGGAAGGGTTAAAAGAAAAATGGAAGAAAGGGGGCAAGGATGGATGGATGAATGGATTGATGGATGATAGGGTACTGGAAAGAATGGTAGATGGATGACTGAAAGGACGAATCAATGTGTGAACTGAAGAATGCAATGGGGAAAGGATAATTGGAAATGTGAAATGATGGAAGGGTGAAAGGATGCATGAATGGAGGGTGGATGGTACCCCTCTAGGAAGGGTCGCTTTTCTCACTCTGTGTATTTAGAGGTTTAGCTCTAAGTGTTTTTTTTTTCTGGCTACTCCCTTGCTACTGATCCCAGCCTTCTTTTAGTACGTCTTACAGATGGAAAAGGTCCACCCTCAGACAGCAGAGTTGGCAGTCCTGGTGGCCATTATGTGACTAAACCTTTCTGTAATAAGAGCAACTCAAGTTCTCTGAAAATCATCCCGAGCTACTAATATTATTGGTATGGTAATAGTGACACATCAGACAAAATTACATTAGTGGCCACCCCAGGCAAGACTGTCAGCAGTGATCAGCTTAGTGAAACGGGCAGGCTTGCCAGCAAGTCGGTAATACATAACAACCATAGCCGCAAAGGCCATGGCACCAAAATAAATATTAATATGAGTAATAAAGTCTCCCCATAGCAGCATTTCATGCTAATATAAGTTTTAAATACTTTTCCAACCATATTTCTCAAAACATACACTTATGAGTTCTAAAAATACATACATTTTTATCTCGAACACACACTTTACAATTTTGGTCTATATATATATATGAATTCAACCAAACAGAGTCTCTTATATTAGTAGGCTGGGATGCACACTGGAGAGATACTTAGAAGTAGTTGGAGAGCTACCAGTAGCTCACGAGCTACTTGTTGGAGAAGCCTGGATTAAATGCTTCTTTGGACCACATACATATTGTCTGCATATTTGTCATTGAATAGACGAAGTTACCAAAACCAAAAAAGGCTAATCAAGGCATAGTAAAGATTCAAACACCACAGTAAGAAATCTAGCAACGCACACATAAAATATTCTTTTGTGTTGGTACCACTATAAGGCCCTGATTTTGGGTAGATCTGGGTAGCGGGCATTTCCATTTCCAAGTGATATTGATGCACTTACATCCTCTTCTTATGAGTTGAAACCTACGCAATGGGGAATAACTGCAGAATCAGATATACGACGCAGAATTCTGCACTTAATTCTCATTTCCTTGTGTTAAACATTTGCATTTACTGTATGTTCCGAGCAGGTGGTAAATTTGTGTGCAGTTACTGGTGAGGGAATGGGTTGGGGGGACAGGGGTGTTGAGGGTGAGCACAGGAAGGGATGTTGCCTGTAAGGCGGGGGATTACATGTTCCATCGTGCCTGGTAGAGGGTCGGGAGTGCAACCGGGCACTGCAGCCCATTCCCATTGTGATTTTACAGCCAGGATCTTGTGGGCGGTAAAATCAACTCTGACGTAGGAGAGTCAGTACCTTTCTTTCCTCTCTATTCAGCCTCCTCCTTACATTAGAGGAGTGTACACAGGACAGGAAACGGGAGCGCAAGCACAGAAGATACTTCCTTCCACCACAAATGGGGTTCCAGCTTCTTCCACGTGAACTCTGTCCCTATAATTATAGGAAAACCCTGGCAAGATCATCTCCTACGCTTCCTCTCTCAGAATGTGAACACGAGGAGCCTTTTCAACTTAATCTTGCATCGGGCAAGAACTACCAGAAGGGTCTCTGGGTATTCCATCTGTTGCTGACGTTTTACCCTTGTGTCCGGTTGAATAATTGCTCTAGCATGTTGTTTTTGCAATTGTGGTGCCAATTCTGTACTTTACCTGCCCTGTTAACATTCAAAACATGTTTCGCATTTGTTAGCTGGAAACATGGCCTGCTATTTGGAATCATATCCAATTTCCTCCTGTACGCCAACATTTCTGGTGCTAAAGTTGTATCTCTCAGTTTTGAAGGCTGTTTTTCTAATTGACAAATATTGTACTCTGATTTAAGTTTTGCCAAAATCCTTCATTTTTTCAAAACATATAAATGCCTGGCCAGGATGCAAACGTTGGACTCTCCAAACCCATCTAGACTCAGGAGACATCCAAGCATAAAAGATTGGAAACAGGTCACAAGTTTTGGTTTTTATTACACATAGATTGGGCGTTTAAAATAAAGAAGCACAAGAGAAAGAGCATAACAGGAAGTGAAATATTCAGAGAGCCTCCCCCGTGTATACCACTAGCCTCATCTGTAAACTTCTTTTTAATTTGAAAAAGTAAGCTTTACAATTTAGGTTTAAAATTAACGATGCCTCCAAAAAGAAACAATAGTATCTTAAGTTCTTACTCCATACAAAGAATGAAGGGCCCAATTCACAAACCCAATTCACCTAAAGTGCAAATGATGTGCATAAGGCTTAAGAGTGTAAATTTGCATTCTATTTTCACAAAAAAGGAAATTTCCATTCATAGATGGATGTTCTGCCATGTTATAATAAACACAAGTATGGTGTAGCATTACATGTGAGCAAATCTGCTCCGAGGGGCATACGTGTGAGCAAATCTGCTCCCAGGGGCAAGCAGCGGCAGTTCCTAAGCAGGTATGCCTTGGAAAGTCTGTGAACACCCACAAACGTGTTAGTTTAATGGTATTTAGAAATATTTGAAAGAACATTCCCACCCCTATTAGGACCAGTAAATCTGTATTTAATGTAAATCTGTATCAATTTTGCAAACAGGTAGGGAGCATTTTCTAAACTGGCGGGAGTGTAGAAGAAGCTGCCCAGGGCAATGGCACTTTTGCATTACATTTATGCATGTAACATGACATTCACAAAATATGGGACTGCCCAGGTTCTGTCGAATCGTTTGTAAACTCCAGGGAAGTTGGGACGGTCCAAGCCCAGTTGAATCTTATGTAAACTCCAGGGAAGTTGGGACGGTCCAAGCCCAGTTGAATCTTATGTAAACTCCAGGGAAGTTGGTAATTTATTCCAACATAAGACGAACCTGAAGGGAGTAAATGTCTGACTGATTTTTGTGAAATCAATTTCCTAGATTTTATTGTCAACTCCACTGCAGTCAACATAATTTAATTGCATTTTGTAAACATGAAACATGTCAGTAGTGTCTGAGCTGTAATTGTGTGAACTTTTCCTTATTCGTCCTGTACTGTTCGCTATGCTACAACAGGCAGTATGGATAAGGCTTCCAACCAGCTGGGTGCATTATGGCCAACGTTCAACCCTCGTTTGCGGTTGTTCTACTGCATGTATCCGGTGCCTAGTGGAGGCAGGTGCCAAGCACCTTTCTTTTACAGACAAGCATTGGCAAAGCCAATACGTCTCACCTATGCAAGCGCTATTGGCTTTGCGAATGGGTTTTAGCCACGTTGTTCCCCAGCGTGGATGCTGTTCACCATGGCTAAAGGTTTGTGGCATACAGGAGACTGGTGTGGCAGAGTAGAGTGGCGAGGAGTGTCATAGAGTGGCATAGAGTGTTGTATAGTGGCATAGGGTGTTGTAGAGTGCCATAGGGTGTTGTAGAGTGGCATAGGGTGTCATAGAGTGGCAAAGAGTATCGTAGAGTGGAGTTGTCGTAAAGTGAAGTGATATAGAGTAGAGTGGGGGGCATAAAGTGGAGTAGAAGGGCATAAAGTGGAGTGGCATAGTGTTTTGTAGAGTGGAATGGCATAGAGCGGCATATAGTGTGAGTGGTGTAGCGGGAGTGGAGTGGCGTAGAGTGGAGTGTGGTGGAGTGGGAGGTCATAGAGTGAGCGGAGTAGAGTGTCACAGAGTAGAGTGTTGTAGCACAGAGTGGATTAGAGTGACAGAGTATTGTGTCACAGAGTGGAGGGGCTGAGAGTGGAGTCGACTGATGTAGAGTAGAATGTTGTAGAGTAGAGTGGAGTAGAGTGGCATAGAGTGGTGTAGAGTTAAGTACAGTGTCATAGAGTGGAGTGGCACAGCACTGAGTTGAGTAAAGTGCTGCAGATTGGAGTAAAATGTTGTAGAGTGGAGTGCCACAGAGTGGAGTAGGGTGGAGTGGCATATCGTAGAGTGGAGTTAAGTGGAATGGCATAGCATGGAGTGGCGTAGAGTGGAGTAAAGTGTCATGGAGTTGCAAGAAGGAAAGAGGCATAAAGTGGCATACAGTGGAGTGGATTAGGATGGAGAGGCATAGAGTAGACTAGAGTGGCATAGAGTGGAGTGAAGTGGCGTAGGGTGGAGTGGCGTAGGGTGGAGTGGAGCAGAGTAGAGTGGAATATCATGGCGTGGAGTAGAGTGGCATGGAGAGTAGTGGCTTGGAGTGGAGTAGAGTGAAGTGACGTACAGTGGAGTGGCGTAGAGTTACGTAGAGTGGCATTGTGTGGAGTGAAATGGGGTAGAGTGGCATAGTGTAGCACTGTTTGGTGTAGAGTAAACTGACGTAGAGGGCATTGATGTATAATGCAGCAGCTTAGAGTGGAATAGAGTGGCCTAGAGTGCAGTGGCGTAGATTGCAGTGGTTTAGAGTAGAGTGTCGTAGAGTGCAGGGGCGTAGAGTGGGGCAGAGTAGAGTGCAGTGGTATAAAGTGGAGTGATGTAGAATAAAGTGGCATAGAGTGAAGTTCCACAAAGTGGAGTAAAGTAGAGTGGCATAGAGTGCAATGGCGTAGAGTGGAGTGGTTCAGAGTAGAGTGAAGTGGCATAGAATGGAGTGATTCAGGGTAGAGTGGAGTGGCATAGAGTGTAGTGGCATGGAGTGGTACAGAGAAGAATGCAGTGGCGTAGAGTGGAGTGGTGCAGTGTAGAGTGGAGTAGCCTAGAGTGGAATGTTGAAGAGTACAGTGACAGTGTAGAGTAGAGAGTCCTAGAGTAGAGGGGCATACACTGAAGTGGCATAAAGTGGAGAGGTGTGGAGTGGAGTGGGGTGACAGAGCAGAGTGGCATTGAGTGGAGTGGTGTAAAGTGCCACTGTGTGCAGTGGAGTAGCATAGAGTGGAGTCGTGTAGAGTGGCATACCGTGGAGTGGCACAGAGTGGAGGGCACCGGCATAGACTACATTGGTCATAAAGCAGCATAGAACTCAGTGACATACAATGCAGTGTCTTAGAATGCAGTGGCGTAGATTAGAGTGTTGTAGAATAGAGTGGCATAAACTGCAATGGTGTGGAGTGCAGTGTGCATTGGTATAGAGTATAATGACAGAGTACAGTTATGCAGAGAAGAACAGAGTGATGTAGAGTGCAGTGGCATAGAGTACAGTGGCATTGAGTGCAGTGGTGCAGAGTAGATTGACGTAGAGTGCAGTGGTTTAGAGTAGAGTGTCGTAGAGTGGTGTAGAGTAGAGTGTCGTAGAGTGGTGTAGAGTAGAGTGGTGTAGAGTGCAGTGGCATAGAGTAAAGTGGCACAACATAGACTGCAATGGCGTAGAGTGGAGTCACTCAGAGGGGAGTAGAGTGGCGTAGAGTGCAGTGACAGAGTAAATTGTTTCAGAGTAGGGGAAGTGGTACAGAGCAAAGTTGTGCAGGATAGAGTGGAAGTGGCGTAGAGTGGAGTGGTACAGAGTAGAGTGCAGAAGCATAGAGTGCAGTGTTGCAGAGTAGAGTGGCGTGGAGTGATATAGAGTTGAGTGGCCTAGTCTTGAGTGGCGTAGAGTGCATTGGCATAGAGTATAGTGGTGTAGAGTAGAGTAGAGAGGCATAGCGTGGAGTGGCATAGAGTGGAATGGTGCAGATTAAAGTGCAGTGGCATGGAGTGGTGCAAAGTAGAGTGGAGTGGCGTAAAGTGGAGGATGCATGGTGTGGTAGTGCACTGCCATTACAGACAACACATTTTCAATTGACATGACCATTACATTTGAACAGACATACCGTTTTACTAATTAAAGTATACAGCACAAAAACGATAATGTGTGGAAATGTCATCATCTAGTGTATTGATGTGTTTTGATTCTATTTAAATGTTTGTTTCCACCACAATTCAGAATTACAGAAAAATCTGCTTCAATTGTTCTTTCCTAATTCTGATATATTCTGAAATATCTGCACAATTCATTTACAGACCATTACATTTTGTTGTGTGCTAGATAAAAGCTATTCCATTTACAGCAAGATTGTCACATAAATCCTCTCACTTTGACGTCAGAGAAAGAAAAGTAAATACCAAGCTACCTCAGAAGTCAGAGCCTCACATTTGACCTCTGTCTTTGAATGCACAGCAAATGCGACAAGATTAAAAGCCCGGCTTACAAAACTCAAGCACCGTGGAAAAGGGTATGCTCAACGGGAGGGACAACCTAAAACAAATAAAGCCAGCAAATTGAAAGCAAGCAACTGTGAGTTACAAACCACAAAGCATATGGTAAGCAATGGGTGGAATGCATTCCCATGGAAGCTTTCTGAATGCCCCCAAGATGTCTTTAGTAAACCAGACAGCTGCACTGTCTGGCAGTCTTCGACCTAAAAAGGGCTTACACACGATCTCGGGAAAGTGTATCAGCGAAAAATGGAGAAGCAGTTTGACGACCAATCCTCCTTTCTATGCATGGGAATTGGCCTTATTTTAAAGGACAACGGTGATCCCCAAGCAGGTTGGCACAATGTGACTTCACCTGCCTGCTGGGGGATTCTTAAGGCATCTCTGGAATGCTAGTAGACCAACCCAAAAGGCACCTTTGGAGTTTTAGGGGTATACTAACTATAATCCACTTCCTAATTAAAGCACAGTTAGCACATCTCCTCAGAGCCTGGTTGTCCCTGTGCATGGATCAGTAATATGTGTGGGTGCAAAGGCGTTCGTTTGTATCTTAGGGACTCATGCAAATGAGAGAGCAACCATTGACATCACACAGGTGTAAAATGTCGCCCCATGATATTGGTATTACAGAAAGAATTGCAAGAATCTGTGAACCCATCTGCAATATAAATTTCACAAAAGTGAGCTCAAACATGTATTGTTCCCCTGGGGCATTTCTGTAATGTTGGCACCCTTTAAAAAAAACAGTTTTTTAAAAAGCTTTTATTTATTTTTCATTGATATGAAAAAGGAAAAGAAGGGCCTAGGTGGCAAAATTGTAAGTACTTATGAGGAGAAAAGAAGGAAGCTTGACAGTGGGGGGACAAGTTGAGAGATAACAAGAGGACATAATGTACTTCATCAGGGCTAACAATCATGAAGTTCACTTATTATTATAGTCTTACAGAACATCTCATGTGAGCCAAACCATCATTCTTAAAAAGACACCATGAATTAAGCATCAAGTTTGGGGCACCCAACACAGAAGGGATCTACATAGCTATATCCGTCGGACATGATAAGTCCTTGAACTCAGTCAAGGGTCGAAAGGGAATCGGGGGGGGGTGTCCTGCCCAGAATCATAAACATGCAATCTTACCCAGCTTAGTAAGCTAGGTTTGAAGAGGTCAAACTGCTGCTAACTGGGGTTAGCTCTGAAAATCCATCTTAAATGGGGTCCATGCATGATCATAACAGCTCTGTTGTCATGGACTACCACAGACATTTCTCCATTGTAATAATGTGCCACTTCCCAGCCATCCCCAGTGAAACATAACGAGAACCTGGAGACTGCCACAGCTGTATTATTGCCTAGTAGCCAGAAATATGTAACCAAGGAATGCAGTGGTATCAGTGGGTGGGTATCACCATCATCTCTTGTGTTGCCAAATAATAACAAGGGATCGAAGGGTACTGAGAAACCAGTTATCTTATGTGGGAGGGTACTATAGAGTTCCGTTCAAAAGCAGTTTTAAATAACTGCTAGAAATTGGGTTACAGGTTGACTGGAGTATGAGCCCTAGTCAAGCAGCAACAACAATCCTAGTCAGGGTCAAAAGCAGGCAAACCCTAAATTAACCTGTGCTCACCATCTGGTAACTTGGCACTGAGCAGTCAGGCGTAACTTAGAAACAATGTGTAAAGTATTGTGCAACACTTCAAACAATAAAACAGTGAAAAAAATCACACAAAAAGATTCCACACCAGGTTAGAAAAATAGAACTTAATATAATAAATAAAACAAGACCAAAATGACAAATATCCAATAAGTAGAACTTGAGATATTAATTTTTAGAGAATAAACTATAAAATAGCGCTTAGAAGCAATAATCGTTTACTTTGGATATCTGGACGCACCTTACTGGGACAAAGTCAAAAGTTCAGGCCGACTGCGATAAAGTGCGGGCCAGATACAGGGCCCAGTGAGGCCTGCCAGTGTCGGACTGGGCAAAAGCAGCCCTGGCAATTTTTTCAGGGCAGCCCCTGGGGATGGGGGTGGGGCAGGGGAGATGGGGGGACAAGTATGAAGCACTACTGCTTTAGTAACTGGGGGCCGATATTGCAGCACTGCTTCAAAACCAGCCCCCAGTAACAAAACTGGCTCCACCACTGTAAAACCAGCCCCCACTCTTCCAGCCTCCCATGGAAAAACCCGGTGCCCACAATGGCCAGTCCCGCCCTGAGGCCCGCGGAACAAAAGTACCTTGATCCTGGCTGCGTCGACATTGAAGATTTGGGTCGTAGTCAATGCGATGCGTCGGTGTCAATTCACGCAGTGGGGGCAATGCACCAGTCCTGACCTGCACAGCAGCAACGATGCATCGACTTCGATGAGCGAAGAGCTGCAATGCAGAGATTCATCATCGTCATCGAGGATGCCGTTGACGGAGATGCGGATACCTTGTGCAGTGGTAGTCCCAAAGGCAATGCATCACAGCGGATCCACGCAGCAGAGGCGATGTACCAGCTCTGGTCACGCAACAGGAGTGATGCGCTGGTTCCGACCCATGTAACAGGAGCGATGAACCGGTTCCGATGCATGGATCAGGGGTGATGCACCAGTTCTGGTCCATGCAACGACACTGGTTCAACAGAGGATGCATGGGTTTTGCAGAAGCAAGCACTTTAGGCCTCACTTCCATGGGTTCATGACTGTGTTGGCACCACTTGGCAGGGCAGATTCACAGATGGCAGAGTCCAGGTGCAGAAGCAGGTAAGTTGGAAGTCTTTTATGTCCATGAGACTTCAGATCAGGAGGCCAGCCAGCTATCCCTTGGAGTCACTCTGGATTCAAGTGATGCAGGTCCAGTCCTTTGTTATATTTGACTTGTGTCTCTCTTTTCCCTGGCCGTGACTTCTCTGCTGCTCAGCTAGTGTGAGTGTCAGAATGCCTGATGACCTCATGGAATGTTGGAGTGCCTGGCTGGTGTGTGGAGTGGCAGTTGATGGCAGGCAGGCTGAGCGGCAGGGAGGCTGCTCCTGGTGGGGCTTTGCTTTATTATACTTGAATTACCTGAAACTTAACCTGGAACTAAGCCTTAATAAATGTACCTTGTTTTATACACTCAGCTAATGGACTTTTAATTACCACATTTTTGGCGACGTTTTTAAAGAACCTATGCGTTGAGGAAGGAAGGCTGTGCTGTCTTCTCTGGAACTAAGGAACCTACTAAAGAGATTGGATTTACTGAAACCTTAAGGAAAAGGAAACGTTATGGAAACGCCCTGCTCGGCCCCACCAGTGTCACTCATCAACAGGACAGCCTGCAGCCTAGGGCGTTTGACCTTCTACTAATGTGGAGTTTGCTGTCATTATGCTGCCTTGGAAGAGTTGCTTCTGTCCTGCAGCATGGGCGTTTGACAGTCCACTTTTGAGGAGCCCTGCTGTCTTGGAATATTTGTGCTTTTGGACAGTCTCTCCAGATACGAGAGTTTCCCAGTGGTGCAACAGGTTTGGCACATTCTGCTAAGTGATGTGTTTAATTTCGGACCTCGACCCCTGTTGGGAGTGTCAAAGTGACAGCGACGTCTGCCCACATCCTTTGCGTGCTTTCTACAGTGTGGGCAACCTGACGTTTTGAGCGAGTTTAATCATTTGGATGCTGTAGAAACTGAATTTTTGCCACCCCAGAGGTACTGCAAGGAACGGCATGTTGAGAGTGAAACGGCACTGTTGGTGAGCCGATGCACTTGTTTGGAAAGGCGGAGACTGCTGACCGGGTGTTATTCAGTGAGTGTGACAATTTCTTTTGTTTTTCACGTTTTTTGATTCCTAGTGTCGTTGCTGCTGCGCCATGGCAGTTGAGCCGCTGGCAGTCATTCAAACATCTCTCGAGCTGTGCATAGTGCGCACAGCCTTACCTCTCCTGTGACGCCTCCATTCTTTATCCGGTGACGCTTTTGACTCTACGCATCTCAGGGCTGCAAAGGGTCGATCTGCAGCATGGACGTGCTGCGAGCCATCCGGCGCAGCGTCACTGAGCGTGCCACCATTTTGTGATTGGCAGCTACTTTGATTCTATCTGCTTCTTTGGTTCACTCTGGTTACTCCTGTCTGATTTGCCAACCATGTCCTGTTTCGCCAACCACGCATCTTTGCATGAGCGACGTGTAGGGAAAGGTCGAAACGCTGTGTCTTGACTGAAAGAGGAGACACACGGAACACCCTGTAGGCTGTGGGAGGTAGAGAAAAGCTGCCGGAGGAGTCGTGCAGTGAGGCAACGCATGACTGACATGGAGCGGGTGTCAGAGCAGAAGGGAAAATGAGACGTGCTTTCAACACAGAGGGAAGCCGTAGTGGTAAGGAGAGTACTGCAGGGAGCAAGCGGTGGAAAGTGGAGGTGTTAAGGATGGTGCAGCGGGCAGTGAGCTGCTGTTGAAAGTAGCGCTGTGAGGAGAGCACTGCGGGGGTAAGAGATGCCGTGGGGAACTGGGAGCTCTTAACTTAAGCCAAGCGTCGAGAGCTGTAAGAGGATCAAACAGGCAAGGCATGCGCTGTTAAAGGCAGAATAGTCAAGTACTTTACCATGTGAGGAGCGCAGCAACATCTCCGATCTTCGTGTGGGAGAGCAGTCTTGTACTTCACAGTGGATGTGTGGGAGGGCTCTAAAAAACGAAGATCAATCGTAGCTGTGTGTTGCCCTGTCATTGGTTGAAATACGTTTTTAGAAAAGACATTCAAGGTGACAGAACATGTTGCATGTTCCATTTGAGAAAAATGGTATGGCAAACATTTTTAACTGAATTGCAGGACACACTACATTGTCGTTTACTATTCACACTCCATGGGGGACGATAACCAAGAGGATGTCACTGCGCCACCGTGGATCGGGTGGCAACATCAACATGGAGCTCTCCAATAAGAGAACACCTTTGATGCGGACTTCGGGTGGAAGATCGTCCACCGGAGTATAAGACTTTCCTTGTGTTTGTTTCCATTGCTATTTATTGTAATGCTTGACTTCTTGTGTATTGGTGTGTGGGTTTGTTGCAAAATGGTTGTAGAGTCTATTACAATGAGGTTGGGTGATCTGTGCCCCAGTTCAGTCTTCTAGTATGGCTAGTACTCTTTTATGGTGTTGTAGGTGTTTGGTGCCACTGTGCTTCATAGGGATGTGTGTTCCCTGTTGCGTGGAGGTTGTGGGGTGGTGAAGTTGAGTGCCCCAGTATGTTTTTGGGGTGGTGTGTGAAGTTGTGGGCGTTAAGTGCCCCAGTCCAGTTTCTTGGGGCGGATAGTGCCCCAGTTATGTTCTACAGGGTGGTGTGTGTGCCCTGTTACGGGTAGGTTGTGGGGTGGGTGGTTAGTACCCTATTACGTTGAGGTTGTGTGGTGGTGAGTGCCCCAGTTCTGGCTTTCAAGGGTGGTGAGTACCCTGTTGTGTTGAGGTTGTGGGGTGGTTAGTGCCCCAGTTCTATTGTTTGCCATTGTCTAGGGTGGTCAGTACCCTATTACGGAATTTAGTTGGGTGGTTAGTGCCCAATGCTTTAAATGTTTTTCCTTCCTTCACTTCAGAGTGGAGCAGAGTCGACAGCGTTTCTGAGAGCTGTCCCTGGTGTATGTGTGGAGACTACGAGAAATTTGGGAGCACTGAAGGTCTGAGAGAGAGGATTTTATGAGCACAATCTGAAGGAGCCCACAAGAACATGGGAGGAGTTGTTTTTGCCCAGCTGTCCCTGCCACAGGCCCTGCTGGTTTGGTTTGGCAGTGCTGAGTGGTGCGCGAGAGTTGCCAGCAGCTAGCTGTTCTGGGAGAGCTGATGGACACCCCCGGTGAGATGTTTTGGCAGTGTGAGGAAAGCCTACACATCGCGCTGATTTATAGAGTAGAGGCTGGGGATGACTCTAAAGCCGCGGCCTGTGTGAGGCTGGAGATGTCTTACGATTGAGGTGTTGGGTGACTTGGGGCATACTTTCTCCATCTACTGAGGTACTGTGTGGAGAATTTAATGTGAAAATAATTTTTTTTATTTACCACTTTATTTTTTTTTGCAGCGCTGCAGTGGGCAGTTTAACTGTCAAGTTGTTTTTTTTTAAAAACAGTGCGCGAGCCGGGTAATGCGTGTATTGCTTACCTGCTTCGTTGTCGCGAGGAGCACCTCAGTGGCCTGTGAATACGTTTTTCAAATAAGCGCAATGGAATGTGGCATTCTTCTGTTTGAGAGGCAGGAGGACATGGAACTTTGCCTGCAGTTGGGGGTCTGCTTAACAACATAGCACATTATTTTTTTTTAACTGCGCCACAGCGATAGCTACATGGAGCTTATGGACAAGTGCTTCACTTTGCGTGAGGATCTCGGGTGAGAGACCGCTCACCGGAGCTCAAGACTTTCTTTTAATTATATTGTTGGACATCATTATGCATGTCTCTGGTAGTGTGTGTGTGCTTTAGGTCCAGTTCGTGCGTAGGGTTTTTTTATCAGTTGTAGGGCAGCCACTGTGTACCCATTTTTGGGAGGTCATGGGGGTGGTGTACTGTGTGTGTGGGTGGTTGCTATCTTCCAGTCAGTCTATGGTGTTCTTTCTACCGATTTTTACACATGTTATGGGTGTGGCGCACCTTGTCATGGTGAGGTTGTGGGGGCAGTCAGTAACTCAATTCAAATTTTTAGTGTGATCTTTACTCTGCTATGCGGTCAGGGCTCTTAATGCTTAAAATGTACTTTTTGTTCATTTCATCACTGTGTTATTGTTTGGTGGGGTGGTTGCAGAGTGGTGAAGTTGAGTGCCCCCAGTTATGTTTCACAGGGTGGTGTGTACCCTGTTATGAGAGGTCGTGGGGTGGTGAGTACCCCAGTTATGTTCCACAGGGTTGTGTGTACCCTGTTATGTGTAGGTTGAGGGGCGGTATGTGCTCTAGTTATGTTTCACAGGGTGGCGTGTACCCTGCTACGTGAGGTTGTGGGGTGGTGAGTGCCCCAGTTCTGGTTTTCAAGGGTGGTGAGTACCCTGTTGTGTTGAGGTTTTGGGGTGGGGAGTGCCCCAGTTCTATGGTCAAGGGTGGTGAGTACCCTGTTGGTTTGTGGGGCGGTGAGTGTCCCAGTTCTGGATTTCAAGGGTGGTGAGTACCCTGTTGTGTTGAGGTTGTGGGGTGGTGAGTGCCCCAGCTCTATTGTTTGCCATTGTCTAGGGTGGTCTGTACCCTATTACGGTATGTTGTTGGGTGGTTAGTGCCCAATGCTCTTAGTTTTGAGTCTTGCCCTCGCAATGCTCGTTTTTCTTTATTTTCCCCAAGGGAGGGGGATGGGGTTAATCTCTATGTCTTTATTTGGGGTTAATCTCAATGTCTTTAAAATGCAACGTAAACGTTTTCCTTCCTTCACTTCAGTTTTTTTTGTTTCCCTAAGGAAGGGGGATATGTTATATTTGACTTGTGTCTCTCTTTCCCTGGCCGTGACTTCTCTGCTGCTCAGCTAGTGTGAGTGTCAGAATGCCTGATGACCTCATGGAATGTTGGAGTGCCTGGCTGGTGTGTGGAGTGGCAGTTGATGGCAGGCAGGCTGAACGGCAGGGAGGCTGCTCCTGGTGGGGCTTTGCTTTATTATACTTGAATTACCTGAAACTTAACCTGGAACTAAGCCTTAATAAATGTACCTTGTTTTATACACTCGGCTAATGGACTTTTAATTACCACATCCTTCTTACCCAGGCAGGGGAAAAGCAGGCAGCAGGGTAGCTCAGAAAAGCAACAGGGTAGCTCAGCAAGACAGGAGTCCAGCAAAGCAGCAGGACAGCAGAGTGGCAGTCCTTCTGCAGCACAGCAGTCCTTCTTCCTGGCAGAGACTTCACAGGTCCAGAAGTGTACTGAAGCCATGGTTTCAGAGGTCCAGTACGCATACCCAAGTGGGGGAGATTTCAAAGACAGGTCTTTGAAGTGCAGAGTGGTCCTCCCTTTCTGCCTTGGCTCCAGACTTCCGACAGGGGGTATGCAGCCCTTTGGGTGGGGACAGGACACAGCCTATTCAGGTGTAAGTGAGGCTGGGTCCAGCTCCTCCTTCCCATCCACCCAGAATGACCCACCAAGTCACACTTATGCTCCCATTGTGTGTGGCTGTTTGGTGGGAACACACAAAGCCCAGATGTTACCCTCCACACATGTATCAGGGTCAGGCACCAGGCACCAAATGGCTAAAGTAAGAAAATGAAAGCTTTTTAAAAAATGTCATTTCCTGAACTGTAATTTAAAATCCAACTTCACCATAAGTTAGGATTTTAAATTAAGACTCTAGAGACACCAGACTTGAGGGTGTTATCTCTTCCCAACTGGAAATTACACTTACAAAATGTCATAAGGTAATTCCAATGTTATCCTATGGGAGAGATAGGCCTGGCAGTAGTGAAAAACAAATGTAGGAGTTTTTCACCTCCAGGACATGTAAAACTTAAAAATACATGTTCTGCCTTTTAAATACATTGTACCCTGCCCTCACAGTTGTCCATGGCCTATGTTAGGGGTGACATATGTATAAAAAGGGGAGGTTTGGGCCTGGCAAAAGGTTTATTTTTGGCACCATGGCAGTGTAAAACTGCCCATACAGGCTCTGCAGTGGCAGGCCTGAGGACATGGTTAAAGAGCTACTTCAGTGGGTGGCACAATCAGTGCTGCAGGCCAACTAGTAGCATTTAATTTACAGACCCTGGGTACAGGGACTTATAAGTAAATGTAATATGCCAGAAGGGGATGAACTAATGTTACCATGTTTAGGGGAGAGAGAAAAAACACTTTAGCACTGGTTAGCAGTGGTAAAGTGCATAGTGTCCTAAAGCCAGCAGAAACGGGATCAAAAAAGTGGAGGAGGTAGGCAAAAAGTTGAGGGGAAGGCCACCCTAAGACTTTTAGGTCTAACAATCACCAATGACGTACTTACACCACTGGAAGTTGGAAACATAATAAGCACCACCTCTTGAGGGCAACTCCACATACATTGTTCATGAAGAAATACTTCCTTCTCCACAAAATGAGATTCTTTAAGGTGTCTCAATGTATTTCTCCTGTCTTTTGGGTCGCATAAATCCCTTTTGCATATGGTCAGCCAGTGAAGACCTCTGTCAGAGAAGGACTCCAGCCATGTTCTAAGAGTCATAATTCGCGTGGGAATGGTGTATATGGCATGCAGGCATGCCTTCACACTGCGCCACTGCTCTACAAAGTGCCGCCAAGGCAGCTATTGGTTGCTGCTCAATGCCCAAAG
The DNA here is from genome assembly GCA_963921515.1 of Calotriton arnoldi. Taxonomy (NCBI): domain Eukaryota; kingdom Metazoa; phylum Chordata; class Amphibia; order Caudata; family Salamandridae; genus Calotriton; species Calotriton arnoldi. Next base: position 314,089 of record CAWUFW010009394.1, read on the forward strand.
AACGTTTCATCCTATCATGTTTTTTTAGATTTTCCTCAGCTGCCCTCTCTCAACAGATCTCAGCAAATCGGATTTAGAAGATGCTAGCAAGGTTCTTTGTTAGGTGAAAGTCTTAAACTTAAATATATAGAATAAAAGAGGGGAAAGGAGTCTTGCACATGAAGTGGTCTGTCTGGCAAAAACAAACAGGGATGTATCCTATCAGTAACACAGGCTACACTTCTTAATGATTTGGGTAGGAGAGAAAAGAACAGCCTGATGCATGACAAGATTTTGTTTTACATACCAGGTTTACAGCCTGAGAAGGAATGTCTCGTGAAAGTTTTCCTTCTTCAGATCTGCACTTCTTGATTTCAAATCTGGAAGCGGTGGGGGTTTCTTGTTTTAAGGTGATCATCTGAGAAGATTGTGTTTATCTGTTAAGCAGTTCTTATTGCCTAGCGGGAAATGCAGAAGGACTTGATGGAGATGTTTACCAGGACCACTCTTAAGTTGAGAGTGATGTAGTGTTATTTCTTTAGCCCTCTGATGATGCATGCATCACAGTGTACGAGGCATTTCAGTGGAATCAGGGAAGAGTTGCAGGCACTGATGTGTAATGCATTGCCACTAGTTAGGCTGGAGAGGACCAGTGCTAAGATGGTCATTCTAAAGTTGGTTTTGAAAATATAAGTTTGTATTATGCATTGAAGGGGATCCTGGTACCAGGCTTTCAGTTTTATTGGAAATGTTGCTTTTGTAGGAGTGGTCACCATTGGTAAATTCATGTTACTTTGCTGTTGCAGAGACTTAAGGGGGTTAATCAGGTGAGCTTTACGTGAGAGGCCCATTCCAAAATGTAGCCTAGTTTGGTGCTACCGACCATGAGAATGAACTTGGCCTTCATGGGGCTCTTTGAGCTGAAGGATGTCTTTGACTGTAGTTGCTTCCAGAGGTTTGTATGACTGGTATTCGGATACATCTTGTTTCTGTGATTGACTCCTGGATGCGCCATGTCCAAGTTGATAATCACAGGAGACAGATGGACTGTGGGTTATAGAGAAACAGATGTGGTCACGGTGATTCTTGTTGGTGAAACAGGAAAGAGATGGGGGCTAGTGTGGTAACATTAAATGCCCAACATGGTTCATGTGGTTGCTCCTACATTTGTTTCCAAAAGGCAATGCTGTGGAACAAAGTCACATTCCATAGCATATTTAGGTATTCAGCATAAAGAGTGAAAATGAGTTATCAAGGTCTTGGGGAATGGGGCTGAATGAAAATGTACCTAAGAAGTCAGTCTTCTGATCTCAGTGAAAAATACATTTTGACAGTGGTTTAAGCACCTTTGATTGACATCATAGCATGAAACGTTGAACACACTCCAGGTATATCAATTGTAGGTCCATCTAGCTACATCATTGTGTCTAGGTATGAATGTTGGCAATGGCATACTTAGTGACCTACACCTATGACCATAGGAGGGATTCTATTTTGACTTTGTTGTCCTAAATAGACCTAACACTTGCATTTGGAAAGCTATCTGAAGAAGACGCAGAATCTATACTTCCATACTTCCTTGGCAGAACAAGCAGCATGCATGCCAAAACTACGTAAAAGCATTTCTTTTTACTTTTTTGTATTTCTTAGTAAGGAAAATATTTTCCCAGTGGAAGAATAGCTTCCCCTGCACTCCCATGAAACATACTCAGTTCCTCTACTGCATTTCAAAAGGACTTATTCCCGCTGTTCACACAAATAACTTTTCAGTTGGGTGTTGACCAGTCAAATGTTTCTAAATATCCAGAAAACCTATCAGTTTGTGGATGGTGACAAAACCAGGAACATACCCTTTCAATATGGTCGGGGAATTCCTCCAACAAAAAATAACAATGTATTTCTATAACACTCCTTGAACCCTTGGGGCATCTTGGTGCTGAATAACGGATCTTTTTTTTTTTACTCATCAACTTCAAAAGGTTGAAAGGTTGAGCGGGCCCTGCCTTGGTGGAATACGTGATCATACGGTCAAACACAGATTCTGAAGTGGATGTGTTTCTCCACTGAGGCACCAGACCCACAAGCACGCCAGCAAACTAGTAGACTGTCCCTGTGACTAAGGTTGACCCGCGGAGGAATAAAAGTCCTCTGAACCAGAATCAATGGGTCTTTGCCAGCAAGTGATTTTTGTACATCATTTATATCTATGTGCACAAAAAACCCTATGTGAATTGGGGCTGCAGTGTTTTCTTTAGTTAAGCTTGAAAACCTCTTCATATAAAGTGCATAGGTGAAAGTGGGCGAGGCAGTACTCGATGGTGGACAGGAGACTTGTAACATTGAAACGGTCTGCCAAGGACCTCCTCAAGAGTCACGTTCTAGTGTTTGTAAAATATTTGTTTTCCCTAGCCACTCCTTGAGGGCTGGCTTCAACACTCACCCCACACCCACCCATTATAGGTTTCACTGGTCAGGTGACCCTGCTAATAAAAGGGGCCGGGCGCACGTGACTTGGCCAGTTCCTAATAGTATATCACTGTATCTACGTGGTCATTCTAACTGCATGGGGGCTTAGGGCCCCGACCCTTACAGGTGGGATACAGCTGTGCCTGATCATGACCCGCAAGTGTTCCCTCACTCACCTTTCCTGTGCGCGGGAACAGCAGCAGGCCTGATTTTACAGGAATAATTCCAGCTGTTAAAATTGCATGACGATTTTGCGTGCAACAACAGCAAAGCCCCTGTCCTAGCAGTTATTTTAGGTAAGGGGCAAGCATGTTTGGCTGACCCCTGCCAGGGCACCTTTATCCCATTCTTGCCAACGCCCCTCCACCCCCACCCCAGCATCTGCCAGCCAACTCACATTTCCCACCTGCTTAGAGCACATTAATTCCTCAATCCGGGGGTTCCACTCGAAATTCCAGGGTACTGGCAGATGTTACAGCATAGTAACATTAATTTCATGCAAGAAGTTTGCACCCAGTCGGCACCATGCAACTCGTAATGAGGGCATAATGAGTATAATGTTGAAAATATCATAGGGATACTTTGCAGTTGATGCTTACATTCGAAATCAAAGTTTTGACGCTAATGACTTTAAGGAAAAACATGCAAACCGCTACAACATACTAGCTGGAACGAATGTTGGTGCATTTGATTAACTGATGAAAACTACATTGTGAACCTTCTTTCACCCTCATCCTTAAAAAACATGGACATCACTTTCACATGTGAGGTCTATTTTGCAAAACGGAGGCAGGAGTGACTTTTGGCATATCTTATTCAGCGTTAGCATATATTAAGGCTTTGAAATAATTAAAGCAAAGGCAATTTCCTCCGTCAGGGGCTTGCATCAGTCCAAATGTTGTGAGCCTCAGCTCTTTTCTGAGTCTCCGATCCTTTGATGCAATGTTTATCGCTCGTCTTTCAAGTTTGGCACATTTATTTCTCATCAGCGTCATTTCACTTAGCATCCACTACTGGTTCCCACATTAAAAGATCTGCAGTGCATGGTACGGAGTGTAAGCAGGAGAACAACAACAAGGACATCAAGGGAGTGTGTTCAAAGCATGGTGAATGGAGGTTAAGAGCCCGGAATAGGCGAACACTGGGGATTTGGGTAGCCCAGATCGCTGTTGGAGGGAGCCTCTAAAAAGACCCTCTACTGCACCCCCCTATCTTAGGCTATGTTATCAACATCTCTCCAGCCCTTTCTGCCATTAGTGGGCACCACAGCGCGTTCCTGATCTTGGATTTCTATTGATCAGCTGTATATTATTGTTTGAGTGTGTTTAGTTACTAGAGCATTCTGAAGTTCACTTTAGTAATGGTTCCTGTTGGTTGACGTTAAAGTAAGGCGCGTTTGACGCTGCTGAATGCCTTTGTATCTTTGGTATGTAGAGAGATGGGTGTGTGGAGGAGTTTGCTGTTTTTCTTTGTGCTGGGTGGTTGGCTTACTAAAATCTGCGCTATGTACTGTTGTTTTCTAGACAGCATCGCTAGCCATGTAAAGCTTTGTGAAGCAATGTTGTTCACTTAGTATCCTTAAGCTAATTTCATCTGACTGGCCGTGAATATACTTTGGTATGAGGAAATATCTCATCATTGCTTAACTAAATCCTTCATGGCAAGTGCTACCATTTTTCTGCGATTGTACAAACAATTCCCTATGCTGTAACAGTAGTTCATCAGCATTTTTTACAGAAACCTATTGAACCAATCATTTGAGCCGCCGGGGTCCGTATGTCTTCCCAGTAATACTATGCTTGTATACAATTGTTACATTGAGACTTCGGGAGCCAAGCGGAGTACAGCATTTATTTAGTGTAGTACAAGGTAATGGATAAGGAACGCACACGCAGCCCGTCCTCATGTATCAGACGCCCAACGAAGGCTGAGCAACCGATGCGGGACAGCAGTGCAGGCCATAAAGCAGTAACTTAAAAGGAAGCTTAGCAACTGGAATGCATTTACTTATGACAAGTGAGCTCGCTCCACAAAGCAGGAGCTCGCTCGCTCCACAAAGCAGGAGCTCGCTCGCTCCACAAAGCAGGAGCTCACTCGCTCCACAAAGCAGGAGCTCGCTCGCTCGCTCCTAACAAGTTCTTAAAGGTACCGCGCACTCCATATATTACTGCAGTGTCTTATCATACAACAACAATGCTAATATTTTTTCAATTCTTCTTTATGTCAAACATTCTTTCAGTTTTAGGGCTAGATCTCCAAACCTACTTCTTTCCCCACAAAGTCTCATCTGAGGTGAAAGGGATTCCAATTCAGCCTTCCTTGTTAGTAAGATGGTAACATAAAGTAAGGAAGATAAAATATAAATATTTGCAGAGATGATCTATGATTGGACTTTCCAGTCAACACTCATGTTGCCACTAGCTAAGCTGATGGTCTTGAGTTCAGGGCCTGGTAGGTGGGGGCCACACTACTTTTCAGCTACAACTCATGCAGTAGTTAGCACTGTTTAGCTAAGCTGATGGCCTAAGCTACGACAGGCACACTACAGCTGACTGGAGGGTGGCTGAACCACAGCCCTCTTCCAAATGTAGTGTGCATGCAAAAAAGCCTGCAGACTAACCTACATGAAGGTAAAATATGTAGCAGCTCTAGCATCGAGCAGGGGCCTCCAACAATTCCTCCTTACGCAGCTTATTTTCTAAGACTTGTCGCAGCCATAGGCAGACTACGCAGAGGAAACAAATACCTGGCAAGATACCCTCCCTAGTTGTCATTCATGACAATTTCTGCCCATCCATGCTTCCGTGCTCTTCCTGCTCTTTCAGGGCCCGAACTTGGTGAGGACTTCCAGTAGTTTGTGAAATAGTGAGTTGGGGGTGAGTGAAGTGAGGGTATGGGTATGTGCATGTCTATGAATGTGTTTGTCAGTGTGTGAATGCATGTGTTTATGTGAATGGACGTGTGAGAATGTGTGGCTGTTAATTGTTGTGTGTCTATACATTGTTTTGTATTGGTGCCCACTAGTCACCTGTGGCTGCAGGCCCGTGGCTTGTGACTTTGATTACACTATGCATACAGCCGTATATCAGTGGGTAGTCAAATACCTAATGTATTTTAGTGTTTTGCTCAGGCCTAGTATTTTATTGTATATTTAATACACGGGATTCTGTAATCCCTGTATAAATGCCAGTCTCTAATTTCTTTATAATTGGCGACTTGGAACGCACCCAGTCACCGATTTTAAAGAGAAGACGTCAGAACTCGACTATTATAAGTTAACATAGTCGACTTCTGACATCACAATGCCTGCTGCCAGTAGCCGAGGTGAAAGACAAGTCAGGTCACTGAACAGAACTGAAGCAGCTGTTTAAAGCAATGAAAACGTTGCATTTCTTTCTTCTCCTCTACTTTTCTAGTTTACAATAACAAGCAAAGAGAACATGTTTATTTTTTGCACTCCTTAGATAGAGAAAAAGTATAATCTTTCTGCATGCATCTACACATTCCCAACTACTGCAGCTTTTATTTTTATTAAAAAATGGACATGTATTGAACTGTTACTAATATCTGTTTGCAACACAGTTCTAACAGGTTTTTGAAGTGTTTAATGTTGCACTAGAAGTTTTTTTTATTCTTCCTGTTTGCAAACATGCTCGCTCATTCATATGAAAGAGCTATGCACCAAAGTTTTAAGTGGTTTGTGGGAAAGGTGATGGTGTGACCATGTATTATATGGGAAAAAGTTCCTCCTAGCGTACATGATAAGGATATTGCAAGTCACCTCAGAGTTCCATAATCTTATAAAAGAACTCGGCCTTCCGCCTCGTTCCTCTGTATGGTTATGGAACTACTCGCTGACCTGCAATTTCCTTATAATGTACGGCTGAGTGTACGTTATCCCTTATATAGAGGTATACAAGACTGTACAAATTTCTATGTGATTTTTCACAAGGTCTGTCAAGAACACCTTCGTACAGTCCTCTCTTAATGTCTGAATGGGTGTAGGAGTGAGTGACTGGGTGTGTAAGTGGCTGAATGAATGAGTGAGTGGCTGAGTGGGTGTTTGGTTAAGTGAGTTGGTGTGTGAGTGGCTGTATTGGAGAGTGAGTGTCTGTGTGAATGGCTGTATGGGTGAGTGAGCAGATGTGTGAGTGCTTGTATGGATGTGTGAATGAGTATGTAAGTGGTATGCGTCTGTGAGTGCTTGTATGGGTGAGTGAGTGGCTGTGTTGAGAGGCTGTATGGGTGAGTGAGAGGGTGTGTGAGTGACTGTGTAGGTAGATAAATGGGTGTTTCAGGAGCTGTATGGGTGAGTGTGTGGCTATGTGACTGGGCGAGTGATGGACTGGTTGTATGAGTGGGTGTGTGGGTGAGTGAATGGTTGTGTGAGTGGCTCTATGGAGGAGTAAGTGGGTGTGTGAGCACTGGTATGGGCCTGTGAATGGGTATCAGAGTAGTTGTGTGGGTGTGTGAGTGGGTGTACAAGAGGTTGTATGGGGTGTGAGTGAGTGTGTGAGTGGTTCTGTGGATGATATCATCAGTGATGTCATTTGAGATGTCACCAGTGATGTCACTGACCATGTCATGAGTCCCTGTAACCTTTGTATTTTTGGTGAATTTCTAAGTTTTTTTGGGTTCTATTTCCTAACTCTAACGTCCCTGTTAGTTTTGGGTCTTTAAGTAAATTGCTAAGGTTTTTCAAATTCCATTTCCTAACTATAATGTATATGTAACCTTTGGTTTTTTAAGTGAATTTCTATGGTTTTTTAACTGGTAGTTGGGTTTGCAGAGTGGTGGAGAAAGGGGGTGTACCTCCAACCAGCTCTCAGGAATCCTGCTGTGTGGGGCTTACTGGAGGTAACAGGAGGGCTTGTTGGCCCCCAAGGACCCTCAGCATCCAAGAGGACTTCATACACCAACTTTTAGTGTGCTAGGAGGCTCATTTTCAGAGCGGTGGAGAAAGGGGGTGGGGCCTCTGACCAGCTTTCAGCAATCGCTCTGTGTGGGATTTACTGGTGGTAACAGGAGGGGTTCTTGGCCCGCAAAAGACACTCAGCATTCAAGGGGACTTCATCCGCCCACCAGTAGTGCACCAGGAGGCATGTTTGCAGAGTGGTGGAGAAGGGGGAATGGCCTTTGACGACCTCTCAGCAGTCCCGCAGTGTGGGACTTACTAAAGGTAACTGGAAGGGTTGCTGGCCCCCAAGGACCCTCAGCAGCGAAGGGGACTGCATCCCCCAACCAGTAGTGCGCCAGGAGGCGCGTTTGCAGAGTGTTGGAGAAAGGGGGTGGGGCCTTTGGTGACTTCACAGCCCGGCCCTTTTATCAAATTTTTAACTTCTATTAGGGGATGGGTGACGCGTGGCCCCCCCTTTCCTGTCCCGATTTCGGCCGCGGTGACCCCAGGCCAATTTTGGCCCCAGGGACCTCATCCCCAGCAGCCTGGCCAATTTGTAGTAAGGGAGGGGGCCACGTGGCCCCCTTTTCTGGGCTGATTTTGGGCCCGGGGTCCCCATCCCTAAAGGCCCAACCTTTTAATTGAAATATACAATATTGGGGAGGTGTACCACGTGCCCCCCTCCCCGGGATGATTTCGGCCCCGGGGACCTCATCCCCCGGGGCCTGACCATTTTTAAATGGTAGAGTGCGACCCCCCCTCCACGGGCAGATTTCGATCCCAGAGACCACAACCCCCAGGACCCGGCCATGTCTGCTGGGGCCGAGGGAGGAGCCTGAATGCCCTGTGGTCCCTGCCAGCTCCCGGCCTGTTGCGGGAGTCAGCACTGCTTTCAGAAATAGGGAGCTGCTGGAAAGGCAGCTGCCTGTGTCTGAAAGCAATTCTGCTCTGCTTCCAGTAAGCATTGCTCTCGCTTACTGGGAGTGGAGCGTTTGCTGTGGCTTGGCAGGAGTGGTAAAGTTCCATGGGACATAGCAGGAGTCGGGCCTGGGGGTTGCCAGTAGGTAGTTATAGTTAGGACCTAGTTTCCATAGGAAAAGCATGTTTTGACTTGCCTATAACTTTGGTGTCATTCGACCAATCTTCATGAACTTTACCAAAAAAGTGTCAAAGTATGTTCTGTGTGTCATGGAAAGTTTGGGGGTGATCCGAGCTCTGGGAACCGAGAAATAGAGGCGTGAAAAAAGGGTGCGTTTGTAATGTTAATTCCATAGGAACACGTTGTGCAACCTACATCCCGAACTGCTGGACGGAATAACACCAAATTTGTCAGAAAGGTAGATATCGTTACGCAGATTGTGCTTTTTGTTATTTGGTGCAAATCCGTCCAGTAGTTTTTGAGAAATTTAAGCTGAACATTATATATATATCCTGGCCATGGATATTTCGCTGTAGTTTCGCGATTAATCGCGGATGCGCATATCGGGAATGTTGTGATTGGCTGGACGCAACCTGAACAGAAAGTTGCGGCTGCCATTTTATCGCTCGGGAACGGTACCCGGGGCTGAAAATTTGTGTGAAAGTTAGCATAAGGGGTCAAGGTGGAGATACTTTGTCCCCATGTTTGAGAAATGGGTGTGTTAGTGACATGTTATGTGTCTAAAATTGATTTCATTCATCATGTGTGATATTCGCGACATCGCCGCGACCACCAGCGAGGCTCCCGTGTACTATCGCAGGGCTATCATGAGTATCGTGGCGACACCGAGAACAGAAAAAAAAAAATCAGAGAATCATTAATACACATTGTATTATATTGAGATTTTGATAAATGTTTTTATAGAGTTATTTAGATAGTGATTTAGCTAGTGTGATAGTTAGAATTAATTATATAGTTATCATTTTTGAATGGGGTGGTGGCTATTGAATTCCTGCTTTTGTTTTCCGCTTTCGCGCCATATCTGCAGGGATCGCAATGACTGATGTCATTGCGATCTCAGGCCTCACCGCGATAATGGAAAATAGGTTTTCGAGATGGTTGTTCTAGAAATACACTAGAAAAACATGAGTTTGAAGTGTACAGTAATAAACCCCAGTGTGTAAAATACTGTGATTCATGTGCATATATGTGTTTTTCACTTTAAAAAAAAAAAGCGCGATCATTGCAGTTAACGCCGTCGTCGCGACTTCCTGCATAACCGCGAAAATGGAAAATAGGTCTTAAAGATGGATTTGAAAGAAACTAAGTACAAAAACATGAGTTTAAACATGTTTTTAACGAGCCATGTATATAGTAATATGTGTAACACAATGTTTAGAATGGATTTTTTAGTTCATATTTTTGGATGTGCTGGTGGCAGTTGAATGTCTGCTTTTGTTTTGCGTTTTCGCGACTTATTCACAACGATTGCAACATCATCGGGTAGATTCCTAAAAACTAAAAAAAACAGATCTTGAAAAATATATATATATTTCAGGTACTAGGGTGGCTCTGATAAGAGCCTTTGTGTTGATTGTGTGTATATGACAGCTACACGTAGGACCGGATGCAGAGTTTCAGGTTACTTAGAAACACCCGGTTGCCTTGGTCTGTAAAGTGCACTCCATCATTTCTATAAATTCCATGCATTTTTAAATGCAGATTGTTGTTATAGATACAGCCAATACAATGGTCTCTGAGGAATGCAGAAACCATTTTATTAACATGTTTCCTGGCTTTGTCAATCTGTGGACAGGATTACTTTAACCACTTCCCTTTCTGTCTTTGGCATATATTAGTGTACACCAAGACAGTGTGAGGGAAAAGCAACATCAGTTCTGCAAAGGTGTCTTTCATTAGGATTTCCAGCCGTACCCCAGTCAATGTGCCTAGGTCATTGCCACCACAGTGCACAATCATGAGGTGAGGAGCTTGGCAGTCCTCAATGGATTTAACCAAAGCCAGCAACTGATGAAACTTTAATCCTCTCTGGCCAAACCAAGTAATCTCCACATTTGACAAATCCAAGTCCCTGTTAATACCTCTGTTTTTTGCAGCCTCTTTAGCCCAACAGACATAGCTGTGGCCCAGAATCCACACTCTAAGCATTTTGAAGTGAAGGAGCAATAGCATTCAGGAGAAGGCTGGAGCTGAATGAGGTAGTTTTCCAAATGAAAAGAAGTTAAAATAGAGGTCTTACATTTAAAAAAAAAAAGATATATTTCATTGGATGCTGTCAGCATTAAAGTGAATAAAATTAGGTAGTGTGTTGGATTCTTCAGTAAGAAGTCCTATTATTGGCTGTTGTTTAAAAAATAATGTAATACAGACATGGATATGCTTTTGAATCTGTGGAGTAAACCACATCTGCTGTATCTCATTTGGAAAAGAAACAATTGATGGACGGAACGCTGGACAATGGCAACATTCACCCCCAGTCACAAGGATCTGGGTTTAATCCATCATTCTTTTGCTCACCACACCACCCCAGTTTGGACCCAGCCATATGCAAATCAGTCTTGACCCTGTTCCTTGTGGGAACAGTCCAGCCCGAACTGCCAAGCCAAGTCCTCCCTGGACCGGAAACAAGCATCCTGGGACCGGTTTCAGGGCATCACCCTTCCTCAGCCAGGCTAGCTTGAATCCAGTGGTGTAGTGAGCACGGGACCCACGTCTGGGCATACCCTTCCCACTTAGGGCGACATATGCAAAAGAAACAATTGATGGACGGAATGCTGGACAATGGCAGCATTCACCCCCAGTCACAAGGATCTGGGTTTAATCCATCATTCTTTTGCTCACCACACCACCCCAGTTTGGACCCAGCCATATGCAAATCAGTCTTGACCCTGTTCCTTGTGGGAACAGTCCAGCCCGAACTGCCAAGCCAGGTCCTCCCTGGACCGGAAACAAGCATCCTGGGACCGGTTTCAGGGCATCACCCTTCCTCAGCCAGGCTAGCTTGAATCCAGTGGTGTAGTGAGCACGGGACCCACGTCTGGGCATACCCTTCCCACTTAGGGCGACATATGCAAAAGAAACAATTGATGGACGGAATGCTGGACAATGGCAACATTCACCCCCAGTCACAAGGATCTGGGTTTAATCCATCATTCTTTTGCTCACCACACCACCCCAGTTTGGACCCAGCCATATGCAAATCAGTCTTGACCCTGTTCCTTGTGGGAACAGTCCAGCCCGAACTGCCAAGCCAGGTCCTCCCTGGACCGGAAACAAGCATCCTGGGACCGGTTTCAGGGCATCACCCTTCCTCAGCCAGGCTAGCTTGAATCCAGTGGTGTAGTGAGCACGGGACCCACGTCTGGGCATACCCTTCCCACTTATGCAAAAGAAACAATTGATGGACGGAATGCTGGACAATGGCAACATTCACCCCCAGTCACAAGGATCTGGGTTTAATCCATCATTCTTTTGCTCACCATACCACCCCAGTTTGGACCCAGCCATATGCAAATCAGTCTTGACCCTGTTCCTTGTGGGAACAGTCCAGCCCGAACTGCCGGGTCAAGACTGATTTGCATATGGCTGGGTCCAAACTGGAATGGCATGGTGAGCAAAAAAACGATGGATTTAGGCCCAGATCCTTGTACTGGGGTGAATGTATGACATTGTTCTGCATTCTGTCCATCAATTGTTGTTTTTGCATTTGTCACCCCGAGTGGGACGGGTATGCCCAGACGTGGGTCCCGTGCTCTCCATGCCACTGGAGTCAAGCTATCCTGGCTGATGAGGGCTGAAAGCCCGAAACCGGTCCTAGGATGCTTGTTTCCAGTCCAGGGAGGACCTGGCCTGGCAGTTCGGGCTGGACTGTTCCCATTGGGCGCAGGGTCAAGACTGATTTGCATATGGCTGGGTCCAAACTGGAATGGCATGGTGAGCAAAAACGATGGATTTAGGCCCAGATCCTTGTACTGGGGTGAATGTATGACATTGTTCTGCATTCTGTCCATCAATTGTTGTTTTTGCATTTGTCACCCCGAGTGGGACGGGTATGTCCAGACGTGGGTCCCGTGCTCTCCATGCCACTGGAGTCAAGCTATCCTGGCTGATGAGGGCTGAAAGCCCGAAACCGGTCGTAGGATGCTTGTTTCCAGTCCAGGGAGGACCTGGCCTAGCAGTTCGGGCTGGACTGTTCCCATTGGGCGCAGGGTCAAGACTGATTTGCATATGGCTGGGTCCAAACTGGAATGGCATGGTGAGCAAAAAAACGATGGATTTAGGCCCAGATCCTTTACTGGGGTTAATGTATGACATTGTTCTGCATTCTGTCCATCAATTGTTCTTTTTACATTTGTCACCCCGAGTGGGACGGGTATGCCCAGACGTGGGTCCCGTGCTCTCCATGCCACTGGAGTCAAGCTATCCTGGCTGATGAGGGCTGAAAGCCCGAAACCGGTCCTAGGATGCTTGTTTCCAGTCCAGGGAGGACCTGGCCTGGCAGTTCGGGCTGGACTGTTCCCATTGGGCGCAGGGTCAAGACTGATTTGCATATGGCTGGGTCCAAACTGGAATGGCATGATGAGCAAAAAAACGATGGATTTAGGCCCAGATCCTTGTACTGGGGTGAATGTATGACATTGTTCTGCATTCTGTCCATCAATTGTTGTTTTTGTATTTGTCACCCCGAGTGGGACGGGTATGCCCAGACGTGGGTCCCGTGCTCTCCATGCCACTGGAGTCAAGCTATCCTGGCTGATGAGGGCTGAAAGCCCGAAACCGGTCCTAGGATGCTTGTTTCCAGGGCAGGGAGGACCTGGCCTGGCAGTTCGGGCTGGACTGTTCCCATTGGGCGCAGGGTCAAGACTGATTTGCATATGGCTGGGTCCAAACTGGAATGGCATGGTGAGCAAAAAACGATGGATTTAGGCCCAGATCCTTGTACTGGGGTGAATGTATGACATTGTTCTGCATTCTGTCCATCAATTGTTGTTTTTGCATTTGTCACCCCGAGTGGGACGGGTATGCCCAGACGTGGGTCCCGTGCTCTCCATGCCACTGGAGTCAAGCTATCCTGGCTGATGAGGGCTGAAAGCCCGAAACCGGTCCTAGGATGCTTGTTTCCAGTCCAGGGAGGACCTGGCCTGGCAGTTCGGGCTGGACTGTTCCCATTGGGCGCAGGGTCAAGACTGATTTGCATATGGCTGGGTCCAAACTGGAATGGCATGGTGAGCAAAAAAACGATGGATTTAGGCCCAGATCCTTGTACTGGGGTGAATGTATGACATTGTTCTGCATTCTGTCCATCAATAGTTGTTTTTGCATTTGTCACCCCGAGTGGGACGGGTATGCCCAGACGTGGGTCCCGTGCTCTCCATGCCACTGGAGTCAAGCTATCCTGGCTGATGAGGGCTGAAAGCCCGAAACCAGTCGTAGGATGCTTGTTTCCAGTCCAGGGAGGACCTGGCCTGGCAGTTCGGGCTGGACTGTTCCCATTGGGCGCAGGGTCAAGACTGATTTGCATATGGCTGGGTCCAAACTGGAATGGCATGGTGAGCAAAAAAACGATGGATTTAGGCCCAGATCCTTGTACTGGGGTGAATGTATGACATTGTTCTGCATTCTGTCCATCAATTGTTGTTTTTGCATTTGTCACCCCGAGTGGGACGGGTATGCCCAGACGTGGGTCCCGTGCTCTCCATGCCACTGGAGTCAAGCTATCCTGGCTGATGAGGGCTGAAAGCCCGAAACCGGTCCTAGGATGCTTGTTTCCAGTCCAGGGAGGACCTGGCCTGGCAGTTCGGGCTGGACTGTTCCCATTGGGCGCAGGGTCAAGACTGATTTGCATATGGCTGGGTCCAAACTGGAATGGCATGGTGAGCAAAAAAACGATGGATTTAGGCCCAGATCCTTGTACTGGGGTGAATGTATGACATTGTTCTGCATTCTGTCCATCAATTGTTGTTTTTGCATGTATCTCATTTGGAAGCAGCATGTTCCTTCTAGAATGTGCTGTGAACTTGTGACCTACTGGTTCCACTGGGTTGCTAGGTACACTAAGTGAAGAGTGTATAGGGGGAAGGGTGTTAAAGAGACAGAACATTTTTTTAAAGTTGAGGAGTTATGACACAATTTAAGTAGAGGCTAACTTTAATTTCCAATTCAGGACAATGTATAGGCTATTTTTTTTTAGTTTAAACCTATAATAACTGATAAAACCAAAAGAAAATAGCCCTTACCAGTGTAAACATATAAACACTGAAAAAACACCTGCACAACCACAAACTAAATGCCATTCAAAGAAAGGAAAAGGAGAGTGAAAGTCATTTTTATTTCTTCCTGAAGGGGCCAATACAATGTAACTTTTGTTATACAAGGTAGCAACAAGAAACACTGGGCTAACATTATTCTGCTTCATTTTTGTTGTTTAGAGATGTCACTAAAATATTGTTTCTTCTTGTCTTCGCTTTTTTCAGTTTTGTGGTCTTTAGTGTAAAGATGTAGGCTTTCGAAGGATGTTTTAGGTCTTATTTAATTATTTTATAAACTGTAGAGAATCAGGAAATATTAAAATCATATTTGATATTTTAGCTACATTTTATTTTTTTCCACTGATAGGTAAAATGGCTGGTTTCATAATCTTTCCCAATATGCACCATCACAGTTACCCACAGAAAATGGGTGAAATCCTTTGATAAATCAGCTCCCTTTTCTAGCGAGTCAGTATTGATAGTAGGTGAATTGCCAAACACCCCAGGCTTTAAACATTCATGGCAAGGTGTAGTGACAGGTATATGTGAAAAGAGTGGTGTTAACACGCATCTGGGATAGTGGTGAAAACATGACACCTGACTTTTGGAAAACTTGGAACGGAGTATCACTTGGAATGCTTCTGCAAAAAGTTCATACCAAGTTCAACAAAGATTGGAGTGATATTGTCTGTTTTTGCAGTGATTCAGCTACGTATATGAAAAAGTT
Organism: Calotriton arnoldi; assembly: GCA_963921515.1. Taxonomy (NCBI): domain Eukaryota; kingdom Metazoa; phylum Chordata; class Amphibia; order Caudata; family Salamandridae; genus Calotriton; species Calotriton arnoldi. The sequence goes on from CAWUFW010009394.1 coordinate 329,346, forward strand.
CTGTGATGAACTGACAAAAATTGATACCTGAGCTGAGGTGCCTCCTTGTAAGAGATCCTTGCCACTTGCTAGATAGTATGCTGAAAGCATCTTTAAAATCTTTAGAGGTAATGAAGAATGCTAATGACTTTTTAGTCCATGCTGGTAATACCAACAGTGTCATTTAGCTGGTGGTTCTCAGTCCCAGAGGTCGTGAATGCTATATTATCCATGTGGCAACAGAATTTTTGCTTTGTGATTATGGCAAAGCAAGAAATGTGAGGATCTTCGGTCGCATATTGATAGTGATGTTAAAAAAAGTACACTCTACTTCATTCTTAGATTTTTAGGGGAAAACATGACTGCTGTAGTGGACATAATCAAAAAACTAGAGTCTGAAAAAAACCCTTGTCTGCCAAGTGTTCAACGTTTATTGCTGTAGATGTGAAACATCTCCTTGAGAGTAGGCTGGGCGACACTTTAAGTGACTTTGGCACTGCAAGATGTTATATGTTAAAATGCTTGTCACTTAGTAAACAAATAAATGTTGAGGAGCAATTCGGGAAATTTTATTTTACAATGCATGAGAAATGGCTTGCAATGATGCATAGAAATGTGCCAATGCTGAGACAGCCTTTTCACAGTTAAAAGTTTAAATGGGAAGGAACGAGCGAGAGCGCATGACCAAAGACTCACAAAAGAAGAATTGTATTGTGTACTACATAAGTTTGATTGTAAAAATTTACTTGGACCTCATATATACTGTACGTACACTGTCTATATACTATCAGTGCAGGAAGCAAGCAATAATAGCGAAACGTTCAATAAACACCGGAAAAACACTGTTTCTGTTGTTTTTAATGGCGTGAAAATGTGTAACCACTGATAACCATGTTTTTTAAGGTATTGAAAAAACTGAAAAAACCCCATCAGAATAAAAAAAAATAGAAACTGGAAATAGGAAAGCCTAACTATGTAATAAACTGTTGTCAGTATTGACATTTTAAAAAACTGAAGCTAAATATCGGTGTGGACCCCCATTGTTTTGTGCGATTACTCCGTGATCATCACAAAAACAATGCAAACATGCAGAGACAGGAACTTCGTTTTGAACCAGAGGGAAAGGGTTAACAGATGCTAACCATTCACAAGTGGAGCTGCAGTAGTCTAAAATGAAAGACATGATTTTATTTGCTGCCTTTCTCATGACCATAGAGTGGAAAGTTGAAGAGGTTGCCAATTTATAGTTGGTTTCTATGAGAGTGGTGTACCATTCTTATGCTTAGTTTTTACAAATCTTAGTGTCAAAACTATCCAAAAAGAGCTAAAACAACAATAAAATCTACGAACTCAATTCACTGGTATGTATATACCTTTTTAATTATTTAAAAAATGTACATTAGAAATGAAGATGTATGTGGGAGTTTGATTAAAAAGAGTATCACAGTGATGTGAAAAGAATATATACATTAGATGAACTGTATCTGGCAGCAGTTACGTGTTTAAGATCTTAGTACTGTTAAAAATTACCATGAGTAGTGCCTTTAAATGTCTAAGCATTATGTGCAGAATAGAAACATCTATATTATTTGCATTCTGGGAGTTGTAGTAGTTTTAGTCACAGTATTAGACAGGAGTAGTGTAGTCAGAAATAAAAGATAAGAAAATATGCTGCGTCTGTATATAAATTATAAAGTGGTACTATTTGTTAGGTGCATATTAGGAAGTGTTTGTCTATGTGGTTTTTAACTTATGTGACCAGTTTGCATATACTTAGATGGTGAGATATGGTTTTTGTGGTTGCAGATAGTAATATGGACGATGAGACTCTTGAGTTTACTTAAAGATGCAGAGAACTTTATATTTTTGGAAAGATGGCCTGAAGGTGTATATCTATTATGAAATCACATATATGTTTACACAGTGATCTATGTTCTTTAAGGCTGTTTCATGTATATGGTGAGGGTGGTGTATTTCTTTATACATGCTATGTTTAAAATTGAGAAGGGTTGAAAGATGGTGCTCCACCCATGGATGGCGATCCAAACGATCTGGGTGCTGCAAGTTAAATGCCGGTGGGAAGGCTTTACGGACTAGTTCTCATCCCCCCGCCTTCCGTTTTCCTTTCTTTCTTTTTTTGTTCTTTTACCTCTTTGCTGCCCTATTCTCTTTGTCCCTTTGAAGAGTGCTGAGCCTCGAACGACAGACAGCCAGGACACCGGAGCAGCAACCTGCAAGAGTTAGGGATTTGGAGTCTATAGTTGGGTGGGGGGGAGGATTCGACAGACCAACCTATCCACACCGGCCAAGTGCTGATTCCAGAGATGGGGGCGGGGGCGTAAGGCTGAGGGGGATGGAGGGAGGTGGAGCAGGGAGTTGGGAGGGGTTTTGCACAGTTGGGTTTCAAATGTTTGTATTTTCGTTTGTTGAGCACAGAGATCGCTATGACAGGCCTATCCTGTAAAAGGAGAGGCAGAGGGGAATTCCACCCCCACTCGCCCCTAGACTGTAACACTATTGTTGTAATGTCGCCAGAGGTAACATGACCAGACATCCCACTTTGATGGTTATGACCTGGACTAGCGGACAAGATTAAACGTGGGCTAGTGTCACAACATATTAAGCGGCTCCATCCAGATGTGGTAATGTTACAAGAAACACATCTCAAGGGTACACAGTGCGGTTTTATTGGTCGCTGGGCCTACAGGGTCCTGGCACACTCGGGGTTCACCTCTGGGGCAAGGGGGGTGGCAATCCTGATTAAGAAAAACACTCCCTTTCAAACGACACACCTTTGGCATGATCCCTTGGGTAGATATGTGGGAGTCCGGGGGCTATGGGAAAGGACTGAGATTATACTGATATGCGTTTACGCACCCCCCAGGTTGCAGGCGCCCACCATGACGAAAGTGATCAACATACTGATTGAGGCACCCTCCGCCCTACATGTGGTAGGAGGCGACTTTAACGATGTTATGGATCCAGCTCTGGAGAAGGGGACAGACCCATATTGACCACACCATTACGGCATTTCTCCACAACGATGGGACTGACGGATATTTGGAGGGACAAACATCCCCGAGCCAGACAGTTCTCTTTTTACTCCGGGACTCATGATACACATTCTAGGCTGGACTATATATTTGTCCCCAGAGGGGAAATACGTGACGCAGGGCGTGCTGAATATACAGCCAGAGGCCTCTCAGACCACTCTCCACCCTTAGTGGAGATGGGCTTGTGGAAGCGGGACGGTGCCCGCAGCTGGAGACTGTGCCCGTGGGATCTGAAGAATGCAAAAATCGCGAGGGGGATTAAGGCAGACACTGAAGTCTATTTCCTGGAAAACAAGGACTCAGTCCCCTCTGGAGTGACGGTCTGGGAGGCCTATAAGACTGTACTACGGGATAGAGCCCAAAATCGCATAGCATGGGAAAAAAAGGAAAAGGACAAATGTCTGATAGAGCTGGAACAAAAAATAAATGACTTAGATAATCAGGCTGCCCAGAACAGTGACCCTGAAAGGTCCCGTAAACTCGCATCCTTAAGACGGGAATACAAGGAACTGGCCACAGACAACGACAGGAAATTGCACCTGGCGACGCTACACTGCCTTTACGAGGTAGGTGACAAGGCCGGGAACCTCCTATCCTGGCTTAGCAGGCGAGAGGTCCAAGATAGGTGGGTGAAAGAAGTGATAGACCTCCAGCGGACCAAACAGTATACGGACGAGGGAGTGGCCAAGGCCTTCGCCGACTATTATAGGGACCTTTATCGGGCTCAGCCATTGAAAACGCAGGCCGAGATACAGGAGTATCTGGGGACAATCCCCTCCCCAACATTAGAAGAGGCAGAAACCCAGGACCTGGAAGTAGATCTGTCACTGACGGAGGTTCGGGAGGCGGTGGCAAAGCTACGCCCTGGGAAGACCCCTGGCACTAACGGGATACCCGCGGAATTCTATAGGCGATACATGGATATTCTATGTCCTCACCTTCTCAGACTCTTCATAGATGCCCAAAAGGAGGGGACTCTCCCACCAGACCTGCAGATGGCTACTATTGTGGTCATACACAAGGAGGGCAAGCCACGTGATCAATGTGGGTCTTATAGACCCATCTCTTTCCTGAACTCGGAAGTCAAGATCCTGGCCACCATTCTAGCGACTCGCCTCCTGGGTGTGATCACGGGTCTGATCCACAAAGACCAGTCTGGATTTATGCCAGGCAGATCTACCCACCTGAACCTTAGACGCACATATAACTGACTTATGAAGGTGCGAAACCGGACAAGTCCGCAGGTGTTTTTATCATTGGACGCAGAAAAGCATTCAATGCTGTAAACTGGCAGTTTCTTGACGCTACTCTGGCTAAATGTGGACTAGGGCCAAAATTCCGCAGCTGGGTGGCACTCCTATATAAACAACCGATAGCCGCAGTGCGTGTTAATGGTCGGTGTTCTGCACCCTTCCCTATCGAGAGAGGGACGAGACAGTATTGCCCCCTCTCACCTCTCCTTTTCGCGCTTACTCTAGAGTCACTGGCCTGTGCCATTAGGATACGGGCTTTCATATCACACCCACGGACACAGAAGAGGAGAATATCTCTCTCTACGTCGATGATATTTTGATGTACATCACACACCCCGAAACGACCATACCGGTCCTTTTTGACCTGATTACGGACGACACTCGGGGTATAAAATTAATTGGAATAAATCCACACTGTACTGCCCGACCAACACACAACTAGACTGCTCTCTGCCCGGAGAGCTGCGAGTGGTGCCGAGGGGATTTAAATATCTAGGTATTTTCGTCACGCCCCACGCAGAGGTGTGTAGAAGGGAGAACTTGGGCGTAATCTTAAGCAACTTTAGGGCCGACGTGGAGAGATGGAAGGATCTTCCTCTCACCCTGCTTGGTCGAGAGCCTATCTTTAAAATGATCACCATGTCTCAACTCTTATATGTCCTCCAGAACTCGTACCATCCCCTACCCAGGGCCATCTTCACAGAAATAGCTAGCAAAGTTAGATCACTGATATGGCAGGAAGGACACCCCAGAATTGCACTCAAGACACTGCAGCGCAACCCCTGCAATGGAGGGATCGCACTCCCTGACATAGAGGCCTATTATTGGGCGTCCCACCTGATTCCCATAAACGAATGGACACACAAACACAGAGACCACCCCACATACCGTCACGAGAGAGAGGTAATGCAGCCCCATACACACTTACATTATATCTATGGGGGAAGGGTAGCTCATGCCTACTACCCGCGACTCAAGTGACCTTGTCGGCATGGACGAGGGCTAACAAGACCTTGGGCTGGACGAAACGGATTACACGGGCTACACCGCTCTGGGAGGGGACCTGGTTCAGGGAATTACATAAACTTACAGGGTTTGAGACCTGGGACCTTCTTGGGATCTCCACGATAGGGGACATTGTCGAAAAAGGGGAGCTTAAAACATGGGCAAAATTCAAGCATGAATATAATATGAACGACTCCCAATTCCTTAAATACGCACAATTGCGACATGCGTGGCGAGCAGAAAATATCCCCAGTGAACAACACCCGGAATACGCATCCCTAAAGGGTAGGCTACTGCAGGAGGAGTTGATCGATAAAGCGATTTCCCTAACATATAAAACCATCAATAACAATATCCCTTATGGGTTGCTAGGTCTCCGAGTAAGATGGGAGAAGGACGTGGGGTCAATGGAAGATATTGACTGGGAGGCGGCATTAATGCATCCCAGCGAGGTTGCCATAAAGGCAAGGCTTCGACTTATTCAACTCAAAATACTGCACCAAACGTATTATGCCAGGGATAGGCTGCACAGGATGGGAAGGGCAGAGTCACCACTCTGCCTGACGTGCACCGCCACTAAAAGTGATTTTTTCCATACGATCTGGGCGTGTCCCATACTCCTACATACTGGAAGCAGGTGATTGGACTATTAGGAACGGTCCTAGGGGTAACGTTGCTGATGGAGCCCAAATTTGTGATACTGGGGATCCCAAGCGAGGTGGACATAAATAGAACACAGCTGATTTCTGCCTCTTTGGGGTTGGTGGTGGCCAAAAGAGACATTGCCAGGAGATGGGGAGTGGCCAACAGACCGACCATCCAGGAGTGGACGAGAGGAATGGATTTACGCATGACGGCCGAGCAGGTCACATATCGTAGCAGAGGGTGCCCGAAAAAATTTCACAAGATCTGGGACCCCTGGAGACGACACTTTGGGTTGGATACGGGCGATGACACGCACCAGTCCACCATGCTCACTACACAGGAGACCCAGACATAGGGGCCCGAGAATATAATGCCTTAAAGATTACTCCTTCAACTTACTAGAGATCGTTCCCTGGTACAAGACGAAACCACATAACCATGACAAACGTTGCCAATGACATACACTGTTTTACATAGATCAATGGAAGGAAAGGAGAGGTGGCCTTGCTGATAACGATCATATTTGTAACTTTTTGAGATCCAATTTCATTAATGCACCATGTAAGAATCATTTTGTGCTGATTGTTCAGTTGAATAAAATAAAAAATAATTTAAAATAAAAAATAAAAATTGAGGGGGGTTAATAGTGCAGAAGGTTTTTGGAGAATTCTTGAGCTAGCTTCACTTGGTGTGTAACTTTTCTTTGAGTAATGCTGAATATATGTTTTAAAAACACAAGAAATATTTGCGAAATGATGTAAGTATGCCGTTAAGAAAATTTGAGGTGTCATGAGTGATGTAATATGTGAGGTCATAAGCAGTGCATTGCGGGGGCACAAGTTATAGTTAGCTCAGCTAACTATAACTGCTGAATTTCACTGGTTTTGTATGAGTGAAACTTGAGCCTAACTATAATGTTGGACTTGGCCCTTTTTGGCTAAAGTTCCATAAACTTTTTGCCTTCCCCCTAGACCTTTTTTCTGACATGGTGTTGCCAACTTAGATGCTTTGGGCACTTTGCCACTGCTGATCAGTGTCAAAGTGCAAGTGCTCCCTGTGTAAAGTGTAATGGTAATTGGTTGTCCATAATTTGCATGTTTGTCTTACTAGTAAAGTCCCTAGTAAAGTGCACTATGTGTGCCAGGGCTAGTAATACAAATGCTACTCGTGGGCCTGCAGCGCTAATTGTGCCACCCACATAAGTAGCCCCCAAGGAGAGAACTCAGGCCTGCCACTGCAGTGCCTGTGCGCAGTTTGCTAAACTGCCATGTTGTCCTGACAAGTGCACCCACTTGCCAGGCCTTACCCTTCTCTTTTTATGCACATCAGACACCCCTATGGTAGGCCCAAGGTGCCCCCTGGGCAGGGTGCAGTGTATGTGAAAGGTAGGACATGTACTAAGGTGTGTACCATGTCCTGACAGTGAAAAACTGCCAAATTCGTTTTTCACTGTTGCAAGGCCATCTTGTCCATAGGACAGCATTGGGGAGGCTGTGTAATATGTTTCCAGCCTATCTTTCCATAGGCTTAAGATGGAGAGGTGAAGTTTAGTGTGCTTGAGCTCACAATTTAATAACACATCTTTTTGTGAAGGTGGTTTTTGAATTGTATGTTTAGAAACCACACTTTTAGAAGTGGCTGGTTTTTTGTTCTAACAATTCTGTGTGTCTCTGCCTGGTTGTGGATTGACTGTCTGGATTTGAATGTGATAGGATCTGGGAAATGTCTTGACCCAGGGGAGCAGTAGGTGAGACAGCCGGTTGACCTGCATCTGGAGTGTAGGGGGGAGGAATAGCCCCTGGAGGTGAAGAGGCCTGGGCTGCAGCCATAAAACAAAGGCTCCATCTCCTGCTGAGTGATTGAAGATCCAGACCCCACTCTCAAAGGAAGAAGGTGTGACTGGCAGGGAGACACCCAGATCTGGTTTGGACAGGGGTCAGTGCCCCCTGAACACAAAGACTTCAAAGACATTTAGGGGTATAACTATGAGAGCTGAAACCCCTGGACTTTAGACTGAAATCCCTACTGAAAAAGGATTGAACCTACTTGGTGCTCAAGAGGAACCTCTGCCAAAGAACAACAGCTGAAGAGATTGAAGAGAAGGACTGCACTTGCTGTGTGTTCTGGGGCTGTCCTGCAGTTTGCTGGTTTGACTAAGGAGAGGACAAGGGACTTTGCTGTGTGCTGTGTCCCCCTGCTTGTGAGGACTTTCCTGTGTGCTGTGTCCTGAAGTAGCGTGTCTCCAAGGGCCCGAGGAGAGCTGGCTCCCTGTTGTGGAAACTCAGGAACATAAAAGTTTCCAAGTGTGTCTCAGCGACGCTGTGTGCGTGTGCTTTTTGCAGCCTGAGACCTTCTTAAGAACTGCCCCGTGATCGTGTGCACCCGGAATCCAAGTGAGTCTCAGCGACGCTGTGTGCGTGTGCTTTGTGCAGCCTGAGACCTTCGTGAGGATTGCCCTGTGATCGTGTGCACCCGGAGTCCAAGTGAGTCTCAGTGACACTGTGTGCGTGTGCTTTGTGCAGCCTGAGACCTTCGCGAGGATTGCCCTGTGATCGTGTGCACCCGGAGTCCAAGTGAGTCTCAGCGACGCTGTGTGCGTGTGCTTTGTGCAGCCTGAGACCTTTGCGAGGATTGCCCTGTGATCGCGTGCACCCGGAGCTCAAGTGAGTCTCAGCGATGCTGTGTGCGTGTGCCCTGTGGCAGCCTGAGACCTTCGTGAGAAATTGCCCCGTGACTGTGTGTCTCAGAGCAGTTTTGTTCTCTGCTTCGATCGACAGCGTGGCCAGAACTGCTGTGATCGTCATTGCCATCGGCCCAGACCGGCATCCCCCGAGGAGCTGAGGGAATTCACCACCGCTGGCCCGAGCCTGCCTTTGCCAAGGAGAGACCTCGAACCATCACCGTCAGGGGTCCGAGTTCCACTGTCCAAGATCAACAAAGTCGCACCGGAGGCCCAAGCCGCAAGGAGAGGAGAGTGAGATCGCACCCCCCAGGTAACGCTCAAGCGAGCGCGCGTGTGTTGCCGCCTGGGGCGGGGTGTGGGCTCCGAGAGAAACGCTCTCGGCCTTTCCCATCTTTGCAGCGCGAGCCCCAGCTCAAGTCCGTATCGCGGCCCGTACTTGCCGAGGAGTGACAGTACCGGGGCCGGAGTGCGGAGCTGCACTTTGTTTTCCATCATACCAGTGTTGGGGGCATATTTTGGCAGTAGCTGACCGCGAGTCAGTAAGAGTGGCACAGAGACCGTCCAGAGCACCGCTATCGGTGCCGAAGTACATTATTTTTGCATTACGAACTGCCTGATTGTTGCATTACGAATTGCATTATTCTTGCATTACGAACTGCCTGATTGTTGCATTACGAACTGCATTATTTTTGCATTACGAACTGCCGATTGTTGCATTATGAATTGCATTATTTTTAAATTACAAAGTGCCTAATTCTTGCATTACGAACTGCATAGCATTGCATTAGGACTGCATTGGATCATTGAGAATTGCTCATTAATACTGCAAGAACCTACCAGTGTGTGCTGGCCTAATAACCGGCAAGGTGAAATATTACAAATACGCACATGTTGGATTTTTATCGTGTGGTCTCATCGTATATCTTTTTTTATAAACATATAATTGTTTTTTATGAAACTCGTGTGGTGTCCATTTGTGGTGTTATCCCTGTGTCACTGAGAGCGTGGTTGCAAGTACTTTACACATTTGCCTTGTAGATAGGCCTGGCTGCTCGTGCCAAGCTACCAAGGGGTGAGCAGGGGCTATCTGAGAAGGTGTCCTTCCTTTCCCTGACTTAGAAGCAAGGGTCCCTATTTGGACTAAGGTACCTACCTCAGCCAACTAGAGACCCCCAGTTCTAACATATAACATCTCTATAACCTTTGTTTTTTTTCAGTGAATGAATATATATATATATATATACACACACACACAAACACTTAATAATTACCCAATACTTACATTTAAAACGCATTTGACTTTACCATTCATGGCTTTACAACGAAATTCATTGTAAAGGCATGCATGGTAAAGGCAAACTTGTTCTAAAATCTGTTGTGGTGTACTTAGGCAACCTTATCTAGGCAGGGGTTGCAGATTCTAGCATGACATTGTAGGGTTCCATGGGGTTGAGTGTTCTGTTATTTGACAGTTGGAGCGTAGCTGGGCCTGGCACGACTGCGGTTGGGTTTCTCTCTCTGCGTTAATAACAGCTTTACTTACAAGGAGTGTCACCCGTTTACTACAAACCCCTGCGTGGTAAAGGCTTGTGTCATAAAGATGCATGCGAAGTAAAGCCTTAATTGTAAAGGCATGCGTGATTCAGCCTTCGTTGTAAAGGCTGTTTCCCTAACTGAGCACAAGAGAGGGAAAACACACAGATAGAAAAGACGCAGGAAGAGAAAGACAGCAAAACCGTCACAAAGGGAGAAAACAGGAACCTGCAAAGGTGAGTAAAGGGCCAGGGAGTATCTGTAGTGGATTAAAGAGGCTTGAAGTGTATTTTTGACTACCAGCCTTGATATTAGGTGCATTAACATTTTTTGCAGAGCTTCAGGCACCAGCACTCTGTTTTTCATAAATTAAGCACTGGTTACTAGCATCCTTTATCTACCACGGTTCACAACATTAGGGTCTTTCTAATGGCAGAACGTTTAGATGATGCTATGAGCTCCCTAGGAATTAGTAATCGTGGGATGCCCTTTTCTTCCTCCTACTGAGATAATTCTTAGTAAGGCATAAATGGTAACACCAAATTCGATGCTGAGTCATCTACTCCAGAGACTGGCGAATAGCTGAAAAATATGCCGTTTTTCTCTCCTTCGTAGGGTTGCTGCAGTGTTCTGTACCACCCTTTCTACGTTCTCTAAATATCATGTGCAGCTGTAAAGCAATGTAATGAACCTCAATTAATTGACCTCAGAAGGATGGGCGACTAAGTTGACCTACTGGCATTCTAACTTGTGACCTGAAGGCCACCTAGATGCATCAGCAGCTCTTGCTGCCCACAACCTACTGCCTGTTCCAAGAAGTGAGCTACATGCTCAAGTAAAGAACATACCCATATTCAACTAATGAAAATTCTTGCCTCAGTTTCCCGGTAACAAAATATTATTAATTCACCTTATAACTTTAAACTGAATCATCCCTGTTTTGCCAACGAGAAGACCTTTGTTTCTATTGGCAAATTTCTCTCTAGGGTCAAGCCTGTTTTAGAATTTGATTCACTAGTAGCCCAAACAGGGATCAGTTGTTTAAGTTCTCTTTCTAAGTGAATTCGTAGACGCTACAAGTAAGAACATTTTTTTAATATGTGTTCCAGCTGGTTGTGCCACTCCGAAGCACCCATAAGCTGGTTTCAGAGGCAAAACAAGAATGGAGCGTTCCTGTGCCTTTATCAAGTCACATGATGCTTTCATGAAAATCTTTATAACCAGAAAAGACGTGGGCGCCCTACTTATTAATAAGTATACTAAAAGGACCCATGTTGTAAAGGAGTGCAGTATGGAATCTGCTAACTGACAAAATATGCCTAGGTATGTTTTTTAACAAAACATAGAAGGAAAATAATGGAACAAAGCATTTTTTTACTCTTCCCATGTATGAAAAACCACAACATTTTGCTACTGGTTCACAATGGTTTGCTGAATTGTGTTGGAGAAAAACACAAAAGGCCTCCAAAATTCTGCAAAAAAGATGCACGAAATTTCTGAAAAAACCCCACAAAATTCCAAAGGGGACCATATTTGCACACAAACATTGGGAAAGCCCATGGGTCTGACCTTGGCAAGCCTTGCCGCGGATGTCTTTTTTTCCACTTTTTATGCAGGAATATGCAAAGAGAAGAAAAGAAAGTATGTCACGCATGAATTTGATAGCCATATGATTGCAATACCGTTTTTTAATTTAAATTAAAATATAACTATTGCATATAATTGTAATTGAACAGTATGGGTGCTACCTAGCAGCCGTGTAATCACACCCTTATTAGTTCCAGCGCACAAAGAAAAGGAACTATTGGCTTTGAATTACTGCCATTGAAGACAATGTTTTAAAAGCCAAGGAATGCAAAAAATGAAAAAGAATATAGAATGGAGAGAAAAGAGGAATTTGGAAAGTAATGTATTTCTTTTTCGGTAGCTGTATGCATGGGATCAGGGTAAATCCTTTCACTCACAGTGTAAGAGAGCCAGCCAGTGGCTGACCGATTCCAAAGTGTATATCCTATGGCGGGTGGAAGCAAAATTTGAATGACAGTTAAACAGAGCAATGGATGAAGAGGACTGACTCAATACATTTCTACTTAGGTATACATGTACTTATTTTTCATTTGTGATTTTTTTTTTTAATTAAAGCTATCTATAGGTCAGATCTAAAAAAGTACAATATTGAGCAATAGCTTCTGGAACAAGTAAATCTCTGCTTTATGACAAAGCATCTGAACGTATCCAAGACTTTCCGCTCAATGTGCTGGGCAAAAAGGGAGCTGGGTATGTGAAGCTTTTCCTGTTTGGTGCTATATCTTATCTTAGGCATAGCCACACTGATCTCCAGAAGACTGTTCCTTTGAGACAAGTACAGGAAGATAAAGAGCTGAACAATTTCTTCTTGTAAGAAAAGTGATTACAAAAAAAAGCTGGAGGTGACGAGGCCAATAACGATCTCTGGTAACAACTGAATAAGCCCAAAGAGTTTGTGTCTGTTGACAGTTTTGGCTAACACTACTCATGAGCACATTCCGGTTCCTTTGGTAGAGGTGTCAACTCACCCGCATTTTGAGGATGTCACCCTCTTTTGACTTCCATTTACCAGCCAGATAAACAAAATGCCCCCAACGAAGTTAGTAGGGCCATCGTCTTCTCAAACCTCGGGCACCCTAAGGCCTGACTTCACCTGCACGTTGGAGTCAAGAGAATGACAGGCATACTGTGGTAAATAAGTGGTACCTCAAACAAGCCTTCCTTGAGCAAAGATGCACACTTATCTCCATCTATCACAGTGAAACAATGGATCCCAGCATGTCGTATTGATTGTCCCAAAAGCTGCTCTGGCTCATGTGCTGAGCCCATACAACCGGTACTGAAGCAAATGTTTAAAAAAGCTTATCGTCCCAAGAGCTATTTCTGCTCTTTTGCAGAGCCCACAAAACTGGTTGTGAAGCAAATGTAAAAAAAAAAAAAGGACCCTTCAAATACACTCACACAAAGTGGTGATCAGAACAAAACAGAGAGCAGGCAGCAGCACCCAATAGAGTAAACTCACATGACGTCTTCTTCTGACGTCAGTCTCACCTATTTTCAGCCCGATGCTGAATCCATAAGAAGACACTGAAAGCAACTCCCCACTTCAAACAAGGCAGACTGCGACATTATAATATAAAATATCACAATTCACAAATCAAAACGAAAAAACCCTTCCCACTTTCTATGCTATGAACAAGTTGAGCTCTCAAGTCAACCAGCACAGAGGCTGTAAAGGGGCTGAGTGTTGCGGGGTCTTGGCCTGCTCGCAGAGGGCAACACACACACACACACTCGGGATTGTGCTTAGGCCGAAGGTCACGTGCGACCTGGGGCCCGTTTATTTATGCCCTCGAACCGAGCCCGGTCACGAGGGGTGATGTGAGGATACATTGTCTTGTAGAGGCTGGATGTCCCTCTACATCCCTCCTTTCCTTTAGATACAGAGTAACGGGAAACATGAAAAGAAAGAAGATAGGAACATTAGAACAAAAGTGTTAACTCAGTACATTTTCGATGTAGCGGTCGTGGCCAAGTTCACCACCAGCCAGTGGTTCAGCACGCATAGTCCCTTAGCTTCTGACTGGGTGCGGGGTTGGGTCTCAGCAGGTACCGTTGGCTGCGAGATGACATTTTGCCCGGGTCTGTTGCGACGCTCCCCTGGGACCTCTCCTTGTCTCCACTACCGGGTGAGCCCCGAGGACATTTCCTTGGTGTGCTCATCACATCCCGGTCAGGTGACGACACCGGAATCACCCTTGGACTTGCAGTCGGTCTCATGGACATGTCCATGGGGTCCTCCTCTTCCTCTGGTGATGCCCGGTTGGGGTGCGGGACACCGATGGCTTCCTTGAACCAGGATACATTTCGCACCACTGTGTGTCGGCCTCTTCGAGCTGTGACCATAGTGCCATCCACCCTGGTGACAATCCACACCTCCGGTTCATAGGGTGTGCGAAACTTCCAACCGGGGTGATGATCTTTGAGGACCACTCGGGATCCTACACACACAGATGGAGTCTTGGCCCCTCTGCTGGTGGTGGCCTTTTCATTAGTGACTTTGCGTTTCTGTTGGGTCCGGTCTATGTCCAGACTTGGCGGTGCCCAGTTGGGGTCTTCGGGAATGAAATCCCTTGGGGAGGGTTTCAAAAGGAGCGTAGCTGGGACGCACCCCGTGGTTGAGTGAGGTGTCTGCCGGGTAGGCGAGCAGGAATTGGTGGAGACATGTCTCCGGGTCCTGTTGCTGTTCCACTCCTATTTGCAGTGCCCTGTTCAGGGTCCTCATGAACCGTTCGACCTCGCCGTTGGCTTGAGGCCACTGGGGTGTGATCCGGCGGTGTCGGATGGCTCGCCGTTCCAGGAAGTCGTGGAAGTCATGACCCTGGAAAGGGGGTCCGTTGTCGGATTTTACTTCTTCCGGCAGTCTGAAGGTGGAGAAGATCTTTTCTAGGGCCAGTTGAACGTGCGTGAACGCCGTGGAGGGTACCACCTCAACCACCGGAAATTTGGAGAAAGAGTCCATGACGACCATGGTATGCCGCCCGTCCGGGAAGCTTCCAAAGTCGATGCTGACTTTGGCCAAAGGCGTGTCGCAGGGTTCTTCAGTGATCACGGGCGCAGGCGCAGGATCCGCACCAGTGATGGTGCAGGGATGGCATTTCCTTACTTCTTCGTCCACCATACTGTCCATGGCGAGGAACCACACCTTTACTTGGAGCTGGGCCTTTGTCTTGGCTGTACCTTGGTGACCCTGGTGGGCCAGGGTGACCATCCGTTGGTGTAAGTCTTTGGGCACTACGATTCTCTATCCTCTGAGAACTAGCCCTGACCCGCCGATGCTGAGCTCGTGCCTTACCCTCCATATTTGTTGCCGGGAGTTCTGCTCTTCCGCCGTAAGGAGAGACCATCCAGAAATCGATGCCACCGCCCTTTCTCCAGGGCTTCTTTAACCCTTCTCAGGGTGTCGTCCACTTCCGTGGCATTACACAAGTCGTACTTGGTGATCGCAAGAGGGCAGACATTGTCTTTGATCATGCATATGAAAGCCTCGGTGTTCGCGATGTCATCCGGGCCCTGGTCCCCCTCCCTTGGCGTGGGGTGTCTCAACAGGAAATCGGCTGGGTTATCCGCACCCGGTCGATATAGCAGCTGGAACGAGTATGCCTGCAGTTGTACCACCCACCTCTCAATCCTCTGGGGTGCCAGTCTGGTGGACCCGCTGAACAGTGGTATGAGGGGTTTGTGGTCCGTTATTACTCTAAAAGGGTGGCCTCATAAGTATAGATGAAAGTGCTGGCAGGCCCATCTTATGGCGAGGGCCTCTCGCTCAATTTGTGCGTATCTTGTCTCGGTCGGAGATAGTGCGCGACTGGCATATGCTACTGGGACGTAGGTACCTTTGGTGTCCTCTTGCAGTAAGACTGCCCCTAGCCCCACCGGGCTGGCGTCGACAACCAGCTCTGTCTTCCATGTGGGGTGGAAGTAGGCCATCGTCGTTTGATCCAAGAGTGCTTTCTTGATACCTTGGAACGCCGCTTCCTCTTGAAAAGTCCATTCCCAGGGTGTCCCAGTCTTGGTCAGTTGTCGTAGTGGTTCAGATATCGTAGCAAGGTTCGGGAGGAACCTTCCACAATATGTCGCCATCCCCAGGAAGCTTCTTATTTCTGTGGGATTCTGTGGCACTGGGTCATTTCGGATGGCTTCTGCCTTGCGAGGATCGACACGCAGCCCATCTCTCGAGAACACATAGCCGAAAAAGTCTATCGACCCTTGATAGAAGGCGCTTTTTTTCTTGTGGAGGGTGAGTCCACAGTCGGCTAACCTCTGTAATGTGGCTCTCAGCCTGGTGGGGTGTTCCTCCAGGCTTTGTGAGTATATCAGGATATTGTCGCTTAGATTTATCACCCCGACGAGGCCGGAGAGGGCTTCCTTGATGGCATTCTGGAAGACCTCCGCCGCGGATGACACTCTAAAGCTGAGTTGGGTGTATCTTCGGAGTCCCACGTGCATGGAGAAGGTGGTGATGTAGCGGCTCTCGGGCACAAACTCCAGCTGATGGTAACCGGAGTTCAGGTCGAGTTTTGAGAACCACTGGGCGCCATTCAAGTCCGCTACGATATCGTCCATCGTCGGGGTCACATGCCGCTCCCTACGGATGACCTGGTTAGGGAGCCTCATATCTACACATAACCGGATCTCCCCTGGTTGCTTCGGCTTGGGCGCTTCCACCAGCGGGGATACCCAAGGAGTGGGTCCCGATACCTTTTCTATTATGCCTAGGTCCTCTAGGTTCTGCAGTTCTTGCTCCACCAGGGGGCGAAGATGGAACGGTATACGCCGTGTCGGAGTGCACATGGCTGGACGCCCTGGTCAATGTGTAGTTTCACTTGGCGCCCCCAGAGCTTGCCCAGTCCTTTAAAGAGTTACGGGAACTCCTTCATCATGTCTTCAGCATGGTGTTCATGGACCTGCTTGGCAAAGAATACCAGCTCCAAATCTTCCGCCTTGTGGCAGCTCAGCAACATGCCTTTCTTTCCTTCCGTGATGTGAAAGGTGGTTTTCACTGAATACTAGTCGTTGGAGATCTCGACCTCCATCATCCCTCGCAGTGGTATGGGTTCGGTGCCGCCATATGTGTAGATCTTTGCAGCACTGGGTGTCAGTTTTGGTTTGGGCGACAGCTTTTCATATTGGTCGGAGTCCATTACGTTGACGGACGCCCCGGTGTCGATGAGGGACTTTACTGAAATCCCGTTGACTTTGACGTGCCACATTGGGGGAGGGCGTCCTTTGCGACCCGGTCTGCCTGCGAACGAGATAACAAGCGTGTCATCATTGTCCTCATAGTAGGCTGTAGCGCCTTGTTCGGGCGGGACCTCTGTATTCTCCCGATCTTCTATCGTGAGATTCCTGAGGGTCGCCGGTAGCCCTCTGGTCGCGCCTCCGCGGGACCTCCCTCCGCCACTGCGGCAGACGCAGTTGTAGTTGTTAGCTTTGTCACACTTTGAGCACGTCTGTTATGTAACTGCCGGGTGTCAGCAGGAGCCGGATCGCCTCAATGACGGTGAGTCGCATGGCAGCTGACTCCCGTCGGGCAGGTCTCGAAGTCGCTGGGCTGCAGGGCGGTAAGCACACGTCGTGTGACAGACGTGGGGCCGTCTCCACAGCTTCGTCGCCAGTGTAAAGGGGTTGAGAGTTGCGGGGTCTTGGCCTGCTCGCAGAGCGCAACACACACACGTACTCAGGATTGTGCTTCGGCCGAAGGTCACGTGCGACCTGGGGCCCGTTTATTTATGCCCTCGGACCGAGCCCGGTCACAAGGGGTGATGTGAGGATACATTGTCTTGTAGAGGCCGAATGGCCCTCTACAGAGGCCTCTCGCATTCAGCAACAAAGCATCAAGCGATCACTGGTGCTTAGCAAAATGTTAAACGCACTGCGAACTGGTTTGGGCATAAGCAATCCCAAATTCGAACAATGAAGGATTTATTTCAAATCAAGCCAGAGAAAGGGGTGAAAAGAACATCAAGAGAGGACAGCTTGCTAGAAAGACGTCTCAGCCTCACTTTTGTAATGAGCTACAAGCTCATACACTGCTAAAAATGCTCCTGCATCAATTAACATAGTAGGCAAACTGGCCCAGCATAATAAAACCATGTTTCAATGATGCTAAGCAAAGGTGCTTATGCCTATTAGAGAGAAAGGGGGAAATATATTTTGTGTTTGTTTTCTAATTGCTGATTTGTTTATTAAATTATAAGGAACCAGAATCTTGGGGAAATAAATAACATACAGTCATCTTTCTCTGTGATAGGTATAGTTTTTAGGTCACGATTGAAAAGCATTCTAGTTATGCGTTCCAAAGCAACGTCGGCCATCTTGTATGCTGCTTTCGAAAAATAAAATGACAAGCAGCAGTCAGCGGCCTGGTAGCAGTGCATAGGGAGCTGTCAGGTGCTCGGATAATGAAAAAACAATTAACAAAAAAGGTTTAATACGTAAAATAATAAGGAATTACACACATTTTCCACCAGCACCTGGCACTACTTTTAAGTTTGATATGCACCTTGTGCACAAGCAAAATGCTGTCACTTGCAGTGAGAGGAGCCAGTTGCCGAAGTGGGCTGAATCACTGTCCTAGCTCTTTGCTGTAGTTGGTGAAAGCACAATGTGAATGGCATTGCAACGGACCAATGGGCGAAGATGTTTGAGAAAAAGCTTTTTGCATCTCTGTATAAAGCATATTTTTCTCCTAAAACAATAGGTTTGTGAGAGAGCTAGAGCTATTTCAAAAGAAAAAGGCCAGATCTAAAAAGTAGCAAATTTAAGTAACATTTCTCTGCTGGTGGATTCAGTGTGATTTTGCTGGATTGTTTTCCACCACAAGGTGTCAAGCAGGAATGAGGTTGCAGATCCATGGTATGGTAAACTGACATTTCACTTACCCCATATACTCAACAGTAGTAACACGCTGACCCTCTACGCCATCCTACATGAAGAGGAAAGGAACCGTTTATTGTTCTACGTTATTTACTTATTAAGGAACTTTTATAGTGCTCTGTGTGTTACTTTTCACTTCAGAGCGCTGGTGTTGATAAAACACTATAATAAGGGGAAAGGAGAAAGCAGGAGTCCTTTTGGCAATGTCCCAGCCCGACATTCTTCACTTGCACCCCTGTGTGAATGGAAAACAGCTATAAGCAAGCCGGGACTGCTGCATTTTCAGGCTTTAGTAATATCACATTTCAATTCTTTCATGGACAGTAAATCTCAATAACTGCAGATTGCAGCATCCTCAAGGTCAGGCATCCAAATGCCATGTGTTTTTTAATTTTACATTAGCTTGCGTGGTAAAGGGAAACGGTGTGAATCTTTATTTGTACAGTGAAATGCAGCCTATGAGAAACTTTCCAGCTCCTAGAAATGATCTTTTCAGAAAACATTTGTTTGCAAACAAAAAGGGCCTCTATTGAGTAATTTAATTCCAACTTCAAAATAAGCACCTCGAAGCCAATAGGTCTGGCGTGGGCTGCCAGTCTTTTAGTTTTATCAACGCTCTTCTGGTTTTTCATGGTTTCTGTAAAACTTTATTGCTGGGGGAGTTGCCAGGGCCTGACCACTGTAAAGAAAATAGCTTAAAGCAATATATGCTTTATGATGCTGGAGGGAACTACTTTGTGTGTGGATGTGCTCCTTGTGAGAGGGCTTAATGGTGCCACTTACAGTGAAGTTAACCAATAACTGAAGAGGGCTGACCCACTTTCCTATGCTGTATGCTGTAGTAGGTGGAATAACAAGCATTGGCAAAGCGAAAAGGTCTCAGCAATGCCTCAGCTATTGGCCTTGTCAATGTGAATGCCTTTTAGCCATGTTGTCTAGCAGCACATCTGCTGTTCAGCATGGCTGAAGGTTAGTGAAAGCCCAGAATCACAGGAAGTTGAGCCTATCCCGAGTTTCTTCCCCCCCCCATGTTGAGTTTATTGTCCTGCCCCTCCTAACACAAAAAAGCGCTATTACGTGGCCTGCGCTGGCTGCATCATAGCACTCTTTTCAGTGACTTTCAGCCATGCTGAACAGCAGATGTGCTGCTAGATAACATGGCAAAAACACATTCACATTGACAAGGCCAATATCTCCGGCATTGCCAAGATCTATTAACTTTGCCAATGCTTGTTCGGTGTTGACAGTGTCTTGCTGAACAAATGTGGAAGTGATAGTGAGAAACAGTTGAGGAGCTCTGAAGTGAAGCAAGGATGTGACGTAATGGCCAGAGCTGCCAACAGGGGAACTGGGGAATCAGGTTCGAATCTCCGGGACGGTTGAACAGTTTGTGACTGGGCAAATCACTTACGTTTCCTCCTGCCTAAAACAATGAATGTGTTGTTGTATAATGTAACTGGTGAGCACTGAAAGCGCTCCAATACCATCGGCTGGTGTTAGCACTATGGCAAGATGGAGAAGGGAACAAATACTCCAATACCATCTGATCGTGCAAAAAATAAAATAAATAAATAAATAAAAATAAAAAGCAGCAGCGATGAGGAAGGTAGGGGGGACGGGTCAAACAGGGAAGCAGGAGGGGACGGGGAGATGGGCAAGCAACGACAGGAAAAAAACCTTAATTGAAGCACGATCAGTTACAAAACTGAAGGTGTCATTGTGTAATGTAAGGGGTGAGCACTTAAAGCACTCCAATACGATTGGCTAATGTTCACGCTACGGCAAGACGGACGACAGAGCGAGTGCTCCAATACCATTGGATCGTGCAAAATAAATAAACAAGCACTGTTCGTGTTTTAACAACTTTTTAAGAAATGCATTTGTTTATGTACACAGGCATGCATTTTAGTGGTATGTGTGTATGTGTACAAGGGAGACGGCCTGAAAACACAAGTTTACAACGGCTTGAAAACAAAGCAAAAAATAGCTCCACAAACCAGGAGCAGTGTACATGCACATGGTCCATGCGCTATGGGAGGGCCAAATACAAGAAGAGGGCATGCCGCCCGCATACCATGACGAATGGCATCAAAGAAAACGAGAGCGACACTGAAGTTTATCAATGGTAGGAGATGGGCGGCCTGTAAGCCCACAGACAGAACACAATACATTTCTTCGAGACAGCACATGCGTTGTCTAGCGAGACCTAAAAATGTGAATGACACTACAACAGGTCAATGTATGAAGAGGGCTAGCTGAAAGCTCCTATAAGTGTATGTATATGTATATATGTACATATTTTAGTAAACTCAAAAGGTCTTGGCTAACGCCACACCTAATATTATAAAAGGTAGACCAAACAGCTACTGGTGATGTCAGTTCTGATATCATGACTATACCTGAAATATGCATTCATTCATGGTGGCCACTGAAAAGAAAAGCCACTGATTACCTAGATACAAAATCAGATGACTGAATGAAAAGCATAAATATGTACAACTATTTCTAATGACTCAATCATGAGTCATGTTCCTTTTTTCAAAGAGACAAAGCATTACTCATGTTTCCAGGAGGAATCCACCTGTAAGGTGTGAATAACTATGCACAGAAAATTGGTAACTTATAGTTATTGTAGTTTAATTTACATTCAGATTTACGTTGGTTACAGAATATGACTATGTGTTTTAGAACACACAGTTTATTACCAAGGCTAATTCCCTCACAAGATCCATTCATCTCTCAGCAAAGGAAGCACCTTGCATCCCTAATGTATCCCAGACAAAGTGCCTTATTATATTAAGGAGATTTGCACCTATGGTATTTTAATTTTTTGGTGGTATTGGCTGTTGCATGTAATCAGAGGGCGCCAGATTGATCAAATAGTTGTGTAGCTCTTACACCACGTAATGGGGCGCAAGCGCAACGCAACTACTAAGTTAAATTTATCAAGCCGTGCAAGGCCACCTTGTGTGGCCTGGCTTGGCTTGATAAATCTAGAGTAACGCAACGCAGTGCAAATCGCTGGGTTTTGTTACTCTGCCCAGGGAGGCATTCCATGGGTGGAGGGTGGATGTTCCCACGCATCTACCCATGGATTGTGGTGCATTCCCAGATTTACCGTTCGTGGTAGATATGGGAATGGAACAAAATGATACGCCTCCCCAGGTGAGGCATAACGAGGACAAATATGTTCACTACTCCTCGCTACTTCCTCTTTCTATGTGTGCTTCTGCAGCACACACAGAAAGAGGAAAATGCCTCAGAGGATTGTTTTTGTGCACAAAGGTGTCACTTCCTGCACAAAAACAATCCTGCTTACAACGCAGGCACACTTGCACCATGGTGCAAGGGAGCCTGAGTTGGCGCTAGGAACCACATTGTGCGCCAGCGCAGGGAAAACACAGGAATGTGCTGTATAATGTTAAATACGGAGCATTCCTGCCCTTTCCCCATCACACAGTGCAGCAAGTCACCGTGCAGTGCTGCGTGAGCTTTTGATAAATGTGCCCCAGAGGTTTTTTTTGGGCAGTGGTATCAGAACATGGCTCTAAAACCTGTCACTTTACTTTAATTTTATGTGCAAAATGTTATTTATTAAATGACTACTTGCAGCACTAAAGAATATATTACATGCTGCAATATTTTGATACTGTAAAGCGCTGCTCAATTTAGTCACAACAAGAAAATTCCACCAACAGTTTTTACTGTGGACATTGGTAAATACTGCAGATACAAACCACTTATATTGCCTTCAGCTGACATATTCAAACACTGCTGACACAATACTGTTCAAATGAGACTGCCCCAGGTTAGAATATACTATTGCTCTGGAAACAGTGGTTCTCAAAGGAGGAAACACCAATTGGATGAACATTTCCGTCATTGTGACCCCTGCAAATTTTCAGAAGCTTTTGAGATTTATGCCAGGAGTCATTTCAAGCACAGGTGAAGAAGGGGGCAATATGCCTGTTTTCAATTACTTCGCTCAAGGCAGCAGAGCAGGAACAAAATTGAACATTTTATTGCACGAGCTGTAAACAGTACAGCCTCCATCGCTCCGTGTTTCTCAGCTGTGGTCTCTGCCGCTCAAGCACTAACTCATAGAATTTCACTGCAATGGGTGTATGTCCCCACAACAGGATTGCCATGTGATTCCTAGTATCTTTAATCATGTTACCAAAGACTGACCCAGGAGCAAATCTGCTGATGCATGAAGCACATTCAAGTAGTACTCGCGATCATATTAGTGAATTCTATTTGCACATGTGCAACTCAACAAAGCTCCATAGAAAATCTTTGGAAATCAAAGAAAAAGGGGCATCAACATCAGAATGCAAATTAATGCAAGGCGATGAAGGGTAGAGGAAAAGGGACCGGGTGAAATCTATCCGAGGCATATTCAATAATAGGTGACAAGGATGGATGAAAAAATATACTAACTGTAAAGTAGCCCATAGGGCTGCACATTCAGAATACTGGCCAGCCCTGAGATGGTGAAGAACAATCTTAGACAGTTATATTTGAATTTTGGAACCGACTGATTAGAAACAAGAATTGGCAATGCCAAAAGTTGTTAAATTGGCAGCCATCCTTTTGACTCTGCCAATGCTTTCTTTGTTTTGTTAGCACAACGTTACTGTTGGGTCAGCTGAAAACCTAAAAACAATGGCTAACAGTAAAAATATGTTTGATCTTAAAAAGGACCCATTTCCATAGAAGTGCCTGCCACTTAATCAAACTCCTTTGTATTTAGATGTGCTGCTTGTGAAAGGGCAGAATGCTGTCATTCACAGAGAAGTTAGCCAATGGGTGAAGTGGGCTGACTCTTTGGCCCAGGCTGTATGCTGTAGTGAGCGGAAGAAGAATGTGAATAACACAATAACAGACTAATGGATGAACAAGGCTTGCTAAACATCCCTCATAATTAAATATATGATACATATAATTTTTGTAAAGTCAAAAGGTTTTGATGAACACAAGACCTAAAAAGAGTAAATCTTCCTCAGATGCCCACTGGATGTGGGAAGAAATGTGTGGTTGATTGTGGTCTAAGTGCAATGTTGTTGCCACAGTTATGTCAATGTTCACAATTAATGCAAAATAAAAATATCAAATAAAAAAATAAAAAGAGTAAATCTTCAATATACAACAAAATGGCACCCGTTTGAAGGACTATTAGAATTCCATTCTCTTCTATTCTGCAAGACTTGAAGAACGCCCGCACTGTGCCCATTCCAGGAAAAGTACCATACTTATGCATCTGCATTACTAAACACAGCCAACAGTTTGGTGGTCATTGTTGGCCGCAGTTTATTACTTAATACATACGTCATACTGATGCAACTCCCCTGGACAGCTTATTGGGGCCGGGGTCATAAATCATCATCATACGTCATTGCAAATTGGGTATCATACAGTGTCAGTTGGACATCATAAATCATGGGTCATAAATCCTCGGGTATCATAATTCATTCTGTCAAAATCGGTCATCATTTTGTTGTCATAAATCATTCTGCATGATCATCATAAATCATCAGCCATAAATCATGGGTCATAATTCCTCAGGGTATCATTGTTGCAGGGATTCTGCACATACTCAGAACTATGCGCAGGAAAACAGGACCTCAGTGAATAGGGGTGTACCAACCTACCACATCATTACCCAAAATCCCAAACCGACAAGCTATAATGTCTCATTCGTTATCCTCCAAAGATCACGGAGCTACAAATGATTAGACAACCCAGAACACAACACTCCTGACTCTCTCAGGAATCGCGGGAGCAAGACGTACTCTTTCGCTCACTCACTCATACTGGTCCACAATGAGAATAAGCAGAGTCACTGAAATAGTTAAAAAATGTTTATTTTAACTATTGTGCTCTACAATACAGTATACGTGCCACTACTAGCAGCAAAATGCATAAACTCAGCACAGTTAGCATTGTTACAATTCCATAGAATACAAAGGGAGAAGTCATTTTATAAAGACTGTGGAAATAAGGGCCTATAGGCCTGACCACCATCCCCTTGACTAGAAGAAGTTTATTTTATAAAAAGGACGATCTCTGGGCTTTGACAGCAGACCCCATACCTTAAAGCCTGAATGTAAGGTTTACATCATAGGAACAGCAGAGCTCTTCTCCATGGAACGGCTTTCTCCAAGTGTGTTAAAACAACATGCAACAACGTAATATCAAAGCACGAGTCTTCAGTACTGCAGCTGTGTGTAGCATGTTTTGTCTAGGTGCTAGGGACTGACCAGAACAGAATAACAAGGGGCATTGTTTATCGACCTTGCATTTCGTGTTCAGACTAAACTCCAGGAAAGGCAGAGAACGCGAAAGGCAACCCGTTCTCATGTGAAGGGCACAAACAAAGTCTTGCAAAAACAAAGTCATGTAGAAGCGTGCGCAAAAGCAGCATCATGGCAGCGAAGCTCATGCTAACTTAGCAATGTCGGTAATGTGCCTAAGAACCATATAACACCCTCCCCCTGGTAAGGCCATAGGACATAGAAAAAGGACCAAAACAGAGTTCACAAGTCAAGCAGAGTTCAAAACGGGTAAAAAACCAACAAAAAAAAAAGAATTATGTTTTCAAAGTCGTTAATAGGGCTCATTGAAGGGGAGCTGCCTCCGGGATAACAAAGTTATTATGAAGGAGGTGGCAAGTCCATCAAGGTGTATGAACCGAGGAATTACAAGGTCACGGGAGCTCCCGCCATGCTCCGTGACTAAGGTGGGCGTGGCCGATCGCTGGCGGATTTGCTCGACTGCGGGAGGGAGAAGGAGATGGCGGTGGCGGCGGTCCCTGCGTTGCGAGGCTGAATGATCCGCTTTCATGCTTTTGGATCAGCCTGGAATGGCCCAGATGTGCAGAGAGCGCATTTTTGATTCCTTAACTGCTGCTTCGGTTCTTTGGCTTGAGCAGAGTTTTTTTCGGTTTCCCGCTGGCAGGAAATGCTGGCTTCCCTGTGAGACTGAGGAGGAGGAGCGCCAGGAGGCGTTAGGCAGGGAAGCCCGGAACGATCACTGCTAGCAGCACTGTGGATATTTTTCTCACCTGAAAGGCTTAAGGCTTAAAAAAAGAGGAGTATACAAGGCAGAAGATGTCAGATGCTGCGCTTGGGCTCCCAGAGATTTGATGCTGCAGCCCTCCTGTCTTCAGTAATTCAGGTGAGATCAGGATCAACTCGTCGTGAAGTTGCTTGCTACTTGCTACATTTTCAGTTTGGATACTCTGTTGCAGATAATCAGGTGACTTATGGGGCATTTCAACGGGAGTGTGCCTGCTCCTTCTGGCTTCTTCTGTGACTTTAACTTCTTTTTTGGTATAAAGATTTTTGAGACTTTTAGGCTAGTTGCACAGGGGGTTGAGGCACGAAAGCGGTTCGGTGGAGCTTGTCTGGGCCGGGTGCGGCTTGTGTCTCCCTCATAAATATTTGCATAAGTAGCAACAGCAAGCCTGCAGGCTTTTTAATATGAAAAGAATCTCCCGGGATTCTACGGTAAAACCTCGCTTGATGGCAACCTCCGCAAGGGGGACGAGAACACGCCACAAGAGCAAAAGCCCATCTCTCAAGGAAGTCGAGCCGGGCCTGTTCAACGGAACTGGCGGCCTGCGCAAAAATCAATCTAAGAAGTCGGTAGGCTTGTTTGATTTTGGAGGTGTGGGACTTCAAAAAAATCCTGAGAACCAGCAAGCTATGAATACTTCCCAGGGCAGCGCAGGCCCTCAAATAACAATGCCCAATTCAACTTCTTTGGGAGATACGAGCCTTAGCGATAGTCCTTCCCTCAGCTCAGTCAATCAAGCTTCTCCACAATCTAGTGGTAATGATAAGTTCTTATCTATATTACAAACAACAACAACAATAACAGAGGATCTCCCGGGGATTAAACAATACATCCCTAGCCAGCCCACTATGGGCCTCAATGTAAAGGCTCAGTCCAATCTAGATAGCTTTGTTATTCCTAAACCTAAATCTAGTCTTATGTCCGAGCAGCAGGAGGTGGGGAGCTCCCAGCTCTGGGATTCATCCCTTTTTTCGACGGCAATGGAAACTGCAACGGCAAAACCAGATAAGATTTTGCTTCAAAGTTCAATTAGTCAGAGGCTGGATTCAACATCACTTGATTCAAGGAGTGTGGCTGCTCCGGAGGATTCTACTCATACTCTTCTTATCCAGATTTTAACTGAACTTAAAAATATGAAACTTTCTCAGGCTAAAACTCAGAAAAGGACGGATTTCCAACTAAACTCAATCCAGTCTCATGTCCAACACCTTACATCTCGAGTTACAGAAGCGGAACAGCGCATATCTGGTCTCGAAGACTCTGCTCCTTTGCAAACAGATCAGATAACTAAACTGCAAACTGAGCTAGCAAATCTCCAGTCAAAAGGTAGACGATGCGGAAAACCGCGCACGAAGATGTAATCTACGCATTACTGGAGTTACGGAAGGATTTGAAAAGGGGCAGCCAATGGATAAAGTCATCTCGGAATTGATCACCAATATGTATGCCCAGACCTTACCACCCAGAAGACGGACCTCACGATTTTGCGTGCACATCGAGTCCCGGCAGTTCAATATCCGAATGCTAAGTATCCCAGAACAATCATTGTGAATTTTGGGGATTTTAGAATAAAGGAGAAAATTCTCACCTGTGCAATCCGTGATAAGGGGTATCAGACAAGTGACAATTTTTCGTTCAAAATCTTTTCAGACATGTCTGCTTATTCGGCTAGGCGGAGAAAAGAATTTAAAGGCATGATATATGGTTTTCAGCAAGTTGGGGCCCCTGCAGGACTAGTTCAACAGTCAAAACTGAAAGTAATTTATAAAGGGAAAGTCCATATATTCCAATCAGTTCAAGAGGCACAGGAGCTCCTTTATTCTCTGCAACATCCAGGGAAGGCAGCTTCAAATTGACTTTTTGGTCATAGTCTAATGAATTGTAGCTGATCTAAGGGAATTGTTTTTTTTTTTTTTTTGCTTCTTCCTTTTTCATTTTGCGCTTTCAGATTGCCAGCGATTGGCTTACCACCTGGGTGCCGTGTCCCAGCACCCCAATGTTGGGAGGTGGGAGGGACCACATGGGGGAGACGGGAGGGGTTTAGGTGCACTGAGGGGGGGGAGGGTCGCCTCAGCGAGCCCCGGGGGAGGCTCCATGATGGAGGAGACCCATGGGAGCGGGGAGGAGGTGTTCACGAAGGGTAGGGCCGGGAAGGGTGTGAGAGGCATGGAGGGCAGGGGGGTGAAAACATAAAATGTAGCGGATTCCTGATGGGAATGCAGAGGATCAAGAAACTATATATTTTGGTTTTTTTGCTCTCTCTTATTCTTAAATGACCTCTAGACCATTAAAGATTATTTCCTGTAATGTGAACGGGTTTAATAATAGATTGAAGCGCCGCTCCATGTTGGCCTGGTTTAAAACCTTCCAAGCTGATATAATTTTTTTACAGGAGACTCACTACAAGGAGGGCGCGCCTAGGGATAAAACCCCTGCCTTTGTTCAATATGAATTCTTTGCCGCTGCAAATGCGGCTATTAGGGGGGTTGCTATTTTAGTCAGCAAAAAGATTCAGGGTGATATTACAATGGTACAAAAGGACAATAAAGCAAGATGGCTCTGGTTGCAAATGAAGATCTGCAACCAAACATTCAACTTTGTTAGTTTCTATGGTCCAATAGATGACTCAACAGAGTCGCTTCAGTCATTATACGACTATGCCTCTGCTCAAATAGGATATCTCGTCATTGGAGGAGTCTTTAATTTGTTAATTAATCCAGCTATTGACTCGTCACGACCCCAGAAATCTCAGTCTAACCTAAATCTATCAGGATATGTAGAGATCTACTATGTGATTTGAGGCTGGTTGATTGCTGGCGCAATGAATTCCCCAATGAGAGGAAGTACACTTGCCACTCAAAGAGATATCACTCGTCCTCACGAATCGATTTTTTTGTTGTCTCACACGCTCTTTTAAGTACCAAATCAGAGATCATTGAAAATCCTTTTTCTGACCATGCATTAATCTCGGTTCAATTTTCAATTCAAACTCAAGTCCAAACCGAGTTTAGATGGTCATTAGATAAGTCTCTTCTAGTTGACGAGAATTGGGTGGCAAATGTACGTTTGCTTTTAGAGGATTTTTGGAAAAGTAATAGAAACACGGCTTCAATTTTTGCAGTTTGGGGGGCTTTGAAGGCTTTTTTTCGAGGGGAAGCAATTAATTATACTGCATACAAGAGAAGCAAAGAGAAGGAAGAAAAGTTGCAGCTCGAGAATCAGTTTTCTAGATTGACGGCCCAATATTTAGCAGCACCCTCCAGGGAAAATAAAATTAAGCTGTCTCAGTCTAAGTATAATCTACAAGAATTTTTTGTCTCCAAAGAAATTCTAGCACATGACGCAGTTTTACAGAAAAGGTATGAGGAGAATGAGCATATAGGCCTGGTCAGCAAAACGCAAGGTTAATCGAAATACTATTAAATTGATAAAGGACCCAGTTACTGGTAGATCTACTTCCCATCCTCAGGAAATTTTGGCCATTTTTTTGGATCACTATAAGAAACTCTACTCTGATCCTTACAATAGCTCAGTAGAGGCAGCGGATACCTGGCTTAACGGTATTAATTGCCCTTCATTGTCACAGGCAAATAAAGATAGCTTAATTGCAGAAATTACAGAAGAAGAAATAAAAAACGCTGTGATGTCTTCACCCTCTGGGAAAGCATGTAGATGCGATGGGATCCCTATTGAGTTTTATAAGCTTTTTCTACCTCAGCTCAGCCCTGTTTTGGAGCTTTTATTTAATGGAATTTTGGAAGGCGAGTTGATCCCAGCTTCATTTACGCAAGCTGTGGTAGTTAGCTTCGTTAAAAAAGGCAAAGCAGAGGAGGAGGTTAATTCTTATCGTCCAATAAGCCTGTTAAATAACGACTAAAGCCTTTTTCAAAGACTCTGGCGAATCGCCTATCTCTAGTCTCCACCTCTCTTGTACATGCTGACCAGAATGGGTTTATCCCAGGTAGACTTTTAGCTACTAACTCTCATTATTTATGCTAAGTGATTGATTATTTCAATACCAATAAGACGAAGGCAGTCATTATGATGTTGGACGCGGAGAAAGCGTTCGACAGAGTTCAGCGGAACGTTCTCTTCTCAATCTTAAATAAATTGGCGATTCCATCTGAGCTCTGTCGAGTGATAAGTAACCTATATCTAGGTGCTCAGGCGTCCATAGTGATAAATGGCAAAAGTGCGGGCATGATTTCCATCAGCCGGGGGACGCGGCAAGGCTGCCCCCTTTCTCCAATATTGTTTTCCTTGCTTTTGAAGCCGCTACCCTGTGCAATAAGGCAAGATCATTCTATTTTACCCCCTATTTCAGGTGCAGCCAAGCTGAAGCTTTTTGCCGATGATATGGCTTTGTACTTGGCAGCCGAGGAAGATAATATTAGACTTGCCTTGGCTAAAATAAATGAATTTACAGTTATCGGGGGTTATAAAATCAATCAAGCAAAATAAGAGGCACTTCTTTTCAACTGCTCGCCAGTAGTCTTACCCCTTTCGATGCAGGGACAACATCTTAGGTCTCACTCTATAAGGTATCTGGGAATATTTTTTTCATCACACTTGGAAGATCTGTTTTCGCTTAATTATATTCCTACATTCAATAAAATGCGAAACCTGCTTTCTCAATGGAAGGATCTCCCTCTGACTATTATGGGCAGAGTAGCTCTCATTAAAATGAATATACTCCCCCGGGTTCTTATTTTTATTTTCTAATCTGATGGTTAAAGTACCTCAGTCTTTTTTTGAGCAAATTAATTCAGAATTGAGATCATTTATTTGGCAGGGTAAGAAACCAAGATTAAAGTTAGAAACTTTGCAATTAGAAGTCATAGATGGGGGTCTGGCGTTTCCTAATATACGCTTATACTACCAAGCTTTACTGATCAACTGGCTTAATTAGAACAACTCGGTAGAAATGTCTTCCGCAAATTTTTTTCTTGAGTTAATGTTAGGCGAAATGGAGATTGCTTTACCACCGTTTTTACGAATTCCGAAGCTCCCAAAGAGATCGCGATATAAATTTCCTAAATTAGTGGCTTTTCAATTCCAGAGGATCTGGGAGACATTTAATATCCCTTGGTTACATCCACAGCTGAGATTAGTGGAATGCCTCCCTTTCGGTTTACACATGTCCACTCGGACTTGCGATCTCTGGGCTAAATTTGGTTTCTCTAAGCTTCAGGATTTTTTTTTAAATGATAGAGTTAGAACCTGGCAGGAAATTAGATCGTTTAATAACAACATCAAGACGTCTCTTTTTTTCAGTCACTATCAGATAAATAAGTTTTGTGTGGGTTTGAGGAATTTGGTTAATTCGAAAGGGTTACTATTAAGTAAAGCTCATTTTATACTGAAAACTCGGGGAATTGGGAATTGGTACAGGCTGCTCAAATCTACGCAGAACGATCAAATAGTCCTAACCCATTTGGAAAAAAATTCTCAATCAATTGATTATCGTTTCAATCTCCAGCAATGGCGTTTTTTCAATAAAATGAGTTGTAAGGCAGTGAGAGCAGCTAACTTAAGGAGGATGGCCTTTTTTAGTATATGGCAGATTTACTTTACTCCGGCCAAACTTAATAAAATCTATCCTGAAGTTAATCCTTGCTGCTTTAGAGGCTGCCTGGTTCTAGGAGATTGGCTACATGTGGGATTTACTTGTACTAAAATCGCAAGCTTCTGGGAAAATGTTTTTTCAGAAGTAAGAAGACTATTGGCAATCGATCTCCCCTTTAAGGCTTCCACAGCTCTCTTAGGCTTAGCTGAAGCCCAGAGCCTCTTAACATTTTCTCAACGTCAATTTATTTTTATCGCCGCTTTGGTAGCAAGATCATTAATTTTGGCAAATTGGAAATCAGAAATAATCCCAACCCTCTCCCAATGGATACATAAAATGAATAAAAATTTTAATCGGGAAACCATGTATGCAGGGAGAGTTGGTTCTATGGTCAAAGTAAATAGAATATGGAAAGAATGGAAAGTTTCTAGCTCGATGTGATGTGCAATTTTGAAGAGTTTTCTACGCCTATTATATTCATTTTGTATAGCATGTTTCTTGATTCTTGTGATGAATTGGTGTAATTTATGGAAGAAGTATCATTAAATGTTTTATATGCTACATTCAAATTAAAAAATTAAATTTTTTTTAAAAAAGGTGTATGAACCGAGTAATGCTATTCCCTCCAAAAGATCATCCCTATCGTTGGTAAAAAAGAGAGATGCCATCCATGTAAGTCGAAGGAACAAACGTGCTCCTCGTAATCAGACGCCTCTAAAAACATGAGTGGGCAACTTGTGTGATATTCGATGAAACTTCGTTGCAGGATGGTCTGCGCAACCGCACAGACATCCCATTCCGCCAAAACTCCAAGTGCAGCCGCACGCGCCATACGTACATCCCCAGAACAAGGCTGGTCATGGGCCTCTAAGGGACCCATCAACTGGTTAAAATCCGGGACTGGACGTGACGTATTGGAGAGGCATATATCCAGTGCCCAATAGAAGGGACATCGCTGACAGTAAAAGACTGGTTGCACAAAAGTGAAGTAAGCAAAGCGAAAAGTCAATCCATAAGTGACGGCAAGCGTGGCTAATGGCAAGCATCCGAAAACCTGTTGCATGCGATCACAGTACAGCTGCAACTGGTCTGGTCTGTGCAGTACCACAAGTTGAGCAGCCATTGCGCAACAGGAGCAGGAGAAGCAGGATTCCAGCGCCTAACGTCAAAATCAAGGGGAACCCTCCGAAGGCGCTGGAAAAAATAGAATGAATAAAACCTGGTATTACTCCAAATATAGTCTGAAAAGAAGACACAAGGCCAGATCCCACACATTTAAAAAAATGTGCAAGGCCTGCGGTGTCAGACGCATTAAATATTTGGTGTATTAGTTCTCCAAAATGCAGTAGGAGGTTAATGTTCAGAAGGGACTGTATCTCTCCAGAAGTCCTAGCCACCTGTAACTGGAAGGTCTCGCGGGCGGAAGTGAGGGCCACCTCTTGCTGGAATAACAGCGCTTTGAGCCTGCTCAACTTGTTGAAATCTGTTTTCAAAGTTGGAATGGAAGGCCAAATTGAGCTATCTAGACTCCCATGCGGGGACGGAAAAAGCACATTGCTACAACAAGTTACGCGCTGGGAAACCGTTACTAAATACGGGACTCCTGCCCGTAAACCACAGCAGTCTTGGTTGTTCAAAATAAGATAACTGCCATTTGTAAGCAATGAAAAAGCGGGAATTATTGATGGCACTGGAGTCCCTTTTAAAAAACAGGCCAGATTAGGCGCGGAAACGTTACAAGCGCCGTGCAACTTAACGCGTTTACAAACAAGGGAATGTCCTACTGTGGAATCGGAGTCCTCCCCTGTTAGGAAAACTTCCTTACCCTCCCTCTGACATCTGTAAGTGAAAGGCAGGGACCACAATTCATGTAGAAAAGCACTACCCAGTGGTTCAAAACGGCCAATCGGAAAATGTTCATGCATGATTTAAATTGAAATAGCGAAAAAGGGAGAGAGATAACCCCATGAGTTAACCAAACAGCAGAATCTGTTTCCGCTACAGAAAACGGCAAGAGCTCTAATTGTTCAATATGCAATAGTGAGTATGTAGCATCTTTCATGGACATAAACCTTTGCTTATCAGTCAGATTAAATGGCAAGAATAAAGCAGTGGCATTTAAATAATCCCAAGGTACTTTTCCCATTTTAAGAGTTTGCAATGTCCAAGCAAACTGCATAACAGATCGTAACTGATTTTCACCATGATATAACACAGATACATCACTTTGAACAATATCAATAACAGATGAAACAATATTATCCAACATATAAATGCGTGAGGAAAGTGTGTTTATGCTATTGTCTACTACGGCAAGAACCTTTTCTAAATTGGCCTGATCAATTTGGCGCAGACGAAAAGCAGCTTCCACCTGCGAAAGTTTCCAAATTTCATTGTAAGCAGCATACATGAATCTTTTTGCTCTCGGAGCCCTGGGTCCCAAGAGAAAATCAGCCAAATTAATGTCATGCGACAGTAGAGAAAGATGTTGGTTCACTGATGTCAGCGTAGAATGCTCCAACCATTGTTGGCATAATTTATTCACCGAGTATGTGGTAACCGAATGGGAACTTGGATAATGTGGGTCCGGTCTAGTCTGTGTGAAACCAGGTGTTACATTATAAAAACGCATTTGACATGCATTTGTATTAGTTTGCCACGCCAACCACCCAGAAGAATCAACTTCAGAGACATTGAAGGTGTCATTTCGAAGCAAAGCTTGCAATGCCTCAATGGTATAATTTGTGTGTGTGCCCCAATTAGCATATTCCGCTAAAGACGGAATGGATGGCGTATTTAAATTTTTGACAGTTGCCAGGCCAAAACAAGTTGTTTGGTACACTGTATCATTTAAAAACAGAATTTGAGCTGGGATCAGGCAGGCACGATGTAAAGCTTCAGTTCCCTGAACCTGCCAAGGCTTCGTGCCCCAGATTGATTTTAAATCAACAGTATCTTTCCAATGATCATAACCCTGCATAGCCAATTTATTTCTAAACAAGTTGGCGTAAATCAATTTTGTGTGGGTCAACATAAATTTGGATTGTGTAGATGATCGAAGTTTAAAGTAATAGGATTCCGGATTAGATATGTCATAATCTGTAAAGTAAGTGAACTTATCCCTAAAAGTTTTAGAACTCCCCTCTACGGGAGTAGGACAATGTTCCCATTGTGTATAATTAAAAACAGGTCTTAATGTGTTTGTTTTGTGTAAAAAATGATGCCCATAATGCTGATAACAAATTAAATCCCCATAATTGGCCGAATATTAATACAAATCTTCAGCATCAAAAGCAGCATAATATTTTAAATCTGAAAACAGTATGGTACGCGAAGCACCTCGGTCGGGCCGTGGACTTCGTAGGCAACTTTGTCCCAAACGATGCCATCTGGAATCGGGAATGCTGAAATGTTAACATGAGACTGATCACGTTTCATGATATGGGACGATGTGTGAGGGGCCGGAACCCCATCGACCAAGTTTACAGCAGAGCGTTCTGGCAAATAATGACCATTGATGAGCAAAAAGAACACTGTCACAAAACCAATTGACATGAAAAGGAAAATCAGGATAAGCAGCAACCAAATGTAGGTCCAAGGAGGAACCAGGTAAGTCTTTTTGAACCAAGAGAAAAAAATACTTAATTTAGTCGGTGTGTCTGCCAAACGGGATGTCAAGGAAGACGAGCCGGAAGAGAGACTGGCATGATCTCCATAGCAGCCATTCGTAGGTTGATTTATCAGAGGAGGAAGTGTCGGGTCCGCTTGATGTTCTCCAGGACTGTTCGGCACTTCACTGACGGACTCATCAGGATGATATATATACTTGACATCCATGGTAGAAGATACAGGTCGGACAGGTGAAAGATCAATGATAGTGTCCATCACTTTCTTAGCCCTATGAGGAGCGGCGGAAGATGATGAAGTCAGTGGATCCAATGAAATTGCGTTGCACGAAACTGCAGGTGTGACACTATTCAGAATCGGCCACATGGTGTAGCTTGACATTGTCCACTGAAATATATCTGTTGTCTTTGCGACCAGGTAAAGGAGGTAAAATACCTGTATGAGTACCCTTCAGTCCAAGCACTGGAACCAATGCACGATAAGAGGGACCAAATTCTTTTTTGTTCTCCAGCTTTTCTCGTACCAGATCTCCGATTTTTGGAAGCCAACCGGCAACTGGAATCAGTAGTGCTGCATCAGTGGATGAGGGTAAATGTTCAGTTGCATAGCTGTCACGTGTCTTTTGTAGATCCTGTAACACAGTAGAATGATTATCTACGTCAAAGGTTGCGGCAGCCGCCACAACATCTAGACCATCAAGGTCTGGCACAAACATTTTAATGCTAAAGAGCATTTCATATGGGGTCCGCCCACCCAGAGATCGTCTAGGGAGATTATTAAGTGCACGTTGAACCCCATACAAGTGGGCCAGCCAGTTCCTGCCAGTACCCAAGACTCTAGCTGTCAAGGATTGCTTTAAGTCACGTTTCATAACGCTCCACAATTGAATTGCCCTCAGGCTTGTATGGAGACGAAAACTGCACTAGCACCCCCATTGACTTCATCGCATCCTTGTATGCCTTAGAGGCGAACGCTGGACCTTGGTCGGAATGGAAGATGCCACAAGCAAACATCCCTACAAAGACACGCAAATCCCTGATGACATTTCGAGCGTCAGCACTGCGTTGTGGCCAAACCCAAAGGAATCTAGTGCACGAATCAACTGCAACAAATATATATTTATACGCAGTATCAGAAGAAAGAGGACAGCAGTGATCAAGATAGATACAGCCAAAAGGTTGATTAGAAATACACAGCTGTGTTTGTGGTGGGTGGGTGACCGTAGACGGCTTGATTTGCTGATAAATGTCACAAGAAAGGACATAATTACGAGTCTGTTTATATAAACCACGCCACCAGTAACGTTGCTGTAAAATAGAGACTGTCGCCAACACACCAGCATGCGCAGATGCTATGCCTTCGTGTGCGGCTTTGATCAATGTAGGTCTGCGGTCCATGTTGGGAATCACCCGCTCCCCAACAGAAGGAATAAAGGCATAAGGAACTTGTTCGGGAGTTATATGATAAGAGTATTTCGAAGGGAAACCCTGAGGATAACAGTTCCCTCCCTCGTTGCAGCTACGGCTGCCAGAATATCATTATCTATTTTAGTCTTGGATCTTGTAACTGCTGCTATGGAACACGTGGCTACTGCAGACTTAGCCGCTTCATCAGCCAAAGAATTACCAAGAGCATGTGCTCCCACACGCTGATGGCCAAGAGTATGTATAACATGAACGAGGGGCAGACGTTGTTTAAGATCTGCCACTCGAACACAAAGCGTCTTATGCTTAATTGCGCTGCCTTTGGAATCGCGATAGTCATTCCGAGACCAAAAGAACAAGTTGTCATTAAAAGACTGGACACAGTAATAAGAATCGCACACAATAAGAGTAGTCACATTTGGATCGGCAAACTCGAGAGCAAGTACAAGAGCACGCAGCTCCGCCAATTGTGCCGTACAGTCCCCAAGTGCCTGAGTGTGCACAATGGAAGACTTAAACTCTCCATTAACAATTGAGCCAGCAACAATTGCGCAAGCGGCTGCATAAGCATGTTTGGAACCCGTGGCCGGTTGAGCCGAGCCATCGGTGTAAATGATGCAGTTGTACTCATGTAAAGGAAGCAGAGACAAAGGTGGAGGATGAACGTGTTCATACTGTAAAAACTCCTGTGTCTGTAATGAAGGATCAAAGATAAACGTGACATCAGCCGATGTCAAAGAAGTAGCCCATTGTATCCAACAGGGATGTAGTGCCTTCGAGTTAGGTACACTCGCCTTAGTGACGGCTTCCAAAGCAGGGAAGGGCGTGACCATAAGAATGCGTTTGCCTTGCGCCAGTGAGCGTTCTTTTAGAATCGCCATCTGTACTGCCGTCAAGATTTTTTCAACAGTCGAAAAGTGCATTTCAGCAGCAGTGTATAAATGAGATTTGTATGCAATAGTAATTGTGTCTCCCTCATTGAACGTCAAGTAAGTGAAACCCGCTGTCCCAGAAACTATACGTATTACCAGGTTTGTGGTGTTGTCATGCGTCAACAAGTAGTTAGTTGCAAGCTAGTCAGTTTGCAAAGAATTCAGAATAGAAGTATGTTCCAGAAGCCAGCTGGCAGAAGAAAAAGTCGGTTGTATCAATGCATCGAGCGGTTTGATACGCTGGGCATAATCGGGAATGTATGTCCTCCTGAAATTCAAAAATCCCAGCAAAGACTGAAGTTTCTTCAGTGTAGAAGGGGGTTGCAATTGTGCACATTTCTCCAAGAAGTGAGGGGCCAAGCCCTTTCCTTCATTATTGAGCTCATAGCCCAAAAAGAGCACCGCCAAATGGGCGATGTGCGATTTTGCAAAATTGAATTTATATCCATAGTCGGCAAAGGACAAATTAATCCTGTCGACTCGCACAAGATGCGGCATAAGCTCATCGTCCGTCAGATAAATGTCATCTACGTAGGAGAATGCATCAGGGTCTATGTTGTTCAACAAAGAGACAATCCGTGCTGCAAATGCCCCAGGGCTATTCTTATACCCCATTGGCAATCGTGTAAATTTTTTCTGATTCCCGATGGCAGTGAATGCCGTCAAATCACGGCTCTCAGGAGCGAGATTGTGACTATAGAAACCATTAGAAATATCAAGTATAGTTTTGTATTTCTTACGAACAAGATTGTTCACCAGTGCAGAGCTGTGAGTGTTCTGCGACTGTTCAATTCTCGGTAATCTAATACAATCCGATAAGAACCATCGGGTTTGGATATCGTAAAGAGAGGATTATTCATTGGTGATATACGTGGTTCAATCACACCTTGATACTCCAACTGTGTTAGAATTTCGCAAACGGAAGCTTTTGCTTCACGTCTGATTGGATATTGCGGTTGTGGCTGTGGCATAGAAAGTAAAGGTATTTCATGAGCCGGTGAATCAACATCCCAATCCACTTGATTAAGATACACCTCCGGGGCAAGGGCCGCTGCCCACCCTGCAGCGAAAGTCCGGGCATGCTCTTCAGGGACGTAACGCGAAAAACTCAGAAGTATCACGTCTTCCCCCCTAGGAGCTGCCAACACAAAGGGTGGAGGCCATTCTGCCTCCGCAAACAGAATGTCATACGAGGAGGTTACATTTTCCCAGAACACCGCCTTGATCGGACGCGGTATATCACCTTCAATTTGAAAAATAATGTCATAAAGTCTATCCGGGGGGGCCACCCGGGTGTCAGCTGTCTCTACTGTAATGAATGTATCAGTTGCTGTTGCCTCCAGACAGGGACGCAGAGCCTCCCACACTATGGTAACTTCCGCTGCACTGTCGAGCAGTCACTGCCCATGTCCAATGCAGGAGTCGCGTTCTCACCGTCTGAGGCATACCTCGCTGTTAGAGCGGCAACTTTTTCTTCTGAAACGGGGGTCGAAAACGAGGTAGATCCTCTTGTTTTCCTTTGACTTCAAACTGTCGAGGCTGATCTCGTCCCTGTGGCGCAGGTTGACTTTTGCCACGATCCTGGCGTTCCCCTCCTCCGACTTGAGAGCCAGACGTGTCCTGTGAAGAACGAGGAGAACGCTGATCAGGGACTTGAAATCTATCAGGAGACTTAATTTTCGCGCGATCGCGCAAGTCATAAGTACACTCAGAAGACTCAGGTGTCGGTGAACCTGCACGCGAACCTTGCTTCTGTTGTTGCTGCCCCTGTTTTTTACTTTTCCAGTTCTTTTTAGAAAAGAACGGATGCCCATCGTTATCAGTCTGGGCTTTTGGTTGCATTTGCGTTTGTGTTTGCGTTTGAGTAAAAGGCTTAACTCCCAGACTATTGCGACCTATGGTCTTATAAGCCTTTGCAATAATCTTTGGTAATTCGCGCGGCTTGTCCACATCAGTGACAGCCTCCAAGCGGTTTGCCACTTGAAACGCTTACTGCATCGCCCTTGACATTGGCAAGGATCATATCAGAAACCACGTCGAACACTCCCACCAATCTCATCCCCAGCTCCACAGCCGCTTCGGCTCCATGTTCATCTTGAACACGTTTAAACACTGAGGGGAGCCCGGTCAGGGAGGTATACCCAGCCAAATCGGGCCAAGTGGCCCCTTCTATTGATAAAGGACCCAAACGGACCGGTGATACTGGGTGAGGAAGGGCGCCATTAAACCAAATTTGGTGTTGCCAAGCTGTAAGCGGAACTTCAAGAGCCCTATAAGGCAGATAAGCGTGAGGAAGGGCCGTGGCAATGTATTGATGAAACAAATCCATCCACCGCCGGAAAGGTGACCCAAGAATAAAACACTTCAAAGTGGTAAGCAGGATTCGCTTCCACCACGAAAATAAGCGCAGTACCCGCATCAGGCACTCCATATTGAGCCAAATACGCCTTGAGCGGGTCGCGGCTGTGAGCTAGAATATCAACCACCATCACAACAAACAAAGAATAACAAGCTAGAGCGCGGCAGCGCAACAATAGGTTATGAATAAAGAAAAACCTTTTAAAACTTCAAGCTTGAAAGAACCTATAAATACATCAATATAGGAGGTCACACTATCACAGCTGTCTCCGGAAACAGAGGTGAGGGTATTGTGGACAAGCACAAGCACTACTCAAGCGTCTCGCAGATAAGAACTAGACCAAACGTTGGCGGCGCCATGTTGCAGGGATTCTGCACATGCGCAGGAAAACAGGACCTCAGTGAATAGGGGTGTACCAACCTACCACATCGATACCCAAAATCCCAAACCGACTAGCTATAGTGTCTCATTCGTTCTCCTCCAAAGATCACAGAGCTACAAATGATTACACAACCCAGAACACAACACTCCCGACTCTCTCAGGAATCGCGGGAGCAAGACGTACTCTTTCGCTCACTCACTCGTACCTGTCCACAATGAGAATAAGCAGAGTCACTGAAATAGTTCAAAATGTTTATTTTAACTATCGTGCTCTACAATACAGTATACGTGCCACTACTAGCAGCAAAATGCATAAACTCAGCACAGTTAGCATTGTTACAATTCCATAGAATACAAAGGGAGAAGTCATTTTATAAAGACTGTGGAAATAAGGGCCTATAGGCCTGACCGCCCTCCCCTTGACTAGAAGAAGTTTATTTTATAAAAAGGACGATCTCTGGGCTTTGACAGCAGACCCCATACCTTAAAGCCTGAATATAAGGTTTACATCATAGGAACAGCAGAGCTCGTCTCCATGGAACGGCTTTCTCCAAGTGTGTTAAAATAACATGCAACAACGTAATATCATAGCATGAGTCTTCAGTACTGCAGCTGTGTGTAGCATGTTATGTCTAGGTGCTAGGGACTGACCAGAACAGAATAACAAGGGGCATTGTTTATTGACCTTGCATATCGTGTTCAGACTAAACTCCAGGAAAGAAAGGCAGAGAACGCGAAAGGCAACCCGTTCTCATGTGAAGGGCACAAACAAAGTCTTGCAAAAACAAAGTCATGTAGTAGCGTGCGCTAAAGCAGCATCAAGGCAGCGAAGCTCATGCTAACTTAGCAATGTCGATAATGTGCCTAAGAACCGTATAACATCATAAATCATTCTATCACAATCGGTCATCATTTTGTTGTCATAAATCATTCTGCATGATCATCATAAATCATCGGCCATAAATCATTGGCTGGTCATAAATCACTTGTTTGTCTTTTGCTCATTTGCATCTCCTAGGGTTGCAAATCACCCTGACAGTTCGTAGATTGTTCTTGTTGTTCTCCACGCCCCCTTTGCGTCTCGGGGGTAGCCTTTCCCTGGAGTTAGGCCCCAACTCGCTACCTTGCTAGTCTCTTTTGTGCCCTGCCATCTGGCGGGGGCTGGGCTGCGAGTGCTGTCTCCGTTTGCTACCCCCTTTTTGTCAGGCCTACTCACCCTGCCGTAAGACATCCGAAAGTGAGTGGCCCTCCTTCTACACACCGCCCTGTCGGTGTGTTTCCATAAGAAAGCCCATGCACCTTTTGTTTTCGTGTTTGCGCCAGCACTGCGACGCTGCTGTTGCCTAGGTGTGGGTGGGTGGGACTTGAAATTTTTGGCGCCACTCCCCCAGCTCCACGATGTAGAAGTGAGCTGCACTAGGGGGAAGTGTCGCCTTATATCCCCTCTTTTCAGACGTTGCACTCAGAAGGGGGAGGGTAGGGGGTGCCCCTGATTGGGGGATCCAAACCCTCACCTGGCTCGCCCATTTGTCCGGTGACCTGGCACCACTCGGGCGCGAGTTTGCCGTGCGGGTAGCACTCCCCACTCAGCCTCAGGGCGCTTCCCGGCGGTGCGAACCAGTTCCTTGTCGAGCTCTGGCGGCCATTATGGCGCCGGCCCTCGAGGCCCCCTTCGGGGGCGGCCTCTGCTATAACGCCCGCACTGTGCCCATTCCAGGAAAAGTACCATACTTATCTGCATTACTACACACAGCCAACAGTCGCTGTATTTAGTCGTCATTGTTGGCCGCAGTTTATTACTTATTACATACGTCATACAGATGCAACTCCCCTGGACACGTTATTGGGGCCGGGGTCATAAATGATCATCATACGTCATTGCAAATTGGGTATCATACAGTGTCAGTTGGATATCATAAATCATGGGTCATAAATCCTCGGGGTATCATAAATCTTTCTGTCACAATCGGTCATCATTTTGTTGTCATAAATCATTCTGCATGATCATCATAAATCATCAGCCATAAATCATGGGTCATAATTCCTCGGGGTATCATAAATCCTTCTATCACAACCGGTCATCATTTTGTTGTCATAAATCATTCTGCATGATCATCATAAATCATCAGCCATAAAACATTGGCTGGTCATAAATCACTTGTTTGTCTTTTGCTCATTTGCATCTCCTAGGGTCGTAAATCACCCTGACAGTTCGTGGATTGTTCTTGTTGTTCTCCATGCCCCCTTTGCGTGTGGGGGGTAGCCCTTCCCTGGAGTTAGGCCCCAGCTCACTACTTTGCTAGTCTTTTTTGTGCCCTGCCGTCTGGCGGGGGCTGGGCTGCGATCGCCGTCTCCGTTTGCTATCCCCTTTTTGTCAGGCCTACTCACCCTGCTGTAAGGCATCCCAAAGTGAGTGGCCCTCCTTCACACTGCCCTGTCGGTGTGTTTCCATAACCAAGCCCATGCACCTTTTGTTTCTGCCACGCCGCCAGGGAGGCTTCCGTCTTCCTGCGGCTCCCCCCTCACTGTGTTGTCCGTTTTCACCTCCTGCTGCTCTTTATGCGCTGCCTGCCACTGACAGTGCCCTACCTCGAGTGCTAGATTACCAATCTTAGCTGTGGCTCCGGGAGGCCGCCGTCTGGTAACACAAATGTCAGACAGCCTTTCGTGCTGAAAGCTGCACCCCCCCCGCCACAGCCCTTATGTCTTTACCAATAGTTTCTACAGTAGTTGGGGTCTAACGTAGGTCCTGTATGCCCGGGACCGCCATCTGACTATTGCTTGTATCCCTGCCTCGGTCATCCCGTGTTGTGCTGCTGAGGTTGCTGCGCCAATCCTAAATGAGTGGGAGCAAAATGCAGCTTCATGTGCCTCAGCTCCCGCTTCCAGACAGTTAGGGCCACTACAATGGGGAGCAGCTCAAGAAATGTAATGTTGTTGGTGATGCCCTGTTTGTGCCATTTGCTGGGCCATTGGCCTGCGCACCATTTGTTGCACAGGATTGCCTCGAAACCTGTGCTACCTTCTGCGTCCGTGAACAGGGCTATCTGTTTGGCTGTCACCCAGCCTTCTCTCCAGATCAGGACACCATTAAAATCTGCAAGGAATGTGCCCCACATTAGCAGGTCCCGCTTGACTCCTGCCCCCTGCCTGACGTGATGGTGTTTGAGAGTGAGTCCAATCATAATACTTTGCTTGCCATACACATTCCGCTGCCACCAAGACTGCATCCGGGATACGAAGGAGTGGCCCACTACCCACACCAGGCGGGGTCACCCTCCTGCTGAAGCAACAACATTTTTGGTGCCGCTCCCCCAGCTCCACGATGTAGAAGTGAGCTGCACTAGGGGGGAGCATTGCCTTATATCCCCTTTTTTCGGCCGTTGCACTTGGAAAGGGGAGGGTCCCCCTGATTGAGGGATCCAAACCCTCACCTGGCCCTCCCATTGGTCCGGTGACCTGGCACAACTCCGGCGGGAGTTTGCCGCACGGGTAGCGCTCCCCACCCAGCCTCAGCGCGCTTCCCGGAAGTGCTAACCAGTTCCTTGTCGGGCTCTGGCGGCCATTATGGCGCCGGCCCTCGAGGCCCCCTTCGGGGGCGGCCTCTGTTAGAGTGCATGGATACCCGGAGGCTTCCCAGCGCTAGAACCAACACCCCACTAGCCAGGCTGCAGCAAGAGGGTCATGAACAACCAAGTTTTCAGGGCCTTTCTAAAAGGAAGTTTACGGTCCAGTTGGCGTAATTCAATTGATAATGAGTTCCAGAGTTTGGGGGCAAAGTAGGCAACTGAAAGGCCTTGCCATCTTGATCTGAGAATCTTTGGAACCGTCAGGAGGTGGGGAGAACGATCTAAATAGCCTACCAGGGGTATAAGGTGAGTGTAAAGATTGTAGCAACATGGGGCCCTTGTAAAGTGCCACATGCAAAATGCATAGTACCTTAAAGTACACCCACTACTCCACTGGAAGCCAATGAAGTTCAACCAATGCCTTTTTGGCAGACTGATGCCTCAGGATGTTCAAAAGGATGCGAGCAGCGGCATTTTGCACGACCTGCAGTCTTTTGCATCAAATGTGTTAACTTTTAAGCAATAATATGCTGCTAATGCAGCAGGTTCTCAACAGTGAATCCATGAACTTCCTCTTTTTGAAACTTTTAGCAAGTAATTATTTAAACGTGCATGACTGAAACAGTAGAGTAGTAGCAATAGTGATGAAATACCATTCCAATATCTTAAAATAACAAATTAGTTCAACATGCGTCTGCCTTCCTGCCTCTACATTAAGCTTATTTCTGATTGGGGAGCAGCTGGTACTATTGAATCTGACACTGGCAGCAGTAATGTGCTAATCCT
This sequence comes from Calotriton arnoldi, assembly GCA_963921515.1. Taxonomy (NCBI): domain Eukaryota; kingdom Metazoa; phylum Chordata; class Amphibia; order Caudata; family Salamandridae; genus Calotriton; species Calotriton arnoldi. The sequence goes on from CAWUFW010009394.1 coordinate 373,684, forward strand.
TCTATGGAAGAGTTGAATAGGAGTTGACAATCTTTGCTGCCAATATAAACAAGGATATAGCTGCCCTTCTGCCAACCAGCAACTCTTCACCTGGCTTGTTCTGAGCCACTCCTCAAGCTGCCATAACCTCACCCTTTTAATAAGTGTAAAAAAGCTTCAATGCCCTTGCCACCTCAGCCTGTGAAACTGAACACGATGTACAGAGCATACCCTTCAAAGGACGCGTATCAGATTACCACCCTCTAATATTCACAGTAGTTACAACTTGGTATTTCCGTCTGTTGTCTGCTTGTGATGTGATATGGCATTAGTACAGGGCATCAAAGTCTGTTGAATGTTGGACAAAGGATTTCCATGGGAACGAATGAAATGAATTGCATAGTGTTGTTGTGAAAATTCAAGTGAATCAAGGCATTCACAGTATATAAGATGTTACTGAGGTAGAGAAAGTCGATGAGCTTTATGTAAATAAATGATTGAGGTGCAGTGATGTGAAATAGGAGAACAGTGGATACCTTGCCAAAAATCCAGCTGAAGTTTAATTATACACTCCCTTTAGTATGGCTAGTGATGAGCAGGACCAAGGTTTGTTCCAGAGGAAGGACAATTGTACGATACGGGATTTGGACAATCACGCTTAGCGAGAAATATTCACACACCTCAAGCTATACAGAAAAAATGTAATGTATGTACAGAACAAGAAGCAAAACACAAAATAACAAGCATTTGCAATGCAATAGGTCTCGCAATTGCGAGATTTTGAGCTATTGGCATTGTAAATGACAATGCCTTTATTTATGTGTTTAAAAACCTACAATAATAAAAGGCATTGTCATTTACAATACCAATAGGTCAAAGTTTATAAAATGCGAGACCTGTTGTATTGCAAATGCTTGTTTTCAAGCGCCCCATAAAGCATTTTCACGCTAATAGAGGCCACGCCCTTTGTTTGGATGAGGGCGTCTAAAGAAAGGTCCGCTGCCGCTGTTAAAGGAAGGGTCGCTGTGATCTGTACTGGGAATATTTTCCGAGCTATGGAGTTGCAGAAATGTTTTGCAAATACGAAAAGAAATCTGATTGAACTGCATGTAACTTTTCTGGTTACTTATTTTAGATTCTAAAATGTGCTTCTGTGTAAAAAACATTACATGGATTGGGGGATGGGGGTTGGTTGAAGGTGATCTAATGTGTCATGTAAGTGTTGGTAAAAACATGGGACACCGCATAGTGTCAACTATATTTAAAAATGTACTCCCTGATAAAACATTAAAACAATTCATTACCAAATCCCTTATTCAAAAATGTCACCAAAACTAGTCAAAAAAAGAGAGCTGTTGAACCAAGATTGTCCCTCTTCAGTGTCCTGGTCTAATGGCAGTGTCATTTGTGATGTTTCCATAGAGAGAGTGACACAGACATCTCTCAGCGATGTTATAAACACCACATACTCCCCGTGTCCTGTCTGAATTATACCCAACTATCCCGGCCCTCTACACAAATTATTTTATTTGATCACTTTTGTCTTAGCTGTTGTTAATTAACCTATTCACAGGAAGAAAGCTTAGTGAATCACTAATTTTTTTCTGCAAGTGAGTGGTCTTTCTCCTGAGAACAAGTAACAAAGCAGAAGGACAACATTTACCCAGAGAAAATGTGCCCCGAATTATGCCCAGAACTTCAAGTTTAATTCACAGATAAGGCACGAATAAGGCACAACTGCCCATCAAAAAAGCTTGGCATTTGAGCGATGAGATAATTACCATCTGGCACAAGGTTAGCCAACTCACCCCCACACACACACAAAGCTTCTTTGCAAGGCCCATGAGCAATGCTAGTGCTATGCTACTCAGCCACTAAAAGTATAACAGCTCTACTGAGAGGTACAAGTACTCTCCACTAAAGTAAGGCAGTCTAGCGCAAAGTGTTGGTATTTTGTGGATGAACATTCAGCAGGCACGCTGAGCAGTGCTGGTACTGTCCCATTAAACGTAGATTGGGCCTATTATACTAAAAATAACGTTCTTCTAAAGGTTGAGCAAACTTGCTTTGAAGTACTCCTAAAACCACATCACATGTGTATGTGGCACTCCTCGCGCCTGGTCTGTGGTGTTGCATGCATGTTGCACTCCTCGCGCCTGGTCTGTGGTGTTACATGCATGTGCATGTCGCACTCCTTGCGCCAGGTCTGTGGTGTTACATGCATGTCGCACTCCTCCCGCCTGGTCTGTGGTGTTACATGCATGTCGCACTCCTTGCGCCAGGTCTGTGGTGTTACATGCATGTTGCACTCCTCGCAGCTGGTCTGTGGTGTTACATGCATGTGCATGTCGCACTCCTCGCGCCTGGTCTTTTGTGTTGCATGCTACACGTGCAGGGCGCGTGCAGCAGCTGAGGGGCTGTGGAGCCCGTGCCGGCGGCCGCTCTTCCCGCCCTTTACCTCTTGTGTCTGCGCAGGCGCAGTGCCCCGAGCCTGGAGCAGGAGGAGACAGGGCGGGATTCAGACGCACGCGATTGGTTGGCTGGGAGGGCAGGGGAGGCCTGTGATTGGATCCTTCAAACAGGGAGAGCGGAGTTCAGTCAGAGAGTCCCGGAGAGGAAGAGACATGGAAGAGAGAGACTGCAATTCCAATGAGGTACAGAGGAGGGAGAAGAAGGACAGTGAGGGGTAGAGGAGGTAGAGGAGGGAGAAGAAGGACAGTGAGGAACAGAGGAAAGAGAAGAAGGAGGGTGTGGGACAGAGAACAAAAACAGTGAGGAATAGAGGAGGTAGAAGAAGGACAGTGAGGGACAGAGGAGAGAGAGAAGGAGGACAGTGAGGGACAGAGAACCAGACAGTGAGGGACAGAGGAGGGAGAAGAATGTTTATAGTATTGACACTGCTGCAAGGAATCGGGATATCAAAAATGCGTTGATCTCGCACCATATTCCTGTCACACATTGCAGGACAGGCGTTTTGCATCTGGAATATTTAATATAAAGGGAGCTTGGTTTAAGCATAAAATACATAGATATAAGCGCATGGGTGTCACTTTTCTGAACTTCGCTTGAACCCCACTAGTGCGTGACTGGAGCGCGGGAAAGACCCTGTATTTAGCTGGTGGAATAGAAACATGCGTCAGTATGCCTCACAGTGTGCTGACACCACTTCTATCCCACCTGCCCACCCCCCTTATCTACTCTTTAAACCCATTGACTCCAGTTAAAACCAGAAAGAAAGAAATAAAGAAAGAAAGAAAGAAAGAAAGAAAGAGAAAGAAAGAAAGAAAGAGAAAGAAAGAGAGAGAGAGAGAAAGAGAGAAAGAAAAAGAAAAAGAAAGAGAGAAAGAGAGAGAAAGAGAGAGAAAGAAAGAGAAAGAGAGAGAGAAAGAAAGAGAAAGAAAGAGAAAGAAAGAGAGAAAGAAAGAGAGAGAGAGAAAGAGAGAGAGAGAGAAAGAAATAGAAAGAAAGAAAGAGAGAGAAAGAAAGAGAGAGAAAGAAAGAGAGAGAGAGAAAGAAAGAGAAAGAGAGAGAAAGCGAAAGAAAGAGAGAGAAAGCGAAAGAAAGATAGAGAAAGAAATAGAAAGAGAAAGAAAGAGAGAGAAAGAGAAAGAAAGAGAGAAAGAAAGAAAGAAAGAGAGAAAGAAATAGAAAGAAAGAGAGAGAAAGAGAGAGAGAAAGAGAGAGAGAAAGAAGGAGAAAGAAAGAGAAAGAGAAAGAAAGAGAGAGAAAGGAAGAGAGAAAGAGAAAGAGAGAAAGAAAGAAAGAAGGAAAGAGAGAGAAAGAAAGAGAAAGAAAGAGAGAGAAAGAGAGAGAAAGGGAAAGAAAGAGAGAGAGAAAGAAAGAGAGAGAGAAATAAAGAAAGAGAGAGAAAGAAAGAGAGAGAAAGAAAGAGAAAGAAAGAAAGAGAGAAAGAGAGAGAAAGAGAAAGAAAGAGAGAAAGAAAGAAAGAGAAAGAGAGAGAAAGAAAAAGAAAGAAAGAAAGAGAGAGAGAGAAAGAAAGAGAGAAAGAGAGAGAAAGAAAGAGAGAAAGAGAAAAAGATGAGAGTGAAAGAGAGAGAGAGAAAGAAATAGAAAGAAAGAGAGAGAAAGAAAGAGAGAGAGAGAAAGAAAGAGAGAAAGAAATAGAAAGAGAGAAAGAAAGAGAGAGAAAGAGAAAGAAAGAAACAGAAAGGGAAAGAAAGGAAGAGAAAGAAAGAGAGACACCCACGTGGGCTGCTGGGCCGACCTGCTGTCTGTACACGGAGCTCAGAGGGACAGCCTCAGCAGACTCCAGGTTTCACTGTGGGCATTTCGAAGTGCCAGACTGCATTTTAACTCGGGCTGACGTCGTTTCAATTGAAAGGCAGACATTCAGGGAGGAGCTCGTCTCCTCGCTCTACAAATTACTAAATGACTCTAACAACAAGTTGAATAAACATTATCGAAGTAAGCGCCGGAAAAGAACAAAATAGAAGTAGATCTGCCCCGGAATTTTGGAGCCCTGTTGATGAATTAAAACTCCAACCGCTTCGCGCAAGGCTTAGTTAAAACCGACAATATTTGTAGGCGACCCCCATTAGCAATCGCCAAAAACGTTGAATTATCTCAACAATTTAAATAAATCGCCGTGGTTCACTAGTTTTATTTCTACGGGTACTCGCGTGCCAAGGCAGCTTCAGTCCAATGACAGTTCTCTGAGTCGAGTTTGGGACAGACACGACAACTTCCCCTCCATTTGACTGTTTATCATTACTCTGAGGAAGTGGGACAACTGGATTTGTCGACACTCTTGTAAAAAAAAATATATATATATATACTATACCTACGAATTATATAAATGCGTTACTTCTTAAAATACCATCAGGGATAAAACTAATTCCACAGTTTCTTACCATGAAAGGATGATGATGATGATGATGATAAGAATAATAATAATAAAAGAGTACGATCATCAATAACAAGGATATTAAACCGTCAAAGCGGCAAAGACCAGACAAGAACATTCTCAGGCATTCCTTTGAAGTTCGCACGAACGCGGGATTGTGAAAGATTTCCATAATTTAGGCAGTGCTGTTAGATACTGGAATTATTTGCAGACGTCATTGTAGAGAATAACAAGCATTGGCCGCACGGCCGTGCGAGATGCGCTCTGTGGTGAGGGAGGGGGGAGGAGCGGGAGAGCAAGTGACGCGCGGCCGTGAAAGTGACACAGCCGTGCGGCCCCGAGAAGCGCTCTGTGGTGGGGGAGGGGGAGGAGCAAGTGACATCAAAGTCAGATGGCCTGGAGCATGCGAGGAATGCGCGTTACTGTGCGCGTTCTCGCATGCTCTAGGCCAGCCAAAAGTTGTGGTCGCATTTCTGCAAGCCCACACTACAAAATGTCTCGGCCAGGACCAGCGCTGAAGCGCTGGCTTTCAGGGCGAGACCTAAAAATATCGACCTATCCTGTGAAGGAGCAGAAACTTGGAAGGCAGAACTTGCACTATTTGAGGATGGAGAGCTTGCAGCTCAGCCACTTTTACTAGGTCTATGTGCAGAGTCATACTCGGATCTAGGACCGAACCTGCTTCACTTCCATCAGGATGGCTTTGGCTAACTCTACGGGCAATCATTTACTACTTGAAGGCAAAGGATAAAGGCAAAGCAGCATGGTCTTATACTCGAGTTTGAGAAATGTAAGCATCCTTAACCGATTCTGCACCTTGTGCCATATGACAAATCTCTTCACCAATTATACTATATTGCGGCAACTTCATGACAAATTGATAGATATCACAAATATTACGCACAAGATAATGAATGTATAATGGACAAAGGAACGGTGGCTCATGGAATGGGCATATGGAAGAAGTGATTCTTAAGGTACATAAAAAATTAAAACTTCATTAATTTCTGTTTTTCAAGAGCAGGTCCGTCATATTTTTACTGACACTAGTTAGAAGGAGAAACAACTAAACATTAGGCTTGATATCCTACTCTAAGCACGAGGGCACTGATTCTCAATATTTGTGCAATGCAAGACATCTGTGGTTGCAAACAGCAGATATCACTTTGCAGAAAGATGTGCAGGATTTTCTAGTCACGGATGGAATTGATCACGACAGAACATTTGCCAATTTAGTGGAAATTCCACTGCACTAAGTTAGGTACTAGAGGGCAGTCAGGACCACAGGTTTATTGGGTTTTTTCCAGGAGAAGTGGAGGATGGTGGACATTGGGAAGGTAGTGAACACCCACAAAGCAATAACTATTTTTCATACTCAATTAACACATCTACCCTTATAACCAAGACATGCTGGCACGAGCATGCAAACTGGGTGTGCAAATTGCCAAAAACAACTTTTTTTTTTATATTGAAAAAATATTTTTGTGGTCAAGAAAAACAATTTGATATGCAAATGCACATTTCCGACATATTACCTATAAACTAAAGAGAATTTCATATGTACTCTTGAGGAATTTTCTGAATCACTAATAATTTAGATAGCTACTCAAATTGTAAGAGAAAAACAATGATGTATACATGTCCTACTTTTTCAAATAGATTAGTGAATCTACCCACTATTAGGATTTGAGTAAATACTACTATGTGAACTATCGGACCAATAGGTTCGATGACGGCCCAAACTGTGTGTTGTGTCTCAAGGGTCATCTTGTGTAGGATGCAAGAACCTCACTGGCAGTCAGTGCTATGGACATAAATAGGTCAATAAGTGCTTTTAGAACATTGGAATGTTGGAGCTCATTGGAGACAATGAAATGGGACAACTGCTGATATAAGCCTCCTGCTCCAACATTCCAATGCTGGTTTTCGTTTTTTCCTTTTTAAATTTAGAACAGTCTACCTTCAGTGAATAGAATGTTCTAATAGCCCTATAGCCCTTCGGATTCGGGTATACTAGTTATTAAAGGCCCCTTTCCTCGTTATAGGCATAATCTCGGCTCAGAGCTTTTGGCAATTGGTATAGCACACAGCAGCAGGCTCTAACACTGCATTATACAAGCCTACATTACCTCATAAAGAAAATGTTCCCTCTCCTTAAAGACTATATGAGTGAAGGAAATGTTTTAAGACAAAAATGTAAACCAAAAGATCTAGGTCCTCTCAGCATATAGTGAATTAATTAAACTTGTAGAGCGCACTGCTCCGCCAAAGAGTGTCCTTGTGCTGAGAGGATTTGGAGACTAGGCGGAGGGTATCAAATTTGCTGAATGGCCAAGGTTTTTAACTTTTTATGCAAAAGGGATGAAGTAAGTCTTGCTCCTGTTGGTGCAATGTAAGGAATTACACAATTTAGTAGCAAAGTAAGAGACGGAGCATTCATCCCCAAAAAGAGCAAATAAACAGCTCTTTTATCAATCAGAGTATAATCAATCAGGGTTTTGTAGAGCACACTACTCACCCGTTAGGGTCTCAAGGCGATGTATAAGGTATAAGGAGCGGAGTGGACAATGTGGAAGGATTTTACTTCAGGGGTATTTGGGGCCAGAGTTTGAAAAGCCCAATGAGCCAAGCAAAGTATTTGAAGCTAGAGCTTCTACTCACAGGGAGCGTATGCAGTTGCTTCAGATAGGAGGAGACGGGTGTGAAATCAAGCTCAGAATAAAAATAAAAGAAGCTGCATCATTTTCCCCACTACAATCTTAGGATCATCCTAATAAAATGTCTTTTTAATCTGGATACAACCTCTAGCCTTATTTCTGCCTGCAGGTCAATCACACTATAATAGCTCACGTCTGACATTGTTATGTGTATTTGTAAAGTGCACTATCACCAACAAGGGTATCCTGGCACTGAGTAGGTGGGTGTCTCTAGCCCAGCCTATGGTAGGTTGGTTAAGTGAAAAGCCAGGTCTTCAGCTTCTTGCACAGTTCAAAAAGAAAGGAGGAGGCTTTGATGTGGAGTGGGTGGTCATTTCACGCTTCAGGAATGATGTAACAGAACACTCGTCCTGGGTAGTGGGTGGTTGGTGGAAGGAGATGTGAGTGTTTAGGTAGGTGGGGCCTGAGCTGTGTACTGCCTTGAATGTGCGTGTAAGGCAGAGCTTTCCAAACTGTGTTTCCCGACACAGTACTGTGTCGCCTACAAATGGTTGGTGTGTCGCGGGATGACACCGGTATTAACGGGCACTTGGCACATAACTGCTGCTAATTAAGAGGCATTCCTTTGAAAGCTTTGTTCTCACTATGCCTCATCTATTGCATAACGTGTCCCAGTAAATGGTCTTTTAAAGACCTGCGAAGTACTCCGGTGCGGCTGTGTGTGTGCCCAGGAAGCTGGGGTGAGGTGACAGACAGAGGGAGATAGAGGGAGGAAGACAGAGGGAGACAGAGGGAGGGAGACAGAGAGGGAGGGAGACAGAGAGGGAGGGAGACAGAGAGAGAGGGAGACAGAGAGAGAGGGAGCCAGAGAGAGAGGGAGCCAGAGAGAGAAGGAGCCAGAGGGAGGGAGAAAGGGAGGGAGAAAGAGAGGGAGACAGAGGGTGACAGACAGAGGGAGACAGACAGAGGGAGGAGGGCGACAGAGGGAGGGAGGAAGACAGACAGAGGGAGGGAGACAGAGAGAGAGGGAAACCGTGGGAGACACAGAGAGAGGGAGACAGAGGGAGGGAGTCCGGGGTAGACAGAGGGAGGGAGAGGGAGACAGAGAGAGGGAGACAGAGAGAGGGAGGGAGACAGAGGGAGAGGGAGACAGAGGGAGACAGAGACAGAGGGAGACAGAGAGAGAGGGAGACACAGAGAGAGGGAGACACAGAGAGAGGGAGACACAGAGAGAGGGAGACACAGAGAGAGGGAGACAGAGAGAGGGAGACAGAGAGAGGGAGACAGAGAGAGGGAGACAGAGAGAGAGGGAGACAGAGGGAGATAGACAGAGGGAGACAGAGGGAGAGAGAGAGAGAGAGGGAGACAGAGGGAGAGAGAGAGAGAGAGGGAGGGAGAGAGAGGGAGGGAGGGAGACAGAGGGAGGGAGACAGAGGGACGGAGACAGAGGGACGGAGACAGAGGGACGGAGACAGAGGGCGACAGATGGAGGGCGACAGACGGAGGGCGACAGACGGGGCGACAGACGGGGCGACAGACAGAGGGAGACAGACAGAGGGAGGGAGACAGACAGAGGGAGGGAGACAGACAGAGGGAGGGAGACAGAGGGAGGGAGACAGACAGAGGGAGACAGACAGAGGGAGACAGAGGGAAGGAGACAGAGGGAGGGAGACAGAGAGAGAGGGAAACAGTGGGAGACACAGAGGGAGGGAGACAGAGGGAGGGAGTCCGGGGTAGACAGAGGGAGGGAGAGGGAGACAGAGAGAGGGAGACAGCGAGAGGGAGACAGAGAGAGGGAGGGAGACAGAGGGAGAGGGAGACAGAGGGAGAGGGAGACAGGGAGACAGAGGGAGAGGGAGACAGAGAGGCAGGGACAGGGGCAGACAGATAGAGGCAGAGACAGACAGAGACAGAGAGAGAGATAGAGGGAGGGAGACAGGGACATACAGGGACAGACAGACAGAGGCAGAGACAGGGACAGAGACAGACAGATAGAGGCAGAGACTGAGACAGACAGAGACAGAGAGGCAGAGAGACAGAGACGGAGAGGGAGAGAGAGGGAGGGAGACAGAGGGAGAGGGAGACAGAGGGAGAGGGAGACAGAGGGAGAGGGAGACACAGAGAGAGGGAGACAGAGAGAGGGAGACACAGAGAGAGGGAGACACAGAGAGAGGGAGACACAGAGAGGGAGACAGAGAGAGAGGGAGACAGAGGGAGATAGACAGAGGGAGACAGAGGGAGAGAGAGAGAGGGAGGGAGTCAGAGGGAGGGAGACAGAGGGAGGGAGACAGAGGGAGAGAGAGAGAGGGTGACAGAGGGAGGGAGAGAGAGAGAGATAGAGAGAGGGAGGGAGACAGAGAGAGAGGGGGAGGGAGACAGAGAGAGAGACAGAGAGAGATAGAGACAGAGACAGATAGAGACAGGGACAGGGGCAGACAGATAGAGGCAGAGACAGACAGAGACAGAGAGACGGAGAGGGAGACAGAGGGAGAGAGAGGGAGACAGAGGGTGACAGAGGGAGGGAGACAGAGAGAGAGGGAGAGAGACAGAGAGAGAGAGGGAGGGAGAGAGAGAGAGAGAGGGAGGGAGAGAGAGAGAGAGGCAGAGAGAGGGAGGGAGACAGACAGAGATAGAGACAGAGACAGATAGGGACAGGGGCAGACAGATAGAGGCAGAGACAGAGAGACGGAGAGGGAGACAGAGGGAGGGAGACAGGGACATACAGGGACAGGGACAGACAGATAGAGGCAGAGACAGGGACAGACAGATAGAGGCAGAGACTGAGACAGACAGAGACAGAGAGGCAGAGAGACAGAGAGGGAGACGGAGAGGGAGAGGGAGACAGAGGGAGAGAGAGGGAGACAGAGGGTGACAGATGGAGGGAGACAGAGAGAGAGGGAGACAGAGAGAGAGGGAGACAGAGGGAGGGAGGCAGAGGGAGGGAGTCAGGGGGAGACAGAGGGAAGGAGAGGGAGACAGACAGAGGGAGGGAGACAGAGGGAGGGAGACAGACGGAGGGAGACAGACAGACAGAGGGAGACAGACAGAGGGAGACAGACAGAGGGAGGGCAACAGAGGGAGACAGACAGAGGGAGGGAGACAGAGAGAGGGAAACCGTGGGAGACACAGAGAGAGGGAGACAGAGGGAGGGAGACAGAGGGAGGGAGACAGAGGGAGGGAGACAGAGGGAGGGAGTCCGGGGTAGACAGAGGGAGGGAGAGGGAGGGAGGGAGAGGGAGACAGAGAGAGGGAGACAGAGAGAGGGAGACAGAGACAGGGGCAGACAGATAGAGGCAGAGTCAGACAGACAGAGAGGGAGATAGAGGGAGGGAGACAGGGACATACAGACAGAGGCAGGGACAGAGACAGACAGATAGAGGCAGAGACTGAGACAGACAGAGACAGAGAGGGAGACGGAGAGGGAGAGGGAGATGGAGGGAGACAGAGGGAGAGAGAGAGAGGGAGACAGAGGGTGACAGAGGGAGGGAGACAGAGGAGAGAGGGGGAGGGAGACAGAGAGATAGACAGAGAGAGGGAGGGAGACAGAGACAGACAGAGATAGAGACAGAGACAGATAGAGGCAGGGACAGGGGCAGACAGATAGAGGCAGAGACAGACAGAGACAGAGAGACGGAGAGGGAGACAGAGGGAGAGAGAGAGAGGGAGACAGAGGGTGACAGAGGGAGGGAGACAGAGAGGGAGGGAGAGAGAGGGAGAGAGAGAGACAGAGAGAGAGAGGGAGGGAGGGAGACAGAGAGAGGGGGAGGGAGAGAGAGAGACAGAGAGAGGGAGGGAGACAGAGACAGACAGAGATAGAAACAGATAGAGGCAGGGACAGGGGCAGAAGATAGAGGCAGAGACAGAGAGATGGAGAGGGAGACAGAGGGAGGGAGACAGTGACATACAGGGACAGGGACAGACAGATAGAGGCAGAGACAGGGACAGACAGATAGAGGCAGAGACTGAGACAGACAGAGGCAGAGAGACAGAGAGGGAGACGGAGAGGGAGACAGAGGGAGAGAGAGGGAGACAGAGGGTGACAGATGGAGGGAGACAGAGAGAGAGGGAGACAGAGAGAGGGAGACAGAGGGAGGCAGAGGGAGGGAGTCAGGGGGAGACAGAGGGAAGGAGAGGGAGACAGACAGAGGGAGACAGACAGAGGGAGACAGACAGAGGGAGACAGACAGAGGGAGACAGACAGAGGGAGGGAGACAGAGGGAGGGAGACAGAGAGAGGGAGAGAGACAGGGAGAGAGACAGAGGGAGAGAGAGAGGGAGAGAGAGGGAGAGAGAGGGAGAGGTAGGGAGACAGAGGGACAGAGACAGAGGGATAGAAACAGATGGAGGGAGGCAGACGGAGGGAGACAGACGGAGGGAGACAGACAGAGGGAGACAGACAGAGGGAGACAGACAGAGGGAGACAGACAGAGGGAGACAGACAGAGGGAGACAGACAGAGGGAGACAGAGGGAGGGAGACAGAGGGAGGGAGACAGAGGGAGGGAGACAGAGGGAGGGAGACAGAGGGAGGGAGACAGAGGGAGGGAGAGAGAGGGAGACAGAGGGAGGGAGAGGGAGGGAGACAGACAGAGTGAGTTAGTGAGACAGAGGGAGACAGAGGGAGACAGGGAGAGAGGGAGGGAGGGAGAGGGAGAGAGAGAGGGAGAGAGAGAGGGGGAGGGAGACAGAGGGAGGGAGAGATAGAGAGAGGGAGGGAGACAGAGAGAGAGAGAAAGATGTCTGGTGGCTCAGTGGACGAAGCATCCGCTGCAGGGGCCTGTGTTCAACCTCATGGTCTCAAATTTGCTTGAAAATGCACCATTTGCCCACTTTTATTTCGAAATTTTCTTCCGGTGTGTCACCAACATGAAAAGTTTGGAAAGCTGTGGTGTAAGGAGTTTTAATTGAGCGCATTTGAGTATCCAGATTCAGTGTAGTTTCCTGAGGTGTGGTGTGATGTGAGTTCTGTGTGGGAGGTTTAGGATGAGTCTGGCTGCTGAGTTCTGGATGGTTTGTAGTCTTCTAGTCAATTGCTTGGTGATCCCGGAATAGAGGGTGTTCCCATAGTACAACTTGCTGGTGACTAGGGTGTGAGTGAGGGCTTTTCTAGTGTTGCTTGTGATGCATTTGAAGATCTTCCTCAACATCTTCAGGGTAGGATGCAGTGACAGCGTTGACTTGTTCAGTCATGTCCAGTCTGCTGTTTTTGCTTATTCAGTGGTTCCTGGCATGGGTCAGAGTTTGGCCGGCCACCAGTTGTAGTCCCATGGTGAGGTATTTTTGCCGAACATCACTACTTCTGTATTGTTGGTGTTGAGCTTGAGACAGCTGGCTTTCATCCAGATAGTGACTTTGGACATGCGGGCAGTGAACTTGTTTCTTTTGTTGGGAGTCTTATCTGAGATGAAGAGTATGAGTTGCATGTCATCTGCTTAGGAGAGTATGGTTATGTCATGTGCACAGATGGCGATGGCCAGAGGGATCATGCATGCGTTGAAGAGGGTGGAGCCGAACGATAAACCTTGAGGAACTCCGAAGATGAGTTTGTTGGTTTCCGAGGATTAAGGTGCCAGGCTAACAGCTTGTGGTCTATCCGTTAAGATACTGTTTTCTATATTTACACAATATATACTTTTAATCCTTATTTTTGTTATGCCATACCCTCAGATCTGTGGTCTCTCCTACACCTTGTCTGTTTAGGTTATATTTTCAGCAAATTTTAATTAAATCCAAATAACAAATACCATACATGAACTGGTGAAAATCAAACCATAACTTTGAGTGCCTTACGTTTCTCTCACTGCCCCTCAAGAAGTCTCCCAGGGCCATTATATCTCGATTTACTGCACAAAATAATGACACAGACTGAAGTAAACAGCACTCATATTTGTTTATTTTCAGGATTTTATAATGTTGTTAAAGCAAGTAAATAGTTGAATTCTTTTGGCTGCTCTTACATGCCACTCCTCAGCCCCACATTGCATATCCTCTGGCATTGGTGTCTCTCATCCCATACCTACTGTCAACCTAGTTGTATAGTGACACTAGGCTTGTTGCTCCATCACATGCCTCGGCCCAGTGTCCGTTTGCTTGTTTGTGCCTATGAGAGGACATTCTAGCCACACTGCCATAGAGGAAAACAGAGAGAGTTTGTATTAGGCGACTACGCTGCATGTCTGTAAACACTCCCTACGCGGGGCCTGCCATTACAATAAATCAGTCCTGATGTGCACTCCCTCCCATACTCACGAAATCCGGCCAAGTGTGTACTTCCCTTTTAACTCTTCAACCATGTAAATAGTGTGTGACTCTCATTGAAGCCTCACTGGTGTGATGAAGCATGCCTGCTCTGTTGCTGTCATATCACCAGTGTATACAATTTAGTGCTGACTGCACAAAGAATCACCGGCTGCACCGTGGAATGATGTATCAGTAAACGCTGCTAAGAGTTGCCCCGTCACCTCTCTGTTTTCCACCAGGCCAATTTCTTTTGCAATCAATGACTAATATTGTGTGAGGAAGGAAATGTGTTTTTAAATCACCACACCGGACAGAACATAATTCTTCTCAATGAGTAATTAAGAATTTTCTGAACTATTTCTAGCTCAGGTGTATTTAAAAATAGCCTCTGGTCCACCGTTCCTGTGCGGGAGCTAGGAGGGGTTATTGGACGGGTAGCTCGCACCTCAAAACTCCCTCAAATGCACTTTGTTTCAGGTGAGCATATAGCAATACTAATCCCCCATTTAATGGTAGTGAATATACTAATCTGGAAAGGATAGAGCGACTTAGTCGCTGGGCTGAAACTTGCATCCTGCAGTGCACCGTATGTCTCAGCAGCAAGGGTTGAACTTACTGAGCCATGAAGACAGCTTAGAAACCAGTTGCGGCCGCGCCTATCTAAAGTGGTACGGCAGCCGTGAGTGGAGGGCGAGGAAAGGGGGGGAAGAAATAATATTTAAGTAAAAAAATAAAAGACTTACCTGTCGCTCTTCTCCAGCTGACGGCCGCCTCGCTACTCCTCTCTTCGGGCTGGAAGGGGATGGGCCCCTAGGGCACAGGTTCCACATCCAATCCAGACACTGCTCTCATAGCATGAGAGCAGCGACAGGATTGGTCTGAGCCACCTCGTTTGCCGCTCAGACAGTGAATTAGAGCCTGTGGCTTTTCTCCAACCCGGCTGTGTAATACAGCTGGGTTAGAGAAACATAAGTGCGCATGTGTTTTTGGCCAGCCTAGGACGGCTGGCCAAATGCACATGTGCACTTATAAGTGCATACAACTCCTCCTCCTAGACATGCCCCGCCCTATACTCATTGCGGGGCTCAGACAGACAGCATAAATAAAATGATAATAACATTGTGTTATTCACATTTTATTTATCAGCTGCTGGCGCGGGCTGTGGAGTGACGCTCCTCCGTCATTATGGAGGAGTCGACCCTGTTAGAAACTGCATTTAATCAGACGTTTTAATATCATCAATTAGAACCTTTTTTACCAACATTACAAGCCCATAAGATTGAGTTGCCTTGATTGTTACATGCAGTTCTTGGAAGCAGGTACAAAACCCACTGAGCAACTGTACCATGATTGATCATACTTTGTGACCTGCAGTTTACAGAAGCATTTCTGCAACAAGCACAGTAACCCAATGAGCAGTCTTACTTGTAATAAAAATCGGTGAGAGAAATGTAATATACAGTGCTTTGCAATAGGCACATTAACCCTCTAACTATTTTAAGGCTCAAACCTGTGACCAGAGATTTCAAAAGTCTCCAGCAAACACAATAATCACCTGAGCTATCATGTCAATATGATCTATTGATATAGCAGGTTTGTGACAAATTAAGCAATGAAA
The DNA here is from genome assembly GCA_963921515.1 of Calotriton arnoldi. NCBI lineage: Eukaryota > Metazoa > Chordata > Amphibia > Caudata > Salamandridae > Calotriton > Calotriton arnoldi. The sequence goes on from CAWUFW010009394.1 coordinate 389,039, forward strand.
CAAACTTCGCAGTTGTTCTTCCCCTTGTCTAAATTTGTAACAAATTGCCAGCATGTAGTTTTCATCTTTCATTTCAAGATTTTCCCATTATACCCAAGAACTATGATGGACAGAGCTAATGACAGTCAGTTTATGACCTGACCTGTCACGCATTAATTATGCAAACTATGCTGAAAGGAAATGAAAAGGACAAATGTGGTAGGAAAGCAGGTCTGCCTTACTTAATTTGTCACAAACTTGCTACATCAGTAGATCATACTGACAAGATAGCTCAGGCGATTAGTGCACTAGCTGGAGAGATGTGTGTAATCTCCGGTCACAGGTTTGACCCTTAAAATAGTGCAAAAGCGAATTAAATCACTTACCAAAAACGTTATTAAAAATAAAATTTTGCTGAATTTACATTTATAAATGAAGAATGCTTAATGCAAAAACTTGTAGTCGGCAACCATACTTAGAACCTGTAGGTCTGTAACATAGTAGTGAAGCCTGGATTTTTAAGCTGACATATGTAAAGACACCATGTTTTAACATGAAGGCCTATTAATCTGAAATGCTTGTTTTTCGCTTTAACCGACAATTGTGCAAGTTGTTTTTCATCTCTTTGCTGCAGACGTTGCATTTTCAGAATCTACTGTTTATTAGTTAATGAATAGACATTTGTTGTATTAGACGACTGAGAGTGAGGTCCACACCACAGAACATGTAGACAACAGGAAGGATGATTCCTGAGAAGACGATATTACAAACAAGAAAGGATGTGCCTGCAACATTTAAGGACACATGTTTGAAAGACGATTGTATTCTGGTGAGAAGATGGTGAATAGACCAGTTCCCAGGAGTGTGCTGAAATCTTATTGGTCAACATGAAGAAGAAAAAATATTAATGTTGCAACATAGAAAATGTATGTTTATATTAGTGCGTGTTCCTAGACTAGTTAGACAAGACTCTCTCTGTGGGACTCTCGATTTGCAGCAGTTGATATATCTCCTTGTTCTCTAACTCTCTGAGAGGAAACTCTGTACTACGTTTTCCGGACATCTCCTTATGAGAAGTCTTAATTTATTCTTTGATCTGCTGTTATGTGAGCCGCAAATACTTTCCAGCTTATTCCGTTAAAGTTATGCTTGTTTCTCTCAACAGAACTCTTCATGGGTTTCTGAATTGTCACCTTTAATCCATTTCGCCTTTATCTTGACCTAGCTTTGAATAAGGCCGTTTCTTATTAAAACACGCTTGTTGCATTTATAGTATTAATGCTTTATTTGGATTCACTGAATTGATTGATCTTATTACTAAATATTGATGGATTGATGATGAATAATACTTTAATTAACAAAAATAACAAGATTTAAAATAAAACCCTTTTACTCAACTTAACTCTCTTTATTGACTGAACGAAAGAAATCAAAAGTAATAATGATTTATGTTGAGATTTCACTTTACGCCTCAGTTGACAACAAAGATCCAGCGACCTCAGGTACGCAGGGTTCTTGGTGAGGAGTAAAAGACCAGGGGAACCCCATGCTCCAGCAATAGTTAGAGGGTTAATGTGCTCATTGCAAAGCACTACATGTTGTATTTGTCATAGATTTCTATTGTAAGACTGCTCATCAGGTTACTATGCTTGTCAGATACCAGATGATGAACCAGGTTAAGCTTTAACTGTATCGTATAGTACCTTGCTTGACAGCTCATCACATACTTAAAGTAAGGTTCAATTACAGATGGTGGCGAAATAATAGAATATGACATAATTGTTGGCTTACTGGACTCTGTCATCCATCGCAACTTTGCCACCTGTTCCTGAAACACTCTTTATGATATCTCTAGATGATTTATTTAATAGGTCTAGTCTGTCCCAAAAATCTCCAAACCAATGTTATGGAAGGTGCTCTTTAAAAAGCTGAGCCGCGGATTTGCACTGCCACTTTCTAACATCTGACAGTCCTTCACAATGGTTCAATCCATAACAGCATGGGCTTAATCTTTATTACATCCTCTATATATGGTACCCCCAGCTCCTCATGGCATACAAAAACATAACATAACTGTGGGACTGCCAACAATATCCTCAGGAAGTGGTTTTCTCTCCTGGTAATTAAACATAAGTTGGAATGAACACACAACCCTGCTCCTTAGGGCATCACTGAGATACATTTGGACATAAATCATTTCAACATCTGGGGCAAAGGTTTTTGGCCCAGTTTGGCTGCGAATTTAAAAACTGTTACAATTGCTCTAATGAACTGTGGAATTCTAACCATAATTGTGTTATCTCATGCTAAATATTTATCCAGTGTGATCCCCAAGTAATGAAAAGTGGTAAATGTACTCAACCTACTACACTCAATATAGGGGTCCCTACGCTTGGAGATTAATGGGGACTCAAAATGAGTCCCTTTAAATGATGCGTGCAACAAACTCTGCAATACTAATGCGACCGTATTATCTAACCACCGCAACCAGCCACTCCAGAAGTACCCGATAACAAATAGAGACTCTAATGAATTTTGTGGTTATGGGCAGGTGTGCATTACAATTTTTTATGTTTACGACCTTCCTTCTACTGTGTCATTAGAAATGTGGTTTCTTAATAAAAAATATATTCCACCGCAGAGAAAGAAAGAAATGTTTGCCTATTCATTAAAACATGCATAAATGTACACCTGGCAAATGTAGGCACTTGAGAATGTTGTAAGCCTGCATGTACTCTTGAATTGTTTTGAGTTTTTAAACGCAGTCAAAAATGTACTCAAAGCTTGGCCATAACACTTTGGGAATACGTTATAACCCTATTTTGTGAATCGCACCCTAAGTAATTAACTTCCCTAGTTTGTTAACTCTTCGCCTTTTCATCTATTTATTAGCCCTTCCTTTATATTCTTCTTGTCAATATAAACACCTAATGCATGCCCAGCAAACAAGTTTGTAATTTCAAATACCCGGAACCGAATCATCCCAGGCCCCAAAAAGCCTCTTTGAGGAATTACCAAATACTTCATAAATGAGTTACACTTGTTTAATACTAGTTTTGATGCATCAGATCATATTGTGTTCATGTTTTAAGCTTTCTGCTCTATAGATCAATATGTTATGTGTTTCTATGTCCAGATTTTTGCTTTAGTTTTCAATCTTGTGTACAGCGCTCTGATACTCCTAGGTCATGTTTATGCTTTATACTTTATAAAACACTTTAAATAAATAAAATGTAAAAGAATTCACTGAATCACTGTAATTAACTCCAGAGTTCAAATCAGCTGCTACTGCTACTCACCATTCATGGTTACAAACCGACTACAAGAGCTCTACTCCACTCACCATGGTACAGTTTAAAATACCTGTCACACCTAATTATTAATAAACATAAATAATATACACTGCTGCAATTATTAATAAATAGAAGCAACAAGCTGTCAAAGCAAGTCGCCCTCCCTGTGCTCTCATAATCCGTGTAATCACAACAACATAAAACCATTATATGCTCACACCGCTGATGACAGATGTTCAAAGAATGGAACAAAACAAGAAGGTTCCAGTTAGATCAGGTTGGAGTGGATGGCTCAGTGCTTAGAAATGTCAACATATCTCCTAAGATGTCATTTATCCAGCCATAATGTTATACCCATTCAAAGTTCAGGGTGGTTCAGAAATACGCTCTTGACGTTTAAACAAAACAACCCTTTGTTGCTGTTGATTTTTTCTGCACCTGTTGACACACTGCCAGCAAGTGTTGCACAACACAAGGGAACATGTGACCCATAGGAACAAACAGTGAGCTTATAATTGTAGGTATGTAGGATTAACTGCTGAGTGCATTTTATTTTCTGATTTGTTGATGTATAGAAGTCAGCAAAATGCATAAATATAAGACATTAACACCTGTCTCCTTGATGCATGTAGCTGCGATTTAACTAGTAAAAAAAGCCTTAAGAGAATATTGTGGCTTGTAGCAGAATGGGGCACAACTCTTAAACAGGCACACTTAACAGTGGATTCCATCATTTAATTAGGTGATTAATGTCTAATACTATTGGTGCTTAATTTGTAAAAGAATGAGTGCCGGAGCCAAAGCTCCACTCAAAAGCCCACAGCCAGTCAAATAAAAGTCAGCGCACCCAATGCCAAGTTTGCATGGTCTAAAATCCTTCCTGGCCTCTTTATCCACCTCCAGGCACTCCCTGCACCTTTATTTCACTTTTTCTGCCTTCTACCTGTGGGACTGTTTTTCCTGCTTTCTACCTGTGGGACTGTTTTTCCGGCTTTCTAGTTTTTTCTTTTGCCTCTCTTGCTCTTGGTAAATGTCTGATGCAGAAAAATAAGTGCTGGTTCCCAAAAATGAATGCCAGTGCCCTCTCCCCCCGCAACCACTGGCTTAAATTAAGTACTGAATACTATGGGTGGGCGTGAGCAGGAAGAGTCAAGCTTAGCTCTGGTCTCACCTCAGAAGCCCAATTGTAGTACAGGTTAAAGATAAACTAGAGCACTCCCCTCTCTCCTCCCTCCTCTGCAATTTGGTGAAAGGCAAAACAAACCAAACAACATTCTACATAATAAAGGAGAGATGCTGAACTATGATATGTGCCTTCTTTTCTACTTACATAGGACATTCGGGTTAAATGAAATGCAGAAGATATGTCTAGTAGACAATTAGCAGCACTGGAAGCAGGGGGTGGAAGGTGCTGCAGCAACACCAGAACACATACACTAATTTTATATGGATGATAGGCATTAAAGGAACCCTTTTTGCAACAATATTTAGAGTAAAAGGGTCAAAGGTAATTAAATAAGGTGATAATTGTTTAAAAGTGCAAAATGAGAAACCAATCGGGCCTATTTATAAGAGCTATTTTGGAATATACAAAGTAGCATTACTTTACATAATCCAAAAATATAATTCATAAACCACTAGCTGGAGATATCCATGGCCACCTCTCCTATCTTTTCTGTACAGAGATCTCTGTCCCACCAATGCAGATCACCGCACAGGTAAGCATTACATTTAGTAGTAAATGTCAGAGGGACAAAGGTGAGTGGTGGGAAAATCGAGAATAATTACTATAAAATGGGTGGGGTGATGGGGAATTGAAGGAAGGGTTCAGAAAGGACAAGCTAATTCAAATCTTATCCAAGACAACAGCACACAAAATACACAATTAAATATCCTATAGTAGTATTTCTGACAAAACAGACAAAATTGTACTCCAAGGATCCTTGGAGTAAGTCAAGCTCCACACACGGTAAACACTGGTAATGCAAGACACTCCCGTTCAGAACAATGGAGGCAGACAATAAAACTAACATGTACGAAACATATTAATAAAATCAAATGAATATACATAAACATATTTTAATAAAATATATTGTAAATGACAACTTTTTTTTCCAATATTAAATTGTAAAAAAAAAAAAAGTAACATCCAATAAAAAGACACATTCAACATAAATGATAATGGATGGAGTGTGGGAGAGAAAACTAGCATTTAATTTAAAAACTATTTAAATAAAAATAAACATCTTGAAATACGTTTACATTTAATAACATGTTAAGTTTTAATGCAGGTGTGTTCTTTGCTACTGTGGTAGTCCTAGGTGTTTTTTAATATTTTTAATTTAAAATAAATGTTCTTAACATTCTATATTGCTTTCTTTACATAGGGAGTGCTCCACACTGTGGCAGACATTTTCACAAACAGATGGAAAGTTACTAAAAGTAGCTTTACGCTCATAAATTCAGTTCCAGGAGTCTTAATCCATTATTTGAGGTAGTGGAGACTGCGTGAACCTACATCTAGGTGTAAATCTATGCATGGAAATGGTGAGTCTTAGGTGTGGGTGTAGATCTACACATATGAAAATATACACATGCAAACTTAACTTTGTGAATAGGGCGTTTTATTTAAATTTAAACATTTCTATTACACATTCAGTTTGACAAAACATATACCAAATCAAAGAATTAAGTTTTTTTCCTTATGATAATAAGGAGAGGGTGTGTCCCAGGTTTACTAACTCCAACAGATATATAAAAAAGAAAGGTGAGGCCTAGTGCCATTCAATGTAGGGATGGGAATATATGGAAGACAGTTTGCATCCAAAACAAACTACGCACGTTAAATTTTGATTTTTAAAAAAATATGTTTTGAGATGAAATTGACAACTGTATTTGCACAAACTAGTGTATTTATCATATTATAGCCAAATCAATCATTGTTTTACATACGATTGTTTTGTGTATGAAAAATATCCACACTCTTTTCAATGTACATCTTGTTTTGCAAAGTGTTTTATTTTATTTATTTGACATCAAGCATATCTTGGATTAAGTAAAACAGCACACTTTGCATAGAACATTTGATATTTGGCAAAAGTTACCTGGGTCTTTATTTTTAGGAGTGGAGTAACGTATGCTGTTTCTGGCAGTCAGTTACTGATCCTTGATCCAACGGTGAACTAATAAGGATCAACCAGAATGGAATCGCTGACCCTGTGATCTCTTTGAGTAAGGTGGATGGGATGGGCTTAGGGAAGTGTAAAGCGGAGCTTTTCTAGGCTATAGTGTTGCTCAGGTTATCAGGTTATTTCTTTAAATGAGGATCAGCAGACTTAACATTTCTGAATTAAGGTTTTGGGTTTTTCATCTTCAATATTTCAGAGAGTGACAAATTGATCTTACAACTTCACAACAAAGATGTTTCTCTTCCAATGCATTGATGGAAGCCTTTGACAATTTCACAGTTATTTGATCAGTTTTTAACTTGGGCTATTTCTGCCATTATAAACAAGGATTTTGTTAAAAAATGAATGTGTTTTTTGCAAGGACCTCTTCCAGTCTGGAGTTGAAACAGATTTCATACAGATGTGAGGTGGGGGGGTTGAGGTAGTGTTAAATGACATGAAGTTTAATGGGAATTGGGTCAACAGATTTTAATTCTAGTCAAATACATTCAAATATCAAGAACTGTTCTTTAGGCATGATTCTGCATTGTATGGAATCTTTTATAATTATTGCTACTCTGCCACCAGCCTTGACAGTTCTAATGACCCAGGGTTCTTCAACCTTTTCTGTAGTGAGAGCTACTTCTTATCGTTCGTTTTTACTGAGGTCTCCATGAATGAGAACTTCCATTTGGTGTCAAGGGCCTCCCCAATACTAACCTCAATCATCCTCTGGGGGTCGTCACTTTTGTTGCCCACCAGCATGATGGGGATGTTCCCCTTAGCTCTTGCATATCTCCTCCATGGACTGCTTGCTGTTGATGGAGTAGACCAGGATGAAGGCATGGCCTTTGAAGATAGACAGCATCTGCATGGCTGGAAACTGGTGGCTCTACGCTGTACATGTGATCTAAAGTGTGCAGATGTTTTTATCGCAGCTTATGACCTGCCTGTATGTATCTTCTATTATGGGGATGTAGGTCTCCCTAAATGTACCCCTCACAAAGCAAAGTACCAGGGAGCTTTTGCCAACCCCAGCAGCTCCAAAGACCACCACCCGATAATCATTGCTCTGCTCTGACACGATGCAGGCTTAAAACTTGCTCCCAGATGACAAAAACAGGAATAGAGATTCCTCAAATTTACATTCCCAGTAGCGCAGAATACCTCAGTTTTCGGGGGCAGAGGACTCAGCCCCCCTCTCTAGACACTGCTGGTCACCTGGCCTGCTCTCCAAGAGGGGGCTACACAGCTAACATAAAGGCTCACAAGTGAAGAAACAAGCTTCATAAAATATTAAGATGCAATTGGTTAATTGAAAGTGGAGAAAAACATTGACTCAATGTTTCATAGAAATATTGTTATCGACTTTAAATTTCTCCCATTTGAAATAAATGACAATATTTTTCAGTTATAAATATGGCACAATGTCTACTGGCCACTGTGAGCAAGAGAGCTGCTGTTTGTAAATACAACACTTTGGAATGAGATAAAATTAAAATAAAGAGTTAACCTAATCCTTACATTAACTCTTCATTGTAATTTTCTTCCATTAAAAGCATTCAGAAACATTATTTTGTTCTCACTTCCAATATTCAGTTGAGAAGGACTTTTATTTAAGATTTAAATACCTCAGTGCTTCTGGTCTTCATCTCTGTGCCTTGAGTCATAAATCTGACTCTAGCACTGCTCGTTATCAGGCCATGCTATCTGCAGCCTGAAGATAATAATGTAAAATAAACACAGCCTTCCCTTAACTTTAAAAAGAAAATGTGGCCATGTGCTTGCTCAATGCTGTGAGCTACCCTGAAGGTGTCTGTGAGCGACTGGTAGCTCATGATCCACTTGCTGGAGACACCTGATGTAGCCTGGATTAAAGTGTAACCTTGAGGGACAGTAGAAGTAGGATTTGTTGAGATGTTTTAGCTGCCATGTTTCAGTAACAAATATCATATTCAAGTTTGATCAGTAAGTATCTCTGCTATCTCTTTGCTATGTTTCACTGCAGGTCTGCAGTTATGCAGGAGACATTTTAGGGAGAAATGCATTGTGGAGGACTTGGCACCTCAGGTTGGCTTCATTCCTATCACACTGTCATTGTAAACGTCTTTACTGAGAGAGGTTTGAGTTTTATCACACTCCCATCATAATAGTGAGGATAGGCATTTCTCTTGAGTGGCTTTATTACTAATGTTTGTGTTATAGTCCTTAGTAGGTCTTCAATGTCTTGTGTGGCTATGCGAGAGATGCCACTCCCATTGCACAGTTCTTTGTTCTCAGGAGGTTTTACATTTAAGGAAGAGCTCTTCAGTGGGCATGTTTGGATGATTTGTGGCTGGTAGTTGAACATGTCCCCCAGGGCAGAGAACTTTTGTAGGAGCTTAAAATAACAGAAGTCAGAGTTCCTATTGCCACAATGAGGATGTTTTGGACTCGCAGCTGCTAGAATATGTTAAAGTCTGGGTTTTTTCTTGATTGGTTAGAAGTGAAGAAATTGGTCTCATCACTTGGAAGGTCAGGTTATTGGGGGTTTGAAGATGCTTTTGTGGATTAGGAGGATTAATGGTAGCAATCTTGGCTGGTAGAGGTGTGGCGTAGAGAGTACATAAGCACTGGAATGATGTATGTGGAGATGGTTGAGAGAGGGGATTATGGCTGGTAGTGGGTGTAGTGTTGGGAAAAAACCTTGAGTGACAGAGGGGTCACGTTCAGGGAGTGGGGGGAAGAGTTATTTACTATTCTTCCTTCTGTTGCCTACCTAGGGATCAGGTTGAGGACTAGAGTTTAACTCGCATTGGGAAGAAGCATGGTAAAGTGAGACATGGTAGGGAAGGGTCAGTTGGACCTGTGAAGCAGTGGTGTGGCTAGAACATTTGTCACCTGTGGTGGTCCCTACGTTTGCCGCCCCCTGGCGGCTGCATAAGAGCAGGGGGGTTGCTGGCGATTCCTGCTGATGATCCCTGCAAAGGACCGTCTCCCCGCACCCCCATGCTATCCCACTGCTGTGAAGGAGAGATGACAAGGAGAATGTTTTCTCAGATGCATCGGGGAGACTTGAGGGGAGAATGATTTCCTATGTTGAAATTTTTTAACAAATTCTGCAAGTATTTTGGCCCCTGCATGATAGCTCAGGGCAATGTACAGTTTTGTTATGGTTTATTAAAGTATATGAAAAGAATTCACAAATATGCACACAATTTCACAACTCTTTTCTGCTTTAACATGGCATACAACATGAAAATGTGTACAAGGGCGCAAATTCTAGGTTAAAATGAACTATGAATTAGAGGAGGAAGCAAACACAGATGAAAGGAAGACTTACTGACAGGCATGGTGGAAGATGTACCTCTAGCCACTAAATGTACTTTATGCAGAATTACTAAGATACACACCCTTTTCCCAAAACAGTGATGGGTAATACTTTATCACACCCATGAAATTCAAGATAATTGTCTCACAGTGTCATTTAGACATGTGGTTACCCAAATGTACACTTTTTTGGTATTATAAACAGGAACAGTGTTAGGATTTTTAGAGCTCCAGCCATAATGGAACTGTGTCCATTGGAGCTTTCTACACGCACTGAGTAAAGGACATTACAAGCTTTTATTCAGCAATTTAGCACCACCTCTAGATGGTGCCCTAACCTGCTACCTTACCTTGGCTTATGACTCAGCCAACCATAAATATTTAACCTCATACCAGTCTATACAACAACCCACATGTAAAACCCATCTAGAAAATTGTTTCCAATTCTGAATGCCAGATGGGTTACTATAATGGAGGGGTGCAATAATGTAAACATACAGGCAAAGGAGGAAAACAGGACTGAACAAGAGAGAGAAATTCAAACTAGTCAAGAGAATATATGCTATTTTTAATTCAGCAAAATGCTACTCCCAGCCCTAGGGGTGTTGATGTGAAATAGACAGAGAAAGACTTAGACGTAATAATGGAAATATATTTTTTCCTCAAAAAAAGTTGTACTATCTTAATGTTGTGATATAAAGTGGTTGATACATCAGCAAATCCATTGAAATAAGACCTGGAGCAGTTAGTGAAGCGGGTCTGAGAAAGCAGCAGCAGAGATGGAGTCCATGTAGGGCTTGTGAAGATTACTGGCCGATGTACATAAGGGGGATGCAAATTAACATATCTCTCATCCGAAGCCACTGAGGGGCTTTTTTTCTTTAAAATAAAACTATTGGCTAACATATTCTGTAGCATGGGTACTCACAAATATTTTCCCAGGAGCAATAAAGTATGGTCTGTGGTGTGACCGAGGGCCGCATTGATGCCAGCAGGGTCGGGGGGAGGGCATGGCGGGGTGGAAGATGAGCACAGGGGGAAGCGAAGCATGTACCTAGTGTGCACAGTGGGTTGTAGGGTTATTTTGAGAGGTTCATTCTATACTGCCATCTAAATTAAGCCCCTAGACGAGTCATTGATTTGACAATACTGTTTTATGCTGTATCTAAGCCGCTATCCCTTTATTACACCCTTGGGTGAGCCTTCTCTGCCTGTTATCGCTACCTTTGGTAAATCAAGAGAACAAAGGAAGTAACTTGATTATTGAATTGGAATGAAATAGAATCTTATGCCTCACAATCTCCTTATGCATTTAGTCTCCTATTTGTAAACATTAGGAGTGCTTAGAAGAAGGGATCAAACCTTCGATCAATCCAGGTTTCCCCACTTGACCAAACTGTGCAATCCTGGGCAAATGTTTTATTTCACTTTGCTTTGTTTTTCTTCATTGTCACACATGAGAGCACTCTGAAATATGAGTTCAGGATGTGAGGTGTACAAAATTTCTTGCATTTAATTTAATAAACTATTATGTTACATGTATTATAATAGCCTAGGCCACATAGAGGATGCACAACATCTGACTTGTGTATTGGCTCACTGATGGCATTATTGTCAGGGTGGTGAAGGCAAGAATGTTTCCAAGTTCATGTTTGAAAACTATTATTTAAAAAAAAAAAATGCCTTTCAATACAGCAATAGTCACTTTTTGAATTTTGAAGAGCCTTTCTCATATTGCTATGTTCGGTGCAAAATGTCTTTAAAATGAAAGTGTTTGTAAAGATAAGTAATGCAGAGGCCCTTCTTTGCTTCTTTACCTTTTCCTTCAGTTAATGTGTAAACAAATACTTACTGGTTTAAAGCTTTCCGAATGTTACTGCTACATCAAATAAACAGCAGTACAGGGGGCCGCATGTAGAGGTCAGGGGGGCCGCATGTGGCCCCCAGGCCGTACTTTGAGTATCCCTGCTCTATAGTATAACGGACACGTCTGTATCACAAATTGATATACCCTGAAATGAGTGTTAATTAAGATCTTAGTTAGAGTTGTGTGATAGCAGCGAATGCTCTGTTTCCTGCAGGAAAAGTAAAATTGAAATAGAATCCACCAGATAAATTTACTTTGTCCTACTATTCCGATTGGGGAATAAATTCCTACAGCAGATGTTCCTATCAATTTATCATTTCCTCCAGAAAATCTGAGGATTTTTCAAGAAAACCCAACTTTAAATCAGTCTTTCAGTCTCAAAACAATTAAATTCCCTGTGAGGAAGTGGAACATGAATGTAGACATTTCCAAAAAAGGGAATGTCATTCCAAACAATAATCATTATAATGACTACCAAATGGCTTCCTACCTTAGAAGACTCACATTAGGGAATAATGGTACTGCTATTTGTGAACAACCCAATGCCTTCTAGCCAAAACCTTCAAATATGATCCACAAATCAAAGTATTTTATTGTGTTTCACTATACATAACCCGAACCACTAAAATGACAAAGCATCTCATAGGGACAGAGCACATCAAGAGATCTGACTGGGCATGCATATAACTAATTAAGCAGCAAAACATTTGCAGTATGAAAGCTAATTCCAGTACAAGTAGGAAAAATGTGGGTTTCCATTTCACATGCAGATTTACCGATGGACAGATGGCGGAAATACCATTAGAGTATCTAAATTAGTGAACACATTCTTTTGCAGATTTAAAGGTGGACAGAGATAAGATGGCTGTTACTCTTGGCATGGTGTAGACATTCTTTCTCAAGACCATCAGAGTGCTTAGCTGAAGGGCAAAACGGACATAAATGGCCCTCAAAGTCTTTTGCATGGCTTCACTCACAAATCTTCTGCCCTCCACATTTGAACCGGGATAGTCAAGACAGAAGGGCAACTACCTTTGAAATGAATAATGGTATATTCTTTTCACATTGACTAACTGCCAAAATGACATGGGGTTGATTTAGTTATATATAATTGAATTTGGCAGATTGATAACTTTGTTTCAACTATTTTCCTGTGTGTTTATAGAATGTGTACGCTTGGAGGGCGGGAATAGCATCTACCTCTTTTCTTTGTTTACATGTTTACATGCAGTATAGTATGCATGCTTCAGGTCATGAGGAACCAAAAGCAACCCTGGCAAAAAATGCTCAAACCAGCCCCGCTCCTTTCGCCTTCTCGCGCTATCTCGCTCTCTTTTTCCATCGATATATTTTCGCTCCATCCTTGTATCCTCCCTCTCGTCTCTCTTTCTGATCCCTTTGTCACTACCTTCCACCTCCCTTCCTCTCTCTCTTGAACCCTTCCCGTGCCTACAGCAATTCCCCTCAGGAAGCTGGGGAAAGTGACAGAGGCAACAGGCGCAGCCCTGGGCTTTCAAAACCGGCCTTCAAGGTCTCGAGCCCACCGGGAAAATGCCCAGTGGCAAAAAAGGCCCGTCTGGCCATGATCATGCTTCTTGCAGGTCACACATGCTTTGCTACAACAGCAGCACAAGGGTGAAACTTCTGATGAGGATAGTATAGCTTTGAAGAATATTAGACACCCCCCATGTCTCTATGATTCCAGAAAGGACTCCTCAAAGCTGGCGTGAGCTCCTGTCTCTATGCAAGAGTAAAGGGTGATGTCAATCAAAAGGAACAGCACAGAATGTGCCATTCTTTGCTTCCTTATAAACACAGATGTCATGAATTATTCCACTCATGTCAGGAACTTGCTTAGCTCTGTATTCTTCAGTCCACTTGGCGTTTTAGGTCTAGCTACAAACACTGCACAAGGGAACTCTGTTGAGGGTGCAGCATCTGTGGCACCCTTTACCTCCGACTATCACCCAGCCTGTACCTTGTCACGAGGCACAAGTGAACCTACAGTGGCTATTGTCACGAGGAGGGCTGCATAATGATATTGATCCTTAACTCTACATGGATACAGAAGGGGCCGCATGCCCATTCTAACACAATTACATTATGTACAGGGCATTCACCAAAACAGCACAACTTTAATGAAAATGGGCCCACGATTCCCGTCTGCACCTGAACATGGGTGGAAAACTGGATTATAATATGGCCCCAGGAATGCTTTAACAAAGCATAATGTATAACAAAGGTAAGAGTAAGAAGTGATAAAGTCGAACTTCTTGCCCTTGTCAATGTTTGTTTAATTGGCCTTTGTCAAACAATGGCCACTACTCAACCTATGCCATCCCACCTGCCATCTGTACCACTCCTGATATGTGGTGTACCATGGCAGTTGCCATTTCCATACCAAATTCCTCCATTTATCTTTCTCCACTGAGCAGACAGGACCGCCATTATTTCTGTGGCTGAGAGGGCACAATCTTCACAGTTCTCCATCAATAGCTATTGCATTTGTTTTCGTCCACTTCTTGCAAGCATCCAAGGGCTGTGTTTCTGCACACAAGTCCCATCAAGCTTGCTCCTCCATCAGACACGTCATATATTGCTGAGGAACCATGGCAGGTACATCAGAGCACTATGTTTGTTTTACTATCCAATAAACCTTTGTATCTTTCCTTCACTCACAATGATGCCAGTGCTGCTCAAGGTGTGCGATCTAGGGGTGATGCTGGGAAGCAGACAGGGTTTACAAACACACAGTTGGCATTGCTCGAACAACCCTGTGGCTAAACAGCAACATAACCTAACATAACATAACATACGTGCATCTGTAAAGCGCACGTTCACCCCAGGGTATCTTGGCGCTGAATAACAGATGTTTATTGTTACCCAACTCAATGGAACTCATTTTATCGACCTCAGAAGGATGAAAGGTTGAGTGGAGCCACCGGGATTGGAACCTGTGACTATGAGGTCGAACACAGGTCCCTATAGTGGACGCATCAGTCCACTAAGCCACCGGACCCGGCTTAACACGCATAGGCAAAATACAGTAATGAAAGATTCTTGAACAGTGCTTTTAATACAGAGGTAAAGTTGAGCCCTGGCTCTCATTTAAGCCAATCCCTCACAGCTTTCAGACAAAAAGCAACCTTAAAGTTGCAAAGAAAAACAGCAGAAGAAAGCAGAGTACAGGAAGTCAATCTTTCCGCGTCCTTGCTGGAAAAAAGAGTGGAACTTGCCATTTATTGCTTTAAAAGCCGAAACTATCAGGAGGTATTAAGGCCTGACTTTTTACTAAATGTTAACCGTTCCGCTTCCTCGGGCCGACTCTGCCTGCTTGGGCTTTGAAGCGCTAGGGCACCTTCCGATGATTGTGCGCTATACAAGAATGTAGGTATAGCGTAGAAAATAGACTAGGGTTACTGCTAACAGCCGTGGCGTCGCCTGAGTCTCTTCCCCTCTCCACGTGCTCTAACCATAGCCAAGTTTTCGTCGTTGTTTCCCACTGCTGCTGTTCCTGCATCTGCTCCAGCACAAACGAACTTCATGCGAGCACGCTTCCCTCAGCTCAGCACCTCAGAAGTAGACATGTCTGAGGCGTTTTCAGCATGCATGCCTTTTAACTCGGTACCCGCTGTTTTGCAGAAAAAGACATGAACACATGCGACTGAAATCTGAATGGAATAGCACAGCCCGTCAATTCTGATGGTTCTTTACCGTAAATATTTACTTTTATGGAAATATAGAGGAAAAAAAGGCATTCTGGCTGAATTCCCATTTCTCCAGTGGCGCTGCCAGCTCTCTACAGCATAGCTTGCACGCCCAGACTTGTCGGCACACATGACGCAGGGTGAGGAAAGGCACGGGGGTTTGAAACAAAGTGTCATAGAAGAAGTCTACGTTTTGGGGGCTCTAAATGAATTAAATTATCCTGCAAGTAAAAGAAAGGGCTTTCCATTTAGTGTGGCAGACGGGATACTTTGTCACAAATGTGGAGGAAGTGTAGTCAGTGCTGTAACGAAACTTGAGGGGGGCCCCCCCTGCAAAATACATGGATGGGCCCCCACGCTCTGGACCCAGACCAGGAGCCCGCGGCCCGTGCACCATGCCGGAGGGGGACCCAACACCGCGGGGGCAGAGGGGGGGCTCATGTTACATCACTGTGCGTAGTCCACTGTATTACAAGTGAATTATAGTCTCTGGCACTTGTAATACAGCGGATGGGATATCCACTATGTCTTGACAGAGCATCCCATCTGCAAAACTCTACATAAGGCCCAACGTGTTTAAGGTCTGGACACAAGTATGCACAGCAGAACAACACACAGAACAGTAAAACAGACACCCACCCAACACCACACTGCTAGCCTGGTAAATGGCTCTTGTGTATCCTCAACCAGACACTATATTCTTAACTACCTCAGGCACATATTACTAACAGGGCGAATTGTTACAAGCAATACATACCCAAACTGGTAAAGGCTGGCCACCTGCTCTAATCACCAATAGCCATCATCACATATAGGAAACAACATGTGAAGCACACCTATACTACTGAAGAGCCGACTCAAATAACCAGAACTCAGACTCTGGACTGAGACAGAATCCTCAGGATCATGGCGGGAAGATACCAGAACTTGGACAACGCTGGAAGGCCATAATAATGACAGAAAGTGTCCGGCCTCTTCCTCCGGCTCCAGCAGCTGTAGGGATGGAAGGATCCCCTGTGTGTGCGGTGACCATCATCTTCTGACCCCGGACATCAACCCCAGGCCTCGGATTGTCATCTCCACCGTCCCAGGCCGAGGGAGAGAGGGCTCTGAGCAGGTGTCTGCGCAGGCTTAGGCCCTGCAGACTCCTTCCTAGCTCCAGAGACCGTCTGGAGCTCCACTTCCAGTGTACTCAGATTAAAGTAAAAGAGAGGAGATTCCTGAACACATAAGATGAAGAGTAATGAAGAAAATATGACAATACTTTAAAGCTATATTATACTCAAGAAGAACCAGAAATAATGGCAAGCAGTAATTTGAAATTACTGTTGATTGCTGGCCCGTAAGCTGAACGCTGCATTTTGAACTTTTAAACTGGGGAGACCGTGTTTTTAAGTGTTCCTGCCCCTGTATCCAGCACTACTGCACTTTGTCAGTCCCCGTAGGGAAACAGCGGACTACAGCGCCCACAGCGCCTTGCTGCAGGAACCGCCCACGCCTGAGAACTCGCGCCAGGTGGCGCATATAGCGGGGCTGAATTCCCGCGTCGTGGGACGCGCGCGGGACGTGCCGGGCGAAGCCCGGGCCAAGGGCGGGCCCGTCTGAGCCCGTCAGAGACTGAAAGAGGCTGGGCTGGGCCACATCTTTTAGTTACGCTGTACGGGGTATGGTGAAGAGCTGAAACTTCCCTGTAAGCAACTTTTGATCCACATTCTTGATATTTATGACAGAGGGTCTATATGCGATATTTAATTAATTAGTGCCGCAGCATGGATGGGTGGAAATAGAGGGGAGCGATTATAGTAGACAGTGATACACTACAATTATTGTGTTATAAGGGCTTGTGTATTTCACAATTTTTAATTGCTTTGATAAACTGGATATGGGTAAGAGAAAACTACGTACTATGAATCCTGGGCAAACAGGTAGTAAACCAAAAGATGCTAAGATGACTCTGTTGAAATATCTTACGGGGGCGGTTGGAGCCCTCGAAAAACAGATATCTACCGTAGAGGAGTCCTTAACTAAGGATTCACAGGGTTCTTTACTAAACAGAAAAGTTATAGACCCACAACATATTGAGAGTACGGATGTTGGTATTTTAACTAATGCGGAAGAGGAGCCTTTAAATGGTTGCATCCAGGTTATCAGAGACGAGATATCACTTACTGACCCAGATATAGAGTTACTCCCTCCGCCAAAAAGATCTTGTAACTCTAAAACGAAGGAATTATCTGGGAATCTGTTGCCAATTATACATCAGGTACTTTCTGTGCCTGTTATAAACAAGCCTAAAGCCAACAAGCAGCAGGGGAAAGGCACCCTGTTAAATCATAAAGGTAAAGATAAAGATCTGGTTTCACGAAATAAAAGCAAGGGTAATGCCCCACCTACTAATGAAATACATGGGCTAGTAAGTTTGATTACTGATCTTACTCAGTATATTAGACAATCGATTGGTACCTTAGAGGCAAGATTAGATAAAATAGAAGCAGGGCTGGAAATTATAATAGAGAAACAACATTTGAATTACGCTAAGGAGGTGAATATTAAACAGAAATCTGACGATAGAGATTGTAGCGTTATAACGTCTTCTAACCAGATTTTACCAGTTAGCTCTACGAGCACTGGTAACCAGATTTATGAGAGGGACAGGAATCATAGTGCCTCAAGACCGAAGAGCTCAAATGAAACTATGAGAGGTAGAGTGCCGTCTAAAGAGGTGGACCCTAGGGAAGCTGAGAAAGGAAGATCAGAAGTACAGCAGGGTGGACCTCTGGTCAGAGATTTACGCCCTAGCCTAGGGTCTTCCAGTTTAAACATGTATGATCATTCATTTAAATTGCAGGATTTAAATTTGCCCCCTGCTGCCACTCCATACACAGTCGTCCTGACTAAGGTCCCTTCACCGCCTGAGGGGGGTAATGAAACATGGATCATCCTGAGGAATAGTGCTATTCACTGCTTGGAACAAAGAGTAGGTTTAACAAGAGAGATGTTCTCTGCCTTTAAGATGGTAAGACGTGTCCCTTGGGTGGGCACAAGCAGGAAAGTCTTCCGAGGGGACTGCGTTGTTCTTTCTTTGGGGAATCCTTGATTGGTTCAAGAAATTTTTCTTAGAACCAATGACACTAATAACATGGTTGCAGGTATACAAGTTTCCCCCCTGGGCTATTTTTACCAGCCTAAAACAACTAACAGGCATTTAAGCCCGTACCTACGCACGCAGCCCGCCAAGCACTCAACGTACAACTTAGAGGTGTCAAATAGATTTGGGCCCCTTCAATCCTTAGACAAGAATGATTGACTCCCTGATATAAATGATCAATGTACCGGCGAAGAAAGTTTGATACACCATATCACCCGGGAGAGGACTCCAACATTTTATGTCAGAGAACTCAATATTGATCAGAGAAATACAATGAGTAGCAGGGAGGAATTGGATGGATCATTGTCCAGTAAAACCAGCGATGAAAGTATGATCATTGATCCAAGGAGGGCGGAGGATATGGGTCAGGTTTCGAAATGTCTGGTCAACACTATTCCTAATGTATGTGCATCTGTGGGTATCAATGTGCTCTTCTGGAATATTGCTGGCCTGCAAACTAAGGTGAATAACTCCATCTGGATAGACTTTATCCGCAGCTTTGATATCCTATGTTTTCAGGAGACCTGGCTGCTGGATGAAATAAATATTGATGGGTATAAGACCTATCATACGCCAGCAAAAGGTCAACCCATGGGAGACACAAGGGAGGGATATGTGTTTATATCTCAAATTTGCTGGGGGTTTTAAGAATTGAAATGATTAAATCAACAATATTTTATCAAATTGTTCTTATTTACCTGAACTGTAATATAGCTGTGTCTGTAGTCAATTTCTATAATAATACTGAGAAGGGACAATTGGGTGATACTTTAAAGTCACTCAGTGAGGAATTGGACAAAATAGGAGCTGCAAAAGGTTTTGATATGATTTTGAATTGGGGAGGTGATTTTAATGTAAGCATTTGCCCTCAGGCTGGTTCTGGGCAGTGTGGTGTAGTAAACGAAGAGAACGAACCCATGATTCATTTTGTTCATACTGATAGGGGAGAAAAGTTTAATGATTTAATGGCATCACATGACTTGGGATTTGTTAATTTGTTGTGCTCTCCGCCAGTGGATTTTGATTATACATTCATTGGCAGAGGGTGCGAATCCACAATTGACTTTATAATTGTTCCAAACCGCTATGCTACTTGGTTCGATAAATTTAAAACCCATCATAACGTTTTGAGCGACCACCTGCCCATAAGTATTAATATAATCCTCCCCAAGCAGGGCGATCGCTCTAATAATAATAGTCTGGCATGGACCTAAAATATTGCTTTAGTCTGCCAAAATGGTTACACCCTGCGATGGGGTAGGAAAGATCCAGAGGTGCTCAATAAACAGATTATTACTAAAGCATATGATTTTATAGTAGCATGTCTACAAGAAAATACTGCTTTTGATGACACCCTGAGGGCATTTGCTCAAATCACTACTGTGGTCCAAAACTCGCTTACAGCTCAGTTTAAGGGAGCCCCTATGAAGGAAAAAGGTTGGTTTGATTCTAATTGTACCAAGACTTATACTAGCTTGAAAACCGCACTGCATAGAACTGTAAGAGATCAGGGGGAAATTAGAGAAAGCAGGAAGGCATATAATCTTGCCAGAAAAATACGAAAGAAAGAATTAAAAGATCAAGCTTGGGACTCTCTGTATGAAGCATCCCTACGTAAGGACTGCACCTCGTTCTGGCAGGCAGTAAACGCCCCATTCTTTTCTAATAATGATGGAGCAAAGATTGAGGTTGTAATCGATGAAAAATCATGGACTGATTTCTTTTCAAATGTGTACAGCAGCAAGGGGAAGGAAGAAAATTATTTAGATCCTGAAATGCAACATTGGGAAGGCTCTGTTGGATTTTCCCCTATCCAGATGCATATAAAACATGAGGAGGTGATAGCGGCTATCAATGCTAGTAAGGGAGGTAAGGCACCAGGACCTGACGGTGTGCCGATGGATTTATTTAAATCCACCCCATCATTATGGTCCCCTATGCTAACATGGGTTTTAGAAGCTTGTTGTACAAGGGGATTTATTAGGTCTTGGTCAGAATCTGTGATTATACCGATTTTTAAAAAAGGGGATCGGGACAATCCAGCCTGCTATCGACCAATATCTCTTTTAGATGCTTTGGTGAAGGTAGCAGGCAGGGTTGTTTTGAACAGACTACAAATATGGGCGGAGGA
Source organism: Calotriton arnoldi (assembly GCA_963921515.1). NCBI lineage: Eukaryota > Metazoa > Chordata > Amphibia > Caudata > Salamandridae > Calotriton > Calotriton arnoldi. The sequence goes on from CAWUFW010009394.1 coordinate 409,640, forward strand.
TAACAATATCTTGAGCTCGGTCCAATATGGTTTTATACAGGGGCTAGGGACTAACGAGCAGGTCTTAAATCTTAGTATTTTATTGGGGAAGTATACACAAGCTAAGGCTGGCAAGCTTTATGTAGCCTTTGTTGACCTCACGGCCGCATTCAACTGTGTTATTCACAGTAGACTGTGGAAAATCCTGATGGATCTAAAGGTTGACCCAGTTCTGGTGCAATTTTTAATACAACTATATTCGGGGCCAGTGCAAAGGTGAGGTATGGGCTGAAGGGAGAATGTACGGCGTCATTCCGTGTGGAGAGGGGGGTGAGACAAGGTTGCGTCCTGGCACCGTTCCTCTTCTCTCTATACACTAACGCTTTAGAGGAGGAACTGGTGGCTGGGGCGAGAGATCCACCACGGATCAACAATAAGCCGATAGTATCTCTTCTCTACGCGGATGATGCGGTGCTTATGGCCAGAACTCAGTTGGGACTACAGAGAGCCCTTGCCACGTACATTAGCTTTATGGACAGTCGAGGTTTAAAACTTAATGTTAAAAAAACATTTGTAATGTCATGTGGGAAGGGGAGAAGCAAATGTAGAAGTCTGTCAGTCGGGAAAGATAGGATAGCCTCAACCAGTACGTTTTCTTATCTGGGCGTTTTATTCGAGTGTACCGGTTCCTGGGGACCAGCGATTAAGAGCAGGAGTCTCCTATTTAGGAGGTCAATAGCGGCACTGATTAATTTTGCAAATAAAATGGGCAAAAGGCCCCCGGAGATCCTCCTCAAAATTTATCAAGCTAAGTGCATGAGTATTGCAATGTTTGGGGCAGGAATTTGGGGTTTCCATGATGTCTCCCCAATTCAATTAGTTGAAAATTCATTTTTAAGATTTATTTTAGCGGTCCCACAAAGTTCTCCAGTTTTTAATTGTCATAGTGAATTGGGGATTCCCTATATTTCGGATATGATCAGAATGCAACCTCTATTATTATGGCATCGAGTTTGGACATCTACTAGTACAGGATTGAATAGAGATATTATTAAGGATACAATGAAATTGGATCATGTGAGTAGGATTAATTGGTTGAATTATATTAGAAACATTTTATTGGACATTGATCGTTATGATTTTTATATATCCCCAGAAAACATGAGTTCTATTTCAAGGAAAGATTTTAAACTACTTTGCTTGACACACTTAGAGTCTCTAAGAGTTGCACAGGAGATGAATACACGCACAGTGATTCAGCATCAGTTGACATTGGTAACCAATCGTATACAACCCTATTTGGTCTGGTGCAATGGAGGATACGACAGATATGTCCTTACAAGGTTTAGGTTTGATTGTTTCCACCGTCTGGTCAGTTTTCCCACCGCCAATGATTGGTCCAGAAATCTATGTCACTGTCCCTGTGACAATATCTCAATTCAATCAACTATTCACGTGATTCTTTTTTGTAAAATATATTCAAATGAAAGAGCTAGATGGATTTTGCCATTTTTAAAACAAGGGGGTTGGAGGCAATGTCGCCCTGCCTTTTTATATTTGCAATTATTGGAAAATGTCTATTGTGTGACCATCATGACTGGCTTCCTGAAAAGTATAATGAGAAAAAGAAAGAGTATTACTAGGTAATGGTCTTTTTGCTAAAAATGCCTAATGCGTATTTTCTGCACTAAATGTTTAGGCTGACTAATATAATAATTGATGGAAATTTTCCCAAAGAGAAGCTGTTTGGATAATTTTTGTATAATGGATTTTCAATTTTTAAGAATGTTTTAAATGTGACTTTTATGATTTTAATATGTATTGAAATCGAATAAAGTATATTCTGATTCTGATAGAAAGTGTGCTATGGCTCTGACATTAAATACATAACATAACACAACATAGCATAAGGAACATAAAAACAAGGAGGGTATCAGGGCATCCTGACACAATCTGCATGAAAACAAATTCTTAATACAGAGAACCGAAGCAAGGTTTCACTAGTGGAAGATACTAATGAAGAAACCAAGAACCACAAACACTCTTGCAGTACTGACTTACTCTCTGTCCACTCTGCTGCTTTTGTGGAAGGATCTGTTAATGGGACCACAAAAGTTCTCCCTGCTGCATATTCTGTTTGAAAGGAACACTGCATGAGAAGCTATTTTGGCTCGGTTTATCTCCACAACATCCCCGTTCATTCTCCTTATTCCTCCAAAACCAATGTTTCTCACTTCTACATGTCCTCATCACTTCTCGGTCATAGTCCTCACTTGTCATGATTCCTCCTCTTCCTTCTGCTGAACAACATGGAGATCAAGGCATCAGGAGGACGAATGAGGAGAACATTTAAAGAACACAAGAAAGGCGGCTGAGAACCGTGTAGCGGCACTTGCATTTGACAAAGTTAACAGCACAACCTTCTCAATTCACTATGTATCTCCCGAAAAAAGCACCACCTCTCTTTTCAGTTCCTTGACTTCCTCATGTTGTAAGTAGATGACAGTTCTTTATTTTCTTCCTATTTCTCCTTTGAATTATTCCAATTTCCAGCCCATCTGGATCGTACAGTAACTTGTCAAATGGAAGCCTAATCTATCCACAGCCACTGCTGTAGTAGGATATCCCCGCCCATCCATAGCCATGCACTCTTCTCTTAGGAATATTTCACAATCTGCCTCTGAAAACCCATATTCAAAAGTTTTAAACTGCACCTTTCACAGTATGACAAATGCTGTTAACATCACAACAACACGTATAGAACAGAGGTTCCATGTGGTACAGAAATCAATGTAAACAACCATAAGTGGTCATGATAAATCAATTATACATCAATGAAAAAGAAAATGGACAAACCATGCAAGTGCAAAATATTTACTGCCTCAAAGAGTGCTGGGTACTCATATGATCACACAGTGGAATGATAAAACAGACAATACAATGTGTATGTTACAAGTTGGCAATAGAACTATAATAATTTGTTGATTAGTTGCACTGCTTATACGTAGTTGATGGGACAGTGAAAGGAAACAATCCAGAAAAGCTCCAATTGCCGCATTTGTCAATGGTGTTTCGAACCTGTATGTTTAGTGGGTCATCATCAGGACATTAAATATTGTAAAAGCAGGGAGCCATGTATGAACCAAAATGAGCAGAAGAAATTTCAAGAAGAAATTAGTAACTCGGTTAGTGGTAGGAATTGTGATCTATCACTTAAAGGCAAACTCGGGCGTCCTGCACGCATCTTCGGATCACCAGTAGGAGTAAATACAGAATGTTGCGCTGTCAAGGGAATATGCAGTCGTAGTCGGCGTCCTGGTAGAATGAAATGAAAGATACCATCCATGGCCATGCACTACACTACTTCTTCTACTATGAATATTTCACAATCTGCCTCTGGTCAATTAATGCAGTGCAATGCTTTTTACAAATCCACCGCAAACCCATACTCCAAGGCTTCAAACTGCATCTTCAACAGTATGACACACGCTGTTACAGCACAACAACTTCTCTCAAACTCAAGAACCTTCCACTCTCACTGAGGATATGTTGAAATCATTGAAAAGCTGGGATAATTGAAATATCACAAGGGATAAAAGTTAAGGAAATTTAAAGTGAAATTAAAAAGTATTGAAAATACTGCTGAATTTTTAAAATAGATTTAACTCAAATTTTATAGATAGAGTCAAGAACATTTGCTCAAATACTTGCAGACTGAGTGCTCTCGGCTAGCTAACTTGAAGTCAGCTACACAACGTAACATTGAAATACGTACTGCTGAGATCCCCAGTAACCAAATTTACGGCATATTTACCACCACAGTAGTATGAAAACGGCAACCTTATATCTAATGGCATAAGTCAAAATGTGTATTGGAGCTGCATATTTTCTTGACACCTCGTCAGGTACAGGTAAAAGAGTAGAAGCTGCACAGGATGATGTTGCAAGGAGGTGGCACTTGAGAGCACCTACATTGCTCATCAGCAACTGTACCATTACAAATGCCCTAAGGTACATGCACACCACAGCAATGATTATGAGTCAGGGGAAGCGGAATTACCATACGAAATGCCACTCTACCTGATTCAGCGTGGGCATGAGGCTTTAGCTGCAGAAGTAGATAAGCCTATCTCACTATTTATTTTCTAGAAGGGTTAACATACAATGCTCCCTCCTGTCAGACCTTAGCTTCTCTTTCTCTCCCTTACTCCCCACACTCTCTTCCCTCCACTGCCAACCCACACAGAAGCCACAACACACTTTCACCACCTGCTCAGAGTCGGTGGTGAATATGTGCATCAAACCCATGGAACTGCAAAGTCTGTGTGGTTTTACAACCAGCCAACTCAGTTCCATGTGTTTAATTTCCAATTCCATGATATTTTACTCATGATCAAATGGTATAGGTGCTGTGTTACCACACGGTAACATACATTTCTCATGGAGAGTTTGCACTCCCCCAGTACAGTGTCCACTTGACATGGCCATCAAAACTAAACTGCTAGGACAAATATTGGATAATGTAGAACAGCAATGGGGCTTCGGCACATCCAGTCCCTTAATGGATAAATATCTGGCTGGTCTTAATTTCTGTGCCACAGGACCTTGGCTGCAAATTGAGGCAATGACACATAACATCTCACAAATTGAATCTCAAGCACATAGTAGCAGGTCATAGGAGGCATACTGCAAAGGCTAGATCTGTAATTTACCTTTCTAGTAGCAGCAGCCATTTCTAACACTTCAAATTCAAAAGTCTATAAAAAAAGCTGGTTGACTCAATGCTGTAACATGAAATAATGAGACCCTCCTGTGTAATGTTATGAGGGCTCCTGATTATCCCTTTTCGCTCAGATATGGCCTTGGCCATGGGCTGAATGGGAGCCCATGAAACACAGGTACCTGCCACTGAGTAGACCCTAAATCACTGGAGGTATAGACTGTATATATGTTCAACTGATACCAATTGAAAGTCAGAACCTGTTTACAGATAGACAAAGATGCAATACCAATTGACAGCCAAAGATATACCTGGTGTGGAACTGATCAGAATATGCAGGCGTAATCCCAACCACCCGAAGACATGAAATTCACCACTCCAACCATACACCAGCACTGAAAGCAGACAAACAGCAGCACAGTAATGTCCAATTAATGTTGTACCAAATGCCATAAGGATGCCATTGTCTCTCTTTCGTGCAACAAGAATATTTCAGTGCAAACATTAGCACCTAAATGCAATGTAATGAGTGAATATAAGATAGTGCACTAAAAGTCAAATGTTTATTACTTTAACAGAATCAAATCCAACATTCCTACATCTCAATACTACCAGTACATGGAGAGCTCATTAGGTGCGCTGCCATCCCACTCACATGCCACCAATACGGTTTCACTGGCCATACGTATTCCAATGTGTTACCCTACAACAGAACTAAAAAAGCAACACACCTACCTGCCTTCTGAGAACAGGACCACAAACAGATGATGGGGACATGAACTACTAAACTGCACTAGTGACGTGTATAGTCGGTGGTGCTACTACTAAAACATACCAACGCAACATCAACTGCTTGTCATCCTAGTTCACTTCACAAAAGTCAAACCCAGTGGCAATGTGACACTCTCAACAGAGCACTCACAGTGTCCTCTACCCACTAGCACACTGCATTGCCCCTGTCTGATCCTACATGCTCACAAACAGAACAATGCAAAAAACCTAACAATTCGGCACCATCAACTGCAGTTATTCATCCTGCCGTCCCACGTGGGATCCCCAAACTGCAACTTACATAACAGCACATCCTTTCCACTCAGCCATGCGTGCAGTACCAGAGCTATGCCACCACCCTGAGAGCATCCTGAGCCTCCCAAGGTCCTGCTGCAGTGCCTACTTCAGAGAGCCAAGAACAGGAGGGGCCTTCTGCTCCTGGACCACTCACAAGTGCTAAGAGCTCATACCAGTGTCACACACCGTTTAAACAAATATAGTCACATACCTCCACTAAAAAAACACACATATGCAGATCACACACCCCCCAAAGTATTCATACAAACACCTAGGCACAATAACCCATAAAAATCACATGTCCATTTACTCTGCAGAAACAAACCCATCTACAAGCTAAATAACACATGCACTTAAATGCTATTGGTCCTGTCTCTACGTTCTTTGGCTTTTAATTGCTATTAGATCTCACACAAATTAAGCTAAAGGTTGAGCTAGGCGTGGACACCTGGTTTAGAACAGTATGAAAAGTAAGACATAAAGATGGAGGTAAACAAAAAGTTGTAAAACTGTTTAAATCAATTCAACAGAAACTAGCCACCACACGAATAGGTTTAAGTAGTATATAAGTAAACAACAGAAGAGTGTAAACGACTAAAAAAGGAGAGGAGAGCCAGCAGAATACTTATAAAAGCCCTAGGGGGACTAAGAGTGTGTGTATCACCCTCTCTCTCCTGTTGTTTGAATATATTAAGTAGTATATAGACAGACATACTTGAGGTATAAAATGCACAATTCCAGAAACTCCTAAATTCATTACTATTTTCAGGAGAACCTTACAAATCTGGTTAATCTACAGAAATACAGTTCGTAAACTCTGCTAATGCCAAATGTTTTGCAACTTAAATAAATAACAAAAATAAATCCGGAAACTACCATTGTGCCTACTACAAAAACATGACTTGTTTCTAAAAACAGGATGTCTTCTGCCAAACAACGGGATGAGCTTTCCCTTTGAACTAGTTTTGACATTATACTCCGTGGATGCTAAATCAAATGATCACGCAAGGCTGTGACAGGGAAGCAGCAACCCCTTTTAGAAGGAAAACTGTAACACCTCATCCTTGGCTGGACATTAGCACGGATGACATCAAACAGCTAGCACGTGGGTCTGTACTTAATGAGCGCTGAAATGGTTCTTTGGATGGAGACAGGTAAAATAACAGAAACATCGCCTCCCTTTTCCTCACCATGAAAACATACCATTGACATTTACCAGTGTTATGGTAGTCTTTTTAAGTACTCTCACCAATCGCAGCTGGTATTAGTCACAAAGGAGGGTCACCAGTGCACACATTTTTGGCACATTTGCAGTATAATCAAATAACGCTCACCCTGGAAATAGAGCTGTAGGTGTGTGTAATGCATAGAGCAGAGACATCGGAAACAAAAATAAAGGATACATCTGTCCCACCTACTCATAAAACAGAATGTGGTTTTAGATTGCATGTTTGTTTGGCAGCCTTATGTTGCAGGAAATGCATCTTCCTGATGAATACTGCTCACCACAGATTTCGCAGCTTTCCAATTCCTCCTGGCTGGATCTTGAACTTTTCATAGCAACTGCTCTCCCAAGCCAACAGGTGGTTCCATCGGACTCCGTGGTGACCTCACTGTCTCCTGAAGTGACTGCATGAAGCCATATACGCGTGCCACCTTGAGTGCTGCTGTCAGTTCCTTTCTTTCCATAGCCTTAAGTGTGGATCCAGAGCTGCGCACCCAACTTTTGTTTGTGTTTCACCAACTCCACATTCATTTTTCCTGACTCTCCTGAAGACCACAGGTTTCAAACTTTACCATGACTGCATGAAGCAGATGTCGTCCTTTGGTCTGGACTGCGTTAGTCTGTGGTCTATAAAGTCTTAGAACAACCCAAATGCCATCAGGAAGCAGAAGGCAAAACTGTCACCTAACATATGAAATTGGACAGGTCGTAAACAGCAGACCCTTCCTGTGCCTCATTGTGGGCTCACTCCAAGCCACTGTCTTCAGGTAAGTCAAAGATGAAGGCGAGAGTCAAGTCTTGCCTTAAACTCACTCAAGAAGTCAAAGAGGGAATCTTCCTCGTCTTTTCAATCCAGTTCTGACAAGAAGTTTCATGGTCTCCACTTCAAGGAACCAACTCAGCTCCTGTCTTCCGACTCTCAGCCTGTTTCGAGGCTGGCCTCCGTGCGCCCTGAATTCTCCAGGCCGATGTCGACCCCGCAACAGATAGAGTCATTCAGAAAGAGTATGATGCATCTTTTCTGGATGATGGCTACAGAGGGCCCCAGTCAGAATTCCGCTGGTGGGGCCTGTCTAGTCAATGACTCACAGCTCCTCTGCTGGAGACATTGTTTGTGTCAACCACTCAAGCCCCATCCTCAACTCCAATGGAGCTTATTTTGGGCCTGACCACCATCCCTATTTCCCACCTGGAGTCGACACCTGGCCTATGTTTGTTACAAGATTACCAAGGTACAGTTCCCAGCAATTGATGAACCTCAACCTCTCCCTCAATGCCAGTACTACCGTAGTCTGAAAGCCTTGTTCCGATCAGATTTATATGCTGTTCTAGACCTTCAGCCTGTTATTGCAGCGCCCTAGTGGGCCTTTTTTTTTTTTTACACTTTATTTTCAGTTTTCCCATATCAAATTATACAGAAGAGGTGGGTTACTGTCTAACATAGCCGCATGTGAATCGTAACTGTGACAGCATACTTAGCATTGCACAGTTAACATGGCAGTAGGCATCATAGTGTCAGTCCCAGCATTTACTTATAATCACAGCCTCCTCCCACGCTCCAATTTTCCCCGTCCATGTCCCACTGATGTCCTCCGCCGCCCCTGATCACCAGACACATCATGTATAGAAAGCAACGCCGTCTATGGCGTGATGACATTCACAGCGCCCAACTGAAGATACCCTTCACCCCACTCCCTCCGGGACAATGCTCCGCTCCAGTTGTGAGTCTGTGGACTGCCGTAAAGTCTCAACATACGTTCTGTCGGGCCCCCATATGTCTTTAGGACGAGATGAGCTGGGCATAATGCTCTCATACACCTCGCAATTAGTGTTACAGTAGGCCATGCTGCGCAGCCAACTCTGCAGAGTAGGAGCCACCCTATGACCCCACAGTATAGCTATTTCCCTTTTGGCCAGCAGTAGTCCGAGAGATGCAAACCTTCTGATCTTTTTGGGGAAGTTAACTGTATATCCCAGAAAAGCCACTTCCGGTGTAGGAATGAGAGACAAGTTAGTCATGGCTCCTAAAACACTGTGTACCTTCTCCCAGTATGTCTGCAACTTGGGACATGTCCATGTGAGGTGTGCAAAATCCGCGTAAGGGGCGGCGCATTTCTGGCAATTATGTGGTCTGGATGGGTCCAGTCTGTGTGCTTTGGCGGGCGTAAAGTAAGTGCGGCGTAAGAATTTAAAATGGAGCAATTTATGCCTACTGTTAAGAGAGACTTCCTTCGTTACTACGCAGCACTTCGCCCATTGTTCATCCGTAATGGGGCGGCCTAAGTCGCCTTCCCAGGCTTTGCGGATCTTGTCATCGTCTACCGGTTTCAGGCTGGCGCATGCTTTATATAGTTTGGAAATTAGATGGGCACCAGTCTCATTTTCAATGAGCAATGCGAGTGGCGTGAATGAGTCTGGTTCCACGGGATAATTAGGTAGTGTAGCACGCAGTGCCGATCGGATGCGGCCTAGTATAAATCTATCCATAAAGGAGACCTCTTGGAAATGGGCGTTGTCCATCACTGAGAAAATATGCCCATCCGGGAACAAATCTCCCATTTTGGTGATATCGAATTTGGTTAAGGTGCGTTGTACCAGTTTTTCACCTGTTATAGGCAGCCATGGGGCATTTGGAAGGGGTAGTGCGGAGGAACATAATGCAATGGCACCGGTGTACCGCTTTAGTTTATCCCAAGCCCAACTGGTAGTGGAGACTGTCTGTATATCATTGGGGTCTCTGGGCACCCCCTTGGGCAGGACAGCTGACAGTTGGTCCGGCAGAACAAAGTCTGCCTCTGGGCGAAGCAATGGAATCCTGGCGTCTGGATGAAACCATGCGTAAGCGAAGCAGCTTTGGGCCACTAGATAATACAATTGTAGATCCGGGACGCCAAACCCCCCCCTGTCATATGGGAGGGTGAGCACCTGCCAGCTGACCCTCGCCCGTTTGCCTCCACAGACTAATCTGATGAGGTGTGTGCGCAATGTTAAGAAAAACCCGTTCGTAAGGGGTATGGGAATATTGTTAAAAAGATATAAAATTTTAGGGAGCACTACCATCTTAAGTATTGCGACTCTTCCGGCAATTGACAATGGTAAACGCAACCACCTTTCCACTTGTGCCTCTAATTTACAGATAGCTTGTCCATAATTTAAACGGAGGATCTGGGCAGTATCCAGGTGCATATGAGTGCCCAAATATTTTACTGAGTCCTTGCACCATTCGAGGGGAAATTCACATTCCCACGGGATTGTGCTGGCTGTTAAAGGAAAGATCACCGACTTGTGCCAATTGATACCGAGGCCCGAGAAACGGCCAAATCTGAGTATTTCTCTAATGAGCGGCTCTAGATTCATTTGGGGATCTCTAACACAGAGAATCGTGTCATCCGCGTAGAGCGATACTAAAAGGGTGCCAGTGTTGAATTGCAGGTCTCTCTGCAAGTGCCGTTCCTGAAAATGGCGAATTAAGGGGTCCATAGCCAGGATAAATAGCAGGGGGGACAGGGGGCATCCCTGTCTGGTGCCGCGGGAAAGAGAAAAGGGTCGGTATAGCGTGCCTTTCAGGCGGAGCCTCGCCGTGGGTCGGCTGTACAGTAATGAGGTAGTGGCGATAAAGCCCACAGGCATGCCCATTCGGCGCATCACCGAGATGAAGAAGGGCCATTCTAAGGAATCAAAGGCCTTTTCCGCATCTAATAGAATTGCGGCGGCGGGGACATCAGGGTTAATTCTATGAAGAACAGAGAAGAGTGTTCTGAGATTCAATGAGGTAGATCGGTGTGGAACGAAGCCTGATTGCGCCGGAGATATGATAAATTCCATCAACTGGGAGAGACGATTGGCAATGATCTTAGCTAAGATTTTATAATCTAAGTTTAATAACGAAAGAGGTCTGTAGGATCCGCATAGAGACGGGTCTTTGCTGGGTTTGGGGAGGAGAATGATGACCGCCTCTCGAAGCGTGGGAGGTAGTATCTGTTTTTCAAGGGCTTCGGCATACACTTCAATCAACTGCGGCGCCAGTAGGTCCTTATATGTTTTATAAAAATCCCCAGTGAAGCCATCTAACCCGGGGGCGGAGGAGCAGCGGAGGGCATCAACGGCCCCGTGGACATCTGCCACAAATATAGGTTCTGCTAAGAAGTCTTGCATGGGTTTTTCGAGATACACCAATGCGATCTCGGACAGATATGCTTCTTGGGCGGACGGGTCGATCTCCACCTTAGTAGTGTATAGAGTTGTGAAGTAATCTATAAATTCGGTACGAATCTCTGAGGTGGAGGTGAGTGTCTGCTCCGTAGAAGAGCGCAGTTCAGTGATGTACGCTCTACTGTATGGGGGTCGGACCATCTGTGCAAGTACCCTACCGGGTCGTTCACCCTCTCCATACCGTCTGGCAATATGATACTTGCCCATATATAAATGCTCACGTTCAGCGGTCTCTCGAAATTCAGCTAAAAGGGCAAAGCGGCGTCCTGCCGCTCGCCCGAGCAGGGGAGTGAAGCGCTTCCGTATCGAAGTCAGCTAGTTCGCGTTCAATGCGTGCAAGTGTGTTACGCATATCTTTAAGAACTCCGGCATGCTTCGCGATGCAGACGCCCCTTATGTATGCTTTGAAGCCCTCCCACAAGACCGCCCATGTGTCAACTGACCCAGTATTTATGGAGAAGTAGTCTTCAATGGCTTCGCGTACTTCTGCATTAAAAAGGTCATCATGGAGGGCACGGCTCGGGAACCGCCATTGCCGCTCAAATCCCTCGGGACACGGGACATGCAGGTGAAGCTGTACCGGAGAATGGTCAGAATACGTCCTCGGTAGTGTCTTGAGAGACCCGAACAAACTGGCGGTGCTAGGGGAAAGCAGCCAAAAGTCTATTCTAGTCCAGGTGTTGTGCTGGCCAGAATAATGAGTATAATTCGTGAGAGCGGGATTTCGCAGGCGCCATATATCTAGCAGTGATAGTTGCTCACAAAGTTCTATCAGGGCGCGGCGTGCTCTGGGCTTGGTGTCTGGTGATGAGGCGGTGCTATCTAAGCTGGGATTAAGGAGTAAATTGAAATCTCCTCCTACCAGAAGGGAGCAAGGCTCAAGCCTCGTTAGCTGGGCGTGTAGGGTATGGAAAAAATCGGGGGAGTCTGTATTTGGGCCATAAACACACACTAGTGCCATGTTATGTCCCATGAGCGAACCCGTGACAATTAAGTAGCGGCCTTCACTGTCCCCCACCACAGAGCTGAGGCTGAATGGGACCCGTTTGTGGAGAAGGATGGCGGTACCTCTGGCGTAACAACTGTAATTAGCAAAATACCTGTGTGCCTCCCAGCTGGCTGCAAAGCGGGCCGAGTCTGATTTGGGTAGATGAGTTTCCTGCAAATAAGCAATGTCTACATTGTGCCTTAGTAAATAATGAACAACCTGCCTCCTTTTGCGATTGTCATTAAGTCCCCTGACATTCCAGGACATCAAGGATAAGCCAGAGGGGCCATCAACACTGCCTAACTTAGCCATCAGCTGTGCTTTTCAAGTCTATCATAGTCCAGTAGCTGCAAATAGAGAAAAACTGTGACAGTAACCAATTCTGCAAACAGATATAGATATTTCCGCAATATGAAACGTCCCTCACCCAACCTCACTCCCCTCCAAGCGAGGCAATACCATAACAACAAGTATAACGTGAAGTACCAATTGCCTTTACACTGAAATGAGAAAACCCTAGAACGGTACATTCTTAAGAACCAGAACAAACCCAAAGGTATACACCGTTAGGGGTGGCAACGCCACGTCAGAAAACCAGCTATGTGTAACATCACAGAAGTATGAAAAACATTATCCCCATGTGTTCATATAACAATGCAGAAGGACCAATGCATCAGAGTCAACTAGTGCCGGAACTAGAAAAGAGTTCCATACTTGCATCGGAGCCACTGTGTGGGGGGGGGGGGCCCCCTCCCGCCTGCCCCAGTTCTGGTGTTCGTTTGTTTATCTGCATGACAGAATTCCTGCACCTCGGTAGGATTTTCAAAAATACGAGCCCGGCCCCCAACATCGACCCTCAGCCTGGCGGGGTACAACATGCCATATTTTAGACCCAGATTTCTGAGGGTGGCCTTGACTCCATTGTACTTATGGCGTGCATCCTGTACCATGACCGTGAAGTCTGGATAAAAGGAGAGTTTAGAGTTCTGCCATGTGATGTCCCCACGCTCCCTTGCGAGTCGCAGTCTAGAGTCGCGATCCCTGGAAGTTCATGATACGTGCAATAATTGGCCTAGGGGGGCATCCTGGATTAGGCCGAGGCCCTAGGGATCGATTTGCACGCTCTATCACGAACTCGGGGGTAAAGGATTCTCTCCCGAACTGGTCAGCTAGCAGAGTCTCAACAAATAGGTCCATATGGCCGGTGGCGGTGGTCTCCGGAACCCCCAAAATGCGGATGTTGTTGCGCCTGCTGCGCGCTTCCAGGTCTTCGTTCTTGATTGCTACCTCTTATAGGATGCGCTCGACACGCTCCAATCTTTTGAGGGACTGCGCCGTGCCATCTTCGATGTCTGAGATGCGGGCCTCCGTCACATCCAGGCGTCTGTCATGAACTTGGATTTTAGCCCCCATATACGCCAGGCTCTTGTCTAGCGTGTCAAACCGTCCGTCTAGGGCTTTGAAGCCAGCCCTCATCTCTTGCAGCATTGCCGTGGATAAGACTGGGAGGCCGTCCGTGTGGTCCGTACCCTGCGCGTTCTCTGCCATGTTTAGGCCTTCTTCCGGGGCTCTGTCTGGAATCTTTTCAAATGATAGGGTCTTCTGTTTGGATTCTTTACGGCCCATGCCGCGGGGCCGCTGTGCAAGTGCAATCGTGGAAGAGCAGGGCACCGCCGAGTCACATGAGAGTGGCGAGTCTGACCAGCGTGACAGTCCAGCCGCGTGAGGTGCAGCGGAATGGTGTGGGGTACAAAGGATGCAGTCCGCAGCTGTTCTGGGAAACGAGGAGTAGTCGGCTATAGGCTCCAAAAGGCGCCCGACGTGAGACCCAGGCGGCGGAGCAACGCAACAGGCAAGCCTCCATCCGCCAACCGGGCCGCTGTGCGCTCGTCGCAGGTCCGGGGGGAGCCAGATGGTGACAAGGGCCCGGGTTTAGACTCCCATCACCCACCAGGCCGATGTGTGTGCCCTGCGTCTGTGGGATTGGCAGTGTCTCAGCCCCGGCCTCTGCGCTTCAGGGAGAGGAGGTGAGCAGTAGGCCGGGGGCAACAGGCGGCCAGGTGCAAACTTCGAGGTGGATGTCCAGAGGACAGGCAGAACACGCGTCTATGTTTCGTTGGGGTAGGGGGCAGCGCAGGCAATATTATGAGTCTTGTGCCCGCGGGAGCTAAGAGATAGGCCGGAGGCACGCCGTCTCTTCAATTGCTGGGCCGAAGGTTGCAGGAGCCATGCCACCGGGCAGCAGGCCGTGGCACGTGAAGCCAGGCACCGGCTCGACCCCCCCGTTCCCCACGCCCGCCCACGTCCGAGTGGGCGCGTCCGTGGCACAGTGCGGGCCCTGTCCCCGCCCGGCCTAAGGGAAATGGCAGGCGCACGTATCAGGGGACAGGCGCAGCCAGACGCAGCTGCACCCCAGCCAAGTCGATGACCGATCAGGGAAAGGGGCTTCGCCGCCGCCACCGCCCAGCACCCGACCCACTTACCCCCGCAGCGGGCCCCCACTCACCGCAACTTCTTCAGCGCGTAGTGCTGTCCTCCGGCGTGTCTGTGCAGGAAAGGGCCTTCGACTACGTCCGGGAGCACTCCGCCGTCTCCTGCGTCGGGTGCCGTATTTCAATGGCGGAGGCACCTCACCACCCCGGACTCAGCTCGCCATGCTCGGTGCTTGTTCAGCGTTCCAGCGTTATCATTTATGGGCCAGTTGTCGGATCATGTATCAGGGATAATTCGGTGTAGCTGGAGCTTCTGACAGAGCTTCAACAGCAAGCGGCCATCTTAGTCGCTTGCGTGGCCACGCCCCCCGAGCCCTAGTGGCCCTTTAACAAGGCTTTGTCAGAGCAATTGATTTTTCTGACCCAGCACCCAACTCCCGAGAACTTGGTGGTTCAAGCTTCCACCAGCAAAGTGAATCCCAGTGCATTCCCTACTGTGCTACCAGATAGGGAATTTCAGTGCATCGATGCATTCAAGAAATAAAAAAAATGTCCCTAGCAGTTTCACTCTAAGGTCCCTGGTAGTCATCTGCCTGCCTGGATGCTACACACATGCACTTTGCAATATGGCTATCAATATAGTCCCACTCCTGATAGATTCAAGAAAGGTTTTGCTCAAATGATCCGAGATAGATAGGATGCGGCTAAGTATGCATTGAGGGTTGGCCTGGACATGACGCACTGTGTGGGCCACATCATAGGCACCAGTGCAGTGATCAAGCATCATCCCTGGATGTACACTACAGGATTTTCTGAGGATGAGCAACCATCCATTTATTTATATGTCATTTGATGGTTCCAGGTTCTTTGTTGAAAAAGCTAACTCTTCATTGGAGCACTTCAAGGACAGCCTAGCTGTAGTCAGCTCTTTGAGTTTGCTGTCTCTGCCTGGCAATTTCAACAGCATTCTGAAAGTTTAGAGAATACTCTTGGGGTGTCTTATCTGTCACTAGAGGCAACCTTCTCAACCCATGCAACCAGCATAGATCTTTCTCACCGCCAAGGAACGTTGTGGTAGCAGAGGCTGTGGCCACCACCATGAAAGGAGTCTTCCTCCTCAGCTGCTGTGACTACTGCTACGCCACTTTGACTACCTCTCCCAAGACCATGCATATCCAGTAGGGGGCAGAATTCACTTTTACCTACCCAGCTGGAAAGTGATCAGAGTAAAGAGAGCTGCAGGTTGTTCAGTATGGTTACACCTTCCCCTTTACACCCAACCTCCCTCAAGTTCTACCAGTGTTTCTTCAGACTTCAGCAAACCTTGTCTCTATTCTCACCCAGGAAGTTCAGTGTCTGCCAGCCAAGGGGTCATAAAGAGGGTCCCAGAGACAGAAAAGGGCAGGGGCTATGACTCCCAATATTTTTTGGTGCCCAAAAAGGACAAAGGCTCAGACCAATATTAGACTTCGGACAGCTGAACAATTTTTTTCCGAAGGACAAGTTCATGATGTTGTCTTTGGCCCAGGAGCTACCCACAGGGCTTGCAGGACACATACTTTCATCTGGCCCACCTTCACAGGTCAGGATTAAATGTGTTTCTGTACCTCAATGACTGGCTGTTGAAGGTGGGTTTTAGTAAGTTGCAGGCCACCCGGAGAGAACTGCCACCCTTCTGTCATCCCTGAAACTTTCTGTCAATAAACCAAAATCCCACCTACAGCCTACGGAGATTCCCTTCATAGGGGCCATCCTCCAAATAGAGAGCCTTCCAAGCATCCAGGACATTTAGGTTATGATTCTGATGTTCCAGTGTCACTCATGGGGCCCAGCATGGCTGGTTCTGAGGCTTCGTAGCCGCATGCATCCTGCTGGTGTCACATGCCCATTGGCACATGAGGGTGTCACATGCCATGGGCACAGCACTGGGGTTATCTCTCGGACAACATTTGTATTTCAGAAGAGGAAGCCCAGCACCTTCTGTGCCGGCTGTTAGACACCAACCTCACCTGTGGCAGGCCATTCTTCTTCCACTAATTAAAGCTTACATCAATGACAAATGCATTGTCTCTGAGTTTGGTTGGTTATCTTGGAGAGGCGGCAATCAGGGGCTTTTGATCCCCCCAAAGAAGAAGCATCACATCAATATCCTTGAACTCTGCACCATTTGTTTGCCTCTGAAGGCCTTCCTACCATCCATTAAAGGAAAGCCGGTGCAAGTCTTGATGGACATTACAACCACCATCTGGTACAGCAACAAGTAGGGCAGTGTGGGGCTGTGGGTTATGTGGGATGTGGCTGGGCTCCAGGGGAACCCTCTGACAGCTGAACATTGGGCAGCTCGCTGAATGCTATGGCAGACAAGCTCAGCAGACATCACCTGGTGGACCATAAATAGCATCTTCATCCAGAAGTGGTTCAAGACATCTTTCACGCAGTGTGGCATGTCTTAGCTGGATCTTTTTGCCACCGCTGAGAACTCATAGTTTCGTGATTACTGGTTCTGGAGTTTCTGGTATGAGGCTCCCTGGGAGACGCATTACATCTGTGGTTGGACTCCAGCCTCCTAAGGAGCCTTCCAACCGTTGCCATTTTGATCGTGAATGATAAAAAAGATCAGGAAAGACCAGTCTCAGATCATTCTGACAGACCCGGATTGGGCCAGGAGAGTGTGGTACTCTGATCTACTGAGCCTCAGCATTTGTCCTCTGGTCCCTTTATCTCTCCAGGAGGATTTCCTGTTTCATCAATAGGTCAGGTCATCCACTTGGGGCACCACAGTCTACACCTTGATACTTGCAGATTAAGTGGCAACAACTGAGTAATTCTGATCTGCCTATAGAGGTAGTGAATTTTATTCTTTTAGCTAGTAAATCTGTATATTTTGGTCGTTGGTGAAAGTTCATAAACTAGTGTGGAGGCCATCAAGTTGATACTCTTCAGGCTAAACTGTCTGATGTTTTGATGTTTGTTTTACCTGTGGCCCAACTAGGCCATGCGGTGGGCACCATTTAAGGTTATATGTCATCCTTTTTGGCATTTCTATGTTTCCAGGACCAACCCTCATTTTTTAAGACACCAATTCTGACGCAATTCTTAAAGGGTGCTCGCATAAATGTCTCACCTGAACCTTTATTATACCTCAATGGGACTGAATGTGGTCTTCACATTTTTTATACACTCGCCTTTTGAGCCTATGCACAGCTGCTCACTGAGATTGCTGGCCATTAGGATGGTTATTTCTCCATGCAATTACTTCTGCACTTATGGTGCTGTGATTTGGGGGTACCGCAAGTGTAGGGGGATCCAGTTGAAAGAGGACCAATTCTGTAGGGAAACTTTTGGGGTTGGGTCCAAACAGTTCCTCAATTGTCACCCATGAGGAATTGGGTCTGAACTATGTGGAGGATCAGGTTAAACTGGCTCCATTGTTACTCTGGATTTCTGTTTGGGTCAAAGAGAGTTTGTGGTTCAACAGGAGTGTGATTGAGGACTGTATGGAATGCATGTATGGACAAAAGATACTGTGGAAAAATAATATGAAATCGGTTGCCCGTTCCCTTGATTGTATGGACATCTTCGATAGGCCACACCTCCTTAAAAAGGGTGATTGTGGTATTTTTAAGGAACGATTTTTAAATAAGATTAAAGAAGATAGGGAAGCTTGGGAGTTGGAGAAAAATTCCATCCAATCCTTTTTACTGTTGAAATCTGTTATCGGTCCTGAAATTTATCTTACAGCAGTTAAGCATCCCAGGGATAGATCTTTGCTTACTAAATTTCGTTTGGGCACTATCCGTACAATGATTTGCTTCCCTCCGGGTCAGTTCGATCCCCATGCCCTTTTAATTTGTCTTTGTGATGACTGTTCTCCCCAGACCCTAATACACTTGGTTTTATTTTGTAAATCTTATGAATTTCTGCGCAGAAAGTACCTACTACCACTTTTAAAAGTGAGAGGTTTTACTCAATTTTGACTTGCCTTTTTATACTTACAGTTATTACCAGATCAGGCGGTGATGTCAGCAGTTAATGGCTACCTACAAGGTCCCTTACATTGGAATAAAATAATGTGTGCCTAGAAAATAATGATGTATATGTTAGGTTGGGCCGCTGATTTTACAAGGTTCTTATACGCTCTTGAATTGTCCTATTTGAATGAAATGTATTGGTCTATGTTTAATAATGTTTTTTAATGTTTTTATATGTCTCTTTTTAAAGTTTTTATCTTTTATGATTATAATGTATAATCGAATAAAGATTAATAGAAATCAATCAATCAAGGTTATTGTTACAGCCAAAAGAAGTCCGGAGGTAGCCATGAGGTAAGTTATAAGTAAGAGGTTTATTCAGCTTAGTTACAGGTCAGGTCTAGATGGTAAGTAGAAAATGTAATGATGAGCCCCACCAGGAGCAGCATCCTTGCTGCTCAGCCCACACTCTCCAACTGTCTCTCTCTCCACTCCACCAGGCACTCCAACATTCCACTCCTTCATCAAGCATTCTAACATTCCACATACACATCACATTCATACTGGCTGAGCAGCAGGGAATGGATAACCAGGGAAAGGATGCATTATAAGAAATCAAAGTATAACACATCCCCTTCCCTTGGGAAAACAATAAATAAAGATCATTACAACACTGCACAATAAAAGTACAGTACGAAAGAAAGATAAGCAATATGCAAATGATAATAACAAATTAGAATTCATAACGATAGCAGTACAGCATGAAGGAGAAATAAACGATGTACAAATAATAACTGCAGATATAAAAGAACTAAGGATAGAAGGATGAAAGAGAAATATGCAATATACAAATGATAACTGCAAATTTAAAAGAACTGAGGATAGAAGGATTATCCACTTTCCTACAATACTGAATAAAAATAGAAATTCCACTGTGGTAATATTGTGCAGGACTGGGAGAATGGAGGACACAAATGAGATGTAAATCCCTCACCACTCACCCCCTTCTGCACACCACACATACCTGAGGAAAAAAAAAACAGTTTCAGGTGTAAACACTCCCAGGTAAAACAAATGTATAGGGTACACGACCCATCGCACATTCCCAGGTAAAACAAATGTATAGGGTATACGACCCATCACACATTCCCAGGTAAAACAAATGTATAGGGTACACGACCCATCGCACACTCCCAGGTAAAACAAATGTATAGGGTACACGACCCGCCGCACATTCCCAGGTAAAACAAATGTATAGGGTACACGACCCCTCAACGCACTCGTAGGTAAAACAAATGTATAGGGTACACAACCCCTCGCACACTCCCAGGAAAAACAAATGTATAGGGTACACGACCCCTCGCACACTTAGGTAAACAAAGTACAGGGTACATGACCCCATAATGCATAAAATTCCATAACGACAAGGCCTAATACCCTGAAAGATTATGGTGAAAAGAAAAAAACAAAAGATGCATTCCCAAGTACTACACAATATATATAGGCTAGGAAAATTAATGGCCAAAATAGATCAGCACACAGTAGGGAGAACCACACCCAATAAGAACATGGCACACAAGGTGGTAAAATAAGAATGGCGCGCAATGACAAATGGCAGCAAAAAGAAAATGTAACTAAATGAATAAATAAATATGGCATACGAAAGCATAGCAGGAGCTTGCATGGCACACAAAAATGTCACTGATGAAGCACAGATGAGCGGGAACAAAAACTGTAAACAAATCAGAGTTTAAAAATATACCCCACATGTGAGACACTATGCTGCCGATGGTAGATAAAGGTCTATATTTCCACACGCAGTTGAACAGTTCTGTTGTTCACTTTTTATCACGGAGCGTAATATTTTGCCTGGACGCAGAGCGGTGCGCTGCATTAAATAAAGTCTCTCTAGTTGATCTCACCAATTCCTCATGGAACACAGCTCCGTGTGATTAATAAAAGGCATGAGGGTAGACACTTCATGGATACAGAGGCACTTCCTGGAGTCAACAATGCAACGCAGTTCGCGTTCCAGCCTTCACCATTGATGACATCACTACGCAATATGGCCGTCTTCACCAGCGCTGAGTTTACGTTCTAGCCCTCGCGCTAAAGGCTTGCTGAGTAAACACAGCATCGGTGAGTTGCGCATGGCAGCCTCGCGGTGGATTCAAAAATTGCACAAACTCCACACAAACGGTAAGGAGGCGCGCGCTGTAATGTTACGCACTAGCAGCCGTTATGTCCGAAGGCTGGCGCTGTGCGCGGCTCCCAGCAATTTTAAATGAACACACAGTCAAAGATAGATGGGAGCATGTATGGACAGCACACTACATCCATGCCAAACCATACATCGCGAAGAACTCACCATATATTGAGACGCGTGGTGGGCTGCCCATTTTCTCCAAATTCACGAAGTGGCTGGCTTCACAGTGAATGCAACCGACACACCCAAGCTCAAAGCAGAAAACGTGGCAAAGTTGAATAAAAAAAACAGAAGTCCTGGAAGTCCGTTGCTTACAAGTGTAAGCTCCGTGTTATTGATGTATGTTTTGTTGACACTGGAAAAGCTGCTAGTTCCTGACCGCAAGGTGCTTAGGCTGTCACGATGCACCGCACGCTAATTTATTCACTGCTGATCGCTGCCAAATTAAAAATGCCAGTTCTCTCCAAAGACTGCTAAAACTGTAGTCAAGAACGCAGAGCATATGATGTATTCAAATTGTTTCTCCAAATACCAGATGACAGTAGATTCTTTGTAGATTTAAAGCCACTCAATGTCATTTCTGAAGGTTGACAAACTTTGAATCTTACTGGTTTGCGCTTGAATGATGTTAACAATATAGATGGATGTAAGGAAGGTCAAACGCCCTAGGCAGGCTGTCCAGGTGGTAAAGGACACTGGTGGGGCTAGCGAGAGCGTTCTTTTCCTTCAGGTTTCAAGCTTCTTTACCGCAAGTTTTCTTAGTAGTTTCCAGCAGTATAGTTCAAGTATCTTCACCTCAGGTCTCTCAGTAGCTTCAGGTACAGGTAATCTTTTACAACACGCAGGTTATTTCTCCAAATCGTCGCCATTGTTACAAACAAAAGAAGTCCGGAGGTAGCCATGAGGTAAGGTATAAGTAAGAGGTTTATTCAGCTTAGTTACAGGTCAGATCTAGATGGTAAGTAGAAGATGTAATGATGAGCCCCACCAGGAGCAGCATCCTTGCTGCTCAGCCCACACTCTCCAACTGTCTCCCTCTCCACTCCACCAGGCACTCCAACATCCCACTCCCTCATCAAGCATTCTATCATTCCACATACACATCACATTCATACTGGCTGAGCAGCAGGGAATGGATAACCAGGGAAAGGATGCATTATAAGAAATCAAGGTATAGCAGATATATGTCAGCCTTTTTGGCATTTCTATGTTTCCAGGACCAACCCTCATTTTTTAAGTCACCAATTCTGACTCAATTCTTAAAGGGTGCTCGCATAAATGTCTCACCTGAACCTTTTATTATACCTCAATGGGACTGAATGTGGTCCTCACATTTTTTATACACTCGCCTTTTGAGCCTATGTACAGCTGCTCACTGAGATTGCTGACCATTAGGATGGTTATTTCTCCATGCAATTACTTCTGCACGCCCCGTCAATGAGCTAAAGGTGCTGTCAGTGCAACCTGCATATACCACTTTCTTCTCAGACAAATTAATGAGTAAACTCAGGCATCCTTTTTGCCACAGGTGCTATTGCCCTTCCACATGGAACAGTCTATCACTCCCTCTGCCTTTTTCACTCCACCTCACTCTTTTAAGAAGGAAGACAATCTTCACAATTTGCAGTCAAAGAAAGCTCTTAACTTTTACATCAAGTGTATGGATGAGCACTGGGTGGATGGTGAGATTTTTATTGACTTTACCAGTTCTAAAAATGAAAAGACAGTCCAGAAGGGTACATCCTGTGATTAAAGAATTGCTATGGCCTGGCCAAAAAGGAGCCTTCAGAGAGAATTTTGACTCATCCCCCAGATACAAGGCTGCAACAGCAATGTTGAGAAGGGGTGATCCAGTAGTGAACATCTGCTAGTCTTCTATTTATGCAAAAGAAACAGTTGATGGACAGAATGCTGGACAATGCAAACATTCACCCCCAGTCACAAGGATCTGGGTTAAATCCATCATTCTTTTGCTCACCACACCACCCCAGTTTGGACCCAGCCATATGCAAATCAGTCCTGACCCGTTTCCTTGTGGGAACAGTCCACCCCGAACTGCCAAGCCAGGTCCTCCCTGGACCGGAAACAAGCATCCTGGGACCGGTTTCAGGGCATCACCCTTCCTCAGCCAGGCTAGCTTGAATCCAGTGGTGTAGTGAGCATGGGACCCACGTCTGGGCATACCCTTCCCACTTAGGGTGACATATGCAAAAGAAACAGTTGATGGACGGAATGCTGGACAATGCAAACATTCACCCCCAGTTACAAGGAACTGGGTTAAATCCATCATTCTTTTGATCACCACACCACCCCTGTTTGGACCCAGGGCTGGGTTCAAACTGGAATGGCATGGTGAGCAAAAAAAACGATGGATTTAGGCCCAGATCTCTGTACTGGGGTGAATGTATGACATTGATCTGCATTCTGTCCATCAATTGTTCTTTTTGCATTTGTCACCCCGAGTGGGACGGTTATGCCCAGACGTGTGTCCCGTGCTCTCCATGCCACTGGAGTCAAGCTATCCTGGCTGAGGAGGGGTGACACCCCGAAACCGGTCATAGGATGCTTGGTTCCAGTCCAGGGAGGAAACGGCCTGGCAGTTCGGGCTGGACTGTTCCCATTGGGCACAGAGTCAAGACTGATTTGCATATGGCTGGGTTCAAACTGGAATGGCATGGTGAGCAAAAAAACGATGGATTTAGGCCCAGATCTCTGTACTGGGGTGAATGTATGACATTGTTCTGCATTCTGTCCATCAATTGTTCTTTTTGCATTTGTCACCCCAAGTGGGACGGGTATGCCCAGATGTGGGTCCCGTGCTCTCCATGCCACTGGAGTCAAGCTATCCTGGCTGATGAGGGGTGAAACCCCGAAACCGGTCCTAGGATGCTTGGTTCCAGTCCAGGGAGGACTTGGCCTGGCAGTTCGGGCTGGACTGTTCCCACTGGGCACAGGGTCAAGACTGATTTGCATATGGCTGGGTTCAAACTGGAATGGCATGGAGAGCAAAAAAACGATGGATTTAGGCCCAGATCTCTGTACTAGGGTGAATGTATGACATTGTTCTGCATTCTGTCCATCAATTGTTCTTTTTGCAGTCTTCTACTTAGGCAACCCTAGATACCTTAACCAGGCAGTACCGTCTTGATAATCAAGTCTGCAGGGAGGACCATTTCTCCCACCTGGTCCTGAAGGTGTAAGTCCACTTTTGGCAGGTACTACTTTGGTATCTATTCAAAAGGTGAGGAATCTGGAGCATAGATAAATACAAGTTACTTACATATTGTAATGCTCTTTCTGGTAGATATTCTCTCTGCAGATTCCTCACCACCCTTACCCCTCCCCATTCTGTGGGTGGAGTGAACTTTTGAAATTCTAAACAAGTCTCAAGTTAGATTTTGCACACTGCCATATTTGCAAACTGTCATGGCCGATCCGTGTGTGAGGGCATGTAAGACTTCTAAAGAAAACTGATGTCAGCATGCAGGAGTGGAGCCTACACACGGCTCTGTGACGTCACTTCTGGATTTGATGAGGTCAACACATAGCAGGTAGTGCCACCTGTCAGCATGCAGGAGCAATTGCTACGAACATTTTCAAATCCGGTATGGCAGCTGGAGGAATTCAAAAGGTGAGGAATTTGGAGTTAAATACAGCACCCATCCAGAGAGTCACCGAAGGTAAGTAACTTATTCTTTTATATAAAATATAACATGACATTTACTTTGTAATTTTTGATTCGAGAACACTATAAAAACATAAAGCATATATGCAAATTAGGCTGCAATGATCAACAATAGAGTTTGATTTAAATATCCTGATCACAGGTATAGCAGGTATGAATTATTATTTGTCTGTGCTCTTTGAATTACACTGACGTCACACTCCTTGATAATCCTGTTTTTCGGTTTCCACTTCAAAAGCAACACCTAGGATGGAAGGGAGAAGTCGCCACTGGCTTGCCCATTAGGATATTTGGCACAGAGCAGAAACAGAACCAAGATTCTCCATTCAGAAGGGAGTTCAAGGAGACTGAACGGAGTATTCCCTACAGAAGGACAGTGTCAAGTGTTGGCTGAAGGAAAGACATTTCCTTTGAAGCTCAGGGGTCAAACTTACAGGGTGGAGGGTGAAGATGGGAACCATGCGATAGATCTGCACAGCTGATACAAGGAGTCAACGTTTTGATGCATGGAACTCTACGATAATTCTGATGACACAGAGAATGTATGAAGGAGAGGGAACACATATTGGTGATAAACTGGTAGTAGGGGACCTGATAAATGTATTGAAATTTACCATATTCCACCACTTACTACTGACGTATATACCCTTTAAATGAAGCTTATTGACCCAGCCCAAGAAATCTGCCTGCTGCACTGAAGAATTTCAACTTAAGAAGAGACGTATCTCCTACTTTTGCTTGCACTTGTTCCCGCTGAATATATTGCCCCAAAGAAGCATTTAGTCCCATGCTAAAAACTTTTAGGAGTACCAACCTCAATCAGACAACATTCACTTATCTGTCAGTAACAGAAGGTGTGCAGGTCTCACCCAATTGCATGTAGGATGTGTTTTTAGGTATACATAGAGGGCTTTGGGTCAGACCTCTTCATACATTTTATTCACATTTTGATTCCACCCACCACGGCATACAGCTTGTGGGACCGGGTCCACCCACTTCAGCCATTGGCTGCCTTGCACTGTAAGTGAAGGCCTTTTGCCTCCTTCACAAGAGCATATCACCCCAAAAAGAAGCACACTTCAGTGGCAGGGCAGATGGGCTAATCATTTACTTTGCCAGTACCGTTATCTTTACATTCTTTATCCTTTCTTATTTTTTTAAGTAATCCTCGTGTTTTGAAACTATGAGACTTATTTAGAGTTTGGCACAGTAAGACGCCTGCCAGAAAGAACATGGTGTCCCATCTGCCATTTGAGAGTATCATTGACGTCAGATGAAATCATATTACCCTGTGATGTGCGTTAAAAAGGAAAAAGGTTTCTATACCTCCATTTAGTACACTTACCTACTAGGAAATACTGTTCTAATAAAATTATATGCAGTGGTACATTTATTTCAAATGTAATTTTTTTTATTACAAGTACATGGCTGCAACGTTTACACGTCGACATGTTTTATCCTTCTTTTTATTTTTTGATGCATATGCTTGCATTCTTTTTTTTTATTTGTTTATTAACGATGGCATATACTAGCTTTGCCAATGCTTGTCTCAGGCTTCTGTACTTCACACAGGATAAAATACAGTTTCCGTTGATTTTGTATTTAGCACATATTGTTTTCCTCAGAATGTCCGATCCTTAAATCCGATGTTCTTCATTTTTGGAACATTTCAGTTCTTCTATTTTTGTGTTAGTGAAATACCTCTGTTGAACGGTGTAAGTTCTTTATTTTCTACATAGTACACCACCTGTACCTTTATTTGATACTTGTAGCACACATACGTCATGCATTTTCTCTGTGGAAGGCCTTACTGCTGGAGTCTAGCTACCAAGAGTGGCCACTGGATTGGTAATAAGAAGTGGTTTGTTTTTGTGTGTCACATTGTTTGAGAGCCTCAGTCACATGTTACTTCAAGGCATTGTTCTCTACCCTATCACCTCATTCTACATGGTGTTATTTTCTTTGGCATCTAGCACTAGATTTAATTACAACCCTGATAGGTTGAGCAGCTGCTCAATTTCCAAAACAGGCTCCCATGGCCATCTATTGTTTGCCTCGTTAGGAAAACATGTTTTCTCTCAGGTGAGGCCATTTAACGTTTCTCTAAACATCAATAACATGTAAATAATAGCTAGGAAACAGGAAAAGTAACGATTAACAATCATTACTGGCCTTAAAATGATGTATTGTAACCCCGAGTTCATGATTTCATATACTTCAAAAATGGAAATATAAGCTAGCCTAGCACTATCATTCAACCTCCGTAATGTATCTGTGCCGCTTACTGTTTTCGCTTTACAATGATGCTGCCACTAGATTTAGATTTCTTTATGTGCAGCCTACACAGAACCAGGAGTAGTCAATCTAATCTTTAGAGGAACACTAGCATTCATTTCAGGAACACCTTGATCTGTCATCCAGCCGCAAGCCATTATAAATGCACTGTACACATGGCGTTCCAAGACGTTTGTTTACCCTTTCCTGCACTTTCAGAATGCAAGTCAGTCTATATCAAGGAAAGGTGATCCTGGGCTGTACAATGAACGTAGTTTCATTTTGCATAACTTAAAGGGGGCGTGGACTTAAAGCAAATGTAAAACACTTGCTCCTTACTATTAGTTGCTCTTGTCGGAACTCACCAATGGTGCCAGTCAGTTACACGGTCTTGACCTAATCACCCATCCATGGCTCCGTGTGTACATTGAGCTCCATACAACTGGGCATCTCTATGTTGGGTGCTTCAGACACACCTAGCAATGACATGTTAAATACATGGTGGGGTAGCAGTGGCCTCCATGATGGCCGCGGAACAGCACCCCCATGAGCATATAGTTCTCACACCATCCTGGACATATTATAAACTAAGATGGCACCATAAAAGAAACATGAGACATCCAATGTACCATCTACTCCAGTTTAGGCAGACAGAGTCATCAAAGGAGCTGGTCTTCTAATTCACTCGTTGACTGGCAACTAGGGGTGTGCAATATTCACGTAATTTACTTTTAGCGTTGGGAAAATTACCACAAATTATGGATAATATTATAAAATGCAAATCCATCTTTAGGAGCTATATGCTACAGTGAAATATGTCCCTTCATCAGTTTTTAGACACAAGGAAGCATTTTGCTGTAATAAAAAAAAAATACGAAAAACACATCTGCCACAAGCAACTGCTGCTCACATTCTGGCCATTCACAATATTTCCATAAGCATGTAATAAAAATTTGCCCCATACGGCACGTAATTACCTGACGTGGCATAATGGTGTAATTTCAGAAATGTCACATAAAAAGTGTAACATGAAAATCCAAAAATGATGAATTGTGCTGGCACAATCTGAATTTCCCCTTGGCCTACTGGCAACAGTGAGAATTGCATTGGTTTTTCTCGATCATGTAATTTGCAGCTGGCCTTTACTCTTTTATGGTTATTTTGTCATTCATTATCATTTTGTTATGCTTTAGTGTAATTTCTTCCGCAGGTCTCCTGATTACTCTACAGTATGCAATGTGTTATTCTCAAAGATCTTCCATTTAAATTAGTTGAATCCAGGCTGGACATCTGATCAGCAGTCTATCAGAAATGGAATTATTAATTTGAGAGTTGCGTATTCCTACCAACTCAATAAACCCACATTGGTTAGGCTAAAACACAATTCTGAGAGAATCTCTTCTCAACTCCTGCTAGCTATGTTGCATGTAGCAGGCAATCCCCAGAGGAGTGTGTGCTAAGTCCAAGCAGTACCAACAATTGTAAAGTAAAGAACACAACAAGATAGAATTCCCAAACCAATTAAAAAAATTGAGAAAAATTGAAGTTACTCCAAGATCACGAAAATGGGTTATGGGGAAGAGGGAAAATAGATTTCAATGTTTTAATCCAAAAGCCACCTAAAACAAAGTCAAGCATTATGGAAAAACAACAGTTAGCAGTGGACAGCGACCCATGTGCAATTTCAGGCTGACCATGATGGAGTAGGGATCGGATACACCAAACCTGTTGTCCCAGCTAAATATTTTACCTTCAGACTTTGCCTCCAACTGCTGGGAAGGCTTCTTTTGGTCACTTATGTAGCCCCTAGCTTTCCAGGACAGGTGTTTAGGCACCAAGTCTCTCCAGCCAGGTCTCCTACAGGGTCGAGTCATTATTTAGTTACTTGGGCCCTCGTGGAGTTGTTAGGAGTCTTTCTGCTTTTTGTGACCCAAAAGCAGGTAAACTGGAGATCGACTACTTAGCCCTTAGTGAGTAGTTACAGGCCCTGGTTACCAGCAGGATTCCAGGGTCCTTGTGTGAGTCCTTCTGCCAGTAGGAGCCAGGAGTCAGACGTCGGAGTTCTTCTAGCAGGGCCTTCTGCTTCATATAGAGTCTTCCTAGGTCCAGTAATGTTTTGAAGAGCGTACAGTGGAAGCGCCAGATTTATCATCTGCACTAGCCAGTGACTGGAGAAACTCTACCACCCAATCATAACAAGTTACATGTAGCCTCCCTCCTTTTGCTGCACTTCCTCGTTGTCTTACCAGAAAATTATATAGAATCCCCTTTTTCAACGTGACAGGTCCCAGCTGCCACCCAGCAGGCCCGTCTTCAGCTTCTTGGTCAGCCCCTTGCCTCACATTGTCAAAACTGGTTTTCCCTCCTATTGTGGCTAGGGCCTAACTGTCTAGGAGGGTCCTGGGGTGAATAGAAGAAGCTCTTCTTGATACCTCCAAGTTAAAACAGGTAGTGCTAAAGCTGCTCTTCGTTCTGCCAACTGTTTTTGTCCACTTTCACATAGCTAATCCGTGCTAAGCAGTTAACACGCATTGGCCTTTTCTGGGTTCAGAGGCAAGCCATTGATCTGAGACAGGGTCATCAAATCTCTCAGCCAAATATGTGTTTACCAGCTCTGGAGGTGTGATAAGTAGCAGAACAGGTTTTAACATAGTTCTGGCTCAGGTTGCCTAAAGTAAATGTATTCCAAGTTATTTTTCTGCCTATTGTTATCTAAAATATGATTTCACCAACAAATAAGATTTAAAAATTAAGCAGGGAATAACTTTGAAGCATTTTTCTAACTCTTTCCTTAGCGGAGGTGGAAAATAATCACATCTAAAACTATTAGAGAAAGGTCTGGCCAGGCCAACTGAATGATGTAAATATTAACTTTTATTTCATTGGTGGGCACACTAACAACAAAATCTAGTGTGCCCTATTTTTATATATAAACACCCAACCTTGTGGGCATAAAAAACTCACTTTTAGGAGTGAGTTATGAATATATAGAAATAGGTTTTTCCTACATAGCAAAGGGATTTTTCCCAGCCATGTGTCACTGCAGTGAATTTAAACTGCAGCCTCACCTTGCTCTTTGCAGAAATATATTTTTGTCATATATGAGATTGGTGTAAATACTAGGGGTGGGTGAAAAATTCAGCTCCACCGGCGGAGTGCGCTTGGAACGTGGAGTTCTGAAAAAACTCTGTCAACAGCCGTGTGGTGGAGTTTTTTCTTGCAAGCTGCTTGCCAACGTTAAGTTGGTGAGTGCAAGTGAGAATTTGCATCCCCATGCACTTTTTTCAGGCGCTAGAACGCCTCCCAGCAAGATTTCTTAACATGGGTGGTCGCGGCAGGCCACAACCGTTTGTGCTGAGAAAGCTGCTGCCCGGGTCGAAAATCTACTCAAGCGACAGAAAGAAACAGCACCCTCTGGTGCGCCGCATGGTGCTGTTGACGCTGATTTTGCAGAATAGAACAAGCTCCAGGAGCTAAAAATCAGTCCAAATAGCATGACGTGCCAAATTTCGCCCGCTCGCGGAACTCTGCTGAATCTCGTGGAGTTTTTATGTAACTCCGCAAATTCTGCCTACCCCTAGTAAATACACGCTGCAGCCCCCATATGACATTTACCTTTCCGAACCATAGGTGCACTTATGGCACCTTTTACGAGAGACTTACAGTGGTAAAGTGCACAGAGCCCTAAAGCCAGCAAAAACAAGGTTCAGAAAAAGGTGCAAAATCGGGGAGGTGACCATGCAGAAAAAGGCAAATTTACTACACAGTCCAATTTAATTAGTCTGATAAGTCTTGTCAACATAACATTTGTGTGTCTCTGTCTTCACCACATACATTCATGCTGTGCTGCCTTGTACTAATACCACTTCTCACTAACCTTGAAAAGTATTGTCTTTGGCAAAGACTTAACCCTATATTCTTTGTTTTAGTGAGTGGTAAACAAGTACTGGGATCATTTTCTGTTGTGTTCCTGAGTCGGAGGATCCTGATTATTGTATTGTGAAATGCCTCCTAGCCCTAAAACAGAAACTGTCCTATTAGGAATGCACATATAGATGCACAGTCTATAGATCCATTCCATCCGTCAAGGTGGAAATTTAAAGGTTTCATTTTCATGCTAGTGGAAAGCAAAAGGAAACAACAGCTTTGCACTCAGGACCTCTGCAGGTTTAATAGATCTGAACATTGTACTTTCTGTCCTCCTGTATGGTCAATGCCTCATTTAACGTTTGAGGGCGGTTCACAAAATAGAGGCCAGAAGTAAAAAAATAATATTTTTTTTTTAAATGCACGCGGAAGTTAAAACAATACAGGGGGCGGAGCTTGCTCGCGACCAAGATGGCCGCTTGAGCATCGAGCTCCGTAGCATCGTCGAACAATTCACCAAGAATCCGACAGTTTCCCAGAGCCTGAAACTGCCAAAGCCGTGTTCGGAGTGTCGGAACGGGCAGTGTACCGGAGGGTTGTGTTCCGGCTCCGCTTCGAGCTCCACTGCCGCCGCAAAACCGTCCTGACCGTCTACGGCCTCGCTAGGCCAAGATCCCCGGGCTGAAGTGCGCATCAGCTGCCGAGACTCGTATACGCCGAGCGGCTGTGCTGTGGCGCACGGAGTCGCTGCATCGGCCCCAGCGGCTTCCGTTTTCTGGTCCTCTCCTTCCTTTCCCCCTCCCTGCTGGAAACCTGACTGAAGTAGCCGTGGAGCACCTAACGGCCTGTGGGGGGTAAGGAGTGTGGCGGGGGATCAACGAGGACACCGGAGGAGATTAGCTTGCCTGGGGCGGAGAGCGGGGGGCGGCGTATGTGCCACACCTGGGGTACCCCCCCGCGGTCTATTCCCACGGAGCCCGTGAATCAATCCCCGCCCCGGCGTGAGGCGCTGCCTCTGAAGTGCACCGGTACGATAGGACGGAGCGGAACCCCCCCCCGCACCCCCCACCTTCAGTTTTGCCCTGCCTGCTGAGTCTCGCACCGGGCTCCACAGAAGCGGTCTTTTGAGCCCGGCGGCTGGGCTTCAGGAAGCCTTGCCCACGACGTGACGAGATTCCTGATCTGCCCCGCCTATAAGGGAGGGGCAGGGGGCGATTGAGAGGCGACAATAGCTGTGGCGACTTGGAGGGGTGCTAGTGGCGCTGGAGCACGACGCCTGAGAAGCTGCGCTGGAGACGGAGAGGAGCAGAGACCTTCCCAACGACTGGGGGTTGTGGCTGGCCTAGGCCTCCACCCATGGTCCGTGCTCCTTGCGGTCCCCGGTGACCCACGTTGGGGTGGTGACGTGCTGGGGAGCTGAGGCCAGCTGTACTGCCCATGACATTGGAGTGCCGCCTGGGGGTAGCGAAAGTTTGACAGCTGGAGGCTGGGACATCCCCCAGATGGACATCGGAGGCTTGAACTGAGGTGTGTTTTTTGCGTCCTGTTCCTCTGCCTCATAGCCTCGCGCTGGCGGCGAGGCTCTAGACCATTGTACCGCTTGACGGGGAGCCTTGGGTCCCACCTGTTGGTGTGGAGTCCCCGGTGGTTTGGGAGAGCCTCCCACTTCGCGGCCGTGGTTGCCCTGTCGAGGTGGTCCAGACCCTGTTGCGCTGTGATCCCTTTCACGGTGAGACCCCACTGCACGACGACATGGGAAAGGTGGACAGGGCTCAGCCCAAACTCTCTTTCGAGCAGAAGCGGTCGAAGTCACACGATGCCGCGACAGAGGGGGCAGAACGGATGCAGGGCAGATCCACGCCGGAAGATCCCGGTCCAGATCTCCGTGAATTGCTGGTGACCATGGAAAAGAACTTGCAAAGTGGGATTAACTCACTAGGTACCAAGATGGATGCCCTTTCCTACCACATGGATAGAATGCCGGAACGCATAGACAAACACGCGGAACGATTAGACATGTCTGAGCGGCGCATTACTGAGGTGGAAGAAGCACACACTACATTGGATACAGAGCATAAACAACTGGAGAAGGTTGTGCGAGTTCTCCAAGACAAAACGGAAGATTTGGAGGCACGTTCCCGCCGCTGTAACCTCAGGATCACTGGTTTGCCGGAGACCACATCCACTGGAAACATGGAACAATTTGTTGAAAGACTGTTGGTCACTCTACTAGGGGATGGTGTCTTCTCTGCCATGTACGTGGTGGAGAGGGCACATCGCTCTCTGGGTCCTCGCCCCCCTCCGGGTGCGCCACCTCGCCCTATCGTTGCTAAATCGCTCAACTACAGGGACAGGGATGCAGCATTGAGAGTGGCGAGGGAGAAACGCTTGTTACAATACGAAGGCTCTGAAATATCTTTGTTCCCAGATTTCACTCTCCGGGTACAGGAGGCCCGGCGGCAGTTTGTTCCTATGAAAAAGCAACTCCGGGACTTAGGCATTGATTACGCTATGCTGTACCCTGCGAAACTCCGGGTCAATAGACAGGGTCGCTCTCATATATTCACGGACCCCCAAGCCCTGCAAAAAGCCCTAAAGGGCTGGACGAAGGAGCGGCGCCCTTGCTCGGAGCAACAAATGGAGCCTGGGGCGACTGGGGCACACTCGACGACCAAGACTGAGGCTGCTGCCGGCAAATGGACGATAAGTATGGTTTACCGTCTAGAGTGATGGGGTCATGTAGGCGAGAGCCTGTCTGAACACGAGAAAGGTGGCTATGGGGTGGGGTCTATTGCTGCATCAAGCGTGGGAGGGTGTCTCTCTGGACTGATACCTCAGATGCCTCAAGGAGTGACCGGTGGCCACATGGGGTTGGACGCTACTCAGTGTAGGGTTGTGCTGGGAAGGGAGCGGGAGTGCACAGATTTGATAATGTAGGGGGAGGTCTCTCCTTTGGATGTGAAAATTTAGATGCAGCAATATGCGATTTTGAGTGAAGGAACCTAAAGACAGACTAGCACAGTTCGTACATTATGGCCTGCATTTAAAAGGTCTGTGAAACTGTATACTCCTTTTAGGACGATGCGGGGGTGAGAACTGTTTACAGTGTTTTTACCGTTGCATATTGCTTTCCGAGCAACATCTGCCCCCGAGTGCAACACACCAGGGAATTTTGAGTTGGGGGGTTATCTGGGTGGGTGAAGCGGGGTGGGTAAGGGCAGGGAGGGTTGCACCACGACCAAGTTGGGGGAGGTATGCTGTGGGTGGGGGTGGTTTGTTGAAGGGGAAATTGTTGTATTTAATGTTCTGGTTAGCTTTGCGCCTTGGAGTACTAGATGTGGATACTAGTTTTCTGAGAGGTTGGTCGGGCTACACAATGCGCTACATTACACAAGATGGCTGTGCACGGTGATACACATAATTTAGAGGACACAGGCACACTACGTGCCCTTACCTGGAACGTGCGTGGGCTCAACGATTATCGGAAGTTGTGCAAAGTGCTGCACTATTTACACCGGCACCATATTGATGTAGCACTGCTACAGGAAACGCATCTTCCCATGTCCAGCCCCTTGCTCTGCAGTAGAGGCCTACTGGGCAACATTAACGCATCAGGTTTCAAGACGCATGCTAGAGGGGTGCTGGCTTGGGTGAACCCTAGGTCGACTATTAAAATGGACAATTGGATTCAGATAGCGAGGGCCGGTTCGCACTCTCCAGGTGTCAGGGGAAAGGAGCTGACTTCATTGTGGTAAACGTTTACGGCCCCAATTACGACTGTCCGGAATTCTTTGCTAACCTTGCCAGTGCTCTCTATACGTACCCGGAGTCGCGCTTTCTATGGGGAGGGGACTTTAACCTGATCCGGAACCCGGAGTTAGATAGATCGGGGGCCCGGTGAGGCGCCCTTCGGCTGCTGCCAGGGCTCTTGAGAGCGTGCTGATGGGTCTGGATTTGTGCGACGTCTGGAGATCAAAACATCCGGAGAGAGGGGGCTACACGCATTTCTCTGCATATCACAATCTACACACTCGTATAGATTATTGGTTGATACCTTCCCAGATATTGGGAGGCATCCGGGAGTGTCAGATACTACCTCGCACACTATCGGATCATTCCCCCTTGTTGTTGGTGTTGAGTATTCCGGGGAGGGCGGTCCCGCCGTTCACCTGGCGATTCCCACCCTACTCCTTATTAGACCCTGTTTTTAAGGCAGACATGGTTGAAGCCATTGACACCTTCTTTATGACAAATGTGGGATCGGTGGATAGTTTTCAGGTGATCTGGGAGACCTTTAAGGTCTATATTTGGGGAGTGGCTATAGCGAAACACTCAGGTGTTCTGCGTACTATCCGACAGAGACTGGCAGATCTTGAACGTAAACTGATAATTCTCGAAGGCCGACAGTTGGAGAGTAATGATGATGAAATTATGCGTGAAATCAGAGAGCTCCTGGGGGAATATCTGGATGCAGCGGACAGTGAAGTCAAACATCTAGGTAAATATGCCACGGCCCGCGTGTATGGCGAAGGGGATAGGCCGGGTTCTGTCTTAGCACGAATATTGAAGGCTAAAAGAAGTAGAACGCAGGTCTCGGAACTTAAGGCGGCTGATGGTGCGATTTTAACGGATGAAATGGAAATAGTGGAAAGGTTCAGACAATTCTACTCGGAATTATATTCAGCACGCCCGTCTGGTTCTGAGGCAGAAATACTTCAGTATCTAGAACATATTAAACTGCCTTTTCTTGATAATTCCCATCGTGAATTCCTCATGTGACCGATCGATAAAGAGGAGATTATCACGGCTCTTACTAGTATGAAAGCGGCGAGCGCTCCGGGGTCAGATGGCCTCACTGTTTGCTTCTACAAAAGCTTTATTGATTTACTGCTCCCACACCTTTCTACACTCTTTGAAGATATGTGCATCTCGTGTACGATGCCCCCGACAATGAGAGAGGCGATAATTGTTGCAGTCCCTAAGCCGGATAAGCCGTTAGACGAGTGCGGCTCTTACCGCCCTCTGTCCCTACTCAACGTTGACACCAAGTTGTTTGCTAAGATTCTTGCCAACCGGATCGCACCTCTCACGCCCGTACTGGTAGCCCCGGAGCAGGCGGGGTTTATTCCAAACAGAAACCTCACTTACAATCTTCGCACGGTGTTCGGTGCCATACAGCATACTAATCCAGACTCTAGGGCGGTTGCGGTTTTCCTAGACATGGAAAAGGCCTTCGATTCCGTGGAATGGCCTTTCATGCGACTTGTACTGACCAGGATGGGACTGGGCCCCGTTTTTCTACAATTAATTGGGGTTTTATTTAACTCCCCCATAGCACGTATTAAAGTAGGCGACTTGGTGACTAAAGCCATTAAGATTGGCAGAGGGACGAGGCAGGGATGTCCGTTGTCCCCGATTTTATACGCCTTGGTGGGGGAGCCCCTTGCGTGCGCTTTAAGGGAATACCACAGCCATAAGGGTGACTGTTACCCAACTTATAGAATTATTGTATCTACATACGCGGATGACACTTTATTGTATGTCCATGAGCCAGAGGACAACCTTTCCTCAGTACTTCGAGAAGTGGTACACTTCGGTGCCCTATCTGGCCTGCGTGTTAATTGGTCCAAATCCGTGATTTTCCCCCCAACGCCACTCACACACCCCTTCGAGCCGGACTACCCTTTGCAATGGTTCGCCGAAGCGATTCGATATCTTGGAATTCGTATTCATACGGACTCAGATATCGTATTTAGGGAAAACTATGGCTCCGCAGTTAGCAGACTTGAGGATGATGTTGAAATCTGGATCAGATTGCCACTGTCCCTACTCTGGAGAATATCAATCATGAAAAGGGTTGTATTGCCGCGTTTCTTGTTCCTTTTTACTAATATACCCTTGGTTTTGCCCCGCTCTTTCTTTCAGAGAGTCAACTCACTATTAATCAAATTGGCCTGGGCTGGTAAACAGGCTAGGGTGAGTTGGCGGACACTGACACTACCATATCACTTGGGGAGTCTGGGGGCGCCCGATTTAGACTTGTATTATAGAGCAGCGCAGGGAGCTTTAGAATATTACTGGATACATGGCTCACCTGATACCCTGTTTCTCCGTATGGAAAAACGTTTTGCGGAGCCCCTTCCTCTCCCAGCTACACTATTTGAACCTGTGGATCGTCGGACCGGGATCTTGGACTCGGTCAACTCAACCCGCCATGCATGGCATAATTTGCTGCAATTACAGGCGGGATCATTGTTGTATGCTCCGTCCATGCCCATTGAATGGGCGCACTGGTTGGTCCCGTGCAGAGACAAAGGGGTCGTCCGTGCGCTGCAATCCTTAAAGATATGGATGGTGGGAGACTTGTTTATTGACGGCACAGCGAAAACATGGGAGGCGGTGGCGGACCCGGCAGTCCCCAGTAGTTTACTGCAACGGTTTCAATTCCATAGGGTGCGGAGGGCGCTGGGTGACATATTAGGCGCTGACCTTTTGGAACCCCCTGAAGTTTTGGAATGGTCGCATGTAATTAAAGCTAAGTCGCCACGAAAAATGGTTACGAATATATATATAAAATTGCAATGTCACATAGAGCGCATCAGTACACCAAGGCTCGGTTAGCCTGGCAACGTGATTTGCAGAAAACCATTGACGACTTTACATGGACTTATTGTTGCACAGGCACTCGGCGTGTGTCCTTGCATGGCAGACACAGATTAATACATTTTAAGTTTATAAACAGAGTGTACTACACCCCAGAGCGATTACAAAGATATGGGTTAAGAGACACCTCGGCTTGTGAGAGATGCAGAGCACAACCGGCGGATTTTATACACCTTGCGTGGAACTGCCCGGGGGTGCGCAAATTCTGGGATACTATTTTTAAAGAGTTGGGGGATATAGTAGAGACAGTTTTGACTCCGGACCCGCTTTTGGCTCTATTGGGGTTCTCTAAGCCGCTGCCTAGGTCAATACGTAGAATGGTGGACATGGGGCTTCTCATAGCTAAACGGCAAGTTGCAATGTGTTGGTTGAGGGGGCCCTTACCCACCATAGCACAATGGTCGCGCGATATGCGCCCAAGAACTTCTGGGGACTTTACAAGACCTTCCTGCTCTCCAGAGCGGAGAATACAAGTACTGAGCTGCCCGTGGTCTTAGCGGGTACTGCGCACACTGCGTCTAACTAGCCCAGGGTGGGGGGTGGCTCATGCTGCCCAGGCGGGGTTACTGTAGGGGTTCTACGTAAGGGCTGCAGGTTCTGATAACACTTACTGAATAGGATGTACCTCTCATCGTACACTGATATACCACTGACCTTCCACAGTTTAATGTACAAGGATGGGTATTTCAGAGACGCAGGCTGAGCAGGGTTTGTTTGTTTGTTTAGGGTAATGATTTAAGTTTTACGTAAGCATGCTGTTAAACAGAGTTGCTGTTCAAGATCGCTGCCTGCCCCCCACTGGGGTTGTTGGCTCAACAGCTGTGTATTTTTTGTTCATGAGTATGTGCTGCCGGCCCCAGGGTTGTAGGCTAAAAAGCTGTGTTTGTTTGGAAAGTATGCAATAAAAAAATAAAAGAAAAAAAAAGTTAAAACAATACTCATAGAAAGAGATTTGACAGGTACCTCAAACAGAAATTCACTCTCAAGGATATTTTATAAATATTGGGGCCAATTTACACAAGTATTTTTGGCTTCCACAAATACCTCCTATGTCTGCTAGGAAATCACTATGCGATTCCTGACAAGTGTAAAGGCATTTACTACTGCAAATGTCTCCGCTGAGATTATAAAGAAATCTACGGCCGTAAATCCCACGCAAGAGGTGGGAAATGGATGTTCCAAGGTGTGGTTTGCTTTGGAAGTTTGAGAACGCCCAAAAACAAGCATTTTTGTGAGTGTTCCAAAACTTTGATACAACCCCTTTCCACCCTTTAAGTAGTCAGAGATTTACTTCGGTCAAGGACTGAAGTCACTCCCCTTTTAGGACAGGAAGAGCAACAGATCACCCCCAAATTTACTGGGGTGTTGGGGAAGAGTTTTCTGCATGGGGAGAAAAGTAGCCTGCTGGAATTTTCATATGACATTCTAAGTATTATGCCTGGAAATCCATGCCTGGTGCAGCTTGCTAGGTGTATTTCTGAGAATGTTGGCAAATTCCAAGAAAAAGTAAAAGTACTTTCGGAAAGAGATCCAAATCTCCACCAACACTCCTATATTCTTATTAGGGAACTGAGCCCATCATCTTTTAGAAAAAGGTGACTGTCCCTTTAAGTGATTGACACGAAAGCAACCAAAGAACCATGTTCAGAATTTGAAAATCTGCTTCCACAGGAATACTCCTTCCAGGACTCCAGGAAATCTATGTTCAATCAATCAATCAATCATTTGTATAGCGCGCTACTCACCCGGAGGGTCTCAAGGCGCTTGGGGGAGGGGGGTCCGCTACTGTTCGAACAGCCAGGTCTTGAGTTGCTTCCTGAAGGAGAGGTGGTCTTGGGTAAGGCGGAGGTGGATGGGTAGGGAGTTCCACGTCTTGGCAGCCAGGTAGGAGAAGGATCTTCCTCCCGTTGTGGCTCTTCGGATGCGGGGGACGGCGGCGAGGGCGTGGTTGGTCGATCGTAGCTGGCGGGTGGGAGTGTAGAAGGTCAGACGGTCGTTGAGGTATCTGGGGCCTTGGTTGTGGAGGGCTTTGTGTGCGTGGGTGAGGAGTCGGAACGTGATTCTCTTGCTGACGGGGAGCCAGTGCAGGTCTCTCAGGTGTCTGGCGATGTGGCTGTGTCGGGGGATGTCCAGGATGAGTCGAGCTGCAGCGTTCTGGATGCGTTGGAGTCTTTTATGAAGTTTGGCTGTGGTTCCGGCGTAGAGGGAGTTGCCGTAGTCCAGTCGGCTGGTGACGAGGGCCTGGGTGACCGTCTTCCTGGTTTCGGTGGGGATCCACCGGAAGATCTTGCGCAGCATGCGTAGGATGTTAGTCTGAGTCATACATTTTCTTGAGTATTGCAATGAGCTTCCTCCAGGTGGTATTTTGTCCACATGTTAATGTGACTCAAATGTGCTTTCACATATGTAAATTTCATTTTTGTTTCATCATGGGGGGAAGATATTTTCCCTGTGGCAAATCCATTTCCTCTACTACTCGCTCCCTCCCTTTCAAAATTGGGAGGGCCCCCTCCTACGCCCTCTTGGGAAATTCAGTAAATCATGCTATTGACAAGAGCAAATTTGTTTGATGGGAAAATTACCTGTAAAATCTCTGTGAATAGCATAGACGTATACGTTTGTCAGTGTTGATCAACAATATTTTGCAGCATGCCACGCTGACCCTAACTTAGATAATCTGACACTATGCCACTGCTGAGAAATTTCCACCTTCGGAAGTAAAAAAGTAAAATATACAATTCCACCAATACCGATTTGGTGAATCAGAATTGGGAATTCACAATGGGAACAGGTTTTTGTGACCTCCATTGTACTATGGTGCACTTTATGCCTCTGAACTAAGCCCAGAGTGTTCCACCGGCCTGGAGCTGCAAGGGTCCATATTTCCAAACACACTGTGGCAAGAGTGCTGGTATTCACCGGATGCTGGGATTGCTGCCTGGAGGGAAGGGTCAGCGCCTCAGATTGGTAATTGCCGTTGGCCACTTGAACGGCTTATGAATAATAGGAAGGGCCTTTGTGCTGGTTCGCGGCTGCATTCATGGCACAAAGTGTCATGCCTGCAAGTTGTTTCATTTGATTGTGTGTATTTTATGAATTTGTATAGCATTCAGGAAAGGGTACGACCTGTATCATCAAAATAACTGTCTATATTAGATTCCCCCAGAAACGATTCTCCAAAAGTGGTGCTGACAATCACAACAATACAACAAAAGAGATAGGTCGAAGGCACACAATAGACTTAGATAATACCACAAAAGTGTTTCTGTGATTGCACGTGCCTACAGGTTGCAGTATATATGCAAACTGAGATACACTTTTAAGGTACACTGTCCATTGCCGCCTTCTAGTGATTGCATACAATTTACAGGTACAAAACAGGAAAAATAAGCATCTGCAAAACAAAGGTCTTCCTTTTAGCCGCAAGGGAACCCAATGACCATCAACTCCGGGTTCCATTACCTCAAGAGGAACAAAAAAACTCCCAGGATGTGGCAAAGCTCCCGAGGAGGGAGATCTATAGCAGGGGCTAGAACAGCAGGGTGAGAAGAGAGAGAGGAGGGAGCAGGGGAGAGGGGAGGGAAGAGATTGCACGGCTCTGCAATAAGGCCACCAGCCCACCACTGACTCACAATGTGCCCGCCTGCTCGACAAGGCCTGTGTTTGTGCTGCAACAGAAAACTGGCACTTCCAGCTGGCCAAAGCTGCCGCCACTATTCAAATGTTAACATTCTGGATGACACAACTGCCAAAAAACGGTCAATGTCAGCAAATTGGAACAAGCATCTATCTGTGTCGAGTTGCTGGGCGACGAGAGGAGCGGAGGATGGGGATTAAAGATGAACTAGGCCAAAATCTTAGGCATCCCTGGGTGTCTCCTCAAATGAAGTAGAAAGTACCTGTAGATGACGCCATGTTGGTGCAGAAACATGAGTGCGGAAGTGACCTCGGCTGCGTAGAACCGGGAGCGAGGTTCGTCAAATTTCCGCGAGCGCTGGATTTGGAACATTAGGTCCCCTCCGTTCACATACTCCATGACGAAGAAAAGGCGGTCCTGAAATAAATGGAAACAGTGCCATTTAGCAAACGTCTTTCAACTTTACAAAAAAGCGGTGT
Organism: Calotriton arnoldi; assembly: GCA_963921515.1. Taxonomy (NCBI): domain Eukaryota; kingdom Metazoa; phylum Chordata; class Amphibia; order Caudata; family Salamandridae; genus Calotriton; species Calotriton arnoldi. The sequence goes on from CAWUFW010009394.1 coordinate 451,046, forward strand.
CAAAGCACGTACTGGGAGACGCGGGGGATTTGCGTCAAGAAAGGGAATCAACAAAGCAACAATTCTTGGTCAAGAAAAGCAGAGTCCTGAAAAGAGCGAAAATTAACATGCGATGCCACTTTTTTCCCCACCACATTGCAAACGGTACAGTATCTTGCACATAAGGCATGACGCAATTCATGTGTTTGCTACTGGGAAAAGTTAATGCACATTCATTCACATTTGAGAAGATGCGGAGCACAGTGAATACAACTGAAGCTACAACTGTGCTGAGAGTATTAAAAAGCGTGCAAAAGGAAACGCTCATGCATAAAAAACTGACTGAAGTCCATTCATTGATTTCAGAGCTCATTTTAGTCTCCAAGTCCAAATTAAGAACCACTTGTTTTGAATTTTTACTTTGACAGTATTTAACCATACGTGTTCCAATCCGGAAGCTAATGCGAAGTTCGAAAGGTCGATGAAAAAAAAAGAATTATATGCATGTGTGAGGATTTATATGGCTTTAAAACAACAGAACAGTCCACAGATTATGATTTTTACAGGAACAATACTTTTTTTTTGTATGGATGCCACAAGAAGGTGCACTCATTGTAAAAATAATTCAGTGGATGAATGTATTAAACATTGTGGCATCTTTGATAAATACACTTGGAGAAATAAAAAAAATAGAAAATCTACCACATATATAGTTTAACTTCACAAGACAGAGGTGGTTATAACACAGTCCGTATCAGCATTTGCATAGCACATACCTCCCATTTATAGGTAGCTTCCTGTATGACCGCAAGCTTCTTCACTGATGGAGACACACCCACGATAACGACAGAAATACATACAAATCAGTCCTCTGGATCTACCACCAACAAATTAGCACCACCAAGCACATTTCAATCACCGAACAGAAGGAAAACAACTCCAAAAATGCAAAAGAAATCTTCGCACATAGTAAAAAAATTCACATCCCCTGCCACCAGCTTCATGACTATCACCCCATCACAGGAACTGTGCACACAGATCTCTCAATATTTCAGCACCAAATTCCCCACCAATTACAACAACTTTGAAACTCAACAATACCTTGCCATGCTAGCTTCCCTCCATTCTGACGAGAAGCACACTCAAGAAACCACACTGACGTGCTAGCCGACCATCACTCCTCAGTGCGCACCATCCACTCAAGAGTCCAATTGGACCAAGGCCCTCATTTCATCTTCCTCAAAGGACTTGACCCCATCTGCACCACCCTCACACCAATCCTCAATGACTCACTCACCACAGCCACCTTCCCTGATCCATGGAAACACACCACCATCTTACCACTCCTAAAAGAAAACCTTCAGCAGGCCCGAAGACTCTGATAAACTACAGGCCCATCTCCCTCCTCCCCTACCCAGCAAAAGTGTTGGAAAAACCCATCAACAAGGCACTGGCTGACCATCTCACTGACAACCACTTCCTGTACTCCCCTCAATGAGGATTCCAACTGAACCACAGCTCCTTGCTACCACCAATGACATCATCCTACTCAACCTCTTGCCTGCCTTCAACACCTTCTCCACCCCATCCTCATCCAATGCCTCCACAGCATTGGAATACAAGGATCCGCCCTCCGCTGGATCAGCTCCTTTCTCACAGGTCACACCCAATCTATAACCCTGGCCCCACACTCATCCTCTGCCTCCAACCTGATCTGTGGCGTTCCTCAAGGCTAATAACTCAGTTGAACACTATTCAACACCTACATGGCCCCACTTGCCTAAATCGTCCGAATCCTCAGAGTCAACATTATATCCTATGCCGACAACACCAAGCTCATCCTCTCTCTCTCTCACAACACCTCCAACACCCAGATGAAGTTCAGCAGCATGTCTGAAGTAGCAAACTGGGTGAGAACCAAATGCCTGAAGCTCACCTCTGACAAGACCAAGGTGGTCCTCTTCGTGAAAGACATATCCCTCTGGTCCATAGAACAGTGGCCCGCAGAATTAGGACAAACACCTACCCTGTTGAACTCTGCAAGGAACCTACGTTAATGATTAACAATCATATCCCGATGTCTACGAAGGTCAACACGATCACCTCAATCTGCTTCAAATCCCTCAAACTCTTCAAGAAAGTCTTCAGATGGCTCCGGCTAAGCACCTGGTGATCGGTCACGCAAAGCACTCATCACCAGCCAAAAGACTCCAGGGTCATCCAGAACACAACAGCCAGACTCACTCTCAATCTGTAATGCCACACATACATACCCAGACACTACATTGATCTCGACTGGCTCCCCATATACAAATGCACCCTGTTCAAACTCCACACTCTCACCTACAGAGCATTACACAAGCCCTGCCCCGCACATGTCAACACTTGCATCAAATTCCACACCCAAGCTAGACACCTCTGCTCCACCAACCTCCTGCTCATCTATGTCCCTGACATCCGAAAAGCCACAGGTCACATTTTTTCTGATCTGGTTCCGAAAGCCACATCAGATCTGCCACCTCCATCTTAGAATTTGGCAAGAAACTGAAAACCTGGCTCTTCCAATAGGTTCCCAGTAAGGGCAGCTCCTGCCCTTCTTTGGCATACCACAGCACTACACAGCATAACACAACACCACATAAAGGAGACTTCGTAGCGAGGAGTCTTTGTATATGATCTGGGTAGCAATGGGTCTGTTCTGCATTGGGCTTAAGAATGGCTCTTATCGGTTTAATGTGTGTCCCATTCTGTCTGACTTTGCATAGAATTTTGGGCATGTGTTTGGTATCTGGGTGAATAAGCCAAAGAACACTGCTGTTTGTATCGTTCAGTGAGGGAGAATACCTGTCCTCTATTTTCACCAGCATAAAAATGAATAAAAAATAAGTGAGTTAATCCTATCTAGAAAAGGGAAACCTTAGTCTTATTTCAGATCACAATGGCTTGTATTGATTTTCACATAAGGCAGTTACGCAAAAATCATATAATTCCTAACAAATTGGTGCAGTAAGTTATTGCATTGGCATTTACCAACTTTTGGCTTATTTTCCAAATCATGGCTTAATACAATGTTTTGTACATTACGCTGTACTATTTTCATTTAGGTGCTCTGTCATGTGACACTTGTGCCGGTGCCAAGCGTTGGCCAAGAACCAGGGTGATGACGATATTATGTAGGATTGTCTTTATTCCTTCTTTTCCGGGTTGCATGAAAAGACCTACAAATAGACATATTGAAAGCAACAAAGCCACGTGACTCATTCCTGGAAATCCAGGCATCCGTATCATCATGCTGGTCGGTTCTGCTCCAGACCGCTCAAACTGGTAAACAGGAAGCAGGAAATCAACCCCACACCAACCTTCAACTGAGGATCACCCCACAGTTCCCATGGCTCGGGACCCCAGGGAAAACAAAGTTACTCTTTTATAATAAACAAAAAATTATAAGATTACAAAAACTCACATCTTCTCTTCCTGTTTTAAACCTAACACAGAGTACTTGTGAGAACGGCGCAGAGTGTATTTATCAGAGCAAGTTAACCAAACTGAAATTTTTCCAAAGCATTCCATAATGGGAAGTGAACAAAACTCGTCGCCCGTATAGTAGGCTGGAGGGGAGGGGGCGGGGGGAGAAAAGTGCAACTCCTCAGCTACAAGAAGCAGTCTTCGCCCTGTTCATTAAAGCAAGCATGCACACTTGCAACTCACAGTTTATGGGCGCAAACATACATGCTCACTTCTAGAAGTTGTGTGTCTATACTCACAAGGCGACGACCAGTCCAGTCGCACAGATGCTGCAGTGCATCTTTGGGCTAGCTCTCTATGAAGAGTAGAACAGCTCCAACATTCCAGCTGCTTTACCTTTTATAAACTCACACTCTTAGAGACTGAGAAGTAAAGCTAGACAGCCTCACTACATTGGGCATAATCAGATATCCAAGTTTAGCACCAGTCTGGAGCAAAGTAAGAGCAGCCCTGTCTTTTTTTTAAATTTAGCATTTTTATTAAAGAAAAAGATGTTACACATATGTTGCAGCATATCCATATATAGAAAGAACTTTGTAATAGAAATAAAGACCAGAAATGGAATGCAATCCACCATCAGAAAAAATAGTACAACAATATATCGGTAACCAGAGTATAGAAAGTATGATAAAGAAATATGGAAAGGAATAGAAAGAAAAATGGGGAAGAGAAAAAGAAGGAAAGAGAGAAGAGAAAAATAAAGTATAAATGCTAGAAGGTAGAAGAAATATGACTATAAAATGTTATTAATAATTCATTGTATTGTAATTTTAATTGCATTTATATAGCGCTTACAACCCCTGACGAGGAGTCGAAGCGCTTTTTCAGCGAGTAGCATGCTACTCCGGAACCCATAAATGATTAGTGGTGAATTTGTATAGTGAAATATGAAAGCAATATGAGTGGTGGATATGTCAGCCAGTTATTTGGATTGAGAAGGATAGTGGAGGGATAGAAGAGGGAAAAGGTTTGCATTTATATAGCGCTTGCTATCCCTGATAAGGTGTTGGAGTGCTTTTTCAACGAGTAGCACGCTACTCCGTAACTCATAAAGGATTAGTGGTGAACTAGTATAGTGCAAATATGAAAGTAATTTGAGTGGTGGATATGTTAGTCAGTTATTTAGATTGAGAAGGATAGTGGAGGGATAGAAGAGGGAAAAGGTTTGTTTGCATTTATATAGCGCTTGCTACTCCCGATTAGGTGTTGAAGCACTTTTTCGTCGAGTAGTACGCTACTCTGGAACCCATAAAGGATTAGTGGTGAATTAGTATAGTGAAATATGAAATAAATTTGAGTGGTGGACATGTTAGTCTGTTACTTGGATTGAAAAGGGCAGTGGAGGGATAGAAGAGCGAAGAATTTAGATTTTTTTTTTTGGAGCTCATAGCAGTAAGAGCAGGCTTGGGATGAGTAAAAGGGAGGTGGAGGGGGAAGAGTCAGAGGGAAGGGTTTAGAAAGGCTTGTTTGGGAGATCTGAATAGTAAAGAGGTATGAGATGATGCAAGGAAGGGTAGAGTAGGGAAAAGTCTAGAAAGGGTTATTTTGGGGATCATAGTAGTGGTATGGGATGAATGAGAGAGTGGAGCTAGAGGATATATTATTAGAGGTATAGGGTGAGAAATAGGGTAGTGCATTAGAAAGAGTAGTAGAATAAGGTTTGAGATGAGTCAGAGTTGAGGTATGGGGTTTGGGATGAATGCGAGAGTGGAGGTAGAGGATATATTGATAGAGGTATAGGGTGAGAAATATGGTAGCATATTGGAGAGAATAGTAGATTGAGGTTTGAGATGAGTCAGAGAGTTGAGGTAGAGTATATTTTGAGAGCGGTCTAGGGTGAGAAATAGGGTAATGGATTGGATATGCTGAATTAGAAGTAAAGTAATAAATATATAGATACATAAGTACATGGAAGGTATATATAAATAGTTATGATAAAAGATTTACTTATTTATGCAGTCACTTATATACATGTTAAAAACATAGAACAATGTAACTATCAGTAATATGTACATTTGTTAAGCTTGGCTTGGCTTAACCACTTCTCTAACTCTGTCCACAAGCTGCTCCTATGAACTGTGCGCTGGGTTTCTTCACCAAATTCCTCTAGCCATTATTAACCTTCAATGACTGCTCCTTATCCTTGTTCACAGTCTATTCCTTAACCTGCCCCTCTCCTTATAACTTAATTACTAGGAGCAAAACAAACTGACCTTTACCCCTAACAAAGCTGGTATCTGGTCACATCTCTCCACAACCCTCATGTGCCACTGACCTTCAGCAAACAGTCCTCAAACCGTTAGCACATACTCTCCAGTCGGCATACTCAATATTCAACTCAATATGGACTGGCTTGCCTCATGCTTACACCTTTCAAAGTTACACATCAACGGTAAGTTACTTATTTAACATCCGTCAGTCTGAGAAACCTACTCACATTTCAAAATTAAATCCTACATTGTATCTACTTTCTCTCAAGGAGGCAAAAAATGCAACTATATATCTATGACAAATTATGGGTCAGCTTTAGTGTCTGGGCAAAGCAAAAATGTTTCATCGAAGTTGGAAGGTGCTTGCAAGTTACCCACAATGGATTTCTTCCCTTGTTCATTACTTTTCTCAATACATTTTAGTATCTATTTGATGTGCTTTGTTAAACCCACTAATAGTGACAAAGGACGTGGCCTTTCTAATAATAAAAAAAGATTTTTCAGACACTCATTTTAATAAGGTTTCCAAATTACTACAATAAAGTCCAGCAAACAATAGAGGAAGTGAGGGGTTATGAAAAAATCAGTGCTACCCTCTTGGGATGGAAAAGTTAGGTGGACCTAATCTAATGAAAAAGTCTGTATTTCATGTACCCTTCTGGGGAATGCAACAGTCACAATGAACATTTGTATTCCAAATCTGCATTGTGAATTCACGTGTATATCAGTATTTATTTAATTAGAAGCCTCATGTCAAAGGGAAAGGAATACGAAGTGTAGCCACAACATCTTTAGATAGAAACATTACTTAATAGTAGTCCTACTTCTCCAAAATGTTATGCAATCACTATTTAGCTCTTCGTTCTTAGAAGGTGCCATGTGTTTGCTAATAACATTCAATACCTCTTTAGTCCATTCAAATTCCTGGTATCATACCCCCTCAAGAACCAAATGGACAAAAAGAGAAATTAGGCAAGGATGAAGCACCCCCTACCCCATTAGAGGGAAGAGACTAGATTTCATCAGCGTCTTGATTGGTACAAGGACATTTCCTGCAATTACAAGACAGCCAGAAGTTACAGGACTGTATCTTGTACCTGCCGTTAGGCACTTGACTATTTCAGGGTAGCAATGACTAGCAGTCATGGCTTACGACAGGCGATGGAATTGACCTAAAAAGTTAAACACAGTGGAGACGTGAAAGTATCTGGTTCCATTTTAATGCGTAATAGTATCAGGATCAGTAGGTACAGTTTATTTTTTATTTTTCACCTAATCTCCTTTTATGGTATGCTTTGTTAAGTGAACATCACTATTAAGCACGTCATTATTTTCTTAAACATCAATACACTGCTATTAATTATGTAATTGAATGTGAGCTAGATTTCCACTGTTACAAAAATTAACAGGTAAAATGTTGACTTCTTTGTTTATTGGAAACTTACTGCAATCGTACGAAATTTTGCTTTACGAGTTGCCAATATATCTGTGCAATGAAAATGTCCTTAAAAGTAATACAATTTCACTTAAAAGAAGAAACTCATTCAGTGTGACACAATAAATACTGCTAAGTAACATCAATGTCCTTTCAGAACATTAATGAAAAAGAAAAGACCTTTAATTAAAAGGTAAATAAACAGAACACTTTAAACTAAGATGGACACAAAAAAATAGAAGGTGCCAGTACTTTCATCGGTAAGAGCTATGCCCTCAAATGGCTTCATAATACTAGGCGCCAACCTTTCTTTCACAAATGACCCTTTGGACAATATCTGCTACTGTTATCCTATGAGGCTTGATCCGGATCCATTCAAGGATCTTCCTAAGTGTTACATTATAAAGAGGGGATGTCTGAAGGCCACAGCTAAGAATGCTGGAATGTGAGATTTGCTTTAATGTAGTTCATACCCAAGGATGCTCAATAGCATTTTGAGTGGACATAAAAAATGCTATCTCCAAAATTCCTCCACCAAAACAAGATCCCTACCCCTAAATTAGGTCCAGGTGACCCGGTGTCCAGTCATCCGTGTACAGTGAAGGAAATATTTGAGTTTAGTAGAGTTTAAGTACCAAGTGATCCCTACTTTATATTAACAAATATAGGTTAGGTGCCTCTACCAAGAAACCTACCAATTATGTGGCCAGTGGCGGCTGCCTCGGAATGGGGGTGATGAGGGGGGAATGGATTAAATAAAAAATAAATAAAAAAACTTACTTTCTACGCCGCGCCGCCGTACGCCTCTCCTCTATCCTCTTCAGATCTGTTGCAAGCACCGGAAGCACACCAGACTCTCCCAGCCAATCATGACGCTACATGAACAGCGTTGTTATTGGTCTGAGCAGCCTGTTTGGATGCTCAGGCAGCACCTGGGAGCCTGGGCATGTGCTCCATGGGGCTGTGCAACACAGCCCCGTGGAGAACATGCTAAGTGCGCATGACGGCATTTAGAAGAGTGCGAACCACTCCTCACTCTGCTCTGGCGTCACAGAGCCCAGCCCTACCCCGACTCAGAGAGGTACATACAAAAATAAAATGATAATAACGCCCTGTAATTATCATTTTCTTTTTCTTTTATGCACTGCTGAAATAACAGTGGGGCGAAGCTCCTCCGCCTTAGTGGAGGAGCCACTGCTGTATGGGGCACACATGGCAAATCAGGACAAAACGAGAGGCAACTGAATGGTTTAAGGATAGCCTTGAACACAGTGTCAGCCTGCAACATCTCTGGAATCTGGAGGGTTAGCAATATGGTTCAAACAATTTTGGATTCAGGAAGATCAGCTCCCAGCAGAAGAAACTGAACCCAAGCAGGGATGAGAAGACTGGTCATCTTCTGATCCCCCTAGTGCTGAAATAAGGTAAATACGAGCACTGCATAGGTATGGTTATGAGTGGGTTGGCGGTGATGCAGGCTACCTCTACATGATTTTTAAGGTGATGGAGCAGTTCATGAAGGGGCCGAACAAGTTTCAATGAACAAGTTACTTACCTTCGGTAACGCATTATCTGGTACAGACTATTCAGCTGCAGACTCCGCACAATAATATAATGAACAAAATTAGTGTTACTTATAAAAAGATAAAGAGCAGCCCTTTCTTAAACCCTCATCATTAGATGATCACAAATCTATAACTTGCAAATATATATAGTTCATGTATATTTGCCTGCATAGGCCAATTAAGCCCCATGATACACCTGGGTGGAGGGATAGTGGCCTACTGAAATTAGCAACCCCTATCACACCTGTGATGTAGCTTGTGAAAACCAATCAATTCGAAATCATTAGGGATGCTTCGATACTTGTATATTCATCAGGGGCTGCTGGCCAGGTCTTGTTTCTGCAAGCAGGTTCTATTGAGAACAGGGGCCTGTGTCCTCTAACAACACAGGTTATGAATAGCTGTCAGGGGTGTGGCTATGATTAGTGTAACATGTGCAGTGGCGCCAACAGCGTACAGTATGCAACCAGGGACTGGTCCAGTTTCCTTATTTGCATTACAGCCCAACGCCACTAGTGAATCGAGCCCTCAATAAGCATGGTTGTGCAAGTGATGTCAACTCAATCACCACTCTGTGCGCTATAGACTCCCAACTACAGTGGCATAATCAAATATTCGATGAAATACCTTAATTTCTTGGCCATACCTAATAGGACAATTAAATCACCAATAAAACTCTTGCCAAGATGACTTGTTTTCGGGATATTTTCTTTTCAGAGGCCCCATGTTTCATGTGAAAAAACCAATACGTCCTGGCAACGCCCTAATTAAACAAACTTTAGGGGATAACAGCCAACCAACGATTTTGTTCTAAGCTAATCTTCTTTGGCACGTGTTACACAAATTCCTGCATATGTAAATAAACAGATTTTCTGAAGTAAATAGAAGGTTAAAGCCTCATTTTCCTCTTAGGATCCTCGTCATCCAAATGTTGCCTACAAGACTGTCAGATCCTAGAGTATCTTTGTAGCACTCAACCAGCCTGTGGTCACACACCACATGCAGTCACAAATTCCAGTCACAAGACATATCTTGCAATGATATTTAAATTATTAGCAATTATGTTCACACCAATATGATAACCTACTTGTGACAATAACCACTTGTTAGAACTAGAGTATCTAGTTGGCAGAGGTATGCACCTTGTCCAAGCAGGGACCACAATCCTAGTCAGGGTAAACTAGATACACACTAAAGTATAATCTGTGCTCACCCTCTGGTAGTTTGGTGCAGAGCAGTCAGGCTTATCTAAAGAGGCTATGTATGTATTTGTGCAACACACACATACAGTAACACAATGAAAACACCACAAAAAATACTCAATGCAGTTTTAGAAAAATAGATAATAATTTTATGAGTAAAACAAGAACAAAACGGCAAACATCCAATAAGTAAAACCAGAGTTATGAATTTTTAAAGATTAAATCAAAATGTAGTGCTTAGGAGCAAATAGAGCTTAGGGGTTACTTGAGGTCGTGCTGGACTGGGTTAAATCCAAAGTTCAGGCCGACCACGATGGAGGGCAGGCCAGCAACAGGACTCTCGCAGGTCCCACTGAAAAAGTACCTTGGATGGAGTAAGCGTCGACCTCAAAGACTTGATGCGTCGCTTCTGATCCGCGCAGACGATGAAGGCTTTGTCAATGAACCACTTTATGATGCAAGTGCTGCATCATCGTTGAGCGTGCTGTCTGTCGTCGTCGAGCTGCACAGTCCGTCAAAGCAATGTCATTGATCAGCTCCTGCATCGTGCCACTGTACAAGGGACTTACAAGTAAACTAAATATGCTAATCATGTAGACGCTAATGTCACCATGTTTAGGGGAGAAGCACATGCACTTTAGCACTGGTCAGCAGTGGTATAGTGCTCAGAGTCCTAAGGCCAACAAAAAGAAGGTCCGTAAAAGAGGAGTAGGAAGGCAAAAAGTTTGGGGTGACCCTTCAGAAATGCCCATTTTCCAACAGCACTATTTCAACAGAGTCAGGATTTTGTTTTATTGCGAATTGGAGTCCTCAGCGACAAAGGGAGTTTCGAAGGTTTATGTCATTTTAAGGTGTTTGAATACAACAAAGAGAGTAGAAGCTACTTTAAATATTTGAAGATAAAACACAGAGTGCCTGATTCACAAGGGTAAATTACACATTTGATTAAGTTTACACTTTGTAGTAATTTTACTCTTTACAATATTCCCAAACTGCGAGTGTAATCTTGCTACAAAAGTGTTAGTTATGTTTCCATCCCCACCGCATTGCAGTTGGCTTACTCTTGTGTGGGTGGGTGACGCTCCTTCCTAAACCTCGCACCCTTCCCTAAACTCCTCTTACACCTTCTTAATCCCATCCTCTTTAATAGTAAGTCTGCCCTTTTTCCCACCCTCTATCCGGTGTCCCTCCCACATTTACTACTAAAACCTATACTTACATGCGCCAAGACTCCGCAGTTGGGGCAGAGATCTCCGCACATGTAGGTATAAGCAAAAATTACATTTTGTAATACGTTTTGTAATACTACAAAATGCACTACAGATGTAATTTGAGGAATAGGACTTGAAAGTTTAAATTCTCAAACACATCACAAATGATATGCTGTCAAATAATCACCTTTTTCGGTTAGTGCCACAATACAAAATACTGTTGATTTGGAATTATAGTTAGAGAATGGACTCTCATCTTAAATTCTCACTCCATCTTGGTAGAACTGATAACGGAACCTATGTTATCCTGTTCTGACTTTTGTAACATCATCAACACAACTTCCCACAAAAAGGAAATATGAAAACTTCACGGAATTCAACACCTTATATCCAGAATACATGGATAAATCTGAGGAAAACTTAGCACATACCACTAATCCAGAAAGCAAACCGCAGGCTAATGTTGAGACAGAGAATCACATTTACAATCAGACAAATGATATTTACAGAAGGTGGCACTCACTCTACCCGGATCAGGATCAAATTCCAGTACAGTAGGCAAAGAAGCAAACCAGTCAAGGTGCAAGATTCTTGTATCTGAAAAGCTCTGGGCTGTTAAATATTCAACTCTTCCAGGCCTCCATCCCTCGAGAAAAACCCCGAAACAGCCTGACAACCCTTTTCATTGAGACCTTTTGTTTGTGGCTCAACTTTTACTGGACGCAGTCCCCAGAATGTGTGTGTGTGTATGTATACCTGCGAGATTACAAATGAATTAGACAACCAGAATCATAGAAAACAAGCAAAGCATGCCTTAAATATCTGCAAGCCCAGTGGAGAGCCCCAAACAGAGGGAAAGAAGGACAAGAGGTGTTCACCATTTCTTTGGAGACGAGTGAGCAAAGCAGCAAGATGAGCACAGGACTCTGGGTGAAGTCAAAAACGCAAGGCAGCAACAAGTCTTGAGACAACCCCATCCTAGCAGGAGTCCAGCTGTACGAGGAGACCAACGACCCCCATGGACTTCACTGCAAAAGGTATGAGCAAGAACATTCAGAAATCCTAGCCTGGATAGCCAGCTCAAGGGTGGATACCCTGTGAGCCAAACATGTGGTGAAAAATCAAAGATCTACTCATAGGCTATAAACAGCACATGTTAGAAATGGGGGTCTCTAGTTGGCAGTGGCTTGCACCCTGTTCAACTAGGGACCCTTTCTTCCAGTCAGGATGAGTAAAGTACATACCTACGCTCACCTTCTGGTAGCTTGGCACATAGCAGGCAGGTTAAGCATACAGAGTCAATCTGTAAAGCATTTGTATATAACCCACAATGACACAGTGAAAACACCACAAATGGAAACCACACCAGTTTAGAAAAATAAAGTATCTTTATCTAAACCAAGCAAGACCAAAACAACAAACATCCAACATACAGATATAAAAATATGACTTTTAGAAGGTAAAAACAGTTCTGTCCATAGGAAACTATAGATGCGTCACTTTTAGCACAAAGTACCTGGGAAGTGTCAGACTCACAAGCAAAAACAGCTGCAGGGAAGGTGATGCGTGGATTTCTTACGTGCAGGGAAGGTGATTCGTCGGTTCCTTGCTCCAGGGGAGGTGATGCATTGGTTCCTTACTGCCACGCAGGGGAGGTGATGCATCGGTTCCTTACGGGAGAGGAGATGAAGCGATGGTTTCTTACTGTGCAGGGAGGTGATGCGTAGGTTTCTTACTACAGCCCCAGCGATATTGTAGATTCGGCGCCCAGGTGTAATGCGTGGAAAATCCGGATGTGCTGGAGGCGATACGGCGATGGCAAACCAGGTGCTGCGTTGATTTCTCCAGCCGCCGATCAACGTTGCGTCGATTCTTTTAGCCGCACAGCAGGGCCTGCACCGAAGTCAGTGAGGTGATCTCGGACTTTGGAGATTGGTGCACTGGACTCAGCGTGTGGTGGTTTTTTGGGCAGCGGGCAGGCACTGCGTAGATTTCTTCAGCAGCACAAGGCTGTGGGTCAGAAATTTCTCCTGCATGGCGGTGCAGCGTTGAAATAAACAGGCGCTAGCAGAGCGAAGCATCGATTTTCAGGCTTTTACAGCTTCCAGTAGCAGGAATAACCTCCAGTGGCCCGGAACTGGAATTAGCACCCCCTGGCAGGTCAGAGCTCCCAGCAGTGGTGTTCAAGGATGCTGTTGTTGAAGTCTTTGTGTCCATGAGACTTCAGAACAGGAGGCAAGCACACACAAGCCCTTGGAGATTCTTCTCAAGCAAATTTCACAGCAAAGTCCAGTCTTTGCCCTCTCCTTGGCAGAAGCAGCAACTGCAGGTCAACCCAGGAAAGCAACACACAGCAAAGGGGCAGTACTCCTCCTCACAGTTCTTAGGCTAATCTTCCTTGGCAGAAGTTCCTCTTGATTGCAGAAGTGATCTAACGTTTTGGGGTCTTAGGTCTAATATTTATAGCCCATTTTCCCTTTGTAGTCTTTGTTCCAAGAGTCTCTGAGCTCAGTAAGACCAGTTCTTTCCTCCCTGGTCCAGCTTCACTACAGGAGGTGGAGAAAGCATTGTGCAGAGCAGACGCAGCCTATTCAGGTGCTAGTGAAAACTCCTTCCACCACTCTAAATGCAGAAAGGTTTATTCAGCCTGGCTATGAGTCATCCAGGAATGACAGGACACACCTCAACTACCCTTTGTAACTGTCTAGAGTGAATGCACATCCCCAACCCCTGTCACTCCAAAACCAGACGGTGAATACATAAACAGGCAGAGGCACACAGGATGGTTAAACAAGAAAATGCCCACTTCCTAAAAGTGGCATTTTCAAACACCCAATTTAAAAACCACCTTTACTAAGAGGTGAGTTAATGAAATCTGAGTTCAGAGAGCCTAAACTCCATTTCGCTATCTTGTCCCAATGGAAAGTTACACGTGTAAGATGTTACAAGAAAGCTCCCATATTAACCTATGGGACAGACAGTCTTTCAATAGTGAAAAACAAAATACACAGTATTTCACTATCAGGACATGTAACACACACCAGTACATGTCCTACCTTTCACATACACTGCACGCTGCACACATGGCTACCTTTGGCCTACCTCAGGGGTGCCTTATGTGTAAAAAAAGGGGAAGGTTAGGGCGTAACAAGTGGGTGCACTTGCCAGGGAAACATGGCAGTTAAAAACTGTATGTGCAGACATTGCAGTGGCAGAATTGAGACACATTTACAGGGCTACTCATGTGGGTGGCACAGCCATTGCTGCAAGCCCATTAGTAGCATTTGATTTAAAGGCCCTGGCACACTCAGGGGGCTTTACTAGGGACTTACCAGTAAATCAAATATGCCAATCATGGATAACCAATCATAATCACAATTTACACAGGGAGCACTTGCACTTTGGCACTGATTGGTACATGATTACGCATTGTCAGAAGTGATTATTAAATACCATGACATACACTCAGGTAATTTAAACCCACCCTTTCTCTATGTCCCACTTACAGTATCCCCTACAACTGCAAGCCCTGAGGAAGAACTTCATTAAGTGACAGGCCCATTCAGAAGGTTGACACACGTCCAAATAATTTGAAGGATTTGAGGGCACCCAGCCTCTGCTGCAAGGAATATAAAAATATTATGGAAAAGAATAAGAAAATCTAGATCCCTTTGGTTCCTTAAACAATTTGCATGCGCCCCAATCCCGATAGGGCCTTCCGGCAACTGCTGGACTATACAAATGTGGGTGATAAAAGAAAATATATATACCCACTAGAGTTTGAATTTATTAACATGGCAGGAAATTTCATTATAGATGGGATACCCTACCTATAAGTATTTGTGCAGTTTGGTTAATAAAAAAGTACAATATATACATAAGAAAAAAAGTATGATATATATGTAGGACACTTATTTATGTTATTGTTAAATGTTTAGTAACTGTCATTCTTTTGAGAGTCAAGGTCTTTTATGAGTTATGTCATTTATATGCATGTAAAGTATTCACCTGCAGCTCTGTATAAACATAATTTTTGAGGATGGAGTAGTTTACAGAGAACAAAGTTTTTCTTGTGGTCCAGAGTGTAAAGTTTCGTAAAAAGTTTTGTTTGGTTTGCATGTTTCAATGCACACATCTATTGTGACTTTGAATGCAAGAAAGCATGGTACAAAAGTGGGAGAATCTTTATACAAATAAAAGCTAGAGTAATCATCCCCAATAAATGTTGGAATTGAGAGGTGCAGAAAAATTATGTAACCTACTCAAAATAATGGATGTATCTATGGTGTGAGGGGTTATTCTTGTTTGTTTCTTAGCAAGCCCACTAGTAGCATTTGATTTACAGGTCCTAGTACACTCAGTGCACCTTACTAGGGGCTTACCAGTAAATCAAATATGCCAATCATGGTTAACCAATCATAGTCAAAATGTACACAGGAGCACTTGCACTTTGGCACTGATCAGCAGGGGCAAGTGTCCAGAATACTTAAACCAGCAAAAATGAAGTCCAGCACACAGTCAAAAATACAGGAGGTAGAGGCAAAAAGTAGGCCTAGAAAAAAGTCAGGGGAAACCACACCAAGGGTGCCAGGTCTAACAGCACACAAGACCACAGAAGCAAAATTCATAAAGCATAGAAGTGGATACAGTCGCGGTGAACCATGACACACAGGAGGCAGCCCAGGAGTTGGACCAAGACTCCCTCAAGGCCCAAAATTGGCCAGACATCCCCAGAAAACCGCCAAAAAGGAGAGAATGCCAATAGCCTGCGTGACAGAAGCCTGCAGGAATGCAGACTAGGCAAGGGATCAGGAGGACCCAAACACAGGGTAGAACCAAAAACCTTGAAGCAGGGTCCCAGAAGCAGCCCCCAGCGCTAGCGAATGGAGACACTCTGAAAAAAGTCCGAACTCAGACCTTAAAAATCCCATGCCCTGTACAATCATACCAGGAATTAAAACACAGCTTACATCCTAGGGCTATGGATTAGTGTCCAGCTGAGAATAAAACCCAGACCCTACAGGCAGGGCCAGCCTGCAGGACCAGAAAAAACCCAGACCCACCCAGACCATCAAGGTGATTTGAACATGACCACAGAGCCATGCCAACAGTGGTGAGATACAAGCAAAAAAGAAGCAAACCTAACACAGAGCATGTATAACTCAGGTACCAGCAGGACAACACAGGTGGAAAGGGCAGCACGAAGCCATGCCAGGCCTCACAAAAACTTGAAAGACAAAATGCAAAGCGGACTTGCCTCTAGAAATGGAGAAGGAGTAACGTAAAATGCTAAACCTCTTTATTTTCACAGCCCTCAGGAAAGAAAGTCAATCAATCAATACTTTACTTTATTCAGCACATAAATAACCATAAAATATACATACATCAATAAATCATCTATAAAACATGCACAAGGTATATAGCAAAAAATAGCAAATTCAGAATGCAATGACCCACCCGCTTATCCCAGAGCGTCACCCAATCATAACTCCTTCCATAGCCAATAACATCAGTCCATTTAGTAATACCGTAAAGATAAAATTTGGTGCTGTGCTTAGCCCGCCATCATTCTCCTGGATCTCACTGAAGCTTTTAGAAACAGAGACACCATAGCAAACATTGTGAGTACTTAAAAGTTGATGATAAAACAATGCATCCCTACATTTCCTAAACCCCAGAGGTTTTAAAATCTGTTCAATAAATAATTTAAAATAGGATGTGAAAAAGTGCAACAAAACAAAGTGCATCACTGACTGCTCTGACTAACCGTTACAGAAGCAAAGCTCCTCTGGCGTCCCCATCTGAGTGCTCGTTCCAGAAAAATTCAAAAGCCATCCCACAGTGCCAGCCCTGAAGCGAAAAAGTAAGTATCGCTCCCAGCGTGAGAGGTGTATTGCAAGATACAGCACAAAGGCCTCCGGACCTTTTGCTCATTTCATTTACTTTTATCTGGGAATGGCAACATTCTAAAAAACGTAACTTACCATCTTCTTATCGGATTTCCTTATTGTAAGCGGTGTATCAAACATATTTGGTAAATTCAAAACTTCAAAAGTTATATGTACATAGGCCAACCAGGGTACTGACAGGCCCTTGTCTAAACTCAAATAATCCAAAATGTTTGCCTTGGTATTGGCCCACACGCTAATCCATAATAGAAGTGGTGCAAGTTGGGTCATGTCTGTAATGTAGCTAAGACTAAGCTCTGAATGTAAGATAAAATGGGAGCTTGTGGTAGGTAATTGCAGGATCCGCCTACAAATACGTTTTTCTTCAATCTTCAGGGCATTAGTATTGCAATATCCCCAAACCCCGTACTATAGAGAGCCACAGAAGCACACTGAGCATAATAAATATTCAGAATGGGAGATACTGTGCCCCTTCCAGCAGCCTGAGCCAAATAAAATAAAGCACTGGCCGCTCTACTAAGCTTTAAGCAAGAGTTTCTGATCTGTGAGTGCCAAGACCCCCCGCTACTGAAGGTGACCCCCAAGTCATTCAAACCGGTCACACTTCCCAGGTGGTTCCTTCAAGCCATTAGTTTAGTCATAGTTTTCCTGCCTGGTCGACATGCCATAATATCTGTGTTTCCATAGTTTGTGACTAGGTCCAGTTCGCTCATAAAGGAAATGAAGGATTCCAACTATAATCATAGGACCCCTGGGGTCCATGCCATAAGTACCGTATCATCTGCGTAAAGCAGCGCCGGCACAAAAGCTTGCATAATCAACGGAATATCTCTGGTGACTTTACTCAGGGTTGGGCACAGATTATTCATATGGATAACAAAGAGAAGTGGGGCCAGGATGCAACCTTGGCACACCCAACGAGCAAGAGGAAATATATTAGACAATTCACCTGTCATGCCAAACCGGACCCTCGCTACCAGGTTCTCATGCAAGGAATACAGGAAATTCACTAACGCCACCTCCACCCCTAAATCCAGCAACATCAACCAGAGCTTTGTTCTGTTGACACAATCAAAGGCGGTTGACAAATCCATAAGGCCAGGTGGAGTGGACAGCGCTTTGCAATGCTATATTTGCCAATGATCAAATTCAAGTTCCAGCACTGTTCCACTGTACCCAGCTCCTGGCGAAACCCAAGATGTTGTTAGAGTTCGCCCATGATTTTAGAAGATTAAATATCACCTGCCCAATGATCTTTACCGAGTTGTCTATAAGAGAGATGGGGTAGCATTTAGGTGAGTCTTGTAATTATTCTCCAGTTTTGTGTTAAAATCCAAGCAGAGAAGATAATTAGGTTGTTTCAGTTTGCGATTGGCTTTAGATCTGCTAAGAAAGCAAATAGATATTAAAAATGAACACACAGCTTTGTGCACGCCAACACCCGTTGTTGGCGGTCAAGAGGACTAGAGAGAGCGGACTGATAAAGAAATGCTACTCACCACTGCATGTCCTGCAACCACCGTGTACCAAATAAATCACAAGCAGTCTGGACAGCCGGCCTACACGTGCATCAAGCCCAACTAACTGAAGAGCGGCAATTCCACAAAGGGAAGGAAAAATAAAAAATATAAAAGGGAAAAGGAAACACACAACCCAGACTTTGGGTCATCGTCTCCTGAAAGAGACTGAAAAACAGGTGGGGCCTTCAAGGGAAGGTGTCTTATTCGTCTGAAAGGTAGAGGGCCAAAGTTAAAGAATTGAAAGACGGGCTGAATCCCTCAGGTGGTAGAGGGAAAGCAGTTCCCTTCCTAGTTTTAAAAAAAGGGTTATCTGTCTTGTGTGAGAAGCTAATTGTGAATAACGGCTGGAACTAGGAAGTCAGTCAAGCTGGCAAAGGATATAATAGCCATGCTAGAAAGACTGGCTCTAAACATTATCCTCTACCTTCTATCTATGAATGTTTTGTGTATGTATGTATGTCATAGTCAGTCTCAATGGTACAAAAATATAATTTAGGCATATCCCTCAGGAAAAAATAAAACATTGGTGAGAAGCACATTTGAGAAGGCCTATGAAATACAAATTTCAATCAAAAGAAACGACAATGGATGAGGATGAATTAATTCTAAAACAAACAGGACAAGATACTAGTTGCTTTGGGGACAAGGCTCCTTAAAATAGCACTTTGTTGTTTATACCAAACAACATCTGTCTGGTAGCAGGGCAAACATATAACAAAAAGAAAAAATGCATCTGTAATTTCCAGGTTTGTGGCACTCATTTCCTGTCCTTACAGACTGAATGCAGCCACCAGCAGGACACGCCTTCACCTTCAGCAATCTGCTTGAAGGCTTAGGGCACAATATGTTCTTGATAATCAGTTCTCTGCTGATATACAAATATCCACAATGTGACTGTTTATATGTTGGAAGATCTCATCTTTGGCAACATATGTCAGATCTTGATTCCTTCAAACAACACTTGGGACAGCCTTTGATGTACTATTTGCTGTCTGTAGGAGATAACAGGCCACTGCAAACATTTCCATGGTCTTTCTTCATAACAAATGTCATAGGGACAACCGTTATTTGACTTGACAGGTTTTACAAATAGCATATTAATACAAAACTATGCCTGAGCAAGTTGGTAGCTGTCAGACAAGCTGTTTATTACCACTGTTGAGTGCAGGGAGGGGCCATGACTAAAGAGAGGAGGAACCAAGTGTAAGTCAGGATGCCCCACCCTCAACAATGGCACTAACTTGTATATTATACTCTCAGTGCATCTGCACACATGGTTTACGCCATGACATTTTTTTCACGTGTATTTACTTTAACAAAAGTTATTTAACCAAAACTAGGATAAACAAGGGGTTACATTTGTGCAGCAAGATAACATATGACATTTGTTTTCCTGTTTAAAGTAAGTGTTATATGTAATCTTCTGCGAGGCAAGAGAATGTGTTTTTTATGTTACTTTAGCTGTACAGTAATAATAATTTTTTTAATTTTTTTTTAATTTTATTTAATTTTATTAAAGTAGTACATAATTAAATCACATTATATGCAAGAGACAGTCAGCAATGTATACAGGACCAAATCACAGCAGTTGATAAATATATATGCACTGAAAACAGAATTGTTCATGCATAGAGACCCATTTCCTTCCTTGTGAGTCTTCGCCTTCAGTTCGTAGGTGAACACCATACGTCAGGAATGTCAGATAATGCTATAAAGATCAGTGGTTGGGGGTCCTCCGCAGGAAGTGGGCATCTGTTACATCAAGGACATACAGAAACATGGGATGTAATGGCCGGCTCCCACATTCATACAAGTGAGTCGCTGGTTTCCTGTTCGCTGGTGGTTGGGTGTTCCAGTAAGTATGTCTGCAGTGGGCCCCATATGTCCCTAGGACGTGAGGAAATCGGGAGCAGTTCGGCATACATACACGTTTGGTCCTGCCATAAGATCTTGTCGCCAAGCCAGTCCTTGAACTTAGGTGCCCTCCCACGTCCCCATCTACAGGCAACCCGTCTTTTAGCCAACATAAGGCCAAAGGACACAAACTTGCGATGTTTTGCCGGGATCTGCTCAGTATATCCGAGTAGAGCCACCAGAGGAGATCTCGGGAGTGATATAGAAACCATGTGGTCTAATGCTGTGAATATCGTGTTCCAGTATGCGTACACACCCGGGCAGCCCCAAGCGAGATGGAGGAAGTCCGCAGACTCTGCCCTGCATCTGTCACATCAACTTGTGTCTCGCAACCCAAACTTATGTAGCTTATCCGGAGTGTAGTAACTACGCTGGAGAAATTTGTAGTGAGTGATGCGCAGGCGGCTGCTTGAAGAGATTTGTTCCAGTTCGGCCGACCACCTGTCCCGGGCAGCGCATGTGGGGTATGCAGTATCTGTGTACATGATGCGGTATAATGCGGACACTAGATGTGAGGCTGTGGGTGTACACAGTACCTGATGCAGCGGCGCGAGCACCGCAGGCTCCATTGGATAATACGGGGTGCAGTCCCTCATCCCATGCCGTACGCGAGTGTATAGAAATGTTTCCATAGTAGTGGGTGGGGGGTTCAGAAAAAGCTGGTGTAGGGTGCGGAATTTACCATTTGTGTATAAGTCGCCCCAGGAGCTGAGTTTCCGGGTCCTAGCGACCCTTCTAAACACCCCTTCCTGTAGTAAGGGCATCTGTGGATGATATACTAGTGGAAGCAATGGCGAATATAGGCATGGTGTCTGTGATCGATCAGCAATGCGGTGCCAGGCCTGGATCGTGCCTTCCACAGAAGTGGGGCAAGGTTCCCGAGGCTTGATCGATGAGAGCATAACCCCCTCTAATGGGATAGGATCTGCAAGCCAGTGTTCAGTAGCCACGTGAGGTGTATACCTGGGGCAGTTGAACCAAAAATGGGCAAAGTGTGCCTGAGCGCATATGTAATACAATTCGAAATTAGGGATATCAAATCCCCCCTGTGAGTACGGTTGTATAAGTGTGTCCCATTTTATCCGGGGCTGCTTGCCTCCCCAGACCAGCCTGATCAGTTCCGCACGGAGGCTGGAGAAAAAATGGCGCCCTGGGTCATATGGAATGTTTAAGAACAAATACAAAAATTTCGGTAGGACAACCCTTTTAATGAGGGAGATGCGTCCCGCCATGGTTAGTGGAAGGGCATTCCAACGAGTCACACAGCCAGCGACATGATCCAGCGTACGCCCATAATTTAGCCGCATCAACTCCTCACGATCCGCCGCGACAGTGATCCCGAGGTATCTCACCTCGTCAGAACTCCACGCAATGGGGAAGTCTGTATAGAAGGGTGTAGCAGCAGCAGTCAGCGGGAAAATCTGGGATTTAGTCCAATTAATATGAATACCTGAGTGGCCACCGAACTTGACAAATTCCCTGAGAAGTGGGTTTAGGTTTTGGCGCGGCTCCTTTACATATAGTGTAACATCATCTGCATAAAGAGATATAAGTATGGGGCGCAATAGACATTGAAGCCCTTTCTCCTGATGATGTTGCCGGATTTTAGCTGCTAGCGGCTCCATTGCAAGGGCGAATAATAGGGGAGATAACGGGCATCCCTGCCGAGTGCCCCGCGACAGGGAGATCGGGGAAGAGACGTGGCCGTTTATTTGGACCTTCGCAGTCAGTGCCGTGTATAGGAGGCGGATATAGGACATGAAGCCGTTGGGAATGCCCATACATTGGAGTATGGTGAAGAGGTAGTCCCATTCGACCGAATAAAAGGCCTTCGTGGCGTCAAGGAAGACCGCCACAAGTGCCAGCTTTGGATCTACATTTTGAAGTATAGAAAATAGTGTCCGTAGGTTATGGGAGGTTGCCCTGCCAGGGATGAAGCCAACCTGGTCCGGTAAGACTAGTTTCTCCATAAGGAGCTTAAGCCGGTTGGCTATTAACTTGGCCAAAATCTTGGCGTCCGCATTAATTAGCGAGAGGGGGCGATAAGACTCACATCGATCTGCGGGCTTACCGGGCTTTAATAATGAGATAATGAGCGCTTCCCTCATTGTCGCAGGTAGGGTCTGAATTTCCTGGGCTTCCAGGAAGACCTCTTTTAAAACTGGGAGGATCTGATCGATATACATTTTGTAAAAATCTATAGGGAGGCCATCGGGCCCAGGAGCCTTCCCCGATGTCAACTGCATGATGGCTTCACAAAGCTCATCATCCTCGAATGGCGCCTCCAAAAATTCCCGCTGCCAATCTCCCAGCCATCCCAGTGCCACCTCTTCCAGATAATGCGAGAAGTCCGGGGGGGCAGTATGGCGCGAGCTATACAAATCTGCATAAAAATCAGTGAAGGCATGGAGAATATCCCGACTATCTCTATGTCGCACCCCATCACCTCCCACCACTTCTAGGATATAGGTAGAAAAACGGGGTGGCCTAATTTCAGCCGCCAACGCTTTTCCAGGTCTCTCCCCCTCTCCATACCTTCGGGCCATAAAATACTTGCCCCTGAATTTGGCTTCGCGATCTGCTGTAGTGGTGTAATCTGTTATTTTTTCTCGAAGGAGTGCCCTTTGGGCACCCAACGTCTCGTTCCACATGCTGAGTTCTAGTTTCTTAATCTCAATTTCTAGAGCACGCAGATTTAGTTGTAAATCCCGTAACACCCCAAAGCTTTTGGACATGCATGCGCCACGCATAGTGACTTTAAAAGCCTCCCAGACCGTACCCACATGCGTAACAGAGCCCTTATTTCTAGCAAAAAAGTCAGCTATCTCTTCACCTATTTCCGCCTGAAAAACCGCATTCAATAGTGCCTCTGGTACAAGTCTCCAACATCGTGGGGTCGTAATTAAATTAGGTGGCGTGATCACTAGGCACACAGGTGCATGGTCAGAGTACGTTCTAGCCATATGCTCAACCGAATGTATCCAAGTGCTAACCCCTCTAGAACACAATAATCCAAACGCGACCAGGTTAGGTGTCCAGCCGTGTAAAAAGTGCCCTCTCTGGTAGATGGGTGGACATATCGCCATGCATCTATAAGCTCGTGGTCGAGAAATAATTGAGAAAGAACATCCTGTGTGTTGTTATAGTGCTGTGGAAGAGGATTGAATTTGTCTAGGGAGGGACGTAGGGCAATGTTAAAATCTCCACCCCATATGACGTGAGTGGATCCCACCTTAATTATCTGTCCCCATAAGTGAAATAATCTGGGTTATCGGTATTTGGCCCATAACAGCAGGCGAGAGTGACCGATTGTGTGCCCAGTGTACCCCAAAGTAAGCAGCTACGACCGGAGGGATCACTATACGTGCCTCCAGTTATAAAGGGTGTGGTCTTTTTGACCAATATGAGTGTGCCCCAATAGTATGTGGAATAAGAAGAGAACACCTGAGCGGAAGCCCATTTACTGCCAAAACACGAATCCCGTCGGGGGTCTGTATGCGTTTCCTGAAACATTGCTATCTGTATATTATGTCTGTCCAAATACGCCAATATTTGTCGGCGTTTGCGGGGGTCCCCAAGGCATCTTACATTCCACGTAATCAGTTTGATTCGTAAAGGCTCAGTGTTTGACGACATTACCCGTGAGATTTGTGATCAGAAGGTAGGGCTGTTTGATAGTGCGTGTGACTGTGTACACAAAGTGTGTAAATGGCCCACAAAAAACGAAAATGGTTATCAGTTGCTGTCTCTTAGGCATCAATGCATACAGTAACATTCCCACCCCTAACCCTCCCCCCAACAGTTTCCCTTGCGTTTCGACAATGAGTCGACTATCAAATCCACGTTCCTCCCCCACCCACAACAGCACCCCAATCATGCCTGTACTCAAATGCCCTCCCATATTCCCCAAATTTCAAAACTGTACTATTCAAAAACTAGTAATTTCCACCCAGTAGGGTAAGTCACAACCAAAGGGTAGAGGATAAACAGTAAAGGGGATCTCCCATAAGGGGGGGGGGGCGCCAGTGGGCTACGACAACCCTTCCCATGTTCCAACTCCACTGCGTTGCAGTTCTCATGTTTCCCGTTGTAAGGGGGGGACAGAGCGGTAAGGGAAGGGTGCTTGGCTAAGTCTATTGCAGTCCTACCATTACTTGAACAAGAATAGCATATAAGAAAAATTAAGAGGGAGAGCCTTCGCCCTTCAATCATGCAGCATATACAGTGTGTAAAGCCCATAAGGGCACTTAGCTGTTCGTGTCCATCTTGTAGGCGAGGCGATGCAGCATGAGGGGCGAACCCAGTCTCCGCCCAGTGGAGACAAGGCGCGTAGAGCTCCACAGCCCGGTTGCTTCATCCATCTATCCCCCCACAGAGGGAGCAGGGGACCTCACATCCATGGCTGGTAGGGAGAACAGTTTGAGCTCAAATTAATCCGATGTTGGAGACGGAGATCTTGAGATACGTTCCTGTCGCGGTGATCTACGCTGCGTTGACTTCAAAAAATCTTCCACTTGTTGCGGGGTACTGCAGAAGATGTGTTTGCCATGATGCGTAATCCGAAGTCGTGCAGGGTACATGAGGGCATATTCGACCTGAGCCTTCCGAAGTTTGAGCTTTACTGGCAGGAATATCCGGCGCGCCTCCTGCACCGCCAGAGTAAAGTCAGGGTAGATGGTAAACTCGTTTCCCTCAAAGTGCAGGTCCTTTAGTTCACGAGCTTTCCTGAGGGCCGCATCCCAATCCCGATAATTTAAAAGCCGAGCTATTATGGGGCGTGGAGTTCCTCCCGGAGGGGGCCGGGGGCCCAGGGAGCGATGCGCCCGCTCCACCACCATATGCGCTGAGAAGGATTCTGCTCCGAAGGTAGTAGTCAGTAGGCGCTCTATATAGTCCTCCATGCGCCCGGTGTTGGTGCTTTCTGGTATGCCAATAATTCGGATGTTATTGCGACGGCTTCGAGCCTCTAAATCTTCATTTTTGGCAGCAATGACTTTCAGTACTTTATCCATCTGCGACATTTGCTTCAGCATCTAGGATGTGGCATCCTCATTATCCGATATCCGTCGTTCTGCCTCTTTTATTTGCCCATCATGTTTGTCGACTTTCTGCACAAGAAAATCCAGTCTGTTGTTCATAGTGTCCATTGTCTCCGAAAGGTCACTGAGGCTATGTTTCATAGCCAAGAGCAACGTTTTAACATCATCTTCCGGGGTCGGCGAGGGGGCATGAGACTGGTCCGTGCTGGTCTGTCCAGAGTCCGCCGAGGTGGATCTATTAGAGGCTTTTTTGCTTTCAAAGGTGAGTCGGGGTTGGCGGCCATCAGGCTTCCCCATTATGATTGTGGGGTTGCTGTTCTTCCTCCTTTTCTTTTGTCGTTTCTATTGCTCCCCCTCCTTCTTCCTTTCCTTACTTTTTCCCGCTTTCTCCTTGTTGTTTTTCTTTCAGCCTCGTTCAATTTCCCGCCTTATTCTCGTAATCTGTGACGAGTAGCAGGTCGGTGCAAGGTGCCCAGTGAAAAGCCGGGTATAGATAAATCCAGTTCAGGGAGGAAGGGATCTGGCAGTGAAACACCCAGGGATGATTACGTGGCGTACCAGGTTGCTCCTGTGAGGCTCGTGTGCCAGGATTATCAGGGATGCATGAACATGCCACGGTTAGGTATGGCAGCTGGATCTTGAAGCGGGGAGCAAGCCGTTCGGATCAAAAACCTGCAATACTGTAATGTCCGTGTGGTACTGACACTCAGGAAGATGCCCCCTCAACAGACCCCGCCGAGCTGGTGGGCCTACGCCCGTGGAGCCAGCCAGCAAAGTACTAGGCCGCACCAGTACAGTACCTCAGACGATAGAGCAGAAGAAGGAGTCGTCGTACTGTGGAGCGGTGTCCAGTCTCTGTCAGCTCATCAGTTGGGCGGACACGTCAAAGCCCGCACCCCGGACGCGCCCCTCCGATCCCTCACGTATCCTCGAGGGGTTTCCAGGCAGTCTCCGATGGTCACCACCTGTGCAGTCAGGAGCAGGCCCCAGTCAGTCGTGACAATTGTGCACACATCAAATGCAGGTCGTTACACCCGGGGCCCAGCCCAGCAGCCGCGATTGCCAGCCACACAGCAGTATTGAAGGGGCAGGCAGGCACAAGTCGGAGACACCGTGTCAGGCGCAGGCATGCCAGCAGACTGCGGCCTACATCTCGTTAGAGACCCCCCTGGTCTCCGCCGCAAGTCGCTCTCAGCGTAGTGAAGATGGCGGCAGCCCGTCCGGGGCGCTCCGGCCGCGCCCGTCAGCGTGCACCTTTCCCCACGACAGCAGGCAGCAGCAGGCACAACTGGAGGTCACACAGGGGGACCCCAGGCTGAAAGGAGGTCCACTTATTCCCCCGCAGTACCAGTCACACGCGCCAGGAGCGGCAGGAAAATGGCGCCAATGCCTGCGTCTCGCATCACCTTCCTACCGCCACAGCTGCAGGGGGTCCATCCGCATTCAATTGTCCCCAGGGGATCATGCCGTTCTGCATATCTGCTCACCGCCTGCAGCAAAATTCTCGGCAAGGGGCTGGGAAGCACAGCGCACAGCCCAGGGCCCACCGCCACGTGGGATCCCCGAGGCTCCGTTAGTGTCGCACGCCGCCCTATGTAACCGGATCAGTGGTGCCTCGGTCTCCCGCAGCCAACATTCCGCTCCAGCGGCGCCACCGTGTACTTGACAGGCGCGATTTTTACACCATGTCTGCTACAGGTCTCGAGGGCTAAATCCGCCGCTTTGCAGCGCGATTTGCAATGGTAGTATAGGATAAATGCCGGATTTAGGTCGCCAAGCCTCCAGAGCCTCACGGGTGTGCGGCCATCTTGGATGTGCGCCACCTGGCGCCCCCTAATAAATTAAAATTTGACGTTTGCTGTGAGTTAATCATGTGTGGCTGAATATTTTTTAGTACAGTTGATCTAACGTGTTATTGGGTCACATTTATTTTCACTGCCATGTATCCATCCATGTATCCATTGGGTATATATGTGCATGAAATGTTATTATGATCATTATGATAACAATTTTTATGTTAAGCCCATTCGGGCTTGATAACTACATATTTAGACATAAACAGGTATATCCAAAAGTTTGAAATTAATTCTGCAGGAGATAGGAGTTGGTAAAATGGCAGTGGCATTGGATGGAGTGCATCTAGATCACGGTTCGAATCCCATGTCTGACATACCGTTGTATATGATATATATATATATATATATATATATATATATATATGTGTGTGTGTGTGTGTGTGTGTGTGTGTTGTTTCTCTGATGTACTTTTCTAAATTGTCAGTATTTCTATTGTTGATGGTTATTTAAAAGGAAGTTCCCACAGGGAAAGGGCAACTTCCTGTTTGAGAAGGGCTGGTACGCCCGAACGCGTCACAATCCATGTTGAAGAGCTAAAATTCTGTGATTGTCTCTCACTGAAGTGCAGTTCCATGGCCTCTCAGACCCCACACTGGCACCCCTTAAGGGCATCCTACATGCCACAGCATATCTTTTTCAGTGCCTGTAGAAATACGATCACATCTCCCTGATGAAACTCCATTGGCTCCCCTTTTAGGCCCACGCCATCTTCAAAACCAGCTGCATCATTTACAAAGACATCATGACCAGCACCCCTGCTTACCTTGCAGACAACCTCACCGATTCTGATGGATCTGTGCACACCTGCAGCCAGGACACCATCAGACTGCAGACTAAGAAGTGTAAAAAAGACAAAACAAGGCAGCAGGTCTTGTCCATCTATGCACCAAGGATCTAGAACAACATCCCCAAGTTCAACAGGGCTGCCCCAGCACTGCTCCAATTTAGGAAAGGGTTGAATATGGACCTCTTTAAAGAATACTGCATCACAATGCATTAGCAGACCACAATCCAGCTACCACTCCTATCATTTCTTGATTTTATGCTTTTCTTTGGCCTTGTACAGCACTCCCCTGCCTTTTGTCTAGGTGCGTGCTATAAAAACCCACACACATACATAAATACATGCACAGATACAGGGGAGAATCATACAAAGTAACTATGCAGGATTATGAGTCAGAGTAATCACTGGAGAGAATGGATGTGTAGCATCATGAGGTTTAACGGATCAGAATATTTATTACGGATTACGAACAGTTGCAACCACGCGAGAGAATCCATTTGAGAGTTCATTAGAGACAATAGGTCATAGTATTCACTGAAGAAAGGTAGTAATAGCAATTAGTGATTAGAGTTGCTAGGGTAGTATTTGGGAAAAACTGGCCACAGCAATAATTAAAGAAAATAAGTGAGAGGAATCACTGAAAGGAGGAATATTAAGAGGCAGATACAAGACCTCCTTTAGAGTTTTAAGGGAACTGAAAATCCCTCAAATTCTGAAAGAAATTCTAAATCCAGATTTGAATTCACTAAATGAATTTTTTCACAATATTATCCCCAAGGCAAAGGATATTATACTGGTGGAGTCTGCTCCGTATTTTGAGTTCCCTTTGGAAATCGGAGGATTTTTAGTTCCTTCCAATATTTAAATGAGGTACAGAGTGCCTTATTTTCCTTTTGACTCCTCTAAAACCTCCCCGCAGAGTGTATTATTGCGCCCCTTCACGTTTTTTATAGCACACATTGCTTGAGGCGTTGTCTTGGCAACATGGGGTAAAACTGAAAAGTGATGTTTTGCTGGGCTCTGTTGGGCATGTTCGAAATACATAGGCAAGAACAAGCCAATCATAGAACACGGAGGTTAGTTAAGTCTTTCGACCATTGATGGAAAAGAATAAACAGAAGGATAGTGGTACATACCCAGTCGATTTGCAGAGCACACATTCACCACAGGGGGTACACTGGAGGAACTCACCTATAAAGAATGGGCATTGTTACCCAGCTCAATAGTATTCATTTTATTCATCTCAGAAGGGTGACTGGCTGAGTGGCCAAGGTGATATTTTAACCTGTAACCACTGGATCAAGCGCAGATTCCCACACTGGATGCACTAGTCCACTGATCCACCAAACACCAGGCGCCATGATGCAAGACTAAAACAGGGAAGACATGTAAGTGGGTATGCACAGTACAGTACATGGATTTAATTCAGACTGTTAGCAGAGTTTAAGTGGCCCAAGCACTGATTTTCAATCTAGCCTTTGCCACTCGAAGTTTATGAGCAACTGGCAAAATTTGTAGAAGGAAATGGTTCAGATTCTTCCACTAAATTAATATTTCCCAGAATGACACGTGATTAAGTGAGGTCAGCATTGTCTACATCGACTCTGCTCTAGTGAACTCTGGAGACAAACATCCCTAAGCATCTCTTCGCCAAGCTCTCAATTATAGAACAGTTCTGTAGGCTCTGATTATGCAACCCTGGCACAAAACCATAAAGGATTATGCTGTCAATGATTCATGACACTTTCACTGCCTGATGTTGTTATGACCCACTTCAAACAATCGTACCCTTGCGCTTCTGTACATTTGAATTAGTCATATGTGCTGGACGATTTTATGAGAAGGCCCGAGGCAACATTCTGAGACAGACAGATAGACAGACAGACGGTCTGCTGTTCCTTATGCACATTTGTGGCTGGATCTGGTTTTAGGGCTTATTTGTCAAAAAGAATGATTTATCAGGAGACCGTGAGATCCAACTATCATTAGCTATAGGTGAGCAAAAGTAGTGTCTGAGCACGTAATATGGCTATATTTACATACATGTAAAGTATGCGTGGGAAGGCATGTAATATGGTATTGCATTGTTTTCAGCTTACTTGTCACAAGTGCAATCAAGGGCAACATTTGATTCTTTTAGCAACTCACCATCAGAAGTCTCTGAAATCGTGCACTGCATAGACCACTCCACCGAAGTTATTCTCAGCCATAACGACCTCTACACAACCATCCATCCATGCACAAATTCATCTTCCACTGCTAAAGCCAGAAAAAAGGCTGATCCAACCGAGCGTTCATTGTTAACATCTGGTATGATGGGCGAGTAACATGCTTGAATAACAGAAAGGCCAACTCAGCATTTCATCCTTCCTAGGTTGATGAACTGAGTAGCATCAATTTGACTAATGTGTTGTTGTCAAAGAAAAAAGCTGCTTACATGTTTTGTTAGAGTATCTCTGCATGTCACTTTGCAACTCAGACCACCAGGGTCCATATTATTAGAAGTGGCTTGTGGGTGAAACGGGAATATGCGCCCGCGCCACTTTGGTTTTACAGAAAGGAACTAGAGATGCATGTGCAGCCATTTATGTAATAAAGATCTCACTGGCACACAAGAAGCACTTCTGTGGTCCCAAGTGGGAGTTCCCTATTTTGCATTGGCCATAGCCCCATGCAAATATGGAAACACTTTGCCTTTGCACCCCCATCGTATTACCACTGCAGGCGCAGAGGCAAACAGGGTATCAGGAGGCACACTGACAGGGCACGACATAGATGTGGCGCAAAGTCAGTGCTCCACAAGAGGGCGGAAAACATCCTTTACCGCACATCCATTACCATGTATGCCTATACCATGCATGTCTTTACCAAGTAGCTAAGTACCATGCAGGTATGCAATTCTACCTTTACCACGCGGTGCTTTAAAGGTATTTTTTTTAAAAGACAGTCTTTGTATTATTTAACAGAAAGTGGTTTAGGTGTGAGTAGAGGTAAAGGAAGATCAGGGTGATTTTTGGGTTTCAGAGTCGGTATTCGTAAAGGTAATTTTAGAGTTTAGGGGTAGATAGACAGTGGCGTAACAATAGACCCTGCAACCCCCGCAGTGCTGGGGGGCCCTTGCCTTAAAGCTCTTGACTGAGTCTGGAGCATGGAGGGCCCCCTCCGTGAACTATGCAGGGGCCCCCCAAGCTTCGTTACACTACTGTAGGTAGAGGTAAAGGGAGTTGAGCGTAATTTTAGGATTTTTGGTTGGGCGCAGGAAGTTAAGGGTAATTTTAGGATTTTTGGATGGGTGCAGGGAGTTAAGGGTACTTTTAGGGT
Organism: Calotriton arnoldi; assembly: GCA_963921515.1. NCBI lineage: Eukaryota > Metazoa > Chordata > Amphibia > Caudata > Salamandridae > Calotriton > Calotriton arnoldi. The sequence continues at coordinate 482,516 of CAWUFW010009394.1, forward strand.
TCATAGGTGGGTAAAGGGGAGGTAAGGGTGATTTTATTGTTTAGGGGTGGGTAGAGGCAAAGGGAGGCAAATGTAATTGTACGGTTCAGGGGTGGGTACAGGTAAAGGGAGGCAAGGGTGATTGTAGGGTTTAGAGGTGGGTAGAGGCAAAGGAAGGTAAAGAATAAGTAAAATGGGGGTTTGGGCTGGTACCCCCCCAAAAACATATATATATATATATATATATATATATATATATATATATATATGAGATATATATATATATCTCAGAAACAGCGTTCCTGTGTCAGGCCGACCACGTCCACCTGACTGGATCGGCGACAGTACACAGGTGCATGGCCCGTATTAGGTCAACAAAGTTAAGAATCCACACTTTAGGATTTCCAAAGATGACTCACACACCACGGCTCCAATTTCCCAAAATGTATTTGGCAACGCGTTTCAACCCCTCAGGGGCTTTATCACGGCCTGATTACAGAAACACTGTGCCCAATTACCTTTAAAAAGAGGGCTTGTGACATAAATGTATAAACATGGAGACAATACTTGTAAGGCAATTTCGATCATGATAAGTGATTTGTGCCACATAGTATAGCTTTACATTGTATTCTAAAATTCCATATTAGTTGATACTTGCATCAAACTTGATTTTGACACACAAAAGAAAGAAAAATCTTTTTTCATTTGTCATGTGTCAATCAATATTTGCATCGGAAAAACATTTCATCAGAGCATTGACATTTTATAAAATCTGCATATCATCTAATAACACAGTAATCATTTTACATGATAACACCAGCGATGCAGCACGACTCCAACTGGCAGAGATACTCTTTGTTAGGGGGTCAAAGCCAGGGGGCTGAGATTAAACTGCCGTGAAACAGAAATTCAACAACCAACGCTAAACTGGCACACTTTCATGCTTTTCGAGGTCGATGATAGCCAAGTGGCTAAATTCACTAGAAATCATCAAGGGACCAAACTCCCTCCCACTGTGTTATCCCCAAAAGCTCATTGTATCAGCATGAACAGGTAAAGAAAATCAGTGAATTCGCCAAAATATATAACCTTTCGTTTTAGGAATATACTCCAAAATCATCATAGCGCCCTCTGCTATTTGATGATATGCACATTTCATAAAATGTCAATGCTCTGATGAACTGTTTTTGCCGACGCAAATATTGATTGACACATGACAAATGAAAAAATATTTTCTTTCTTTTGCGCGAGGGTTGGCGGGAGTGAACACAAAGAGTATGGGTGGAGCATAGCATAAAACCAATAGCGTAAAATAAACAAACCAGCATAACATGTCAGCAAGAGAGAGAGATAGAGAGAGGGTTCCCTTCCCTTAAAACTATATATTTACCTATATGTCTATAGACAAAAATAAAGACCCACGAAGTAATGCCACACGTTGTAAAGGTCAACCCGTGCTATTACATGCATCGTATGCCATGTGCTGTAATGTCATACAACCACTCATGGCACCCGACTGCAGAGGGATATCTTGCTATCTTTAAAATGCAGGCCAGGTCGCAGCCAGCAAAGTGAAAGGCAGAGCAGTGGCTTCTCCCAGCCAGTCTGCCTTTCACTAATACCAGCCCATTGGCAGACGAGGGATTGCAGCTGCACGAGGGGCAGCACATACATTCTAGTAGAGTGCACTACCATGGTTGAGCCCGGTGCGCCCAGGGAATTATCTCAGGGAATAGCCCTGGACATTTATCCATGAACTGCACAAGCTTCTGTAAAAAGAACATAAAGAGAATAGGAGTGTAGTAAAAAAAAAGTCACAAATTCCATACATCGTTGAATTAGAGAAGCCAAGACAGGTTGCTCGGCACAAGAAGTCTGTTGTGCCAAACGTGCATAGATATGTTAAAAATGAACAAAAAACTGAACTGAGCAAATAATACACCAGAGATTGCTGTGCAATTTCAATACAGAGCCTACACCATTTAACTCACAATAAATATCACCACATACGAAGAAGAATGAAGTTGTTACTCCGGCATTTTTACCCATAAATGTAGGCATGCCTACTGGGAGTAAAAAAGACATCCACAGGTTGCTCACTACGTTTCTAATTTTCACCTTTCTAGCCCTCCCTTATACAAACAAGCATTGGCCTTTGACAGGTCTCGCCTTTGACCTCTAATGGCTTTGCCAATGTTTTTAGTTTATGCTGTACAGCAGTGCCAAAAATGCTGATTTTGTTCAGCATAAACAAAAGGCCCAAAAAAGGTGTGATGACGCTGCGCCATTTTGTAGGAGCGCACAAATATTATATATGCAAAGCTGGTGCCATTTTATTTATTCACTGATCCCAGTTGGATCAGAAAATAGAAAAATATCAAAGGAAGCAGAATGAAAGCACTTTTCTTGCAAAGCAGAAGGGCCATCAGCAATTTGATGCCTGACTCCCCCCACCCCCCAAAAAGTGACTGCATGAGTTGGGGGAGAGGAGCGGGTCGGAGTACCAGGTTGTGGGAGGGGTAAAGAAGGACACAATAGTGGGGTGCGAGGGAGAAGACGCACATTAGGCAAAGAACATGAGGAGAAGAGATAAGCACAAAGACAAGAGATAGCAACATGGAATGCACAGGAGAGGGAGGCACATGGGCGAGAAAGAGCATCACAGAGCAGTGGGGGAAGAAGCAGATGCGCTCTCATGGACTGCTTAAGAAAAAAGGAAAAATTGTTCCCTAAATACATGAGTAAAGAGGCTATGCTCTAGGGGTGGGACAAACACAAGATGGGCAAAGCAAGCCAAAGAATAAGTGAGAATGATAATAAAGCCAACCAATGAGCTGGCTTTAAGCCCAGTGTAAGTTCTTGGTAACCTAACAATAGGTTTTTTGCAACCAGACTGTTTGCTCACCCTCAAAATGATTGGCATTACATAGAAAACAAAGAACCCAACACAGATGAGGAAATTGTATTCTGAGCTGGCACTTGCATACATATCTATCATAATGCATCTTTTTATTAAGTACATGGCCCTGGTTCACGTGGTTGCTCTCAGAAGATGAAGGGATCCAAATCGTTCTACTTTTCTTCAAAGTGGGGCTAAAATCCAAAGGATTGCTACAACAGAACAAGTAATTTACTTATTAAACCTTAATCCAAAAAAACCTGCATCTTGGGGGGAGGTTTCTACCTCAGTCTCAAGACAGCCTACATTACTTCTCCAGATCAATAAAAAAAAACATTCTAGAGGTTAAGAAAAACAAAGTTAGAAAATAATGTAATAAAATATACATTTATCATGTTTTATTGTAATGTGGAAAATATAAATTTAGAAAATAATTACTATTTATTTTTAGAAAATGAAATATAAATACATTGACACTGAAAAATTATTAGCAAACACCTGAGGGAGTAAAGAGGAAATTCGTCGGCTTCATGACAGAGGCCTACATTTCTTTGGATTGGTAAAAGAAGGTTTTCCGTTCTTTCCCCTAATGTAGGTAAGTAGGCGTTTCCTTAACTTCATGGAAAGATGCAAAATTGGCTTCAGAGTACAGCCTTGTATTAAGCCTTTGAAATAGTGCTGAAGTTCATGGTCGGAATTTTGAACTGTTGTATCAAGAATTCACTGATCAAACTTGTCCAAGTCATGGAAGTCAATGTCTCGGCATTTGTTATTATGTGGCAGAGCTGTGATGTAGGGGTCTGATACTGTTTCAAAAGTTGATAGTTCTCAACACTGTCCTTTAGTAAACAATGCACTACATCCAAGATGCCATAGATGTGTTGGTGTAGGGCATGCACTAAGCCACTCATCTTCTTGACACCTTTAGGGTGCCCTCATCCTCAGCCAATCTTAGCAAGATGTGCATGACCAGTTCAGCCAGTGAGCCCCCTTTTTGGCAAAGTTCACGTAGTTCAGCCAACAGGTAATGCTAACGCTGCGGCCAGTTACATTTAATCACCTTCACCACAACATGCACTAGGCCCTCTTTAATACAGACTACTTCTTCTAAAATATGTTTTGTCCCATTTAATACCAAGCCCATGACGCTGTCCTTAAAGCGCATTCCATCATTTGATGAAACGTTGACCATGACGACACTGACGTGATATTGTAACACTTTGAAAGCATAATGTCACACATGGGTGTTTTCTCTTTTTCAACTTCAAAAAGCAAGGGATGCAGAGCACAGCAATATCTTTGAAATCATTACAGAACTGTTGGGCCTCGGCACGCTGCTGTGGGCTGGATGCCGGGTCCATGATCAAAGTCACCGCTTCGGTGAACATATCGCTGACAAACTTACTTCTACGGCCAACATCTCTCAAGACTGCCAGCATAGGTTACCTCAACTGAATGGCGATTTATGTACTTTTTTTAACCAGAATTTCCAAAAACTTTTCTGTTTCAGCATAATCCAGTCTTTACAAACCGTAAAAGACCCCATCCCAAGGTGGCCACCATCGTAACAAAGTTGCTTAGCATTCTCTTATCGTTATCCCAGGGGTGCTTTACATGGCGTATCTCAGAGGCACCGACAAGCAAAACTCTACAAATTTTTGGGAATTATGTTAGATGAGGTATAGCAAATATAACTAAGCCACTACTAAACATCACAGAACAAAATAAGGTATTTTTACAACTACAATGGAAAATAATCGCAGGAGTTTTATTGCAGGTACACCCTTGGATCTTGTGAGATAATACTTTTGAATTTTATCTTTGCCCGTTTTCTATATTTACAGCATTAGATCCGGAAGTACTCGATTGCTTTCAAAACATACTTCTGCAAATAATCTGGGATATTGTATTACATTTCTGCGTGTCAATGGGGTACAGTGAAGAAACTCCCTTTGGACCCTCCTTAGTGAGCACTTTGTCCTTGATGTCGAACTGAAGGAAAGAGATAAGGCTGGGCCTGAAAGGTGGGTCACAGCTGATGAAAAGAGAGAGGAAAAAAATCAAGGGGTGGGGACAGATGTTAAAACAAGTGGCGTTAGCGACAAAACATTGAGATGGCTGCTATATCAGCCCCATCAATGTGGATGTGGCGTAACAGCTAGAGCAGCCAACTTTGAAACTGGGGTTGAGTCTCGGCACAAGGTTCAACATCCTATGATTCTTAAGAAAAGAAAAAAAAATGTGACAAAGAGTTTGATTTGATATGTCAGAGCGAGTGAAAAGATGAGCACTTGCTCATGTGAAGAGTACCTAAACAACAAAAAAAGTAGTTCCTAAAACAGTTCCTAAAGTGGGAGCAGTGGATGGATAGTAGTAATTGGTCCATGCTCTCAGGTAAGGCTAAACACAGGAAGAGGCATGAAGCATGCATGTCATCGACAAATGGGGAGAAAGAATAGGAGAGCAACGATGGAGCAAGCAAATGGGAAGCCTGTGGGCGGGCTGAAGCCCACAAATTATATACAACATGTCTCTTTGAGACAGCACACGCGCTGTCCAGTCGAGACCTAAAAACACCTGTTCCCTCCCCTCATACTACATCAACAACAATGGAAAATCTTTCATACTGTTGGATTTTCTGCATTCGGCTTTAGGGTTAGAAAATTCTTTAAATCTCGAAAATTAGGATTTGAGACCTCCAATTCAAAGCCCAACTTTTTATTACTGTGACAATAAGTGTTTTGTAAACATATTATTATCACTATGAAAAAGGGTAAGAAGGGATAGAAGGTGAATAATTATTATTACAGATGGGTAGGTGCAAATAATGGGGATGTTTTTCACTCAGATGTTAAAAGTGACATCAAATAGACAATGAGAGCGAAACTCAATTTTCTCTATGATGTCTCTCAAAACCCAGAGATGAAAAACATTTACTTTATTCACAGTTACCTATCTTTAATTGAATATTTTATTTGGTCCCTCCTTTTCATCTCCCTCTGCTCTTATCAGCTGTGTTGAGGTAGAGGAGTCACAGGGAAGCCATACACCGCGTGCCCTCATTGCCCCCCATCCAGATTTAAACCATACATCCTGCCACTATCGTTCTCTGGCATCCCTTCCCTCTACCACCCAAATTTTGAAAAGCATACCTGGTATCCTACCACTATTCCACACTACACTCAGCATTATCCTCTCCTCCATCTTCACAAAAAATAAACTTGGTGTCCTGCCGCCCACCCAAAGCACCATCTCATCTTTTCCTCTCCCAGTAGACCCCCCCCAAATCTACAATAAAATAGTAACCGGCCTTCTGCAGCCCACCACGCTCACACTTTCTGCAGCCCACAGAGAGCACAGCCAATGCTGCATTGACATGCTCTCTGTAAGCCAAGTCACTGCAGCATTCAATTCCCTGTCAGTGTGGATAGGGAATATGGTGGGTGGCGAAGGATGGGTTGTGCCTGCATTCTCCTGACTCCCTCAAATCTGTGGACACCCAACAAGAGGTGGAAGGAAGTGGGTGAGACTGCCAGCTGCCTTCTGCGACTTCACTTGCGTCTGAGACCTGGGCAAGGAGGGGAGCACAGTGACATCATAGCCGCGAATAACCGGATTCAGAGTCTGCACTCATACACATGCTTCCCTCTGAGAGCTATTTATTATTATAATGATTATGATTATTATTATTGGTATTATTATGAAAAACAATGTTATTAATATTAATAATAATAATAAAAATCATGACTGTCCTGAAGTTGAGAATACTGTGCACAAGAGGAGGAATGGACTACATATCCCTGCAGCAGAGCTGCCTTCCTGAACTCTGGGGCAGAAGTGAACACTGATAAATTACAGAATAAAACTCTGGCAGTCCTTCTCTTGCACAGCACGTGGAAGGCTGATGGAAACCACTGCATGGCTAAAGATTAGGTGGTGTTTCTGCTGTTTATTTGTACGAGAGTAGTTTATAATAGCGGGAACTACCCGGCAGATCATTGTTGCCCAGAGAAACAGATCTTGTAGTTTTTATTCACTGATAAAGCTATTGTGAGGACCCGTGAAACAACAGACAAGGTTAGCTTTGGATATTCAAGATTAGGAACTTTACTTCTTAAAGCAAACGTGTACAAAGGCTCTGGCGAACAAACCTTGACCTGCAACAGACTCAAACCAGATTTTTGATCTAAACACAATTTATGTTTAATGAAAACGTTTAAACTTCCCCAAAGAAAATAATATTGAAATCAAATGACATAGGTACATCATATAAAGAAGCCTTTTTATGACAAATCCAATAAAATGTGGGATAAAGTACTCCCACCTGAACATTGTGGGAGACTCTGAGGCACTCAGCATTCAAATAGCCATATCCAATGACAAGCTCACTGGCCAACTGCATTTCTTTTTTTTGTTGTTGAATATTTTTATTTGGAGTCAGTCATAATCCCAAAGATACTATTACAAGCTTATTACCAATATGCGATAAACACAAGCAAATCAGAAAGAAGTGTACAGCATAGCAATAACTGGGTAAAATAAGACATAAAGGAGCAACATAGCCAAAAATTAGCTAGAAGAACAAAAAACACCCTGCCCAAAGATAGGATGAGAACACCCTACGAAATTACTAAACCAACAATTAAATTAAAGGCTTTTCTAATCCCAATTAAAACCAGCCCAAATTCATGGAAAGCAGTTCCCTCCACAGACTAGCTTGCCCACAGGATTCTTGTACAGAGATTGTGCCCACTAGGGAAATCTGTCATCGAACCAAAGAACCCCATTGTTATCCAGAGACATTCCCATACAATCCGGTCAAAAGCCTTCTCGTCATCTAATAGGATCATACGGACCGTTTTACCTGTTCTTTCAGCAAAATCGAGTACATCAATTGACGAGTTAGTATGGCTTCTGGTATCTCTACTGGGTACAAAACCGCTAAAAAGCTAATATCTAAGCAAAAACCTTTGCGTCTGAATTGATCAGAGAGATAGGTCGATAGGAGCCCCTACCCTCTGGTGGCTTATCTTTCTTCAGAAAGACAGCAATATTGGTAAGATTCCATGTGGCAGATACCTCTCCTTCCCTGTCGATATGCCATAGTAGGTTAATGAATTCTGGTAGTATGTCGATGAATGTTTTATAGAATTCAAGCGGATGGCGTCTTCGTCTGCCGCTTTTCCAGAAGGCAGAACTTTGATAGCAGACTCTACTTCCCAATCGGAAATGTCTCTCTGTAGGACCGACACCTGACTATCGTCTAGATGGGGCAATCTACATCCCTGTGAATATTCCACAAGGTTGGACTTACTGTAGACGTCATGATAGAAGGATGTAAACTGCTCTGCAATAGCCTGGGGGCTGGTATATAGAGCTCCATCATTTCCTTTAATGCTGCGAATAACACACCTTGATCTTTTATGAGAAATCTGATGAACTAATATTCGACCTCATATTCACCATATTTGTACTGGTGTACTTTATTTTTATGATAACTAGCAGTCACCTTTTCCCTAATAGATGGTGGGTTGATGCCACGACTGTGAGCACTCTCAATCCCTGGCGTCCTGCTGCTCACATCGCCACCATCCCGTCGCTTACTGTAGATGGCTGATTCCGGTGTCTTAGTGGTCCACCGATACAGGGGTGAACCTTGATGTGTCAATTGTGCAGCTGGGGGCTACATGGCAGCCTTGCACTCCTATGGCGCTTTCGGCGTCTAGTGGCTCACAGTCTCGCAAATCCCTCCTGCAATATTGCACCGTCCCAGATGAGCATGCTCTGCAGAGGGCAGGGGCCCCGCTCAGTGGCAGTAATAGCATTGGTAGAGGCTCTGCATGCTGCAGTTAGCCCCCGGCAAGCAGCGGAGAAGGGTTCTGCATCCCAAACCGGCCTCCTGATTATGAAACGTTTGAAGTTGCACACAGTGGCTGGCTTGCTTCAAGTGTGTATGGAGCAGGGGTTGGACACAGGCAGAGAATCACCCATTTTTGAAATATTATTGGCCGCAGTACAAGCTGGGTAGCTGGATTCACCCGTTCTGGCGGCTCCCCTGTTGTCAACGGTGATTAACAATAATGTTGCAGCTGACTGTGTGACTCTGCAAAAAGGTAACTTTGTAGCCACGACTAATGCCCTGCCGCTCCCTCTGTTTCCTGTGTTCTGCAAGTTTCTGAGGGGGGAGCAGATACAGAGCCTGCTGTCTGAACCTATTATTAATATTGTGTAGGCCATGGAGGGAGTGAATGGAAAGAAGTTTGAGTATACTAAGTGTCCGGTTGATGAGACCGAGCACGTAGGATCTCCTAAGGCAGCTGTGCCCCCTGCCAACATGTCAGCTCAGCAGATGGTGGATATTGGACACTGCAGCACAGCTTCCTCCTCAGTTGTCCTTGTTATCGGAGGTAGAGATTTTACTAAAGTTACTGAAACAATGAATGCTGACATATTTTGGGATGGCATTCGAAAACACATCTCTGCATCTAGTGGGGCGCCTCATGTTGCTAAAGGGCTGGAAGGGAGGCGAGGCAAGCAGTCATCTCAGAAAGGCCGAGGCAATATGAAGAAAGGCATTGATCTACAAGGATGCACTCGAGGAGGCACTCGACATGTGAACTTGGCTCCCCCCATATACTACTAGAGGCAGCTCACTGCAGAAATGGGTCACCTCTAAGGGGGGAGGAAAAGCCTTGTTGGTGGCATGCTTGAAGGATCAACCTCCAAGGGAGGAAAATAATAATTCGGCCCCTCGCGGGGTGATGTGGCATTCTAGTACCCTCCTTAGTCCTGATGCGAGTCTGATTCAGGGACAGGCTCTTGACTTTTCTGACAGTATCCAAAAAAGGCACTCCTTGCTTGTGACATCGGCTAATACCTCTGTTTCAGAGGCAACGTCGGAGACTTCATTGTCTACAATTGTACAGCTCAAGCAGGTTCAGTGGTCAGATGTGCTGCAACACTTTGCCCAAGTGAGAGCGGATAATCAGGCACTGCAGCAATCTTTGGCAGAGGTGACCTGGAAGGTCCTAGCACTCACTAAAGAGGTAGTTGCGCTGCAGCAGTGGGTCACAGGGGCCGAGGAAGTTGGGACAGCTACAGTTAAGTCTATCAGGAATCATAAAAGTCACCTGGAGTTGGTCCAATCCAACATTGAAAACCTGGAGAACCAACAGCGCCATAATAACTTGAGGGTTTTTGGGATACCAGAAATAAGAGCAGGAGATGATCCACTGCAGTTTATTGTTGGGCTGTTCAAAAGAGTGTTCCCAGACTTGGCAGACTGAGACATGGATTCTCAAATCCAGCATGCACATCGGCTCCCGATCACCCGGAATCATACTCACACTAACCAAATACACCCTCGCCTGATTCTGATATTTGTAGGAAATTTCCTATTGCAGCAGGCAATATCCCATAAAGCTCACCCCACTACACCCGTCACTGTTGATTCAATGTCTCTGTTGGTGCGAACAGATCTCTGTAAATTAACTATGGAACAGCAGTGGAAGCTGCACCAAATGATTGATCCATTGAAAGCTGTTGGGGCACAGGTTTTTCTTCAGGAACCAGCCAGTCTTAAGATTATTAAGGGGGGTCATACACAGTTTTGTTATACTGAGTCAGATGCAGCACAGGTTCTTAGTCAATGGCAGGGATCCTCTCTGCCGACTTGATATGGAATGACGTTGGCTCGATTATTGTAAGGCTCTAGGTCCTCTTAAATTCCCGACTTATGCCTGACCTATGCTTGAACATGTATATTTAATTCATTTTTTCCCTTTCTCTCTGTTACTGCCCCTTCCTCTTCTCTTACTATCTGGTTAAAATTTCTTTGGGTTAAGGGTTCGGGGGCTGGGGGTGGACGGGGATCCCGGGGTAGAGAGCTCACAGCGCTGTCACACCAGCTGACAGCTCAGGGGTGGGATGATTCCTGTCCACTGATACGGGGCAGGGGGGTTTAAGGGGTGGGGGTGGGTTTGCTGCTCAAAACTGGTTGGTCGATTGCCAATTTGTTTTGAGGGGGTGGGGTTTCAGGGATAAAATGAGTCCGAATGGTCGCAAGGTGCTACCTGAATCTTACTTGTCAATACTGGGGATGTGGTTTTGGGATGGCTACACTGTGCACTTATGATTCTCTGCACTGGATGGATTGAAAATTAGGCGTTGGAATGTGGCTGGCCTTAATCGTCCTATTATGTGACAATTAGTATCAGAGGAGATAATGTTGCATAAACCACAATTACTTTGTCTAACTGAGACCCATTTGGCACATAAGGATTGCTCACTACTGAAACACTTAGATTATAATACTCTTATAAGCACCTCACAGTCTGCTTCTATTCAGGGGTTGCCATAATGTCGGCCAGGCATGCGGAGGTTAAGGTACTCAAAAATGTGGCTGATTCAAGTGGGAGATTGGTGATTGCTCAGCTCTTGATGTATGGTCGTAAATATGTCATCTGTACAGTGTATGGTCCAAATTCTGATGTTCCAGGGATGTTTGATCTGTTGTGTTAGAATTGCTAGATTGGGCGGGGGATTTAATACTGATGGGTGATTTTAATCGTGTAATGGATTATGGGAGAGACTTTACTAATCACTCTGCACATCTTCGTATGGTTAAAACAAGGGTGTCCATTTGAGAAGTTGCCTGAATACATACACTGACTGATGTGTGGAGGACCCTGTATCCCGGTAGGCCAGGGTATACCTTCTACTCTTCCCTTCACAAACAATATTCAAGGATCCATATGTTCTTTACTGAGGCACAATTAGCACAGGGTGCTGAAATGGAAGTCTGTCCTAAGATTACATCAGACCATAAACCTATACTTCTCACACTCCGGGTAATTAGTGGCAGAAGGGTGAGCTGTCACTTTAAGTTCCCTCGCCACATTCTTTCTAATCCGTATTATCAAAGCTATCTGGCTGGGCGACTCAAGGAGTTAATAAGGTTTAATACAGGAACGCCCCTGCCGCATATTATCTTGGACGCCATGAAAACGTATATACGCAGTATTATGCTGCAGTTTCTTATTAATAAAAACAAGGCAATGCAGGAGTACGTGAATCAACTTTGTCAGAGAATAGGGGAATTAGACCTTCGGCATGCCCAAGCCATTTTAGTTAGAGATTCAGGAGAGCAAGCTTATATCTTGAGTTAATTAAAGCCGGTGTCTTGTAGATCGTGGATTTTGGCCAAGTGCATTTCATATTTACACAGGACCTACAATATCCGTTTTAAATCTAGCCGGTGAAAAGTTATAGTTTAGAATAGGTGATCCACACATGTAGTCTAATTGCACATTCAACAATTGGATGCGCTGTCTAATATATTAGTTCTCAGTTTAATTCTGGGAAAGAGTTCAATACTCATAATTTTCCATTGGGAAAAGGATAATGTTACTTACCAAGTAAGCATCTGTTCTTGCCATGTAGAGCTGTAGATTCACATGCTTTACATACTCCTGCCATCTAGTGTTGGGTCCGGATGTTTGCAAGTTGTTTTTCTTCGAAGAAGTCTTTCCTAGTCACGAGGTAAGGTGGCTCCTCCTTTCGGTGATAGTGCACATGGTCATCGACTCCATTGTTTGGTTGTTTTCCCGCAAGAGGGTGAGAATGGAGTAAGTGTAGTATAGAGATGTGCATGCGTATAAATGTACAATGAAAAACTGCAACAACTATAGGTTCCCAGGGAGGCGGGTGGGCACATGTGAATCTACAGCTGTACATGCCAAGAACAGATGCTTACTGGGTAAGTAACATTATCCTTTCGAGGCATGTGTGCTGTAGATACACATGCTTTGCATAGACTACAACGCAGAATACTCCCAAAGCGGTGGCTAACCTGTAGATGTTGCAGTTGTTTGGAACAGTGTTTTAAGTACTGCTTGGCCTACATTAGCCTGTTGACGTGCTAACACATCTACACAATAGTGTTTGGTAAATGTGTGTGGTGTAGACCATGCAGCTGCCTCACATATGTCAGCTAGAGGAATGTTACCTAAAAAGGCCACTGAAGCCCCTATTTTGCGAGTGGAATGCGCTCTAGGGGGTATGGTTAAAGTTCTTTTAGCTTTAGCATAGCATGTTTGAATGTATTTAACAATCCATCTGGCAATACCAGGTTTTGAGATAGGATTGCCTTTGTGAGGTGGAGCAAATGCAACAAACAGTTATTTTGTGAAAGTCTTTTGTCCTATCTATGTAGTACAGTAAAGCTCTTTTAACGTCAAGCGTGTGAAGAGCGCCTTCTGCTACAGAATCAGATTGAGGAAAGAAAACTGGTAACTCAAACGATTGGTTTATATGAAAAGCGGAAACTACTTTGGGAAGGAATTTAGGGTTGTTACGGAGAACTACCCTGATTTTGTGTAGCTGAAAGAAGGGTTCTCCTAAGGTTAACGCCTGTAGCTCACCAACTCTCCTCAGTGATGTGATGGCAATGAGGAAAGCAACCTTCCATGAAAGAAATTGCAAAGGGCACTTGTGCAAAGGTTCAAAAGGTGGCCCCATGAGCCTTTTGAGAACAATGTTGAGATTCTATACTGGGGCAGGAGGAATCCTTGGTGGTATTACTCTTTTTAATCCTTCCATGAAAGCTTTGATTACGGGGACCCTGAATAGTGACAGATGTTGTCTATTCTGTAAGTAGGCACCTACCGCCGCAAGGTGCAAACGAATAGATGTGTAAGCTAGTCCAGTTTGCTGTAAATTTAAGAGGTAGCAGATAATGTTTTGTATAGAAGCATCTAAAGGATTGATTTTGTTGTTACTGCAGTATAGAACACATCTTTTCCACTTTGCTGCATAACAAGCTCTGGTGGTAGGCCGTCTTGCTTCCTTTAGAATATTCATACAGTCTGGTGGTAAGTTTAAATAACCAAACTCTTTGACTTCAGGAGCCTCATCGCTAGATTCAGTTCTTCGGGATTTGGATGTCTGATTTCTCCATGGTTCTGTGTGAGGAGACTGGAGGTGAGGTGCAGCTTTTGATGTGGAACTATTGACAGCTCCAACAGGGTGGTGTACCACGGTTGATGGGCCCATGTGGGAGCTACTAGAATCAGTGTGAGGGATGTTTGCCTGAGTTTCCAGACCACACAAGGAATGAGTGGGAGAGGCGGAAAAGCATAGGCAAATATCCCTAACCAGTTCATCCATAGGGCATTGCCCTTTGAGAGCGGGTGTGGGAACATGGAGCCGAAGTTTGGGCATTTTGCATTTTCGGCTGTGGCAAACAGGTCTATTTGTGGAAATCCCCATTGCTGAATGTACGGAAGGAGAACCTGAGGATGAAGTTCCCACTCGTGAATTTGCTGCCTCCTTCTGCTGAGGAGATCGGCAATTTGATTGTTTACTCCTGGGAGATGTTCTGCCAGAAGATAGATCTTGTGATGGATTGCCCAATTGTCCTTGAGCGAGTGTTGACAGTTGACGAGAGTGTGTCCCCCCCCCCTGCTTTTTCACATAATACATTGCTGTCATGTTGTCCGTTCGGATTAGGACAGTCTTGGCTATGAGGTGAGTTTGAAAAGCTTTGAGTGCTAGTAAAGCTGCTAAAAGCTACAGATAGTTTATGTGGAGAGTCTTATGCTTGTTGCTCCAAAAGCCTTGTATTGTGTAATCTTCGAGATAAGCTCCCCAAACTGTTAGAGATGCGTCTGCTGTGAGCACGATCTGTGGAATACGGTCGATGAAAGGCTGGCCTGCTGATAAGTATTGTGGGTTCCACCACTGCAGAGAGCGATGGGTACGGATGTCTACCAACACTAGATCGGTTAATAGACCCTGTGATTGATTCCACTGACGTGCTAAGCACTCTTCTAGGGGGCGCATGTGAAGCCTTGCATGGGGTACAATTGCTATGCAAGACGCCATCATTCCTCGCAGTTGCATGAACACCCTGGCTGGTAAAGCTTGGTTGGGTTGAAACTGTAGAATGATAGCTTGAATATTGCGTATTCTGGCTATATTGGGAGAGGCTAGAGCTTTGACGGTGTCTAGATTGACTCCTAGGTAAGACTGCATCTGGGACGGATGCAGGTGAGATTTTTGTGCATTGATGGTGAAGCCCAGTTGATGAAGTAGATCTACTGTGATCTGTGTGTGCTGTAGACAGTTCTGGTGAGTGCTGGCTTTGATAAGCCAGTCGTCTAGATAATGGAAGACGTGAACCTGCTGTCTTCTGAGATGAGCTGCGACTACCGCCAGACATTTGGTAAAGACTCTGGGCGCTGGAGTCACTTCGAAGGGAAGCACCTTGAACTGGTTATGCTTGCCTGCTATCACAAATCTGAGGCATTTGCGATGAGCCGGGTGAATTGGAACATGAAAATATGCGTCTTTTAAATCTAGAGTAGACATACAATCTGCTCTTTGTAAAAGTGGGAGTACCTGTTGAAGCGTTGAAAGTGTTCTGACAGTATATAACGATTTAACTCTCTGAGATCCAGAATAGGTCTTAGGGAACCGTCCTTTTTGGGAATGAGAAAATACAGAGAGTAAACCCCTGAGCCCTGGTACTGTATTGGAACCAGCTCTATTGCCCCTTTTAGTAAAAGAGACAGGACCTCTTGTTCTAGCAAGTGTATGTGTTCTGGAGACAACTTGTGAGATCGATGTGGAATGTTTGGGGGATTGTTGGTAAGCTCCAGGCAATAACAATGTTGGATAATTCCAGTCACCCATTTGTCTGTTTTTATAGACTGCCAAATGGAGAGAAATTGTTGAAGTCTTCCCCCGACAGGTGTGGTGTAATCGGGGGAAAGCATGGGAAAGTCACTGTTTGTTGGGTGAAGGGGAGTTACGGGGTGTGTTGCCCTTACCCCTACCCTTGAAGTTGTTGCCTCTATAACCTCCTCGAAAAATTCCTCTGGAGGGAGAGGACTGGTTGTTACCTTTATAAGTTAAGGTATTTTGATCTGGGCAGGGGTTTTGGACCCTCTTCTGTAAAAGGAGCAATGAAAGGAGCCTCTGTTGGATGGAGACTGCAGCGCTCCCATAGATTTGGCCACCTCAGTGTCCTTTTTCATTTTCTCTAATGCTTGATCTACGTTAGGACCAAACAGATGTTCTTTATCAAAACGTGTGTTAAGGATTGATTGTTGGTCCTCTGGCATAAACCCTGAAATCCTTAACCAAGCGTGTCTCCTGAGCAGGATGCTGGTATTAACCTCTCTAGCTGCGGTGTCTGCAGCATCTAGAGCACATCGTATAGAGGAATTAGAAATGAGTTTACTTTCATTTACTAAATCCTGTGCCTTAGCTTTATGCTCATCTGGGAGATATTGAAGCAATTGCTCCATCTCATCCCAGTGTGCTCTGTCGTATCTGGCTAAAAGACCTTGCGTATTCGCAATGCGCCATTGATTAGCAGCTTGAGCAGCTATGCGCTTGCCAGTAGCGTCAATTAACTTGGACTCTTTATCTGGCGGAGGGGCATCTCCTGATGACTGAGAATTCGCCCGCTTATGAGCATTAGACACTACTAGGGAATCTAATGGCAACTGGCCCTAGATAAATATAGGGTCTTTAGAGGAGGCCTTATATTTGTTGTCTACTCTAGGAGTTAAAATGCGTGCCCTGACTGGGTCTTTAAAAATCTCATCAGCATGTCGCATCATGCCTTTAAGCATGGGAAGTGTTTGTGATGACCTGTTTGTGGATGCTAAAGTTTCAAACAAAAAATCTTCCTCTAGTGATTCTTTGTGCAGTGCCACCGCATGATATTGTGCAGCCCTGGCAATTAGTTCATGATGGGATGCACTGTCGTCTGGAGGAGATGGTTTGGCTGGGTAAAGGTCTGGATCATTATCACCAGGGAGATCAATTGTATAATCTGTCCATGGATCTGTTGGGAGATGTATCCCCCCATCATCAGCATCATCATCCTCATGGTGAGATTGTGGAGAATCCTGAGGTGTAATTTGCAAGGGATGCTCCGGTGGAGAAGGAGGTGGTGGTGATGGTAGATGAAAAGGACTTGTAGCCACAGATGTTTTCTTTAAAAGGATCTTGTAAGAAGTGTCCTTATCCTGAAGCTTGCGTTTTTGAGGCGGCTTTGTGTGAATATGGCCAGTCTCGGGGTTAATATACAGCTTCTTTTGCTTAGGATCTGGTGGTAATGGAATAATGTCCACTTTCGGATCCGAAGGGGTCTCTTTCTGTTTCGGCGCCGAAGGTGCTGGAGGAAGCTGGTCTTTCGGCGCGAAAGGTTTCGGCTCCGAAGGGTGCTTGGATTTCGACAAAGAGGATTTCGGCTCCGAGCCGGACTTGTGTTTGGAACTGGAGGACTTCGGTTCCGAGGAGGACTTCTGATAACTCGGTGCTGAGCCGGAATGCTTGACTGGCTGTTTCAGAGCTGGGCCGGAGGCAGAGCGTCGGAAACATCGTCTCTGTGCCGACCTTGACCAGGAGGCAGAGGTGGTGCCGAAGCCTTGTGCTTTTTTGGAGTTTGTGAGGGCAAGGGGTCTTATGTACTCACGTCACCATGTCCCTGCGGCAGTTCTTCGACGTCGAGGTCTATCTCGAGCTCCGATTCCGAGTCTTGTTCAGAGAAGGCTTCCTCCTCCTCTGCTGCGGATGCATCAATGTCTTCTTGGCCGGAATCTTGGCCGAAGATGTCTGGCGTATCTTCGATGCTTTGACGCTGCATCTCTCGACGTCAAGCCTGACGATCGCGAAGAGTTTTTTTTGATTGGAACGATCTGCAAGCGTCGCAGGTTTCTTCTTTGTGCTCAGGAGGCAAGCACAAGTTACACACTTTGTGTGAGTCGGTGCGCAGATACTTTGCGTGGCACAGAGGACTGAATTTAACAGAGTCTGATCCATCGACGGAGAGCTGACTCGGCGCGGTTAGACCCGAAGGCTGTCCACGAAGCTTTCCGATCGAAAAGTCGAGTACGTTGTCGAAACGATACGTGGAGAAGTGGAACGCATACGGAAACAATACCATTGAGGGCAGAAAGGATTACGCATCGAGGGGAACCCGAAAAATGGTTTCGGACCGGAGCAATACACAACCAAACCCGATGGCGGAAAAAAACGATCTAACAATGGAGTCGATGACCATGTGCACTATCACCGAAAGGAGGAGTCACCTTACCTCGTGACTAGGAAAGACTTCTTCGAAGAAAAACAACTTGCAAACATCCGGACCCAACACTAGATGGCAGGAGTATGCAAAGCATGTGTATCTACAGCACACATGCCTCGAACATATATATTACAGGATGGTCTCATGGGAAACTTTCCATTTTGAAGATGAACTAGAAACCAAATGAAGGCCTAACAATCCAGTGAAGGTCTGTTGACATCCATTAAGTTACATTTAGTGCAATGTCATTGCAAATGACTACACCAGTCTTGAAGGCGAACTATGTTAATTGTTTTATCTTTAACAGAAACAGAACAAAGCAATTTCTCGTTATATGCAAGGGTCCATAATACCAGCATGTAATGTTCTGTTGGCCGAGAAGGTAGGACTTGCTAAAATTTACCATCATAACATGGGGCAGTTGAAACTAGCCAGGCTGCAGCTTCAGAAATGTTTCAATTAGAGATCTAGGGTCATATGTACAAATGCATTTTGCTTTTGCTATAGGTGCGATTCGCAATTTCAGGCCATTAGGAAATGCAAAATGCCATTTTGGAATGTACAAAAGACTGTTTTGGTGGCACCAAATGCAATTTCTATCCAGTAGAAATCACATTTTGGAAATCACTAAATAGGAAATCGCAAATAGGGACTTACAAATAGCGATTTGCTAATATCATGTACAAAGGATTTCATAATTGCGAATAGTCACAAAATGGTCACTAGGATATGCAATTACCATCAATCTGTATCAGGTGGGAACCAGGTGCAAACTATAAAAAGGCACCCTAAAAATAAAAGTGAAACTGCTTAGACTCTGGTAGTTGTGTAATAAGCAGCAGGCAATTCCCCAGGGGTTATGCAAGTTCAGGCAGTACCAACAGATTTAAAGTTAAAACAATACAATAAAATTGCCAAACCAATTTAAAACATAGAGAAAATTTTAATTTGAAAAGACACCAAAACTATGAAAATTGGATAAAGGGATCTACAAATATGAATTTTGAAAGTAAAAAAACACCTAAAAACGTAAAGCATCAATGTAAAGTGTCAGTCGCAGATGACTGCTGCCTAAGGTCGATTTCAGGCCAACTGCAATGGAGTGGAGGTCAGGTAAGTCAAGTAGGCCACACGGGTCAAATCTTTTACTTTGGGACTAAGCCTATTTTTTGGAGTTCAAATTCATTCTTCTGCTGGGACATGATCAAATGCTGGGCAAGGGTCCCACTGAGTCAGATACAGCATAGTTGAGCCTCTGCTAAACTCATCAGTTTTGGCATCAAAACCTCTGAGCAGGACAAGGCTGGATTTTGGAGCTGCTGAGGTGGAGTTTGCTCTTCACCTTTTCCACAAGAAGGGTCACAGTAGATAGTATTTGTTGAATTGCCAGGGGTAAGTGTAGAAACATTTTGAATATTTAAAACTGCATTTAACATTGCAAGGAAGGTCCAGTCTGGGAGTTGGGAATAAGAGAGAGGATATTAAAAGTTTGGAAAGACTAGAGTGCATTTCAGATTTCAAAACAATCTATCAACAAGCAGAATCTTTATATGCAAGCTATCCTTGATCCACATTTTGGTAAGCACTGAACTTAACAGTCTGTTTAATTTAGGATATATATATATATTCACAATTACATAGTCTCAGCATTATGAGCTCATCTCTTACGACACTGGTGCTGGCCAGGCGGCTGCCAAACTTTGTTCTGTTATAGGAAAGAACACCCGCACTCCAAGGAGTTGTTGCTGGTGAAGTTTATTAAACATTATGCCGAGATCACCTTCGTCAGACAAACCTTGTCCTCCTTAAAGTGCGGGCCTTCTTTCCTATAAGGGACCAAAGAGATATATGTATACATATATATAAGATATATAAATAATAAATAATATATATATATATATATATATATATATGATATATTTTGTGAACAAATCTTTCTCCACACTGTTTTCTCACACACGGTATCCAGTCATGAGGGTGGTTCAAAGAAACGGGCAGCACAAACAGGTCAGGTAAGGCGAACCACTTTATTTGAGCATTTTCTCCTCCATAGTGCAAGTATGCACACACACGCTTGCACACACACACACACACACGGTTTCAACCATTTGTCTGTTGTGACGTCATTCCCAATTTTCTTCCACCTGCTATAGCATATAGCAAGGGGCAATAGGGGTGCTTGATTCTTCCCTGGTTTCCTTCAGTGTGAGCGACAGAATCCTGAAAAGCACAATGTCTTCACCCACTAAGAAAATTGTATCCTTCAGTGCTAGGGACTTGCAGACCATAGTGTCCTTTGAAAATTAGCTTTAAAAAAAAGATATATATTTTTTAATTTTTCGAGTGCCCCATGTCCCGAGACACAATACTGCTGCTGCCTGCAGTGAGCCTTATCCAGCACTTGAATTGCAAGCGGCACCCAATCAGTCAATGGGCTTTAAAACCTTTTAAACGATGGCCTTCAATCAATCACGGGTTTTAAAGTGCGCTACTCACCTGTGAGGGTCTCAAGGTGCAGGGGGTGGGGTTGGTTGCGAGCAGCTCCGTAGGACATTCAAAGAGCCAGGTCTTGAGGTCCTTTTTGAATTGGTGCAGTGTCTGGCTTCGTCGGATGCGGTGGCCATCCATGCATACTATGTGTATGCATGCAAATTCAAGGGCGGCAATGAGAAATGGGCTGTATGTGTGGCCATTTCTCAATGTCTTTTATTTTTGTGAACATTATTCAAAGATTTTCACCCATGCTTATACATACCCACACGTAGGAAGCAATCTTTCAATAGATTTTGTAAAACGTTTAAAAACATTTCAAAATGGCTGCCCATGCATGTGTTTGCCTGCACGTGCTTATCAGTTTTTCATATATTTTATATTAAAGTTTTACAAAAAATGTTTGAAAACAAATAGTGGCAAAGCCAAAAGATGTGCAGCCTATGCCAGATCTATTGGCTTTGCAAAATGTTATCAAGGGTACGCACTGGTATATGACGCTACATGAAAGCAAGGGAGTGCACCAGAAACCTGGCTTTGAGAAACCTACGATTTTCAAGGATAGGACATCTTTGTGATAGGATTTCTGTTTAACCTATAAATATTCAAATATTTCATCTCATGAACATTCAAAAGATAAAATCCAGAATGTTCGGCTGTTCGAAGTTTGAGTAACATTAGTGACTATCCATCCAGTTGCAAGTGTGGGGCAAAAATGAGTCTGATAAAAGGATGTGGAAATTATTCAAAGATAACAACGGGATTGCACAAGGCACTTAAATATCCATCACAAAAGACCACCGATCACTTGACTCTTGAAAAAGACCACTCTCAAAATCCAATGTGTTACAGTTAAAATAACAATCACAAGTTCTTCAGTTAGTCGCTGATGTAAAAACTGGAGTACATTTTCCCACCACTTCAATAATTCCTTCAGTTGATGAGATAGCAAGTGAAAGGTGGTTTTATTACAGTCTTTGATCTCCATGTATTCCTCTAAGTTGATGTGAAAGTGGAAAGATTTAACAGATGTAACATTACAGACAATCCTCTTCTGTAGATAGTATAAGAATCCAGCACAAAGACTTCTCAAAAACTTGATGAAAAGTTCAGAATGAGCCTAAATCTTACCATTTACTTCCTTTAAGGACCACATTGGCATAACATTAAAGCTTAGGTACGCAAGGCTGGTAACAACCTCACAAAATGTCACATGGAGACTGATTCCTGTCCTGGGACTCAGTTTGCCAAAAAATGCATTCTGGATGCTTCAGTTTTGCTTTTCTTCCATTGACTAAAGTTAGACTAACATCTGCTAAAAATCATTCACAGGCAAAAGGTTTACAGTTTCAGTGGCCTATAAAGATGATAGACACTTCCACAAGGTGCATGTACTTAAAAGTAAATTTTTGTTATTCAGTCAACAAACCTAATCACATTATGAACAACAAAAAAAGGGAAACATCCATTAACATTACCAGATGGCCACCAATGCACACACCTGCAGACGTGTGCATCGTGATAGGTGAAAGCGTTACATTGTAATATAGGCATTTCAATTTACCATTCTAACATGGCAGATGTAAAAGAAAATAACAAACATGGAAGCAAGTTGCCCAGCAGCACTTTACAGCTTCCAGGTCATCGTTAAAAAAAATCATGGGGAGCAGTGCAGAAATTGGCGAGAAGCATCCGGGAGTGGGGGAATGAAAGAAGGGCACAGAAAAAATGGAAAAGAAATGCACTTAAGCAATCGAACAGACTGTAGCACTTAGCAGTTTCTGGACTCCAGTACGAAGAAATACACATAAAATGTATAAGTCAATAAATGCATAAATTAATAAATAAATAAATTGTAGGGACAGGTGCATGGAGCATCAGGAATGAAACAACTACAAGGGAAAAAAGAAAAACTAGGTGAAAGGATACGACTCCTCCAGTCAGAACACTGTGAGACTGAAAAGCTCCTAGGTAGGGCAAACACAAGAATACAGAGGAAATGGATTGGGTCAAGAGTTCAAAACTGAGAAAGACAACATCACCATCCAATTATGAGCAAGAGTTTGACCCAAAGCTGCTCTAAGAGTATGTTATGGATTTGAAAGAACAGGGCTGTCTACAGACAATTAAAGCTCTCTGTAGCTAAGACCTAATGCCAACGTGTACGTTCTTGCAGCACTCTTTGCCAGGGTTGTATAATAAGGTTCTAATACACAGACTTGGAGTGAACTCTCATTCATGAGCCAAGTGGTAAGCCATTATAGTTTGATGTCAATCCCTGACATGCTTCTAAAGCACTTCCATAGATACAAACTGAGTGATGAAAGGTTCAACACAATTCTAAGTATTGGGGTCGCCAGATGTAGCCTCGAGGATAGAAGAAGAACCGGAAAATCAGTATTAGGGGGCTAGAGCGGCAGCACTTCATCACATAGATCCACAGCAGCAGAATTCCTTACAATTCCACTAAAGGATTCAGCAGTATAATAAAGGGGGCTTCTCCATCTGGACCTATACTTCTCATTGTTATGGCAGGAATTAAATATATTTTGCAACTATCCTTCCTTATTGACCTAATGACACTTCAAGAAACGTTTTTAAGAGCTTTTCTTTATATAATGTCACTTTGCAGGAAAACAGTAACTGTTTTCGGCAAAGTGTCTCTTATGCACAACCATTTGGTTACTGTTATATAAGAATATGCACAACACAAATTGTTCCAAAATTCATGATTTTCAAGTGGACAGGGGCAATGTAACTTTGGGATCCTGGATAGTTTTCCCTAACTCTTGCAATACTTAACACCTTTGTAGAGCCATAAATAAGAGCTGCGTTGAAGGAAAATATGAAGAAATGTTGATCACACAAACAACTACAGTGACCATAATGCAATGGGACATGTGAATTTGGGCTACTAACTCCTGACATTATTTCAGTAGAACAGACGACCTTTGAAATATATAACAAAAAGCTACACAAAGTACAGGAGACCATAAAAAGAGGAAGGTACACTCACCATGAACACAATGATATTGGTTTAGTGGAAGTCAACCACAAATCATTTTTTAAATTCAGCTCCTTATTGTGCTACATACTCATATGCATACGTGCAAACAGACACACACACATATCAATATCTACAGCTTTTCACTGAAGCTACAGGCAGTCTATCTACTTATCGTCAGCTTCATTACCTCTCTACAGGGCTCACGCTTTTATTTTCTGTCAAGTACAACACTTGTAGGGACCTGGCTTGACATTATTCAGAGCTACTATTTCTAGGAATTCTCTTTAAATAGCCTGGAGCACAAGTGTTGGAGGGCAAAGTACCCCCTGTCCGCATAAGCAATACAGTCAACAACATTTCCTACAAAGACCAACAGCTCACGTGCAAATCAATGGCTATGGGAACTCAATGATGTTTTAAATATTTGTGTACATATTCATCTACATATTCATCTGGGCAATGAAACAAGCAGAGCCGACATTTGCCAAAGGGAGGGATGAAACAGCTGCTGCCAAACCCCTTAAGCCTTCTAGATAGCGCATGCGCTGTCTTGTTGCAAGACATATTGTGGGCTTACCAAGAACATACAATGGCTTAGAACCTGCCCATTGCTTACCATTGGTTGACTTTCCTGTCACTCTCATTTGCTTGCTTCATAATTGATGGCTTGCCTTGTCCATCTTGTGTCTGCCCTTCCTCCAGAGTATTGGCTGTTTCCTTGTGTACTTCCACTGCTCACTTTTAGGGATCTACTCTTTTCTTTTGGGTTAAGCGCTCCATAAAAGTGAATGTGTTTTCCAGCTATCTTCCTTGGGTACTTCTCTTGAACTACCCCCTCCAATTGCTGTGTTTCTTGCTCACCATGTGCTTTTCTCCCCCCGGTTTCCTGTTTTTTTCTCTGCCTGTTTGCTCCCTGCTGTGGTCCACGTTGCTCTCTCTTACCCATTGCTTCTCCTTCCACCCAGCCTTGAGTTGCTTCCCACACCTGCACCTTTCTTTTCCCCAGCTCCCTGCCATGTTGCTTATATCCCGTCCTCCATGTACTCTCCCCCTCCAACCCCCACTGGCGCTTACATTTTTTTTTTAATCACTTGCTTCATTTGGTAGGTGTGGGCGCATTCGAGTTCTGCGTGCCAACAAAATAATGCAAATGCCACATCATACTTCCTTTTTTTTAAATGTTTTTTGCCTTTAGCCATGCTGCACAGCATCGTGGATGTTATGCAGCATGGATAAAAAATAATTGGCAAAGCCAATAGGTCCCAAAGGCAAGACCGATTTGCTTTGACAATGCTTGTTTATACTGGATCACATGCATGATATTTAAAAGCACCCAAACATTTACTTGTGGGTCCACAAATTGGAGTGAATTAAACTTCTAGCAAATGCTCTTGCATGGCATTTCAAAACGGATTCAATAAATCACAGGGCATTCGTCTGTCCTCACTTCATAAGAATGTATGACAAATAGGCACCCTCGAAAGAACTGGTTTAGTGTGTCCTTGCCAATATAAAGATGTCCCCAGCAGAGAGCAGCTCTCCCCTCTACTATGCAAAGTGTTTCAGCAATGTTCCCACGTACTTCTAAACAAAGGTCAGCCAGTGACAACAGTTGCCTGTAGCTCGGTGGCGCAGCATGGAACTACTCTCTGCACCAGAATGGAAAATGCAGAAATATACTTCGGTATCAGGTCGCAGGCTGCATGCCACTTGCAAAATAAATATCCAATTTTCACAGTTTATTTCATCAAAACGTTCGCCTCGGACTAAAACCACTTTAGTAGCACAGAGAGCAGAGGAATTCACTTAAAATGGCGTCTGACATTACACCAGCTCTTTCAGCCTGAAACATGGCCAACAGCTCTTTGCATGAGGAAGTGAAGTGAACTGTATGTAGAGCATGTAAATGTCTACTCTATATCAGTTAACTCCATGGCCGGCGCAAGGCATGAGCAGTGTGGGCAGCTGCCCAGGGCCTCGCACAAGTGCAACACACCACCGGTCCCCATGTACCCCTGCTGATCCAATTGATAGAAAGGTGTCTCGGAACAATTGGGCCCATGGGAGGAAGGCCCCCCTCCCTGGGTCTCTCAGGGATGGTGTGGGAAGACCTTGGGGAGGGGGACACTTCCTCTTGTCCCAGTTGCAAAAAAACACATTTTGCAGGTTTGTCCTGCAATTAGGCCTCCTTCCGGGCTGCCCATTCAGAGACACTGCGGGACGCCCATTGTCCAGCACCATAGCGCCCCCACAGTTTTAACTCAGCCCCCAAGCAAATCTCACACCTTCAGCCCGATAGGAGCTGTGAAAGAGGTGCTTGTAGGAGGCTGAGCGGAGGAGCTGCGGCCCAGGAGAAGTCTCCACAAAGCAGCTTCCGGAGCCCTGAAGGTGTCACTTATGTAAATTAGAGGGACATCCCACAATCCCCTTCGCCCAGGGCCCCAAAAATCCTAGAACCGGCCCTGGTTAACTCTATAAATGCAGGGTTCAGTTTACCACAGAATTTACACAGATCACTTTTTACCCTTAACAGGAGTTTACCAGTCAGTGGTGGAAAAAAGAGCTCTAGGCTCTACTGCAAGAAAGAAACCTGGCTCTCTGATTGACATGCCATTGGCTAAACTGTAGAACAGTGGTTCTTAACCTTTCAACTTCTGTGGACCCCCACTAAGTCATTAGAAGCTGGGAACCCCTAGTCTAAGCAATTTCTATGATTTCAACCTCCAAACAATATACAAAAAAATACAAAAACAAGTATACACCATACAAATGCCCAGATATTAAAATATGTTGTTTAATTCGCTATCAAATATAGAAAAAGTTTTCACATATTAAATTTTGCTTCTTTATTTGTAGATACTTTAATTTTAATTAATTAATGTTATTATTATTTAATTGAGCAATACAGTAATACCGACTCCCTGAGTAGACCTCGCGGATCCCGGGGGTCCTCGGACCACAGGTCAAGAGCCACTGCTGTAGAACGTTCTGAGCCAATTGCCCTTCCCATGGAGGCCCTAATTTCCTGCACAACAATCCCTGTGAAAAGGAGCAAAATGAAAGAGTTCAAATCACACCACCTCAGATGCTTCCAGAAAGACGAAACCCACCAGAAGAACCAAGCCAATGCAAACAGGGCTCTTTGTTGCTACTGAAAGCCAATCAAACCGCAAGGAATGAGTGCAGCGGCTGTGTCCAGCCAGCTCAGGACGGACACTGCAAGTACGTGTAAAATGAAATCAAATCTATCTGGCTACTTATAATCCTATGTGTGGGAAAACGTATCCCAGCAAACAAAAGACACCAATGCTGTTTGGGTTTACATGGACAAATGATCTTTAACTGTAAATTTTATGTGCACCAGTGAAGAGGCGTCGTCACAAGTTAAAAGGCCCATTCATGTTTGAGGTTCTCATTTTCCCAGTACCAAATTACAACGCTTGTCTTGGTAATTAAACTACCTGGTACTGTTGATACATCTGCTGCTGACCTGGCAAAACCAGTCAGTAGAAGTAGTAATACATCTTTATTTGATTATGTATCATAATCATAAAAGTTAAAAAACATAAGATCCACATAAATACATTAAAAACATTAAAATATGCATTCCACCATAATACGCTCAGATTGTACCATTCAGAATAACCTCACTACTCGGTTCCCACATAAAGCATGGCTTATTTTTCTTTCACAAAATGTCCCCTAGTTACTGTTACAACAAGAAACTAGCATTGGGCCATTGAGAAAACATAGGAGCCTGGCTACATTTTACAGCAAGCGCACTGAAGCAGCTATAGCACTGAAGAATGTATCAGTATGATTCACATAGCTACATCTCTGCGTGTTTATTTTGTACATCTACACCGCAGTGCACTAGGCATAAAGCACTTATGTGCACATAAAACATATGTGTGCTTAAACAGGTTATCTCATCCCATCCAAAGTTCACCTACTCCTTCATAGCTTCACATATAAAAATTCCACTGTGCAAATAGGGGCATTGATTGCTATTAAAAGAAGTGCATGCCCTAAACACTGCTTTTTGTTCAATGTGGTTTATAGAGCTGTGTTTGTCAAGCAATATGCAGACAAAGTGCATAACATGCGTGGTGAAATCTGACCCCCTGTGCAGGGGTCAGGCCAAGGGCAGTACAAGAGCAATTCCTGTACTAACCCTATATACAATCATAAGTAGTGGCTATACAAGCCTCGACTCCCCTCTAACACCTATACTGCTACGTCAAATCAAATGGCTTCAGGCACACTGGACCACGTTGAGGGGCGTGACCACTGACCTGACGTTGGACTTGAAGAAAAAAACACATAGCTTTGAGTAGCTGTGTCTTACTCCTACCTAAAGTGTATATTGCTCTTAAAATTCACGGTCTGATTTAGAAGGTGTTTCCTGTAAATTGTTACACACTCTAAACTGAAGTGTGAAATAAATATGAACTTTCCGGAGTAAGAAAAATGTACCGATTTGTTTTGTTTTTTTAAATGTGAGTGAACATACCTTACGTCTGTAAACGCATGCACGAGTGGCACATACATCTGGACGAATATTTAACTAAATGCTTTGTGAATCAGGCTGGAAATGAACGGTAATTCACACCTAAGAGAGGAATAACACACAACCGGTCATAGAGAAAGTGTCATCTATTGGGCTCTCTGTAAATAGCTATGTCTTACTCCTGCCATAGGCGTGAAACACTCATTCATGCGAATATTCTGCATTTATTCGTCATTTTTTCAAAAGAATTGCTACAACCAATTGCTTAGTACAGTAGTTCACATTTGCCAAAGCCTTTCAATTGAAATGAAGTCTGATTCTTATACACATAATGCACCTAATAATTGAAATACTTGAATTCTATAGTACTCGTAAACTTTGTAATCTAATTTCAAGGAGCCAATGATCTTCTATCACATCCTAGCATTTTAGCAATTAAAATTAAACCGTCGACCACCATCACTTGTCAAATGTTAAACAATTTAAAAACAATCAGAAGCTGTAATTATGAAAGTATTTTCTGTCAATGATTACACAGTACAACACCTGCAAAAGGCAAAAGCAAGTGTACTGCAGGATGATTTGACAGGGCAGTGTTAATGTCTGGATAACAACAAATCAGCGGGGATGTTCCCTTAGTTTGGTACTAATAGAGAAATGTATATATGAAACAGGAAGCGCAACAAAAGTTCTCCACTGAAAATGAAAAGACTGCTAGCAGTACTGGAGAATCTATGTGCAATAAGAGAACCAAAAGAACGCTCAAGAAGTTCTAACTTTATTTTGGTTACAGAAATTAAAACATATATATATAATATTTGCTTTAAAAGGTTGCAATTCTTCTAAAAAAAACTGCAGAGTTAATTTAGGCACTTGAAATAAGTGTTATAGTCTGTTAAAAATTCTAAACTAATTTTTGGGAGTCTTTAAAAATCGCTTTTAAAGTGTTCAAAATTAATACAACCATTCAGAACTTTTGGAAACAAAGCACTCCAATTTTTTTAAATAGCTGAAAACGGTGTACATTTTATGAATCAAATCAAACTTATTGAAAAGTCTGATTAAACATTTTAAGCAATTCAAAATGTTTAAAACAAGCATTTGCAATGCAATAGGTCTCGCATTTACGAGAGTTTGCGCTATTGGCATTGTAAATGACAATGCCTTTCATTTATGTGCTTTTTTTTTTTAAAACAGATAAATAAAAGACATTGTCACTTACAATGCCAATAGCTTAAACTCTCTCAAATGCAACACCTATTGCATTGCAAATGCGTTCGGCGCCTGTGCTATCAACATTTTTTAAAAGTGTTAGGAGAGAGCGTGTCCTGCCTGCAACAGCAGGAAGCACAAAGCTATTTGAGAAAATAGTGCTCGGAGGCTGTAAACAAAGCCTACCGAGTAACAACACATGTAACAGGGGGTGTCGCCATGGGAGGTTACAAATTGAGACAAGGCAGTACTAAGGAGGGACTACTAAGCCTATTGACCAATGTACAGCCACAGTTTACAGTGGACTATGATACAAGCCAATGAAAAATATGGGCTGAGAGTGGGCGGAGCTTCAAGTGCCTACCTGAATACAGCATGCCTCGCAGAGCAGCACATGCGCTGCCCAGGCTCGACCTAAAAAGGAAGGCGTGTTCAATGAATAAATCCGTGCATTCTGGGAGTTGGAGTCTTAACTAAATTCAGTTGAACTAATGGGATTAAAACTTGTGAAAATAATAATTTGTAAAAGGACATTCCTCAGTTGGAAAATCTGTATTCTGGTCATATAGAGTCTCTTTACTTTTTATTCAGTCTTTACTTAAGCACATTTTGCATGATGGGAAATGCAGTTTCTATTTTACTTTAGATGGATGCACCTATGAGATCCAGCATGCAAAGTTATGTTGGCTAATAAGACAAGATTGGCTAAAAGGAACTATTGACCAAATTTGTCTCTCCTTTTCTGTATTTTGAAGTTTGCTTCGATTCCAGATTTTAGCATGTACCATGGAATGTTGAGACTGGGTAGGGATGGCAAAGACTCTGAACGGTAGTACTTCTGTTGCCCAGCCTTCACATAGCTCTCAATATTCCCAGGTTCATGCATGATTTATTAATTAAATTAACCAACTCAGCAACTCTCAGATTGCATTTGGTTTTTCAATTGAAGCCCAAGCCTATAAATTGAAGTAATTTGGTTGTCAGTGTTAAATAAAAACAAGTAGGAAATAACCTAACTGCAAAGTGACCCCAATTTTACGTGTTATACATTACACCTTCAACAGACCTGATCTTTTAGCCAACAGTACTTGGCTTGATGACATTTAAAGGGCCTGTATTTCTAAAGAGAAAAACAATACTTCAAGTCCCAGAATACAATGTGCTTCTTGCCAAAAGCTATTATGTGCTAAAGGCGTCACAGGCTCACTGGCCTTTTAAAAATATTATTTTAAAAACGTGATTTTGTATTCAAAAGGTTTATAGATAGTAGGAGGTTTGACAAGTTTATTAAAAAGTGCCACCGTTTTTTAGCTCTTTTAAACACACTGGAAGAGTTTTCTATTAAGTCCAAATCTGCTAACAGAATCTACACTAAAGAATGCGTTTTACCTATTTAAGAACTCCTGAAATGTTTCCTAGCTTAAACCATCCAAACAGTCCACATTTTGATTCTTTTTATTGGATTCGCTGACAATAAAATGTAGAAGAGGTAAAATGCATTAGGTTTTGAAGTCACACAAATATCTTCTTTAGATGTCAGTTACAGTTTTTCAATCGCTGTTTGCAAATGTAGTTAGTGTGTTAAAAAACTTTTAAGACAACAGATTTATTACATCTAAAATGAAGCATTAAGTTAATCACTTTCGGAATAATAGGAACACGTGCTGATAAAAATATCAATATCTTCAATGAGCAGAAATGAGGGTTTGAAAAAGTTAGTTTCAGAGACTTTGTGCGGGAAGATGCGGAGAGTGACAGAAGAGGCCAAACCGCCAATCAGTTTTCCCACCAACATGTAATTGTAAAAGGTATTTATATAGCGCTAACTACCCTTGGCAAGGCGGTGAAGAGCTTTGTGGCGAGTGGTATGCTTCTCCGGAACCCAAGATCAGAGGTTAGTAGTAATTTGATCTTCTTTTCTTTGTGCATTAGTTTGTGCTCTTAATTTATTGTGTGTTTAGTAACATTTAGAGTAGGGATAGAATGACGGAATGAATTTGAAAGTGGAAACAGTACGTTGTTTTTGTACGTAGTGGTCATGTGTGCCTTTTAGTTGGGTGACAATGCTAAACAAGTGCAACAGGTAGGGAAGAAAATGAAAGTGACGCGGCCGCGGGAAGAAAATGAAAGTGACGCGGCCGCGGGAAGAAAATGAAAGTGACGCGGCCGCGAAAGTGATCGCGCGCTGTAAGGGTGCCGCGAGCTTTGCGATGTGCGCGCACCATGACGAGAGAGGAAAGCCAGATGGCGCCTCTGCTCGTCATTGTGCGCGTAACCGCACACTCTATGCCACCCAAAAAGCTGTTGTCGGCTTTTTAAAGCCCACTCACTAAATGTCTCGCCAGAGCAGCGCATGCGCTGGCTCAGGCGAGACCTAAAAAATCCAACAGATGTAGAACATTTTACCTATCTATTCTATCCACATGTAGCCAATTTGGTAATTTGAGAACAATGACTCAAATGTTTTAAAAACATTCTAAAGCAAGTCTAGCACTAGGTGACTACAAAATATTTAATACATTGCACACATTTTTACCTAAAAATGTCAATTTTTTAGAACTCTTAAAACGCTTTAAAGCCTTCCAGAATTGCTTAGACATTTGGCTCCAAATTAAACAAATGTTATTATTAATTCAAACTCTTTAATAATTCAAAAGTTATTTCAAAACATTTCAACTAACAATTTCAACATTTGAAAACTCCTAGAATGCTCTTCATCCAATGTTTTGTAATAGGTAAAATCAAAAAGTACTTCTACTAATATTTAAATAGTTTCCATATATTTTTTGAAACTACTACCAAGTCTTTTTTTCCCACAAAACCTGAATTTGTCGGATTATGAACCCTTTTTTGCAAACGTTTTGCCATCTTCAAAAACTTGACATATTTGACAAATTTCACTCACTTTTAGCAGAAACTAACTAATCTGACATGACAAAAAGCTTGTCTTTCATCGTCACAGCAGATTCATGAGTTCCCCCTGAAAAATGCCTTTTGTCTTGAAAATGCACTGCAGGTAATTATCTTTTTATGGTGCCATTAACGGTGGAAGCCTCTTGTGTGCTCAATTGTCTTTGCACTAACTATGACAATTGGCCTCAAAGACCATATTTAATCTTATTTTTCACAAGTACAGACACCTGACCCCCCACTTTCATTCTGTATGCTCTTTATCTTAATAGTGGGAGATCTCCTTCAGGGTGTGGGGAACATGGTGGCCAGCCTGATCAGCCAGCTGGTAGTTGTTATCCACAGAATGCACAAATCATGTTTAGTTATTCTCCCCTTTCAGATATTTTTGGTTAAATCAGGATGGAAATCAGAAAGAAAAATGTAAAATATCAAAGAGGACTCCGATGTGTTTATTTAGCTTACCTGGCTTTACACACAGGTAGCGTTGGACTTGGGCGGTGCCGGAGCTGAAGTACAACCGGCAGGCAGTAGCGCATATACTCCTTCGAAGTGTATGGGCAGAGTCAGTACAGTCACGCTGACCACGCAGGGACTGACAAATCTTGGTGCGAACAAACAAAGGCGGATGTCAGAGCGAGCAGAAGGAGGCTTAAGTGGAGTAAAGGACTGCCCGCATCAACTGCACAGTGCCGAGCAACTACCAGGAGGCAGACACATTTGCATGCTAGGTATTAAGCCAGCCTTAAAACGTTTGTTTCTTCCATCGAGAACCAATTAAAAGATTCCAGAATTGAGGTGATGTGTTTAGATCTTCTGGTACCAGCGATTAGCTGAGTGGCATTGTTGAGGGCTATTATTAACAGGACTAAGTGAATGATCGGGATTCAAACCTGTACATAGCTGCTATAATGAAGCTTAAAAAGGACTTGTACTTGTCCTTTGGTTTTAAAGTTCTTTGTTGGCATAGGAATTTTATTTCCATGAGGAGCCTAACCTGGCATTGTGCTTTGCTAGCTATGTCATTATGTTGGTCTGCAGGCTAGATGTTTTGACAAGGATGAAGCTCAGTGATTCAGTCCCATCACGCTGGAGCATCAGATCACTAATGTTGGCTATATAATGGGCCCTCAATGATTTATTTGTTGAGTCGGCCCATCATACTTCACGATTTAGCTACATAATGGGCACCTGCCCAGCATTAGTTATTAAGAGGCAGGATTGATTGTGATTTGAAATGAGGAGAAATAATATGGTAGTTAATATTGAGGATTTTTATATTAAGCCTCCAGAACTCGGGTTCGCCCTGTGAAACGTGTCAGCTGTAAAGTGAAGGGGAATGCGTAATCTGTTATTGTGAACTATGAATATAATGTACTGTCAAATAATGTGATTCAAGAAGATAATTAAATTGCTGGAAACATCTTTTGGAATTTTGGGTTTTCTACATCAACATACATATTCACTTTTTTTTAAGGTATTAAGAAATGTAAAAAGTAACACAAGTGAGTATTTGCCATCTTTGTGGTACTCTATATAATGCTGGGCCAAAAACCTAACTACCCTTTATTTGTTTAAATGAATACTGTCAGAAATGGGGTTATTAATGTTGGAGATGGGTACCACTGCTACCAACTCAGAAAACCCACTCTGGTTAGGTCAAACACATTTCTGAGAAAATCTCTGCTCAATACCTGGTAATTATGGAATAAGCAGCAGGTAATTCCCAGAGAAGTGTTTGCTAAGTTAAGCAGTACCAACAGTTCTAAAGTACCAAACAAATACAATTCCCAAGTCAATTTAGAAAAATAGAGGAAACCTTAATGATCAAAAAGACACCAAGATCATCACATTAGGTTAAGGATAAACAGGGAAATGCTTTTTAAGCAAAAAAGCACCCCAAAAAATGGAAACAACAGTTTGCGGTAGACCGGGACTCAGGTGCAATTTCAGGCCAAATACGATGGAGCTGAGGGCAACTACATCAACTGGGTTGCCTCGGCCAAATGTTTTACTTTCAGGCTTTGTCTACAACTGCTGTAAAAGCTTTTTCTAGTCAATCCTGTGGCCCGTACCTCGTGAGGGCAGGCCTTTGGGTGACGAGTCTCTCTGCAGCCATGTCCTCTCCAGTGTCTAGTCCCCTTTAGGCAGCTGGGCCCTCTTGGAGTAAGAAGCCATTTTGCTTTTGGTGCCCCTGAAGCATGTAAGCGGGAAACTGACCACTGGACCCTTGGAGAGCAGTTACAGTCCCTGGGTACCAGCAGGATTCAGAGGTCCTTGAGTCATTGTGTGAGTCCTTTCAGCAGGAGCCACGAGTAAGAAGCCAGAATTCTTCTTCTAGCATGACCTCCGTCTTCAGATGGAGTTGTTGCAAGTTTTAACAATCCTCTGAGGAAGTGGTGGTGGAAGTACTACATTTATCCTGTGCACTAGCACCCAATAGAATTTATCCAATCTCACTGTCCTCCCTCCTTTTGCAGCACTTCCTCTTTGCCTTACTGTAACGTTACCTAGGATCCCCTATTTCAACATGACAGGACCCAGCTGCCACCAAACAAGTCTGTCTTCAGATTCTTTTATGCCCCACCTCATAACGTCAAAACTGGTTTTAGATCCTACTATGGCTGGAGCCCGACTGCTTAAGAGGATCCAGGGGATGAATAGGAGAAGCACTAACGGGCATCTCCAAATCAAAAGAGGCAGTGCTAAAGCTGCACTTTGTTCTGCCAACTGCTCCTGTCCACTTCCAGATACTTAATCCCTTCTAAATCATCAGCAATTAACACCTTTCCTGGGCTCTGAGGAAAGTCAGTGCCCTGTGTATCAGAGTCGTTAACTCTCCCAGTCAAGCATGTTCATCGCAGCTCTGGAGGTGTGATGACTGGTAAAATGTTTTTAAGCCAGTTCTGACTCAGGTGGGCTAAACAACATTTTAACTAAAAATTGAAAATAAAGATTTTAATCCCACCTATGCCTATTCAGGGATATTTAATCCCACCTAGGCCTATTTAGAGATATGTCTAGCCAGGCCTACAGAGTGAAATAGCTTTTAATTTTTATTTCACTGTGAGGGTACGCTAACCCCAATACATAGTGTGCCCTAATTTTCAATATTAGCACCATTTCCTGTGGGTGTACGAGGCACATTTTTCCCTGCTATGTGTAATTACAGTGCATTTAAACTGTAGCCCAGCCAGAGAACAGTGGTGTTTCTGGCAGACACATATTTGTGTCTTATATGTGGGTGGGGTAAATACACATTGCACTCTACATATGGCATTTAACTTTCCATGCCATAAGTGCACTTAAAAGAGAACCAAAGGAAAAAAGCCCATGTGTTTAAACGTATTCAATTTAACAATTAAAAAATGACCAAAGACAATTCATTTGTTGATCACATGCATTAATTCATTCACTTTTTTCAAAAGTTATTTCATTTTGCACATATTTTCTTTATTAAAAAAAACATACAAAATACAGCTCCATACAAAGAGAAAGTGCAACATTTGACATAGACAGTACAATGGTACACAAAACTCGCATTTTTGTATTTAAAATGTATAACCTCCTGTGTTTCAAGGCCCCATCCCCTTTTTCCCTCCCTGGGATAAGGCATACCATTGGTGCACTTTGGGCGCCATTTACAATGGACTTATAAGGAAATTAAACAGGCCAAATAGGGAGGACCAATGTACACCACATGTTATAGAGACACTTTACTACACTCTAGCTGCTGCCAAGAGTACAGAATCCCAAAGGCAGCAAAGACAGGGTCCAAAAAGGCAACGAATATGAGGAACCCATGCAGAAGTGTGGATTTGCTACAGTTACTTTGAAGTGAAGCAGGTCTAAAGCACCAGCCACTATTGCACCAGTACGAAGCACAAAAGTTCTGTCAAGAGAATTCGCTTGTAATGAGAAAATAATTGACAGGGGTCAAAGGGCAATTACAAACTACTAAGCAGCAATGAAGAACAAGGCCTTCTGTTTCCAGTTTCATCAGGAAACCTCTAGTCACCGATAATGTTTAGCCACTAGCTTCAACTGCTTATTTTGTAGTTGTATCAAAAACTAGCTGCACTGGCCATGCTGCACGGTGACCTGCCCCCTAGCAGCCATGTTCTTTAGCTGCCTGCATTTTACCAGAAGCATAACATATAATGTCCCAGTTACTCCACTGCAACAACATTTTGTTCTGAACTTTCTTGGAAATGTTGTGCTTAGTTATGAGGAAAGGAACAAAGTCGCATTGCTCAAACAGGCACAACGTACGTCATCTTGCAATTTACCTGTCGACATCACAAAAACAAACAGCCTTCGAGGCACCTAATGGATTGTGTCCAAGGGCAAGCTTCCCCACAGCAGAGGCATGCAGGCAGAGGCCTTCTCTGGCAGGTGCAATCAGCGGCGGTAAGGTAGGACCTGCACAAAAGGCTAAAGGGCAAATAGTGGAAGAGATGCTAAAGCGAAAACAATTATTACAAAACACAGGGGCTTCATCTTAAACTGGACAAAGCACAAAACGGAGAGGCACCATAGGTTCGTCTTGCTCAATGAAGACTACCCAAGTCTCATGTCAAACAGGGTACTTGGTTTAGAGTCCAAAAAAAAGTAAGTCAGGGGTCGGCTCTGCAGGTTTTACTGCTTCAGACAACAACAGCTAAGATCTCATGCATGGCTCACCTTCATTGCTCAAAAAACAAAGCAAAGTTTTGTAGTAAGGGGCACAGCAGTTATTCTGCAGCGCCTCATTATTACACTCCCTAAATACCTGACACGGCAAACTAGTTAGGCTCATTGAATAAGACCACATTATAACTCTAATGACCCCACCCCTTCATTCCATTTCTTCGCATTTCCATAAATGCATCTACACAGGTAATGTGCCCACGCTTGTCATTTAACACAAGACATTCCATGTGTCCGTCATTTGTTTCATGTGCCCGTATCATTAATAGAACACCGCTACACAAGGGTGTAGAGCACAAAGAAACAAAGGGAAACATGCAGTTTCCACATTGTGCACCAACGTAAATAGACTGGATCTCAGGAATGATATTAATTAACGTTCTGCTCACACTGTACCTGCGTTGATAACTACACAACAGCAGACCGATGCTTCTGGAGGAGATTCATGGTGTTGGTGTGCTGTGGTATTCTTTTTCTTTGACAGTGTATGTCCACCGGTGGTTAGGCAATGACTGTGTGTGCAGTATCGACTTGCAGATGCACCTTAGACTCTCATAAGTATACTCTATGAACGCTCCTGTATTTCCCGTTTCTTATGTTCCTAATCCCAGTTCCGGATTACTAAATAGGCAAAGTAGGGACCGGCCTATGGGCCCCACTCCTTTTGAGGGCCGCGCGACAATGGATCAAAATAATATTGATTTGATCTTGAAAGAAAATTACAATCGAGCTTTCTTAAGTTGTTTCCAAAAGATAGAAAAAAATGAATCAACTCAAAGAAATTAAAACTTGGCCACTGAATACACCCTATTGCAAAAGGTAGACTTCCAAGATATCCTGAAAGATTTCACCACAAACAAATTGAGTAAAGTGAATACTTAAAGTTTTGTTACTTTATTAATATTTAAAAAAACATGTTGTTTGATAACATTAATGTATAATTTTGTGAAATAAAATTGGTTTATTAAAATTGTTGGTTGGTAAAATTAGAAACATACTAGGAGATAATTTGCAAGGGGGCCCCCGAAATTTCAACTGCCTAGGGCCCTCCACAGGGTTTAATCCGGCACTGCCTAATCCCTGTGTCCATTGCTAAACTTGTAAGAGAATGAGTGAGATGGCTAAAGCTCTGCTCAGAAGTCCACTGCAGATGCAATTAAATGTTGGTGTGCCGTACACCAAGGATGTGTAATCTTGAAACCTTGTCATGCCTCTTTAGTCCACTACCCGACGCTCCCTGCCCCATTATATCAGTCTAGTAGTTTGCAGCTTTCTCCCTTTGTGATAGTTTTTCCATCTTTCTATTCCTCTGTCTTTTTGCTTTGCTTGTTTTTCCCTCTCTTGCTCTTGGTAAATGCCTGATGCTGAAAAATAAGTGTTCGTTCCCAAAAATGAGTGCCGGTGCCCTCCACCAGCAACCACTGGCACAAATGAAGCATTGCCTATGTCCTCTTAACTAACCCATGTTGCCTTACGCAAAAAAAG
Source organism: Calotriton arnoldi (assembly GCA_963921515.1). Taxonomy (NCBI): domain Eukaryota; kingdom Metazoa; phylum Chordata; class Amphibia; order Caudata; family Salamandridae; genus Calotriton; species Calotriton arnoldi. The sequence goes on from CAWUFW010009394.1 coordinate 520,797, forward strand.
AAATGCGTGTGTACGCAACGCAAAGGTATAGGTCAACAGAGACAGCTGAATCACATTCAGCTGCATAACCCGCTAACAATGAATGGTTATGTGTACATACACAGCACACCTTTACATGTGTAAATTTAAATAATGCAGCAGGATTATCCAACTGGAGGGGAAGGGCTTCCTAAAAACCCAGGGTTTACGAACACTAAGGCTGCCTAGCCCTGATTCCACCTCATGCCTCTTTCTCCCATCACCCTGCACCTCCTGATTCTTTATCTCATTTTCACAGGTTCTGTTGCATGCTTTCTGTATCTCTTTGTCATAGTTTTCCTATCCTTCTTTTTCTCCTTTTTTGCCCCTTTTATGCCCTTCTCTCTCTTGCTCTGCGGGAAGTCTAAAGCTGATAAGTTCCAATCGCCAAAAAAGAGTGCCAGTGTGGACTACTGGGAATGAATGGCACAAATGGTAACAAAGTGACTTTACATACATCTTTCATGGAGAGAGTTCTTATTTTATTCATCACTTATTTTCTAAGCACCAAGGCTCGGTTTTGCAGGCTACTTCAGAGTGCAAAGTACAGAGGAAGGGTTAAAGATGAAAATGAACACAATAAATGATTTATAATTGAGGACTGGGGCAAGACAAAAGAAAAACGCACCTACCACTATCCCCTATTGTCATAGCCAGATAAGTAAACAAAAGCAGGGAAAGAGGTGCACGAGTATGAGAGATCAGCCACCATAAAACCGCAGTCTCTACAAAATGAAATACGTTGCAGCACTCAAGGTGTGTAAAAGTAACCACAGTGCATTGATGACCACAAGATAAAGATCAATGTCCGATTATTATTACCTATATAATGAAATATATGTATTTATTAACATGTTATAACTTGTTTTGTTTCATAATCTCTTCTACATATCATATAAGATCCCTTATGTAATTCTTACTCTCTCTGTTTTTTGTGATAATATTCTCTGAACTTAAAATGTTAAATTATAATCTTAAGTATTCATATCTTTGTAATCATTACAAATTTTTTCAATAAAAAATTTCGAAACAAAAAAATAAATAAAGATCAATGTCCGAAATTGATGAGAATTCCAACCCACGTGCATTAACACAAACTGTTCCATATAGTGGGTATTATGGAAGGCGACCATCCCTTACAAGGTCTAATCATTCATTGTTCCATATGGCCACGTGCTATCATGGCAACCATATACTGGCATTGTTCAACCATGGTTTGAACCATTGATAGATAGGGGTCTGTTTCCCTATTGTGGAGGTAATCAGGATTATTTTACTATCTCGCTATGCTTTTAAAGCTCTAGCCGTAAAAGCAGACAAGGGTGGGAATTTGTTGTGATGGACAAAAGTGACTATATAAATGAAATTCGAAGACAAATAGATGACACTTTGTGCTATGAAAAAATAAACCTCAATACTATGCCCGTGATTGATAAAAACATAAATGCTGAACTTGTGGATTGGAAGGAGAGTGGCCTTCTACCTGAACAGGAATATCCTAATCTTAAAGTTCACTGCCCCAGACATCCATGTATTTATGTTTTGTCGAAAGTACATAAATCTTGCACTTTTCCATCAGGGAGGCCTATCGTCTCTGGGAATGGCTCCCCAACTGAGTATCTGGCACAATAAGTAGACATGTTTGTACAACCCCTGGTTTTAAATCTTCCCTCCAATTTAAAGGACAGGAAGGATGTGCTGGGAGAATTTGGTGACTTTAAATGGGAGCATGATAATCTTATGTTCGTCTCCCTGGATATTAACAGCTTGTAAATATGCATAAAATTGGAGTTGATACACAGATGTTACTGGAGATGTCTTAAATAAACCTTACCAGGAATGTTGTCATTCACAATGGTATTTGGTATCTTCAGAGACAAGCAACTGCGATGGGCTCCAGGTTTGCTCCTTCTTATGCAAACCTCTTCATGGGTTTCTTTGAGAAGGAGCATGCCTGGGGCTCAGGCAAATGGGGGCGATATATAGACATCATCCTCATATTATGAAATGGAACCACATTAGAATTGTTGGCTTTTCACAACTTTCTGAACAAAAACAGATTCAATTTACATTGTACATAAAAGTATAATGAGTGAATGAATGAATGGAATATGAACGAAATGAAATCATTTTATAAAGTGTGCAATTACCCTAAGGTGTCTTAGCGCTAAAGGAAGGACAACAGAGCCAATCGGTTGCTAAAAACGCAACTAACTAACAGCAGCTTATTCCACGGCTTCGGTAAACAGCCAAGTCTTCAGCTGCTTCCTAAATTGCATCAGGGAAGGTTGACAATGCAGAGTAGGAGGCAGCGAGTTCTACCATATTTCAGCACAAATGAAAAATGCTCTACCTCCCCATCTTGCTTTGTTTGATCTAGGAATGATGACGGTTCGTGAAGAGCTAGATCAAAGATTTCTGCTCGGCATGTACCAGGAGAACCAGTCCTGAAAATACTTTGGACCGGTCCGATGAAGAGCCTTATGGACCAGGCACATAGCCTTAAAAACAATCCTTTTTCTCACTGGAAGACAGTGGAGACCCTGCAATGATTGGGATATGGGTGTAAACTTGGGGATTTTAAACAGCAGTCTCGCCACTGCATTCTGTAAAGACTGTAGTTTCTTTACCACATATTTATGAGCGCCTAAATACAGGGCATTACAGTAATCCAGCTTCGAGAAAATGAGAGCTGTTAACACTGTATTTTGCAAGTCAAAGGGAATAAACGGAAAGATGATTTTCAAGACCTTCAACACGAAAAAGCCTGAAGAAATGATTGAATTTATTTGCTCAGAAAAGGCTATTTTCGCGTAAAAAATTACTCCTATATTTCTTACTTTCTGGACCGGCACTGGTAATGTGCCTAAGATCGATGGCCACCATGACTCATTCCAGAAAGTGGTCTCTTATCCAAAAAGCAGCATCTCGGTTTTCTCAGAATTCAGTTTCAGACAATTATTTTTCATCCAAATTGCAACTTGAGACATACAGTTGCAGAAGTTCCTTGCCTCCTTGTTTACGTCTGATGAAATAGACACCACTATCAGAGTGTCATCGGCGTAGGAGAACACTGCTAAGCCATTGCTGTGAATGAGGTTAATAGGGGGCTAATATAGATATTGAACAGCTTGGGGCTGAGGGAGGGCCCCTGTGGAACACCACAGGGTAGGGAGAAAAGTGAAGAACTCGCATCTCCCATCTCCACCCACTGGTGTCTGTTACTCAGAAATGAGCTCAGCAAGGTCAATGCAGAGTTTCTGAAGCCAGCAAATGGAGCTGCTTTGTGAGGAGTGAATGGTGAACCGTATCAAAAGCGGAGGATAGATCCAATAGAATCAATGCAGCTTTGCCACCCTTGTCGATTACCATTCTTAATTCCTCTGAGGCTGCTACCAAGGCCGATTCAGTGCAATGATTTTCTCTGAAGCCGTACTGTGAAGAATCGAGCAGCAGGTTAGCATGCAGAAAAGCTAGCATTTCCTCATTCATTGCTTTCTCTAGTATTTTAGCAGGGAAAGGTAGGCGGGATATAGGCCTATAGCTTTCCACCTTCTTTGGATCCAAGGTGGATTTTTTCACCAGTGGAAGGATAGATGCCGCTTTCCATATATTCAGAAATTGCCCTCTGGTCAGGATTTCATTCAATAGTTCCATGAGTGGACCGGCGACTGAACTAGCTAGCTGATTAAGAACCTGAGGTGGGCAAGGATCCGATGGAGTCCCAGCTTTAATGAGATTAATATCACAAAAGTAGGATTGATTTCCTAGACTTGCTATTGTGCATAGATAACAACACTATACAAAGAGACATTGTCAAATAAGAGACTGCCTGTAAAAGTGTGTTACATGCCTTCAAGCTCACACCCCAGGACAACGATCAAGTCAATTCCCTACGGGAAAATGGTTTGAGCAAGACGTAATTGTAACCAGGAAACCACCTTTAGGAGAAGGCTATTTGAAATAAAGCTAAACTTGCAGGATCGAGGGCACGATGAAAAATGTTTGGAATATGCTGAGAATAGGGCCTTGTGACTACAGAGAGAACAAACCTTATCACAAAGGGCTTAGAAAGTGAGAGAGAAAGGGAGCTATGAGGTGGCCTTTAAAACCCAGTATAACATCCACAGTGGACACATTTACAATGCCCTTAGGAAACATTGGCATATCTTTAAAGGTCCCGCAATGATGGGTGGGGTTGTAGCACCAAAACCTAAAGTGAAATATCAAGAAGGGATGATATTGAGAGCCCGTTTCTACCCACGTTATATAAAAAATACTGATTTAGGCAAAATTGACAACAATTGGATCCCCGAGAAGCCTAATGGCTTTTACGGTTGTGGGAATTGCAATGCATGCATTGTGGGCAGGAAGCAGGTAAAGGAGTTTTACTATAACACCAATAAGAATTATGTCACCAACAGTTTATTAATTGCAACACAACATTCATGGTATATGCATTTGGCAGTGAATGCAGTGAGATCTATGTGGGGAGTAGCCTAAGCCCATTAAAATTATGAATTTAAGAGCAATTAAAAGCTGTAATAAAATTAAACCTGTAGTTGTACATTTTAAGGGCAATCATCTGGACAGCACAAAGATCTGGTTACACGCCTTGGAAAATGTGAGGAACAGTGAAAGAGAAGGTGATAGGGAGACAAACATTTTGGAGTCAGACAGAAGCTAAATGGATTTGTAAACTCAGAACAGTGAGGATGGGTTCTAACACCCAAAGTGAACTACATCATTTCTGTAGTATAACAGTCCCTCACATCATGGTTGTTTACCAACTTGTCACTATAATATAGGTTTTGTTACAACTTTACCCAATTTACATCGTTATATGTCATAGTATGTTTGTCATATGCATCTATTGCTTTTTTCATCCACCAATATGATCTAGGGATTAAATCATAAGGTTTTATCATTAATAATAAATGACTTTCCACGGTTCCAATGTTCTGATGTACGAAACATGTTCCAAGAGCCTGTTTTCATATCACCATTTTTGTTGGGCGGAATTGTTGTTATATTCACCGTTTTTTATAATGTTCAGTGCAATCAGCAATGGTTATTCTCAAATACAGATTTATTATTTAATTTATATTGTGAAGAGATTTCAACTCTTCATATTCACAATGTCTTCACTCTATAGGTGGAGTCCTCTTTCCACTATTGTTCTCTATGGCCACATGGTATCATGGCAGCCATATACTAACATTGTTCAACCATAGTTGGAATCAATGATAGATGGGGTCTGTTTCCCTATTGTGGCGGTAATCAGTATTATTGTACTCAGTGGCGTAACAAAACGTGAGGGGGCCCCCCTGCAAGATATGCTAAAGGGGCCTCTCACACTCACATCAGTAGGGGCTGAAGGGGACCCCTCCAGTATGTAAGCATGGGGGCCCCCTACACCAGAGGCCTTTGTTACGCCCCTGATTGTACTATCTGGCTATGCTTTTATGATTGGTAGCTGCTTTGGCCACAGAAATGTCCCTCCAAATATCATCATTGTCATTAATGTCTTTTTTAAATGTAATTAAACTGTACTAGGAATGAAGAGTTCTTAACACCCTATAATCATGATATCTTGTGTATTAGGGAGGGAAGTCTTCCTCCTATTCTACCACTTGGGTCTGATATAAATGGATATAGGAAGCATTTTAACATGTTACAGGCTGGGTTCCATCTTCAGCCTTTACGACTTGACTTATGTTGCAGAGGGTTTTAACTCTGCACAACTATAGCGACTGTTTTTGGTACAATCCTCTTTTTACTTCACCGTTTCTGGCTGCTTTTTATCATGGCAATCTTATATAAATACTCTTAACATGGCAGGTGGGTGGAGCACCGAGAACACATCTGCCGGAGAAGACGGGTGTTCTTTATATCAGGGATAGAATCTTTTGACGGATGTGGTCCATTTTAAGGATAAATGCCTGCTATTAAATACAGATGAAGTCCATTTTTAAGTGTGAGTGCCCACCATAAAATCTACCTTTAAATGGGACGGTGGCCTTCTTTATAAGGTGCCTGAATGGGGGACATTTAGGTGGTGACTGCTCTTCCGTCACATATCAAAAGAGAAAAAGAATGATATACCATCATGGGACAGGTTTATCCCGCCTTTTGGATGTATCTTAACAGATTTTTGTTTAGTTTATAATAATTTCACTGTTGGTTTGGGACATGGACTGTTTTTCTCATATTAATTATCTGCATAAGTATGAACCAACACATACTGTATATGGCACAACATGTTAGAGTTGTAATAATTATGGCAATGAGCCCTGTAACAGGTGCCATTCATTACATTTTAGGAATGAACTATGTTTTGGCCGCATCTAGAGCATGAAGATTACCTGCTCATCATTACCTTTTACAACATAAAACTCATGAGTTATTGCTAACTTTATTATGTTGAGAGAACTGAGAGATTTATCTGGACTAGCGGTTGACATTGATTGGCAATACTGTATTATTCATCATAATAAATGACTGACCGTGTAAAGTTCATATTGTAGGGAAATGCTGTAATGATGTAATATGATTGACAGGTACTTATTTATCAATTGTAACTTTAGGTATTGAAATTCCAAAAGGCTCATGGATATGAATGCAGCATATTGAATACTTTAGTGCCACAACAATGAACGATTAGAACTTGTAAGGTATGGTCGCCTTCTGTAATATCCACTATACAGACAGTTTGTGTTGCATTCAGGTTGGAATTTTCATCTATTATTTGATCTAATGTTCAATTTTACTGATGATCATTTCATTGGGATAAGAATAATGAGTTTCACCATTAGATATGCTGAGTAATTCTTAATCATTATACAGATGTCAGTTGGTTCTATGTTTCAAAAAGTTGTGGTGCTCAATGAAGCTTCATCTTTCTATATACAAGCATTACTGCAGATAATAAAAGTGTTTATTTTAAGTTGTATATAAATATATATATATATATATTTGTATCTGTATAAATATATTGAGTATTTGTTTCTATATTTGTCTGTTGCCCTGACGAAGTCCTAAGTAGATTAAATGCTTTGGCTTTCCATTGTGGTTATTCTTGGCTACAATCAAATTGGCTTTATAAGAAGAATGAGAAAATAAAGAATTGACTATAAACTGCATCCAGGATCATCTCTTGATTTCTTCAAATAATATGAAGGGCGGACATTGATCTATATCATGTGGTCTTCAATGCACTATGGTTACTTTTACGCATCTTGAGTGCTGAGTAATACTTCTTTTTTTTGTAAGATGAAAATTATGTGGCCAGTCAGCAACTAGCAAAAATAAAAAATAGCTAATAACTTTTGGAGATCCCCGTTAGTCGAATTCCAGTCTCCTTGGGTGTGTAGATTTTTACTTTTAGCTGTCCATGGCAGACTCATTGATTTGTCCTCCATGAGTCAGTCAAGACATTCTCAGCGTCGATTCATTTACCTGTTTAACATCACTGATTTCTATTTTGTTTTCTTAGTCACACTCAAGGGTGTATACCTTTTTAAGGTCTGGTGTTATCCAAGACCTTTTGATTGTACTAAAATATACATAATATATTTACATATATGGGCTTTCAGCCACCTCTCTTCATCCATTTGGTCTGTTGTTGTGTCATTCACATTTTGCTTCCACCCTCTACAGCATATAGCATGGGGCAGTGCGTCAGCCTACTTAAGCCACTGATTAACTTCACTTTGAGTGACTGCATTTTGCTCTCTCACAAGGAGCATATCTACACACAAGCTGGCTCCCTTCAGTGCCAGTGTTTTGATTTTACTTTAATGTTGCCTTTGTGTTTAGAGCCTAATGTGTTTGGCAGGACGATTCTGATGCACATTCCATCTTTGTCAGATCCCATCGCCTGCCAATGCTGTTGTAAATTTCTTATGGAGGGTTTTGCTTTCTGACTGCTGCTATTTCACAGCATACAAGATAAGATTGTACCCATCCAAAACTATTTTGTATTAAGTTATCCTCTTTTTACTTTTTTCTTCCTCTCCTTTTTCTTTCCTAATTTCTTTCTTTCTTGTTTTCTTTCTTCCTTCTCATTTCTTTCCTCTGTTCTTTTCTTTCTTTGTCTTCCATTCTTGCCTTCCTTCATTCCTTTTCCTTTCTCTCTTTCCTTCACTCTTTCTTTCCTTCTTACTTGCTTTCTTTTTCTCTTTCTTTCTTTTTCTTTTACTCTTGCCTTCTTTCTATATTTTTTCAATTTTCTTTTGTTTTTTCTCTTTTTTCTTTCCTTCTCCCTTTCCTTCTGTTTTTCTTTCTCTCTCTTTCTTTCTGTTTCCTTCTTACTTTCTTTATGTTCCCTTCTTTCCTGCTTTCACATTCCTTTATTCTTTGTCTTTTGTTCGCTTTCTTTCCCTCTTTCTTTCCTTCACTTTTTCTTTCCTTCCATCATTGTTTTCATCACTCTTTCTCCTTTTTTACTTCTTTTTCACCTTCTCTAATTCTTGCCTTCTTTCCTTCTCTTTCTTTATCTCCTTCCATTTCCTTCTCTCTTTCTTTCCTTCTCATTCCTTCTGTCTTCCCTTTCTTCCCTTCTCTATTTTCTTCTCTCTTTCCTTCTTTTCTGTCTTTTCTGTCTTTCCTTCTCTTTCTTTCTTCCTTTTCTCTTTCCTTCCTTCCTTCTTTCTTTCTTTCTTTTATTCCTTCATTCCTTCTCTCTTACTTTCTCTTTCCTTCTCTATTTCTTTCATTCCTTCTTTACTTCTCTCTTTCTTTCTATCTCTCATTCTTTGTTCTTCTCTTTAATTCTCCTTTCTATCTTTCTTCTCTTTGTTTCTTTCTTTTCCCTTCTTTCAATCTTGCCTTCTTTCCTTTTCTCTTTCTTTTTCTCCTTCTTTAGTTCTCTTTCTCTTCTTTGCTTTCCTTCTCTCTTTATTTCCTTCTCCTTCCTGTTCTCATTCTGTCTTTTCTTCTCTTTCTTTCCTTCTCTTGTTTCTTCCCTCTTTTCTTCTTTCTTTCTTTTTATTTCTTTCTTTGCTTCTTCCTTTCTTTGTTTCTTTCTTTTTCTTTCCTGCCTTCTCTCTTGCCTGCCTTCTTTTTTTATTTCCTTCTTTCTTTCATTCTTTTTCTCAATGGCAGAAGGCTTGCAGTCAATGCTAGACTGATTGATTTTTTTGGTCTGTGTTAGCAAAGCAAAACCAAAGGGGATGATGGACGGAGTGTTGAACATTGCAAGCACTCACCCCCAGTCAACTGATCTGGGTTTAATCCATCATCATTCTTTAGCTCACTCCGCCACCCCAGTTCAGACATGCCCATATGCAAATCAGTCTGACCCTGTGCCTGATAGGAACAGTCCAGCCCGAACTGCCAAGCCATGTCTTCCCTGGACCGGAAACAAGCATCCTGGGACCGGTTTCGGGTTCATAACCCTCATCAGCCAGGCTATCTTGAATCCAGTGGCAAAGTGAGCAAGGGACCCACGTCTGGGCATACCCTGCCAACTTAGGGCGAACTTGGCAAAACCAAAGGGGATGATGGACGGAGTGTTGAACATTGCAAGCACTCACCCCCAGTCAACTGATCTGGGTTTAATCCATCATCATTCTTTAGCTCACTCCGCCACCCCAGTTCAGACATGGCCATATGCAAATCAGTCTGACCCTGTGCCTGATGGGAACAGTCCAGCCCGAACTGCCAAGCCATGTCTTCCCTGGACCGGAAACAAGCATCCTGGGACCGGTTTCGGGTTCATAACCCTCATCAGCCAGGCTATCTTGAATCCAGTGGCAAAGTGAGCAAGGGACCCACGTCTGGGCATACCCTGCCAACTTAGGGCGAACTTAGCAAAACCAAAGGGGATGATGGACGGAGTGTTGAACACTGCAAGCACTCACCCCCAGTCAACTGATCTGGGTTTAATCCATCATCATTCTTTAGCTCACTCCGCCACCCCAGTTCAGACATGGCCATATGCAAATCAGTCTGACCCAGTGCCTGATGGGAACAGTCCAGCCCGAACTGCCAAGCCATGTCTTCCCTGGACCGGAAACAAGCATCCTGGGACCGGTTTCGGGTTCATAACCCTCATCAGCCAGGCTATCTTGAATCCAGTGGCAAAGTGAGCAAGGGACCCACGTCTGGGCATACACTGCCAACTTAGAGCGAACTTAGCAAAACCAAAGGGGATGATGGACGGAGTGTTAGCAAAGACCTTTTGATTTTACTAAAAGTATGTGGATAACATAGTTACTTATAGGGGTTTCAGCCAGACCTTATCCATTAGCCTGTGGCTGGTGTCATTCACATTTTTCTACCACCCACTTCAGCATACATTAGTGGGCAATGTATCAGCCCACATCAACCATTGGCTGACTTCACAACAAGTTATGGCATGCCTTTATTTCACATGGAACACATCCATACACAAAGTAGTTTCCTTCAGTGCCAGGGAGTACTATGATAATGTGTGGGGGGGGGGTTTGTTGAGACCCCAAAAACGTTTTTGCCTGTAGCAAACTTTTGTTGTTGTTGTTTTTTGTTTATATTGATGAGGGTCCAGCATATACCCAAATAATAACATTTTGCAAAAATCATGAGAAAATAAAACTCGAATTGCTAGAAGGCTGGCGGTCAATGCCAGGCCTATCGACTTTGCCCATGCTTGTTCTTTGATTGTTATCTGTTTGTGGGATGCAACACCGAAAACGATATATGCAAGCAGCTCACTGGGTTCTCACTCCCCTTACTTGATCAATCCAGCAAAAGATATTGTGATGAAATTTTGGACATATTACCAATAAAGTGGGAACTGAATTGCCTATGAATTAATGATCAACTAATTGAAAAGTTTCCTAGTTTCAATTAAACACTCGACTAATTTTGGACGAATCTTGATGAAAATTTCCAGCAAAAAAGTTCATCCACCTCAGCTTCTTTCTCGCATTCTTTGGGGTGATCAGTCAAGCCGGAGCCGAGAAAAGGGGAGGGCTCCTAAAACACATTTTCCCCATGCCATTTTCAAGAGGAAAGTTGAACAGCGATACCGCAAAAAACAGCTGAACAGAATTGTAGTAGGAAACTAGATCTTGGTCCAAAAAGCATGTAAGTCCATTCAGTAGTTTTTGAGAAATTGAGTTTTAAAATCTATGTATATATAGACACGGGGAGGGTCCTTGCATCTAACACATCAAAAGGAAAGATCTAATTGGTTGCTACCACATGAACAAAGATGTGGCGGAAGCCATTTTAGGACTTGGGAACTCAGTCCCCTGTCCTTTAAAAAGTTCTTAAAAAACAAATAGGGGGCAGGGTAGGGTTATGGCACCGCAGATCTGCGGTGCTGAAAAAGAAATTGGCAGGGTCCAGCTCTTTTCCTTTTTCAGCCCCCTCCCCCCTCAATGGACCACCAGGGCAGCACCAGAATGCATTTATCTTATGATTTTGGGGAGGGGAGGGGGTGTGCTTGGAGCCCCCCTCCCCATGCTTCCTGAAGGCCCCAGGGACCCCATCTCTTTGACCAATGTCATTTTTTGGGGGAATGGTGGACATGTGGCCCCCCTCCATGAGTCCTAGTACGACAAAGGGCACCCCATACCTGCAGCCGAGTGAATATATAGTCACTGAAAGAAAACAAATGTCAAAGTTATAGTTAGGTATTCAAAAAAAAAACTAGAAATGAACTGAAACAAAAAATGAGGAAAAACGTGGTTATAGTTAGGTGACAATGTCAGTTTCAACATAACATTTTAAATTAAAAACAATACTGAAATTCACCATTTATAGTTATCTCAAGTACTTATAACTCACACCCTCGCCATGCATTGCTAATATCCTCACATATTACATCATCATGACATGTTCTATGACTGCAGTGATAACATCACTGATGACATCTGAAACAACATCATTTATGACAACACTATGCACGATGGGGTTGTGTAGTCCTGTTTACAGGCTTACCTATCTTTGAAATCTTTTTATTAAGAAGTGCAGAGGTCCTCTCAAGGCTGTTGTGAGGTGATAAGTGCATTTCTTCACTATCACAGCATGCGATCCCTCTCAAAATATTTTAAATAGGTTGTTTATTGCTTGGATTGGTTGCCTCGCTGATCTGGTTCACCTAGTTTAATATCACATATGTTGTTTGCAGTGTATTGCCAACTTGAAATGTGGTGTTTGTGTGAGAAAGGATAAGTGGGCTGCTTCTTCGAGGCTGGACACTTGTTTGTTGTCTACTTCATCAATCCTAAAGGTAAAAGTCTCCCACTAAGAGATCTTCCCAGAGTTGAATTTAAAGATGTCTGGTTAAGTTGTGAAGGTCCTCCAAGAAAGCAGTATTGTAGCAGGTTTTGGACAACACGCAGTCAGGATGACAGAAATACTGAAACTTAAATAACATATACACAGGTATTTGGAAGCTCAAAAGTATATACGTGTCTTTTTGGCACACAAGACAGATTTTTGGTACACACTTAACACGAATTCCATCATTGTTGAATCCCCTCAGCATCATCTTATAATTAGATTTGATGCACAACAAGCAGTGGTAAAGCAAATAAGTGTTACCTCACTTACCTGTGACACTGGCATGCAGGCCTATTGGATATGCTAATGCTTGTTTTTGTCATTATTTATATAAAAACATTACAAGATGGCTGCTATGCAAGCACACACATGGATGGCTGCCATCCTGTAATAGTTTTTCATTAAGCATATGTAAAACCATAACAAAATTACCACTGTGCATGCACAAACACAGAGCACACATTGGAATGGTTTAGAAAACACAATGACGTGGCCATCCGTCACTGTATTAACATCATGCAGTAGACTGCTACATTGATGATGCAAGCAGAAGCAGGGGGAAAACGGGAACGTTAAACAAACACTGGCAAAGCCAATAGATCTAGCTTTGGCAAACTGTTGCAATTTTTCTTACTGCAAGCCTATGCCACAAAAAGAAAAAAGAAGACATTCTATCATCTAAACTTGGCAGCCATGTGCTTGCAAGAAAAGTTTTAAATGAATAAAATGTAGCCATCATATAGAAATTGAATAGTACACTGCAGGTGCACTCCTGAAGGCAGGTGCACTTAAAACAGGCTTGAAACCCTTTTTACTTTTGATGAACATCACAGGAAAATATGTTTCTTATTGGTACAACCAGAAGGTATTGTTGATTCTGAATTATTGTATCCTGAAGAACTAGTTTACAAACACAAGCATAAATAAGATAAAGAATGTCCCATACGTTTACACGTCATCAAATAAAATGCCAACACTCACGAGAGAGAGCTATGGTGGGTGGAAGAAAAATGTGAATGACAGTTTAACAAGCCTGTAGGTTATGAGGGCTGACTGAAAAAACCCATTATATGTACATATATGCATTTTTTTATAATTACACAAGGCTGACATGCCAGGTAAAAGCGGTCTCTGGCCAGATCTAAAAAATAGCAGGATAGTTGGGAAGGCAGGAAAAGCAACAACATGAAGGAGAGAAACAGAAACATTAAGGAGAGGGACATTAAATGGTCTCTCATGCAGTGAAAGGCCGCAATATCAACAGTGGGAGCATACAACTTCTCAGCCAATCAAAGCACAGCGAGATAGATATGCTGGTCTGAGTGGGACAAAGACAAGAATAGGGATGCAGATCTTCCAATAAGTAGCAAGAAACTGAGATAAACAAGAAAGCCATTGCATTATGAGCAAGTGGCTGACAAAAAGCAGTTTTCTATGTATTGTATTGTTAGCAATAGGTATTCAACAAAAAAGTCTACAGCTGTCTTTATGGAAGGCATACAAAACAAAGATGGCCAAGTTCCAACTCGGACTTTTGTGAGATTTGAAAGCAATTCTCATAAGGAACAAGTTATGATTACACTATGAGAATTCTCTCCTTGCCAGGATATCCAACGTACATCTACCACACTATCGTCTGCCATGTACACAGTGGCCCAGCTTGTCTGAGGAGGCACAGTTGAACCACACTGACCTAGTCTTGTCATCCTGCAATGGCTGACCACTGATGCCAATTGCACCAACTAAACATCCTGTTTGGTTCATAAAACCATGCGCACATGCATCTGTCTATCTGGAATACAAATTGAACATCCAAGGAGATCTTTAACCGATGTTTTGTTTTAAGAAGCACTGTATCCTGGCATTATCTATATATTCTAAACCCTGCACTAAAATCAGGATCACTCAGTTCAGAAAGGAAAAGATTTGAAACTCTGGACGATTGGGCAATGGCAGTTGAGGAATACTAGGCTACTATCTTCTGCGTAGGTGGAACTTCCTATTTCAAGTGTCCACTTCTAGGTCACTAGCGGTAGAGCATATTTAACCACACTGCAAACAGGCCTCCTTGCCTGCCAAAGATTTGTAGGTGTATTGGCTCTCTGCTCCTGCTTAGCTGGTCTACTGAGCCCTACTTTATCACAGCTTTATTTTTTTCCCTTCTTGGTATCTGTTGTAAAGTGCCCTTTTTGGATGGTCACACCCACACACACTTTTTGAGGCTGGATGCTGTGGTAATTGATCTGAAAGTGTGCTGGGCCCTGCTAACCAGGCACCAGTGCTCTTTCCCATAAACTGTAAATGTGAATTGGTATACCCAATTGACAAGTGCTTTTACACCTCTGTAATTCCCTAGTATATGGTGCCAGTGGTACCCAGGGCAGGGATGTAAAAGGGGCACTAAGGCTGCAGCACTTATTGTGCCACCCTGTGTGACCCGAATGAAACCAGAGGCTGCAGGTCTGCCATGTCAGCCCTGCATGAGCAGCTTGCCTGCTCGAGCTTGACCCTGCACACACCTTCTGTGACAGGGTCACCTCACTGCATTTAATATATGTCAGTCACCCTAAGGTAGTCCTCCTATAGCCCAGGAGGCAGGGTACATTGTATTATATGGGTGGAAATATATGGGCAAGCATATATTGCCCTGTGGTAGAATTCTAAACATAATTCTACTGCAAGTGACCGACCCTCCATAGGATAACATGGACTTGACACTGGACATTCCCTCGATGTCCAGCTCCATTATGGAACAATCGATGTTCTTCATGTTTGGTATCAAACACCGTGCTTTTTAAGCCCTGACCTGATGGTGGTGTCGAGGTTTAACCAGCACGTACCTAGGTGGCACTTTAGAAAGTGCCCAGCAAGTTAACCCAGAATTCTCATGCTTTGGCGGGTTTTTCCGAGGGTTTGCCGCAAAGACAGAAGTCTCACCTCATGCTAAGAAGTGTGTGCCACTCCCAGAGGCCAGAGAAAAAGACCTTTGTGTGCAGGAGGTGACACCCCCACCAACACAGGATGGCTTGTGAATGGACCATCACCGAGGTGAGCCTAAAAGGCTTGCCGGCGCCATGGGACAAAGGAGCTTGTCCCCCACCTGAGGGCAAAGCCTTCCCTTGCCCCAGGCACTGTTTTTTACGGGCAGGTGGGAAATTAGCCCTGCAGGAGGCGTGGACCTTTGCAAGGCTGACCACACCTCTAGAGTGTAGCAGCTGAGGTGTACAGTCGGTCATGGTTTCGCCATCTTGAATTTAGGCTAAAAAGCAGGTTCTGACTAGTTTTAGTGACATACTACCACCGGATTTGGTCACTACTGGGGCGTATTAACTGCAATACTAGAAGCCCATTGGCTACTAGTCCTCGCACCCACTAACAACCAGCTAAAACCAGGTTTTAAGAGGCACTCCAGAAACCTGAACCTTAGATTCGTCGTGATATCAAGAAGAGACCCATTTACAAGATAAGGCAGGACTCCGCGAAGACAGGCGCTAAGCTCTGCACCTGTGGCAGCCACCTTGCACCCGCTGGATTGCGACTCGGCCAAGGCAAGAGGCTGGTTCCAAAAGGAAGGTGAACCCCTCTGCAAACTCCACACTTCACAAGAGCTCCCTTTAGTCAAGTGCAGTCGGCAGGCACAAACCGCTAAATCCATCAATCTCGAAGTACTGTCCACCGAGCCATCCAGCGTGGCCGCTCAAAATCACTGGGCTTCTGGGAACCGTAGTCCCAACCCTCAGCGAGCCTCAGCTTTGCTACACCGTTCTCCTGGACCTCAACCACAGTGCTTGCAGGTACTAAGGCTTGCTGGTGGTCAATCCGATTACTACCTGCTTTAATCGACGTTCCAAGAGGAGAGATACAACTGCACGAATGACCAACCACCTCTGTGGCTTCATCAAAAAGATCCTGCATTTGTTTTCACCCTCTCTTGGCATGCCTGTCAGCACCGCTCACCGCAGATCTGTTCAGCACCACAGATAGCCAAGAGCACCTCTGCACCCGAGTGTGCCGAGAGCCAGGTAGAGTCGATCTGCCTGGAGACTCCTGGTCCAGGGTCAGCTCTTTGCTTAGGTTCCAAAGCTTTTTGCACAACATGACATGGAAGTACCTTTTATGCTAAGGTAATCATTTAAAGACCGCAAGCCTGATTGACAGCTCTGTCTGACAGCTAAAGTGCACCTCTGCACCCCACTCCCATGAGCCAGGTAAATTTGTGCTAGCTGTTGTGAACTGGTCTAGGGACTCACAAGACCTTAACCCCGAGTGGGTTCAGTTGAACTCACTCTCGAAGTATCCAATTGCATATATGTGTTTTTCCCATTGACCGCAACATTAATGTTTTTCTACACTGCAAAGTACTGGTTTATTTAATGCTTTAAAACTGATAACGCCGGTTAACTTGTATGTATCGATTTTGTTTTGGTGTGTAAAAATATATAAAAATCTGAGCTATTTTTATAAATTAGAGTTAGATTTCTCTCAAATCGTGTCAATTACTTATCATCCATGTTGGTGATGTGAAATGCCTAATACATGTTCCTCTAAGTAGCCTGTCTGCTCTTTGCCACTCTACCAGGACTGAGAGAAGGTGCGCGAGAGAGTGCGCCTGGGGTCTATCTTTGTGTATTGTGCTAGTATTACATGGTAAGACACCCCTGCCATACCACATAATACTTTCACCTTGCAACAGTATCCTTCTGGTTATTCCTTTCCTAGAAGCTCCTCTGGCTTGTTCTTGTTGTTTGTGTCTACTGTCTGTTAGCATCAGTCTGCTGCTGTTTATTGGCCTCCTACGCCTGGACATCTTGAGGATCAGAGCTGATATCCTGGTCGCCATCTGGTCTCATTATCATTTCCTCCAACCTGAATACAAGTAAGACTTTCAAACCCCTTCTGGGTAATGCCTCACTGAACTAGAGATATACTGGTTTTACTTCTCCATTGAACTTTTGATATTTCTTGTGCTTATCCAACATTTACTTTGTATCACGCTTGAGAGTGAGTCAGCGTACCAGTCCTCAATCAGACGCCCGTCCATCCCAGATTTTTCCAATGCCGACTTAGGACAGCAAGTGCATTTACGTATTCTCTCTCTCTCTCGTATGTTTTTCCATTCTTTCTCTAGTGAGCAATTAGTGTCATTGCTACCTCCAGAGAGACGCAGGGAAAGCTGGGAGTCTCAGCGGGTCTATGTTTTCGGCTGAAGCTTGGCACTTTATCAAGCTGTGCAAGAAGAATCTGGAACTGCCTCTTTTCTGAACTCTGGGTATTGACTTTCAAAGCACAGTTAAAAAAATCTGATACACCACCTGTTTGAGAGAAATCTGTTATCTGTATGTTCTTAAAGACTTACCTCCATACTCTGTGATAATGGGGTCTGCTCTCTTTGCTTGTGTTTCACTACTGCTGTTTCACCCACTGCCATAGGTTAACGGCTTTCATTATTAATTCAAGATATACTCTTCATCTGTATACTGAAACTTTGTGATGTACATATCACTCTTTTGTACAGTATTTAAATATATTATCATCAGACCTCTATAAAGCGCTTAGACTCCTTTTGGGGGCTGACACTACAAAAAACTACAAATTTAAAAAACATAAAATCCCATTCAACTATGGTACAAGAAGTCTTTGGATTTCATTATGGAACTTTCAAATGGACATGGATAAAAGAGCATTCTGATCATCGTTAACCGCATGATCAAATGCATAATTTTATTAAAACACAAGAGATGCTTCACGCAATACCAACAGTATTCATTTCCAATAGAGAACCGCAATTGATTTCACATTTTTGGTCTACTCATTGTACAACTTTGGGGGTGGAGTGGTACAGAGTACGAGATGGTATGAGGCCACTGTGATGTATGTATGCTGCCATTGCATTAAACCACTTGAGACAATCTTGTTGCTTGTTTCCCAATATGACAGTCTGACCCTGGTGCAGCAGGACTTTTGATAAGATGTCACACCAGCACCACAAGACAAAGACATTCCATCTTCTTCATCCTAATGGTTATGTACCCCGAGCCTGAATTCCAGAATGTTGCACAGTTCAGTATTGGTGAGTAGGCAACGAGCAAATGTCAAGCGTTGCTCTCACAAAGATCACCATATGCTTAGGAGTCATCTGACCCATTGAGCCAAAAGACAGAAAAAATATAACTTTCTGCACTGATCAAGCACTCTACTCAAGTTGTCCAGCTCCGATGGTTACCACCTTCTGCCTATGCCTTCAGCTGATGGGGCTGTAACAAGGCTAGCACAGCTGTCCATTCACCAGTGAGTTCTTGCCATGGGCTAATGTTTGCAAGTTTTTGAGACATCCCGTGGTAAGAAGCTTCACACCCTCAGCGGTGTTGCTCCCCAAGAAGAGCTCTCACACAGCACTGTGCATACCCCAAAAGATCCAGCAATGATCTCCAGAAAACCTTTGCACAATTATACGGCCACTGGTGGGCTGTTTTAAACTACCTCGCATGCAACGCATGGACTCTCCCCCTTGCAAGGAGATTCCCTTCTAAAATGCTTTGTGAATGCGAGTTGCAAATGAGCATCAGACAAATGCAACAGACATTTCTAGATTTGATCCAATGCAAGTTTTCCAAAACTGGGACAATGAGGGAATATGAGTCTTCGCTAAGATCCTGTGATCAAATCATTGTTGGACTGCAGACGTGGCATCCCCAGCACCGGTTTTGTTGCCTCCGTCTTCCCAGACTGACCCTGGCATGTGGCAATCTACAAACTGCCTGGGCCAGACTCTCCCATCTGGCAGCTGTAAATGGCACATGTGGCCTGTCACGTAGTCCCCTGAGCTAGCTTTCTCTGCCCCTGGTTACAGCTGCCCAGGGCTTCTTTTCACCCCACCTCTCCAAACTCTGCCTAGCCAGACGGTGGCTGAGTTTTTCCTGGCAACTGCTGACAGAGGCCTCGCAGAATTACAGATTCAGGAGATTCCTCACAGACTCTACAAAGTCCTCATCTCTTTCAGGTTGTGGAAAATGTTTAGAGGAGAGGCTTGTACCCCTAGTTAGCACATGCTCGAACGAGGTAGACTTCTTCCCAAAGGCATAAATGGGTTAAAAAATTTCATTTGACTGCCCTTCTAAACAACTGTACCCTTTTAGCCACTGGAAAACTTCAAAGAAATGAAAGAGATTAAGTATCAGCTGATGAGGATATCTGGAAAGGGCAGGCACAACAATGGTGCTCCATGCCAGAAACTGGAAGCTTGATGTGATGAGAACTTGTACACTGCCAAGTCCCACAGAGTGCCAACTGCTACAAACTCCAAATTACTGGGAGGCCCACACAAAGTGGATGCTCGTTTATTTAATTATTGATTTTAATCTCAATACTTTCTTGTGGCGATTAGAAAGCCAATGCAATGTTTATGCAATAAATCATTGTACTCAGGATTAAATCAAACATTTAAAGCACTGCTTTTACCTTATTTGTGCAAACACACAAGATATTCCAGATGGCGCTCAGTGCCAATGCCACAGAGACATGACCCTCTCCCCCACCCCCCATTGCCCAAATTCAAATGCACAAGACCTCTTGCTGTGCAGAACAGAGGAATGCTAGCCTCACGACCTGAATTAGTCGCTGTGACTATCAGAGATTGTTGTGTGAGGGATGAGACTAGGAAAGCTAGGCCTGGACTTTGTAGACACTGTTGTGTGAGGTGAAGCTGTTCCTAATGGTAATAAAAATGGAGCACAAATGGAGTTTTCAGAAACACCGAATGGTAAGAAACTTATTAAGACTGCCATTCACCGACACTGGATCTCCTGCAGGAAACATATAGACTATCAAGACACATGCACACACAGAAACAACCACACACATATATTCTCACTATTAGTGCCTGATTGTTCAGAGTCCATGGTAAATAGTATGCGACCAATCACTTAACAAGCACATACAGTTCAAAGCCTGCATGTTGCTCAGAAATATTTATAACTTTTATAGATTATATAACTGAACACACAGCTTCTCGCCCCATCCCATACAGAAGTGTCAATGCAACCTAGAAATAAAGTTTTTGTTGCAGGCAGCATAACAGAGTCTAGAAAACAAAACTCGATTATAAGCACTTAATAAGCATTGATTTAAGGACCACCCTCTTAAGTTATTTCCATCAGCAAACTACCACCCTGACTTTAATATAACAAGCATTCGCAAAACCAATAGGTTTCGTCTGTGCAAGAACTATTGGCTTTGCCAATGTGTTTTAGCCAAGTTGTATATAAGGCTCCCTGTATTCCGTTTTTACAGATTTTTACAGATAAATACAGACAGAAAACATTTATTTTCTTGTCTGTATTTATTTTTAAATGTGGATAAAAACGGAAATTGGGTTGCTTTTTGAGTAATTCTAAATACTGTCTGCCATGACTGCCAGGCCAATAGCTGTGTGGATTGGTAGGTAAGGGGCCTAAAAAAGAAAGGAATTTTAGTAAGAGGCCTTAACAGCAGTAGATATGCACAAGGTTTTTTTTTTCTTTTCTTCAAAAGATATGCACAAGGTTGATACTGAAATATTCATATTTTCTTATAAGTGCATTGATTTATCTTCTGTGCGGTTTACAACATTGAAACCTAGTAGGCATTCAAGCATGAGTGCATATTTACCGGTTAAATAAATGTGGAAATATATTAATTTCAGCTTAATTTTTCCACAAAACCCAAAATAAATATGGATAAATACAGACGGAAATGTCCCAAAAATAAATACCATAAAACCGGGAGCCCTAGTTGTATACCAGCGTGGCTGCTGTTCCACATGGCTAAAAGTTAGTGGCATAGAGGAGAGTGGTGTGGAGTGGAGTGGAATGGAGCGTCAGAGTGAAGTGGCTTAGAGCGGAGTGTCATGGAGTGGCATAGAGTGTCACTGAGTGGCAAAGAGTGTCGTAGAGTGGAGTGTTGTGGAGTGGAGTGTGGTGGAGTGGCATAGAGTGGAGTGGCGTAAAGTGGAGTGGCGAAGAGTGTTGTAGAGTGGCGAAGAGTGTCATAAAGTGTCATGGAGGGAGTGGAGTAGTGGAAGGGCATAGAGCGGAGGGGCCTAGAGTGTAGTACAGTATTGTACAGAAGAATGGCATAGAGTGGCATAGAATGGAGTGACAAAGAGTGCCACTGAGTGGTGTAGAGTAACGTGGCGTGGATTAGAGTATAGTGGGGTAGAGTAGAGTGGAGTGGCGTAGAGTGGAGTGCCGACAAGTGGCATAGAATGTCCTGGAGTGGCATTGAGTGCCGTGGAGTGGCTTAGAGTGAATTAGAGTGGAGTGAAATGTTGTGGAGTGGCATACAGTGGAGTGGCGTGGCATGGAGTGGCGTGGAGAGAGTGGATTAGAGTGGAAGGGCATAGGGTGGAGTGGTACAGAGTCTCGTAAAGTGGAAAAGAGTATTGTTAAGTAGAGTAACATAGAGTGGAAAGGAGTTGAGTGCAGTAAAGTGTTGTAGAGTAGAGTTGAGTGCCATAGAGTGTCGTGGAGGGAGTAGAGTGTTATATAGTGGAGTAGAAGGGAGGGGCATAGAGTGGAGTGATGTAGAGTGAAGTAAAGTGGCATGAAGTGGTGTGGAGGGAGTTGCATAGAGTGTAGTAGAGTGTTGTAGAATAAAGTGGTGTAGCGTGGAGTAGATTGTCATAGAGTGGAATAGCATGTCATGGAGTGTCAGAGTGGAGTGTTGTTGAGGGGAGTGTCATAGAGGGGCGTGTCGGAGTAAAGAAGAGTGGAGTGGCATAGCGTGGAGTACAGTGTTGTGGAATGGAGTGGAGTAGAGTGGAATAGATTGGCGTTGAGTGTTGTAGAGTGGCATAAAGTGGAGCAGAGAGTTGTAGAGTGGAGTGGCATCGAGTGGAGTAGAGTGGAGAAGAGAGGATGGGCGCAGAGTGGAGTAGAGTGTCGTAAAGTGCGGTAGAGTGGAGTGGCATAGAGCGGAGTGGCATAGGTGGAGTAAAATGTCATAGAATGGAGTGGAGTGGAGTTGTGTAGTGTAAAGTAAAGTGTCATAGAATTGAGTGTCTTGGATTGCTGTGCCATAGAGTGTTGTGTCAGAGTGTCATGGTACAAAGTGGAGGGGCATGACGTAGAGGGTCATAGAGTGGAGTGACGTGGAGTGGCGTGGCCTAGAGTGGAGCAGAGTGGCTTAGAGTAGAGTGTTGTAGAGTGGAGTGGCATGTCGTACAGTAGAGTGGAGTGGTGTGGTGTGTTTTAGATTGGAGGGGCGTAGAGTGGAGTGGCACGTCGCAGTGCGGAGTGGTGTGTCGTAGAGTGGAGTGACGTGTCGTAGAGTGGAGTGACGTGTCTTAGAGTGGCGCAGAGTGAAGTGGCGTGGAGTGACATGGATTGAAGTGGCATAGAGTGGGGTGGCTTACAGTGGATAAAGTGGAGTAGATTGTCCTAAAATGGAGCGGCATTTCACAGAGTGGCGTATAGTGGTGGGGCATAGAGTGGAGTAGAGCGATGTAGAGTGGAGTGGCATCGAGTGGAGTGAGGTAGTGTGGAGTATGGAGGTGGTGGTAGCGCACTACCATTACAGACAACAGTTTTTCACTTGAAATGACCATGACATTTGCAGAAATATACAGTTTTACTGATAGACGAATACAGCAAACAAACGATAATATGTGGAAATGTCATCACCTAGTGTATTGAATAGTTTTGATCATATTAAAATATTTGTTTCCACCACATTTCAGACTTTTAAAAAAACGTGTTTTATTTGCGCTTTCCTAATTCTGATATATTCTGAAATATCTGCACAGAACAAATTTTGTTGTGTGCTAGAAAAAAACCTTTGCTTTTACATCAAGATTGTCATATAAATCCTCTCACTTTGAAGTCAGGGAAAGAGAGGTAAACACTAAGTTCCCTCTGAAGACAGAGCATGACATTTGACCTCTGTCTTTGAATGTATAGCAAATGTGACAAGATAAGGACAAGATTTAAAGGCCTGTATACAGAAATCGAGCACTAGTGGAAGAATACAGTAAATACGCTATGCTCTACAGGAGCGACAAACTGAAGCTGGACAACCCCCAAAAAATAAAGCCAGCAAATAAAAAGCAAGCAAAGGTGAGTTACAAACCACAAAGCCAATGGTAAGCAATGGGCGGAATGCTACAGAATGTCCCCAAGATGTCATTAGCAAATCAGACCGCTGTGCTGTCTGGTAGGCTGCAACCTAAAAAGCTTCTCCCTAGTTCACTATATTCTAATATGTTGACTGGCAAGCATCTATCACGACCAATGTGAAATGCCAGAAGGGTGCAGACTTCCACATGAGCCCAAATGACACCAGCTAGCAGGGAGGGCACTCATCAAACTTCCTTTCAATACACTGATGGTCCACCATTTGATCAACTGATCAAATGCATGTTTGATTCATTGATCAGACTCCCTTTTAATACATTATTCAGGCTCTCATTCAATTAATTGTTAGGACACTTGATTCTTTGATCAGGCACCTTTTCAATCATTGATAAGACATGCTTGTGATTGTTTAGGCATTGATTCAAACTACTTTTCAGCGATCACACTTCCTTTTGATGGAATACTTTACCTGTCTGGGGGGGACTTCGAACAAGACTGGAAGTGAATGCCTTCTTTAAATGGCTTGTGCTTTCATAGGTGGGAACACAACTCCATTGAAATTTGATGAAGACCACCTTACTAATTTCCGCACAATCCAAAAAGCAATTTGCCAGGTAATAATGCCACATCACCCGCATGTAGCATACACTTCAAAAGATAAGGGGAATGCATCTCATTTCTCATAACACATCTGTAGTGTGTAGGTTCAGTATAAGAAGGAACACACATCCGAAAAGCAATGATAAAGGGGTAGAACACATGGAGTAGAACACATGTGGAAGAAATCATGCAAAATAACAATCTTAAGTCGTTAAAGAATAAGAGCACATTTCGCTTATTAAGTGACTTTGCCTGAACATTGCTGCCGGTCAGGCACTTGGCAGTGCTGATGGAAATCAGAGACCCTGCGAGGCAGCAAGCCTACAGGGAAATGGGACAGGGTTTCTTAGAACACTGATGACGAGCATCACGGGCACAAAGAACAGCCTTGAAATAGAACAAATGCCCATGTGTTTTTTAAGATGCATGCTGGCTGAACGCTACACATGATGTGAAATTCTGTGGGTGAAATATAAATGTATTTGCTATGGATTTTAGTTTGTGGTCAATAGAGCATTCCTAACACTTCTTTAGAGCCTCAAAATTAGGAGTAGAACAAGTCAAGCATGAGCAACAAACCTTCACTCTTCATTGGAAATCGATACTTTGGAAATGTTAAATATTTTTGCATTGATTCATACATAAGATACCATAAGTCTATTATGGATCTATTTCCAATTCTCATATATATATAGATGATACATTTCCATAGTAAGCCTTCCCAACAACAGTTCCTGTGCCTCTAGCTGCAGTCCGGACAGCCACCACCAATACCACTGTCATTAGTCAACATCAGTACCAGTGTCCCTTGTCACAATTTGTAACAATATCCTTGTCACCATATGCACTAATGTCGCTAGTTATGGTACACTAAGTTATCACAGAATGACTGCTTTTAGCCCCTCTAAGCCAATTCTTGTAGAGTCCCTAGGGTACCATTAGTGCTAGTGCCACTGGGCACCAACAGTACGAGTTCCCTTATCTGCCATAAGTACCAGCTCCCTGCTGCTCGCGTTAGTATCAATGTCTGTGCTCCTATTTTACATCAGTGTATATACCCCTGGTCATTGATGGTGCCAGGCTACTCACCATCTGGGATGACCTCTAGTGTCATCAAGGCCAGTGCGCGTGCTTCTGACTTTATTAATGCCATTGTCAGATATCATCATTAGTGCATATGGCTCCAAGTGCCATAACTGGTATTGTTTTATTTCCTCAGTCATAACTAGTGACCATAAATGCAGTCACCCATAGAGCCAGTGCAACAAGTTAGCGTCAGAGCCAAAGCCTCTAGTGCATGTTCATACGTTAATGGACAAACCAAGGGTATCTATGCTTTACATGTGGTCAGCGAAAAAGAACTATGGTTTACCTTGCTTATGACCACATTATAACCCCAATCACCCTTAGTGTATAGACCCACACTCGGCACCAGTGGCAGTTCTCCCAGTCAGCTTTAGCAATGGAGAATTCAGTCACCACCAGTGCCAGTGTCTACAGTGAAAGTCAGTGATAGTGAATCAGTCACCATCGGTGCCAAGGCCCAGAGTAGGAACCAGGGTTGCACTTAAGTACAATCAGTGCCAATGCCCTTAACTACCATCAGTGCATCCTTGCTTTTCCCTGTCTGAGATGAACATTCTCACTCACTGTCATCAGTCTTCCAAAAACCCCTTCTTTTCCCCTTTCACTTTAAAACACTTCCCCACCGACAGAGTTTGAGTACTCGCTCCTGCTTCTCAGAAATCCTGAGTACGCCCGCAGTGCATGAGTATTGTCATGCGCCCTCAGAGGTGTTAGATGTCTAGAATCTACACTATCTGGGCATCCCAGCTCTGCTTCTCATGCCGGAGTGTCCTACTGCATAGCCCCACAGGCTGCTTCCTAGCATTTCCACTCACAGACTTAGAGTGTAACCAGAACTATCAATATGATCACATACATAGGACAAAACGTCCATGAATGCCAATGTATATGCATGAGGGGCTACCCCCAATGAGTATGTTGCTCACTCAGTATCATCTCGCTCAAAATGACACACTCCAATAAGGGATCTTAAGATTGTTCCTCCATACAAATGAGTCCACCCAAAATTCTGCCCCCACCAACAAGAACTCCAATTTCATTTATTTCCCTAATCGCTAAGGCACGTCTACTGCACAGGTGTCTCTGCCTATGTATAGGAAGCTTAGTCCACAGATAATTTCCCTGCAACATCTGCTATCACAGTGGCCTGCTTCTGGTTTGGGGTTCACAATATAGCATCAACAATATTTCCTACTACTATTTCATTAAGGAGTGTATTTGTGGAGTTGAGAATAGTAAGCCTATACTTACCTTGACGATATAGGGTTAGTTGATATGGTCAATGCCACATTTTTGCCCGGTCGATATTTCGACCGCATTATTGTGACCTACAACCTTGCCTCCTTATGTTCTTGATGCTTTGTTAGTTACAGGCTTTTTCAGAGTCTCATCCCTTGATTTGTTGCTGTTTGTTCTGCAGAATGTCTTGCAGGACAGCTTGTGACATACCACCATCATTTTAGTGCTTAATAATATGTTAATCTGCAACATGCGTAACCATTACTTATATGTGTGCAAATGTTATTTTACACTTCAGTCTAGTGAAACGACTGATGTACATGTTTTCTGTTAACTATAGTTAGAATATGTGCATCTTAAGATTGACATGAGTCGATGTGGGCCTAGGTACCAGACTCCATATCGCAAATATAATGTAGCATTTATGCTTGCTTTGCATACCTTTCTTTTTGTGTCAGGCACCAGTGTCACCACGTTTCAATTAAATGTATTTCCTGTTAGCTTACTGTGTGAAGGTCATGTTTGTTGCAATCCATTGGCTGGACAATGATTCTCAGCACCTCCACAGGATAAGAGGCTGAGGAGGTGACTACTCCTTTGTGATATATTGTGAGAGCTTGATGATGCTATATGTGCTGATTATAGCTGCTTACACATCAGGACTTACCAGAACCTTAGCTTAGCATTAGGGCGTTTACCTTCATGAGAATAGAATTTTATCTCACTTTGCATATGCTCTGCTTAAACACGTGTTTGCTAATTGACTTGACTTGCCTAGACTATATTCACATATGCTGTATTCAGATGATTATCTGATCTATGCTTTCTGATTCGATTTGAGATTGTAACTTTGCCGATGTGTTAATAAATCTTCATGGTTTGCAAAATTACCCTTGTCTGTCGTTCCTGTGGGGCAAATTTTGCTTCACTATCAATGAAATATTGTTAAATTTATGATTTTTAATATCAGTTTGAGATAAAGGTCCACCCAAGAGGACCTAGTGGAGATTACAGTTTGCGCAGTGCAAACACCATTGTATCTCTCGCACCATCGCACCTTTGCAGACTTTTAGTGATATTCCTACAAAGGATACCCCCTCTGTGCAGATACCAGGTGAATAACAGAACTTGTTCCTGATTGGTTGCACATAACTGCGTAAGCTATTTCAGTCAGGAGACTTAATTTTACATGGGGGCACACACAAAAGCTTCGCTCATTCTGCTCGCCTAGAACAAGAGAGGCGACCGACACGGAGGTTACTGATATAACGACAGAAACAGAGCCAGTGTTTCCATTCTAGGACACTCTGACCATGGTGCAGAGCTGATGCCCACAGGCAACAAGGCTGCCAGTGGCCCTATGTGTTATTAGCTGGAACTCCTCTAGAAAGTAATACTTTGCATCAGTGTGCGTGCCTCTAGTCCTCATAATCAGTTGGTGCTGGTAACCCTTAGTGCCCATCATGCACCTCTCACCATAGGTGTGCAAGTTCCAAGTCATGTTCGTTGACCTGAGACACCCATAATGGAAAGCCAAACACCTACACTCTACACCAAAACTTTCAGTAAGACAGTCAGATCAAGGGCCTGATTTAAAGTTTGGTGGACAGATTACTCCTTCACAAATGTGATGGATATCCCCTGGGCCTTATTGCATGTACATTATATCCTATGGCCCTTGTAATAAGGTCAATGAGGTGTTCATCACATTTCCGTTGGGGTACCTGCCTGCCAAACTCTAAATCAGTCCCCAAGTCTCCAGTCCCGGTTGTAGTGTCTTGTGAATAAAGAAACACTGGAACTCTTTTGGTTCCCTCTGTACACCATAGGCCTGTGACGTAAGAGTGGGAGGGATGAGTTGAAGACAGGCTTAGAATGTTGAGTTTTGACTTACATGCAGCAGAATAAAGACGTATACAACTACTCTCCGTGTGTGGCTTGGTTACTGGTGAATACCAGGGCTGGTAGGATGCTACACCAATCAGTGCTGTTCCCTTCACTATTAGGGCCTGCAACGAGTCATCATTGATAGTAAATTCCTGATGACTGCTGTGCTCGTACCCCCTTTATCATCGGTGTCAAAGACCTAGTCAAAATCAGAGAGACGCACTTCTCAGTCACTATAATAACCTGTTTACACAGTCACCATCACTGCTCTCATGTACGCAGTCACCATCACTGCCCGTGTCCTTTATGGCAGGCAGCCACTCAGTCACTATTAGTGCTGCTCATAGAGAGTGAACCTGAATTACCCAGGTGATATTTCACATTATTCTGTGTATTACTAACTTCAAACTAAAGATCATAAGCCATAAATCATCATTACACAAAAATGAATAAAACAAATAAGTTAATAATGTGCATCTGTTTCATGTATCTGTTACAGCTGATTAGCCCAATGTCATCCTCTTTATCCTCAGCTCCTCCCTGAGGGCAAATCTGGAAAACCCATTATCAACGGCCATCTGACAGCTCGACATGAGCTCTTTATATTTTTAAAGGGCAACTCTTATCATGTTTGCTTCAAAAATATTTCTGATTTTCTCATGCAGGCGTTACACATTGAAGCTGCAAAGAAGAGATCTCACTAATGGGCCTGAGCGGAATGTCGATCATCTCACCAAAATTCGTGTAATTCCTGAATTTTACATTGTTTAAAATGTATGACATTTCTCAAAATTTTGCAGTTAGCAATTTCGGTTAATTTGTTGCATGTTAGAGGATTGATTGTGCATTAAATGTCCTTCCAAGAGATATTATCAGCCTGAACCAGCTTCCTGCCTGTTTCTTTAGAGGACTTTTTTTTTTTACATGAAGTGTACATTGATGTTAAAACAGTCACATAAGTTATACCCACAAACCACATTTTGCTCAAAAAGGATAATATTGTGAATATTAAGGTGTTTTGTAAAATTCTGGGAACAAATAACCTCCCCCCACTGCCCCCCTCAAAAAAAACCTGAGCACCCTATAGCGTGGCTGATTTTATTGTAGGTTTACAAGACAATTAAAGGAATGTCCTGAGAGATTAAATAAAACAATCAAAGTACAACCGTTCGTTTTACTTGTAATTAGTCATGGGGGGGGGGGGTATATATTAAAACAAGAAATAACAAGATAGCCACTCCGTGAATAGACCACGTAGTATGAACTCGTCTATCACACCCAGTTTAATTATCCGGTGTCCTTTAAGTAGGGACTTTTATCCAGGAGGAATCACTACTGGATAGATGTGCCAATACAACAGAAATGCAAAAATAAACCGTAGAGACATTATAATAACCACCCGGGCTCTATTGAAGAGAGAATTAATACCCTGTCATTTTGGGAGGCAACACCGCCCCGACGAATGCAGAAAGTACCGGGAGCAGTATCTATTTGGTGAGACATTCTCTCACCATTCCTATTTCCATTTACCTGGACAATTGTGCGGGAAGGGAGTGGGTATTACCGCATATCTTATAAGGCCACACTTGGTGCAGACTCCTGTTTGCATTCGAACCTGGAATACAGGCCGATGAACAATGAGGGTGTTTGGGTGGTATGTGCAGGGATGGGTCATAATACCAATAATGTATTTAGACAGCAGAGGCAAACTTCCAGGAACCCCACTGAATTCCAAGAGCAAAAAATAGACATCTGAGCAGCAGCAATGGTGCCAGCATGAGTCCCAGCATCAAAAGCATTAATACATGCATCTGTGACTTGAAGACTTCCTAATCAATCAATCAATCAGGGGTTTGTTAAAGCGCGACTACTCACCCATAAAGGTCTCAAGGCGCTAGGGGTGGGGGGGTGCAGGTTCCATTCCATCAAGGAGGGGGTCTGTCGAAGAGCCAGGTTTTGAGGTTTCTTGCGAAGATGGGGAGCGATGTTGTCTGTCTGAGGTGGAGCGGAAGGACGTTCCATGCTTTGGCCGCGAGGAAGGAGAAGGAGCGGCCTCCCGATCTGGTCTTTCTGGTGCGGGGGACTACAGCGTAGGAGAGCTGGGCTGATTGTAGGGTCCTTTGGGGTGCGTGGAATTTGAGTCGGCTGTTCAGGTATGCTGGTCCGGTGCCATGGAGGGCCTTGTGTGCGTGGGTGAGCATCTTGAAGGTGATTCTCGCCAGTTGAGTGTGCGCAGGTGCTGGGAGATGTCGCAGTGTTTTGGCAGGTTGAGGACCAGTCTTGCGGCAGCGTTCTGGATGTTCTGTAGCTTGATGGTGAGGTTTTTGTTTATTCCGGCGTAGAGTGCGTTGCCGTAGTTGAGTCTGCTGGTGACCAGGGCGTGAGTGACGGTCTTTTGGTGTTCGAGGGGGATCCATTTGAAGGTCTTACGAAGGAGGCGGAGGGTGTGGAAGCAAGAAGACGAGACGGAGTTGATCTGGCGGTCCATTTTGAGCTCGGAGTCCAGGATGATTCCCAGGTTGCGTGCGTGGTCAGTGGGGGTTGGCGGGTTTCTGCGGGGGGGCACCAGGTGTCGCTCCAGGCGTCTGGGTTTGGGCCCATGATGAGTACTTCTGTTTTGTTGGTGTTTAGTTGTAGGCAGCTGTTTTTCATCCACTTGGCGACGGCTTCCATAACAGTTTTCTAACACTAAGATTGGATTATTCGAAAACAAATTGCTCCTGTACCTATTCCTCAGATGCTGCGCTGTAAGATCATTTATGAGCCTATGGCTGTCCGCAAGAGTCAAAACAAGTAGTTGGCATATGTTTGCCTCCTGAGTGAAGGCCGACGTGTTTCACTACCTTGGGTGGATTGGCAGAGTCATCAGGCCAAACGCTGTTTTGCCTAGAATCTTAGGGCCGGATACATCATTGTCAGATCACAATCAGTTGCTTTTTTTTGGTTTCCCCACAACTGGTTTGAAACCTCAGAATACTTTTGTACTGCAACAGATATACCAATCTGTTGGAAAAATGAACCTTTAGTAGGATTCACATAATCCTGCCCCATTGATATTAATGAGGAAGGATACTGTTTGCAAATCCCAGCAAAAGGATTGGGAACACAGAAATGTAGTTTTTAGAGGGACAGCAGACCTCCATCCCTGTATTTACATTCACAAAAGTACAATTTATTAATTGGGTGTCCCTGTACCTTAAATAAGATTACTCTCACATCTGGATGTTGGAATTGTCCTGCTGCATGGTCTCTCAAATGCCCCAGAAGATCCCCCTTGTAGGCATTTTACAAGCTGCAGCATGTCTCATTCCGAGCTTGAAGAAATATGATCACATCACCCTCTTCCTGGCAGAAGATTACTGGCTACCTTTTCTGCCCCGTACCATCTCCAAAAGAAGCTTCATCATTTGGAAATGACACCGCTTGTTTTGAAAATGGTGCAGGACGGAAAGACATCCCAGCCTAATTGGTTTACAATCTGACACCTGACTGGAGCCAAGAAAAAACAAGGTAACAGCTTTTTCATCTACGCACCCAGGGTTTGGAACAACATCCGAGTATCCATCAGGATCGACTCAGCCCTGCTTCAATTGAGGAAAGAGTTGAATACACACCTCTTTAAAGTACACAGTCCACAAAACGGCTACCTCTCCAATCACTTGTTGACTGTATCCTTGCCTTTGACCCCGTACAGCACTCTGCTGCCTTTTGCTAGATCCACTGCTCTTGTCTGAATGTCAGACATGCTATCATCATCAAGTCTCCAAAAGGTGGGCATAGTTTCTCATATTATTTCTGTCATCTAATGTAAATAATGCCATGTTTTTCACACCAATGTGGCCTGCCGTCATATCTATGAGATTCTGAGAAAAACATCCTTGCAGAGTTGCAATTCCTGCTGTTCAGGAAATTTGCTTCACTGTGCGATCGAGTTCTAGTCAAAACCCAGCCACTCTGGAGACAAGGTACAATCTTTTAAGTAAAGCCCTACATCTCGATAGAAACAGAGCTCCCACACAGAAGAAGATCTTGGAAATCGGGTACATCTTGCAGTTAGGGCACCGCTGGAATCCTCATTATCATCCGTATCATTGCATTTGCAACATGATAAACTGTCACGTGGCCTCCAAGCACAGGCAGAGGGCTTTCACCACACAGTTTAGAAAAGGCTTGCTTTTAGTGCCTTTCTACAAGACAGTAGGTTAAGGCAAAGATCAACAGGCAGATTATTCCCTTAGTTACCACTCTATGGTGAGAGTTCTTCCCACCTGCTCCGGATGCATGGATTCTCTGCTGCATTTTGTCCTTAGACCATTTCTCTCATGCTGGCTAGTTGATCTGCAATCTGTTTTTAAGGAAGCTCCGGCTGATCCAAAAATCACTTCGAGATGCTTTACGAGGAAGTGTGATCTAGGTAAATTGCTGATTTGATTGCCCTGCGCCCTCTGTTATGTTGGTTGTCAATTTGGTTGAAGGAGGATTTGTCTCTCAACAGGCTTACCATTCGCGATTGTATGGCTTTAGACGGTATGCTAAGCATTCCATGGTTAGCTTACATTAGGCGTACTTTTATTATACTGGGCCCGCTTGAGTTGTTTACTGACCCAGAAGGTATAGTTAGGAGGGATATTCCATGGCTTAAGCAGGCATTTCATGAAAGAGCGGCTGTGGAACGGGAGGCAGCAGCTCTCATTAAACACCCTATGCGTCATTTTATTATGGTGAAAACTGTATTTGGAATGGAGCCCTATTTGTTGCTGGAGATTTCTGAATTATCATCGAAGGCTTTTGATATACTTCAGCTTTAACTTGTTTTATCAACTTCTGCTACCTAAGGGGTTCTGATGCAAAGTCTCAGATCTTCTGCCTTGCCACTGTGATGAAGTTTCTCTTCCTGACTCTCTCTACATTGTCATGATATGCCCTAGATTCAATCATCTGCATTTTAAATTTATCCTCCCACTCCTCCTACCTGTGAATTTTAAACAAGTTAGGCCCGCCTATCTCTGTCTGCAAATGTTAAAATCAACTATCATCTGTTTTTATCTGACTCGTTTTTTATCTGGGATTATTAAAGGGCGGTGATTGTTAGTATCTGTTCTCCTTTTTGAAATTTGTGGGCTTTTTTTCTCTTTCTATCTGGTTTTAATGCTGTGATCTTTTTTGACTGTCTTTTGATGCTTCGCTGTCTTTATTTTATTCATGTATTATTTGTAATGGAGATATGGCAGTACTAAGGACTTCTATGTTATGTATTTTACATGAACACTTTTGTGATTTTCAAGAACAATCAAATAAAGTTTGTATTATTTATTTACACTTTTGGAGCTAGTGTGAGCGATTTAAATTGGATCCTCTTATTCACTGCAATCCAGCATATTTCCTCTTCTTTGGGGTGATGTGTTTTCTGGAATAAATATTAATTACTAAGCTAACCTCACGATACAGCAGGGCCTGATGTTTCTGAATGTTTGTTTTTATCGGTCATACATAGTGTGTGTTTAAGTAGTCTATGTTACAGTCCACTAGGGTCCTCACAAAGACAGTTCTAGGTTACTCTTCTTTTAGGGGTTTACTAGGTTTAAGCGATTTGAGCTGAAATGTAGGCAATGGATTTGGACAATGCATATGGAAAAGTATTACCCTTCAAGAGGTACTATAATCATGGCGGTATCCAAGGTCATCCACCCCCTTATGCTAATAGGGCACTGTGAGGGATTGTGGAGAAATTGCATTGTAGAGTCTCTTAAGTGCAGTCAGATGTGTTATAAAAATGTCTTCTTACATGAAGTAGACCACATTGAGGAGCAACAGATGGACTGATGCTTTGTTTTTTGATAAACCATCTCATTTTTGTACGGCTCAACGCCATACAGCGGGTTCTTCATCAATAGAGATTTTAAAAAAGTCTATGAAGAAACAGGAGCAATACAAATATTCACCAGCTGAAAGAAATAGATGAGTAGCAGTGGCGACCAACACTACATAAAGGCCTATATTTTACCATTTATAACTGTATACAACTGGTTCCAGAGTACTGCCTACAGA
This sequence comes from Calotriton arnoldi, assembly GCA_963921515.1. Lineage (NCBI taxonomy): Eukaryota > Metazoa > Chordata > Amphibia > Caudata > Salamandridae > Calotriton > Calotriton arnoldi. The sequence goes on from CAWUFW010009394.1 coordinate 555,056, forward strand.
GGACAGTATTTCAAGTGCACCACTAACGCTCACTGTTACTCATTGTTCTCCAGGTGTTCTCCACCACCATGTACCGTAGGTTAGATGTGTCAATATTCCTCTGCGTAGAAGAGTGTAAAACTACACTGTGAAACCACATTCTGTGATATGAAGTTGGCAAGTGTTTTCTGTCATATCTATTTACAAAGGGGTCTGGTGCCTTCTGTGGTGCTGCAGTAAATTTAGGGTGTGGATCTGTGCACAGAACTTACAGAGAGCATAACTAGGTGTCACTTTATCTTTTTCTGCTATCAAACTGCATGTGAGTAGTAAAGGCTACATGGCTTGTGAGCGGCCATTTGCTGTTGTAAACTTGATGTCGCTTACGCCAAGTGAACATTCATTTAAAAAGGTAGCATCTTCGAGAAAAATTACCTTAGAAAGAGAGCCTGGTGGATCTCCAAAGGGGCAGACATTGGAACAACCATAATCTAAACTAGAAGATCGATCAATAAGTAAATCAAATAATGCAAAAGGAACAACAACCAGATTCTTCAAGTTCTCATGTTAGCCTACAGTTGAAACATTGTCAAAGTCAATAGGTCTCGCCTTAGCAGGCTGGTATGATGGTCATTTCTTTTTGGAATTTTTATTGCATGCATATGCCACAAAACTCTCTCCCAGGCAACATAAAGCATGTCAAGCCTCATCCCAGAAGAATAAGGTGAAGTCTGGAAGACTGATCCGCAATGGATGTTCCATTTCAAAGCCGACTGGTCATGGAATTACCACCAGTCTAGCTGTGCCGTGAATGCATGATACGATTCTTTGGAGCCTCCCTGCGCCAGGAACTTGCAGAGAACTGTGCACCACAGAACAGATAATCATCAGCATGTACCACTTAGTTAGGAAACTTTCTTATTCAACCATTGGGTTGACAAATATTACCTCACTGGTTATCCTACAGCCTGCTACCCATCTTTACATTACCCCCACACTAAAACTCATGTAGAATTGGCAAAACATTTTTGTGTGTGTAGAATTTTATACTAGGTCACAGTAAGGCTCAACAAAAAAATCAAAAAAAAAAAAATCATCTTTGACCCCTAGTTAAAAACAGCAGCAGCCAAGTACCACTTGGTAAGAACAAATCTATAATATGTAGATCATAAAATCACCCTGTTCACCCATAACAGTCCTTTTAAGCCTGACAGGGCTTCACTATTAGCACCCCAGTAATGTTAAAGGTAAAGTTCTCCTACAATTAAATATTTCAGCGGAACTGTCAACTGTCGAGAAGGTAGTACCAGCTGACTACAACTCAGACTTCGAAGGTACCATTAAAAATGAGGGATTACGTGGTTCGTGGCTTGGACGGTGCGGTGAATGGCGGCATAGATGCGCTGCTCCCGCCGTTGCGGGAGACATTCAGCGACTTCCCACCTCACAACGATGCGAGCAAAGTGACAGAGCACCAGGCTCAAGTGGCGGAAGGTCATGGGTACCTCTTGATGAAGGTGCCGCTACAAACAGAGAGCTCGCTGTCTGCTTTTACACCGAGTTTGTAAGAGACCACCGCGACGGCGAGGATCGACATGCCTGGACCTTCAAAATGGCGGATACCACAGCGCTTCTTCGGACAACCCGCAACTCCTGCTACTGCCATCTAAGACCTCCGGCCCGCGGGCCCTTACCACATGCAGCAGTCCTCCTTAAGCACTGACCACTCAACAGGTCCTATTCACCTATAATCAAAGGACAGATCACACTAGATGATATCTCGTTTTGCCTGACCCTAAGATGGCCACCACCCTCATGGCTTATAAGCTATAGAAGCCACAGAAAAATATTTCTGAGCTGAATTTGTTCAACTTGTTCAACACGCCTGTTGGGGGAAGGGAGCCCCAAAGCCTAGGACTCCCCCACCTCTCCTATTCAACAAGAGCATAGGTTGCACGCTAACAGAAGGCACTTGACAGCCCCCCTTTCCAGGACCTGCTCATAGGGGATCACCACAGTATCCCATAAACTTTAGACAGACAGATGTACCCCGGCACTCAACAATATTACTACAACATTGATTTTTTAAAATAGAAACACAAGATCTATGTATTCTATCGATCGCTCAAATCACAGGATATCACAATATTTGGATTTGTACTGGGGTTCTCTCAAATTTAATAATCAGTGTGACATTTAGTCAATACATACTGTACATATATTCATACAGGAAAAAGATTTTTTCAAAAACATTTCATGTTTATACAGATATTTTTTCAAGGTCCAGATCTTGTTGCTGAAGAACAGAATAGCACGGTGAAATAGAGACATGACAGCCGACACGTGTTTAGTTACATTCGTAACTTCTTCAAGGCTGCAATAATAGTAAAAGATCTTGTGTTTCAATCTAAAAAAAATCAATGTTGTAGTAATATTGTTGAGTGCCGGGGTACATCTGTCCATCTAAAGTTTAGCATGGCAATCTTTTCGGAGAACCTTGCATCAACACCCAAGGTAGTGGGGTGTTTCTGTTACCCTGATTGGCACCTAAACTAATTCTTTCTCATACTTGGAATTTGCCATCACGCTGCCCACCTTTACACTTCTTTGTTCTTCTGATGTGCAACTGTCTGTGCTACCACTATCCCCTGTCTATTTTATACAGTATCCCATAAACTCAGCAACCCTCTGGCTAATCTGTCAATTCTAAACAGATTACCCCATTGCTTTGCCTCTGTACAACCCTACGCCCTCAGTGCGTCAACCATACTAGCCCTGTATACGCCATAACATTCCTACGGCTAATCTGGTGATTCTGGCACCTCTCAGCAGATTACCCCCATCGCTCCGCCTCTGTACATACCTCAACGCCGGGTGTCTGTGTTCTCTTTCCCAGGACGACGACCCGCTTTCTGCGCCTCAACCTCTTTTATCCTAAACTCGCCAAAAAAGAGGTACAATCTGGTGCTGAACCAGCCTTGGCCCCCCTCAGGGAAAGCCATACCCGATAAGGAGTCCAAACCAGGGAGGAATAAACCTTCCAAAGCGGAACCTCTACTGACTGACTCTCCAATCAAGAATAAGAGCAAAAGGAGCAACACAATGGACATGATACTAAAAAAGCTGGACATGGTTCACCAACTAGCGAAATCTACCAAACTCAACATGGACGTCATGCAACAGGATCTGTGCTCCATCGAATCCAAACTTGGTTCCATCAACAACGGAGAATCAGAGGTGGAGGGCTGTATCAGCACACTAGATGACAAATCCAATATCTCAATAAGAGACATCCAAAACCTTCAAATCACTACAGATGCGGTCGAATTGGAGGATCGTAACCGTAGAGGTAGTCTGCGCATCCCCTTTTGTATCGCAGTACATCTTTGGAATGCCAGAAGGAGCAGAGGACTCATCTACCTCGTGTTTGGACTTCCTGGAGAAATGGCTTCCCCAAATGACAGGCCTCCCCTTCAAAAAATACTTTGAACTCGAAAGAGCACACCAGGCTCCTTCCTTCAGGCCTGCTGGCAGAAAAGTCACTAGACAGATCGTATGTCATCCCCTCAGATACCAACATGCAGAGATGATCCTCAACTATGTGCACATAAACAATCACATCCTCTGGCAAGGCCATCAAATCTACGTATCCCAAGATTACACAAGGCCTACACTGGAAACAAGGAAGGGCTTCCTTGCCCTCAGACCCAAACTCAAGTCTTTAAACCTTGGACCGATGAAATTCAAAGTCACTGTTAATGGGAAAAACCACATCTTTACCAACCCAAAGGACATCCATCTGTTCCTAGACGACAGAGGATCTACCATGATGGACACAGGACCTGCTCCCTCTGCCAAAACATGATTCATCCTATACAGAAACGCTATGTTTCATATCCTTTTCTAACAACACATTTGGCATAAAATGTCTACTAATTTACTGTAACTCACACAAGCTGTGGACTCTGTATTACTGTCCTTCTGAATCTTACTGAACCGTACTGAATCATACTTCCACAGCCTAGTAGGCTTGCTCCTTTAAACTGTTTACAGACCCCCAGGTTCTGGCGCTTTGATTGTTGAGCTACAGAAACACTATAAGATATAATATGTGAGATTTAGGGCCTGTTGCCCTTCTTTAAAGCATATTTCTGCAGCACACTAAGTATGTTCTCTTCCACTTGCATGATTCCATGCTCTGGTTACCTGATTGCTGTTTGTCATTGCCAACAACGGCGGCTCTCATCCGCTGTCGATTCCCTCTCTTACAACGTTTGGGGTGGGTGGGTGGTGTGGGTTGGGTGGGGGGTTGAGGGTGTTTAGGAGTTTGGGTTTCTTTCCTTCCCTGTTTTTTTCTTTGCCTTTTTCATGTTTTCCTCCTTCAGCTGTAGGTTTATTGCTAGCGTAGATGTACACTTCCACTTCGCTGATGCTGCATCTTGGTTTATGGCTTTTCCTGTAGCCTATGGAATGTGTCATATTTCCCACCTTGTTCTCACAAGTTTTACTGGCTCTCCATCACGTTACCAGACTACATTCACACCTTGCACCACTTGTGCTCGGCTTACTCTCAACTCATGCCGAAGATTACCCTCGTACTTACATAGCCATGACTGCATCTCTCCGCTATGAATAACCCCCCACTAGATAGAAACTTCAAAATTGCATCTTTGAACGTGAAGGATCTTAACCATCAAATCAAACAGAAAATTATTGAAAAATACCTCTTTAGTTGAAACCGGACGTAATCCTGTTACAAGAAACAAAAATGACCCAGGGAGGTCTCGAGAACTTTGGAAAGAGCTGGATCGCTGACGTCATTGGCTCGTCCAAAGAAAGTAAGAAAGGTGGGGTGGCCACATTAATCTCTAAGAACTCAGGCCTGGCCACCGAATCATACTTGATTGATAATAACGGAAGGTGGGCCCTAACGAAGTTTACAAAAAACTCAGGGCATTTCCATGTACTCAATGTATACGGCCCGAACACGGACGACCCTGAGTTCTGGGATTCTCTAACACTACCCCTGAGCAAAATACCTACTGATGACCTCGTTATTCTGGGTGGCGACTTCAACCTCCCGATGGATGTTACCATTGATAGGCAGTCCAGGTCCTCTCTCCAACCATCTAGGGCTCACAAATCACTACACAAACTATGCCCTAGGTTCAGTCTATGCAATTCTTGGAGACTTCAACACCCAGACACCAGGTACTACACCTTCTTCTCTAATCCCCATAACTCCATTTCCAGAATAGACTACCTAATGATATCTAAGCCCCATATTCACCTAATTGATCAAACCGACATACTGACAAGACTAATTTCAGACCATTCAGCCATAACTCTTTCTCTCACTGGTACTAATGCGATTACCCAGAGTAAGATATGGAGATTCAACAACGAGTCAATTAGAGATGCTGCCTCAAAGGAGGCGATTGAAAAACTATTCTAAATTACCTAAAAGAGAACCTAATCTCTGATACCTCTCCGTCCAACCACTGGGACGCCCTGTAAGCTACGGTAAGGGGGACCCTTATTAACATTCAAACCAAAATCAACAAGGAACATAATGAAGAACTTCTGAACCTAGAAAAAGACATCAAAACACTGGGGGCGGACCACATTTCTAACTCAAATCCCCAAACCCTATTAAACCTCACTAACAAAAAGTATGAATACAATAGAATCCTAAGTGAAAGAGCGGGAGTGTTGGTCAACAAATACAAAAGCTTAAAACTTTGTGATGCAAACAAGGCAGGGAAAACTCTAGCCTCCTACCTAAAACACAAACAGAACCACAAGGGAATCAATTCCCTCACTGACAAAGATAATATCACCCACACTAGACCACAGAAAATACTAGAAATACTCAAAAGATTTCTCACAATCTTTATACACAGATGACTCCATGATCACGGCATCCTCCTGTGCAGACATACCCCTTCTGACCATCTCGGACCAAGAAAAAACTGACCTGAGCTCCCCATTTACTCCTAATGAAATCAATATAGTGATCCGCTCTCTAAAACCCCATAAAGCCCCTGGTCCAGATGGATACACAGCTACCTTTTTCACAACTTTTCCTCATATACTTAATCCGACCCTTCTGACCCTTTTCCAACACTTTGCCGATTCCGGTATTATACCTGGCGCTACTAGTGAAGCTACTATTGTCGTAATCCCCAAAGAGGGGAAAGCCCCCAGGCAGGCCTAAAATTATAGACCAATCTCTCTAATTAACCTAGATATAAAGATCTACGCCAAGATACTCAGCAAGAGGCTGGAACCGCTCCTCCTCCACCTGATTGAGCGTTCGCGAGTGGGTTTCATGAAACACAAACTGTCCAATGAAAACACTCGTCTCCTCTACATCATCATTGAAAAGGCTAAGACAGCCTCCACTGAAACGGTTGCAGTTACCCTCGATTCTGAAAAAGCATTCGATAGGGTCTCATGGACCTTTCTACGCGAATCTCTTTGGAAATTTAACTTAGGGGATGCTTTCACCAAAATGATCATGGCCCAGCAGCTAAAATGAGATCTGGAGGTCTACTTTCCCCACAGTTTAAATTAGAAAGAGGTACAAGACAAGGCTGCCCTCTCTCTCCTTCAATATACATCTTAAGCCTAGAACCCTTACTCCATAAGATTAGAAATAACCCTCACATACATGGTATCTCCTTCAATAGCGTTACAGTGAAAGTCGTGGCTTACGCTGACGATATCTTAATTATGTCCGAAAGAGCTACCCAATCTATTCCTGCTTTGTTTCAGACCAATGAAGAATATGCCCAAGTCTCGAATTATAAACTTAACAAAGACAAGTCTGAAATCCTTGCACTGAATAACCTCTGCTCCAGCGCCCTCTTCACCTCCACAGGTCTATTCTAGCAACCGAAGTTTGTTAAATATTTGGGATTGGAGTTCAATTCAGATATCTTAGAATCTCTACACCATAGTGAGGCCCAGACACTGAAGAAAGTAGAAGCTCTGCTAGAGAGCTGGAACCCTAAATTCCTCACATGGAGGGGCCGCATCGACCATCAAAATGATGATCACACCCATAATCAACTGCCTCACGAACATGCTGCCTCTAGCTCTATCAGATGAATTCCTACAAAAGACCAATAGACTAATAAATAAATTCATCTTGCAAAATAAACGACCCGGAATTTCTGTAAAAAAACTGCATTTACCGGTTCAGCTCAGAGGCGTTAATCTGGCGGACTTTAAAAACGATCAAACCGGCTTCCTTGCCAGACAGGGCTCCCTCTGGTTTGGTCTATCTCCGGACTATACGCCCATGTGGCTTTTAATCGAGAGGGAACTTCTAGGTGAATTCCACTTGATCTCTCTCTTAACCAGCAATCCCAGTAACCACCCTCGGGTAAATACATTTTCAACAATACCAAAAGGGCCCTCTTAAAAATTGATTGAATTCTGAAAACCCTGATTTCTAACTCGAATATGACTTCCCTGTGGAACAACCCTAAAATTACAATTCAAGGTTCTCCAGTCTGCTGGCCTCACTGGACCTCTAGGGGCATTCACTTCTTGAAGGATCTAGGGCCTCCACAATCTCCACTATCTTTTAGGGAATTACAAAAGCACTTCAATTTACAGAACCTAGACTTCTACGATTTCCTGAAGCTTAAAGTCGGTGTATCTAAACTAAAACCCCAAAATAAAGACCCTTCTCTTGCCACCACCATCCTAACCTTTAATAAATCCGGTCACCAGGCCTCCGAATTCTATAATCTCCTACAACGAAGTCCTCTATCCTGCCCTCACGACTCCAAACAAAGTGGGACTCCACAGGGTCGGTTAAGATAAGAGTACTGGCACCTAATATGGAAATCAGTGGTCTCATATAAAATCTCTCCCTCCCTTTCACAGACGAAATTTTGGCTATTACACAGGACCTTTTGGACTCTGGCCCGTCTTCACAAACTCTCCCTCAGAAAGAATCCATCTTGCTGGAACTGTAATGACCCTACTGGAGATCTCCCACACCTCCTTGTTCACTGTAGTAGGGTTTCTCCATTCTGGGACTCTGTTTTCAGCTTTATTCACTCCATCTGCAGAGTTCAACTAGAACAGAACTTCCTAACCCTAATCAAAGGTTTCCTTGACCCAAATATCAGATCCCGTAAAGATAGCCTATTAATTGACATCCTCCTTACTGCTGCCTGTAAAACAGTTTTAGCTAATTGGAAGAACACAGCGGCCACCTCCTTTCGCTCTTAGCTAAACTGGGTCTCCTTCTTGAGAGGAGCAGATAAAGCCTCCCTGCAAAACTCCCCATGGATAGTTCGCAACACCTCTATTTGGAATTCCCTAGACAATTATTTTGCTAACACTAAACCGCCGTGAAGTCCTAACAGGGGAACCACCTCCCAAAACTCCTTGACACTTACCTTCTCGAGTTTGTACTCTCCCTGTATGCACAAACATCAGACTCAGCAGCAATTGAATTCACCGTTGCCTAAAGCTTGGTGCTTGACCCCTGGCTTGCTGAGAATATTCACACCGAAACACATCTCCACCTATGTAACCTACAGCCTCTTTAGGTCCCCCCTCCTCTACACATATCACTTGAGATCTTCTTTTTTCTTTCCCCATTAAATCAGTTTTTATCTCATCCTGTTATTCACATGTTTTTGTACATATACCATATGTTATTCCGCCCTCATGTGTTACGTGTTACCTGGGCTTTGTCTATGTATTAGACCATCCGGTCCCAGTTATCCATCCAGGGCTCTATATATCAGACCTGGACTCCTCAAAATGTAACCCTTGTATTATATTACTGTTTCTTTCTCCCTGTTTATTTTTTGAAAAATGCATAATAAAATATTCCTGAAATTAAAAAAAATGAGGAATTATCAGGAGATCAGTTTCCATGGTTATTCTTGTGGGGGAAAACACAAGAGATCTGAAAAGTTACTCCAGATCGCGTAATCCTGATGCAGCGAAAACTTGCAACTCAATTGAAATTAATAGGCCACTCATAACGAGGGCCTTACTGTTTACAGTCAAGCCCAGAATCATATAAAAAATTAAACGAGGCCTTAGGTACCTGAACAAATGTTAAGCCAAGCAGGAGTACTAAATGATCCAGGGCACGGGGAAAGTTATAATGGATGGACCTGCTTACATTCCTTCACTTGTGTGTAAGATTTTGGACAACTGGATATTGCAGGAGTTGGACTGTAAAATACATTATTAATGGAGAAAACCAAAATCAGCCCCTGGGACAAATAGAGGCACCTATGACGCAACAAATAAATAAGATATATGACAGGGTTGACTTTCCATTATCAAACTACGTCAACCATTTTACACTAAGGTAGAATGTAAGCACCCAATTCCTTAGTGTTAATCACATGATTTCGAACAGACCACATGCGTACCTTGGAATAAGGACCCCTGAGATATGGGTCAGCGTACAGACCACATGAGATACCTCAAGTGACCGCTATGTAACTGACTTGCATTATTACTTTGAGAGGACAATCAGAGACTAAACCAATACCTTACTCTACCTTGAAAAAGCCCTGGACTGTGAGACTTAAGGTGGCGAAACACGTGTTGTCTGTTCCTATCAGCTCTGCCCAGATGTAGCATTGTGCCGAGAGTGCAGATCTGTATAATTTACGAAATATGTTTTATTTTGTTCTACTATGGAAAACCCAATAAAAGTATTTGAAATAAAAAAAAGAAATAAAAAAAAAGAAATGTTTCTAACAACAAACTCTCCATCTAAACAATTCTGAAGAATAACATTTAATGAACTATTATATCAATGATTATCACCATGAAAATGGGTGCAGCATTTAACCTCATAAGCATCAACAGATTCAGATGGGATAGAGGGCTTGACCCGTGCCACACTGAATGTACTAGGCACAAGTGAATGACTCTTTTCCAAACAATTTAGCTAACACTGGTGGAATCAAAGGAATTGGGGACCTATGTTTTTCTTGCATTCACTTTTACAATAAGGCCACATGCTTGTTATTTAATATCTAATGTGCAACGTTTTGTCAAGAAACTGAACAATTGCAGAGAAACACAGTGGTTACTTTGTCCAAGCACCACATGTTATGTTGAGTTGTAGCTGTTTAAAAAGTACCCCCTTTTTTGTGTGGTATTGTAATAGGGTTACCTTTTTCAAACGGTAAGCTCATAGGATTTCCTTGTCCCATGGCTCGTTTAAAAACGTTTCCTTGTCTTGGAACGACTGCGTATTGTAGACCCCACGGCTGGTTATAGACGTATGTGGTGGAACTGCATGGGTGGTTGTCGAGGTATGCGGTGGAAGCGTTCCCTCACTATGCACTTATTGGTGTGGTGCATACACGATGCGTGCATGTGTCTCAAGCAGATCTGAGGGGATGGCGATTGGTTGGCAGTTTGACTCCCTTAGCTGTAGCATAACAAGAAACTATATGCATAATGCCTTTATTTAGCTAGAAATGCACTGGCACTTAAAATGTAATGCAGTTCTCGATCACCGTGCACATTTTTAGTGCACCTTTCCCACATTATTATCGAACCCTATGCTTTGCTCAGGACACGGATGCTTTCCCACACTTCTGTGCACTTGCAAAGTGCTTTTCTGGAGCATTATGTCACCGCCCTAAGCGCTCGGTGTGTTTTTTTCCAGTCAATGTATTTTATCAACAGAACATCTCTGGCAGTTTTTTTTAATCACAGTCTAATTACTACATGTACTGACTTCCCTCCTGTGCTACCCTTGAACTGCAAGATGTTTTTCTTGCCAAACAAGCATGTCTATAAGTAGTCTAAACAAATTCACAGAGAGTTATGTAAGATTGTTGGCATTTTCTGAAGGGGGTACAATTAGAGCATTATGGCAGAGATCCGAGAACAGATTAAGGACAGAACCGCACAAAGAAACGATGGGTCATTAAAAGTGCAGGCCCATGAGAGCAATGTGTTAGAAGCGCCATGAAAGAACTGCGCCAGCATTTGCTGCAACTGTTTTATGAGAAAGTGCCTCATAAACATAACACTTTTTTCACTTCAAAATAGTATTACATCTTAATTTTTGTTTTCACATCGATTTTCGTCTCTTCCCAGTGTATGTTTTTAGTCTCAAGTAGCATGTACTTTTTTTCGTTTTGTTGCTCCCTGTCTCGTACCTTTTTATGATTATTAAGGTTTCTTTTTCATTTCTCTGCATCTCACGCCTTTTCTTTTTAACCCTTTCCTCTTCTTTTTGATTTTGACTTTCACCTTTTTTCTTCCTTCTAGGGTGAATCCTATGCATCCTTTTTGGCTCTCCCCCCTCCGCCTTTTCATGTTTTTCTATTCCTCTCCTTTCCTTTATATTTCACATTTTAAGGTCTGTTTTTTCAAAATTATAAATATTTAAATTTTCAATTTTTTGTGCAGTTTCAAAGTGAGAGTTTCATAGTCTTGAAAGGAGTAGACTTGTACGACTGGAGACACGACTTGTTTTGAACCTAGCTAGAGAAGCAGAACAAATTCAAGACAAAAAAGCTCTACATTAAACCACTACATCACCCTCTTATGCCACACACCATAAACAAGTGTAATACCAGCAATCAATTTTTTGTGAAAAAATCAGAAGAGCCAACATTGAATTGACAGCATCAAGTCTACTTTTCCTCTTAAAACTACACTTTCATGTAGTATCCACAATGGTCATCCTTCAAAGCTCTGCCACATGCAGAACTTGACAACATACTGAACTTCCTCAAAGCCACCTCGTCTGAAGATAACACATTATCCTTTTCCTTCATCAGAGCTCTCTCCAAAGAAGTTCTCTCGCCACTACCCACCACTGTCAACAATTTGTTCTCGCAAGGCATCTTGCCAGAAGCCTTCAAGGCAGACCAGAGTCTCCCTCTCTGGAAAACATGTACACAAGACCTTAATGACCTCGGCAATTACCAGGCCATTACTCATCTATCTTTCATCAGCAACATCATCAAAAATGCAGTTGACTAGTATTCTGTCTTCGGATCATGATGCAACATGGAGACAGCTGCCTAATACATTGCAGACAATGCCCTCATGACTACAGAAGAAGATTACCGCTGGCTCATATTATTGCTCAACAACTGAGCTGCCCTTGACACTGTCCACCATTCCACCCTCATCCACCCCCAGCATGCTCGAATGGGATTCACTAGCAATGCCCTTCAGTGGTTCTCATACTACATATCCAACTGGCACCAGTTTGTTCACATGGATGCTCCTGGTTCCAGAAAATCCTACCACTTATGGGGTCTCCCAGTGAACTACTGTTCTCTGTCATCTTCAACCTCTATATGGAGCCCCTGAGGGCTCTCTACTCACTGATAACAGTATTCAAACTCACACGTTTAGCAATGACACACAAATCTACTTTAAAGCCTTCTCCATTTCAGACATCCACTACATCAAACACTGCCTGCACCTCACCGAGACCTGAAGCTCAGCCCCTCCAAGACAAAATTCCTGTTATTTGCCAACATTTAAATGTGAAAACAACAAGCAAAAACTAGTTCAAACCTGGATCCATGACGTGAGCTTTGATAGCTTCAAACCCTAACTTTCATTCAGTACCAAGTCACTAGCATTCACCGTGAACACGAACCTCATCTTGAAAAAACACATTGCTAAGAAACCAACAATGGCCTGGTAACAGCTCTCTCTACTAAAGAAAGTAAAAACACTCCTCCCAGAAAGCAATTGCAGAACTTCTGTTCAAGCCCCTGCATTTTTGCACATGGATGTACCAAAATCCTGCTCCATTGCTTCCCAAACTTTACACAGCTCCCCCTTAAGGGCATACTGCAGCATGTCTAACTCTGGAAATAAATATGATCCTATCACCCCCATCCTGATGAATCTTCACTGGCTCTCTTTGCTAGCACATGCCATCTTCAAAACTCGCTGCATTGTTTACAAACTCATCACAAACAGCACCCCAGCTCACCAGCTCCAGAGGCTCTCGGCACACCCGTAGCCAGTACCTGTTCGGACTGGATGCAAAGAAGTGCAAAAAAGAAAAAAACAATTCAGCAAACTTTCTCAGTCTATGCACCCAGGATCTGGAACAACATCCTTCTATCCATGAGGATCTATCCAACCATTCTGCAATTTATGAAAGAGTACAAGACACATGTCTAAAAAGAACACTACATCACGATGTAGTAACAGAACACTTGTGCTTTCAGAATCCAGCTACCCCTTCAATCACACATTGGTCGTAACTTTACCGGTGTCTTCCTTGTGGGCTAGATTTGCGCTATATAAGTACAACATACAGGCATATGTGGAGCACTGGACTGCAACCCTATTAAAAAAAAACTGATTTTGGGTTTCTGGTGGTATGTCCAAGAAAGCTGTTTGTCAGGTAAACAAATCAGATAGGTTGTAGAACCATATTAGTCAGTGTATGGGCTGATCAGGTTGACCAAAAAAGTAATGAGTTTATCCTGGCATAGAATAGAATTTAGGAATTCCATTTAGGCACTCTGATGGGTGCTACAGGGCAAACAGGAGCCACTGGGCCCCCAACCGTGGTGGTTGAGTTCGTTTGTGACTGGTGTGATGGGGCCCATCCTTGTATGACTCTACAAACTGGGCCACCTGCAATCCTTTCTGTCCTTGACTCTCAAGGTAGTGAGGGTGAACAGCCACATGTTTTCTCAGGGAGATAGCTTGGGGGGCACAAGGTTCATCACAGTGTTTGTCCTTTTAGGGAAAAAAGAATGCTTTACTTTCAAAGCAGTTCTCGGCATTACACAATTCAATCTATTACACAGGGTAGTGATTCCGGTCACAACTCTCTTGTTGCATAACACTCCTTATCTACTTCTGTGCTATCTCACACCTGGGTGACCCTAGATGAAACTGTCCCTCAACAATTTATGGCAGAAGTATGTCTATGTCGAGTTTGACGGATGGAATATTCCATCAAAACTTTGCAGATATTACGTCCACCTTAATACCAGTGCAAAGGACTATAATGCGCTTGTAATTTGGTGGATGAGACATCCATGTTTGTGTTGGAGTATCCCATCCACTGAACCATAAATTTGGCCCTCAGTCTGTTAGTCCTTCATGCGCTTTATGACAAACTTGGTGGGTTGAGGCCAACGCAGGCAGAGGTCTGCGGTGACTGGGTGGTGGAGTCCTGAGGAAGCTGCTCAGAAGGCTGGACATGTCCACCTGATGTAGATCAGCAGTCCTGGATCCAACGTACATGTGAAAGTTCAGTAGCTGCTGCTCCATCCTGGCTAGTAAGGTCTCTGAGACAGATGCAGCCCTGAATGAACCAATGCGAACACCAAGGCAGCTGCAGCTCCAACCAGTCTGATAAGAAGACCAAGGCAGTTGTAGCCCTGGCCGGACCGATGCAAACACCAAGGTAGTTGACTGGGCCAATGTGTGGAAGCACACAGACATTTAACTATTCTTGCTGGAACCACAGATACCAGGAGAACCTCTTCAACACAGGTCACTTTGCTCTCAGGAAGCCAGTTTTTTCAGGGTGTTCCTCTGATGAGGAACAACCTGGGCTTCCTCCTGCAGAGCCTCACAGGCTCCTTCCATCTCTCAGCAGGCAGACAGGAGGGCTTCTAGGCATTAAGCAGAACTTCGTCACCTCCAGCAGAAACTGATGACTTCAGGTGATGTTTCCTCACCCGGGAGACAAGCTCTCAGACAGACCTGGTCACACGCCAGTCCTTTGAGTACTCTCTGCAGATACTGCCTTCCTTAGTCATAAGGAATTTGGAAATGGAACAAATCATAGTGGTTTGGGTCCCACTTATATACACATTTATTAGACGCAAGCTGTGGATCCAATCTGCTAAACCAAGCAAGGGTTGTTCTCTTTCAAGTGTCCTAATCAGCCTGCCTTTGTGTAAAATGATGCTTCTCACATCAGGTAGCACTGAGGCAGTCTCCAAACTGGATCACCCACAAAATGGGTAGACTGGAGTGTGTGGTTTCTGCATCTGACTGTGATCAGCGTCTCTGAAGCAGTAATCAGGGATAAGCAAAAAGGCAGGCCTGGCTCAGAAGCTTCCTCACCTCAAACAACAGAAACTGAAGTCCTACCCTTTACCCCTCTCATCCACCAAATGTGAGTGCTTAGGAAGAAATATAGCAGCCTCTTGCTAACACAGATGTCATAACATTTCTAAAGGGAGCCCTGTCTCAATCCACCCCCCAGCCACAAGCTGCCCTCATTCTCTATCTTGGGCCGTGCTAAGCTGGGGCATCCAAAATGGATCTCACTGGCTTCAGTACCCAGACTCATACACCCCAAGTCCTACTACTGAATATGCACACTACACAGACTCAGCATGCCCACTGGATACCAGCCCAAGGTTCAGAGTATTCACATAACAGCAGAACTTTTCATGAGAGGGTCTGAAGGTCAATTTCTCACTGATTCAGATAAAAACATCCAGTAGCAGTATCAATCTCAAAACATGGTATGATGACCACCACCGCTTTATGTGCTGCACCTTACACAGGGACGGCAGTCCTCTGTCGAGTATGAGGGCATGCTTGGTGCGCCCCTCCAGGTCACAGGACA
Source organism: Calotriton arnoldi (assembly GCA_963921515.1). Classification (NCBI taxonomy): domain Eukaryota; kingdom Metazoa; phylum Chordata; class Amphibia; order Caudata; family Salamandridae; genus Calotriton; species Calotriton arnoldi. The sequence goes on from CAWUFW010009394.1 coordinate 570,627, forward strand.
GCCTTTGAACCTCACTTATTAAAGACAGGCATAGGCTTCTGCACACACTACATTAGCAAGATGATGGGATCAAAATCGAAGTCAGGGTACCAGATACACACGCAGTCAGACACTCAGGACAAGAGAACACGCCGCTCTATCATGCATGGGACAATCCCATCACAAATATTCTCCATTCCAGCATTATGCTCCCTTATGTTCAGCCTGTGCCAAGGGTGGAAAAGGAACATTAATAAATACTTTCTATCGAGAGCATTACCTTCTGTTAAGCCCTGAGCAGAATGCAATAAGAGTTCAACATTTCTGCCTATATAACTAACTTTTCAGTGTTCTTTGCCAATGCACTGATATTGCACATGAACTATTAATTACGCTACCAACTCAGAAGCCAGACAAGCACATTTTTCAGAACGAGGGTCTCTGTAGTAATGCAGACATACATACTTTAGGACAGATCTCGTTTAAAACGCGAAGCCACAATAAGAAAGCACAGACCTGGCACTGCTGCTGAGCATAGGAACGATTTAAAAGATTGTGTTCTCATCAATGGCTGAAATCAGCTTGTCATACAGGCACCCAAAAATCAAACCTGATCCTCCCAGCCTGCTAAGCTGACAGCCGTGGGTGGATCACACATCCCCTTGCAGTTCCAACACTGAGCTCAAAGCACAGGAGACACTCTACCTGTTTGTAAGTAAACATGCATCAGAGGCTAATAGCTTTCACACAAGTCTCAACTGCAGGATGATATGATCGGGGAAAACGTATTTATTTTCATAGTTCGGATTTCTCTATTTGAATATCCCATAAATTCCCCTCTGTGCCTGCCAAAACACAATGTTCTCTCTCCTGTGTCTGGGAAACAGCTTAAAAATGTAATTTACCATTCAGTTCAAGGGTGCTTTGAGAAAGGGCTGGTAAAGTATCCTTTTAGCATTTTCCCAACAATGTAAACAGCTTAAAACATCATAGCACTAATGGATAAAACATTTGCTTTCACTGAACCAAACCACTAACTACAGTTAATTACTCAGTGCTCTTTGCATGTTGCTGTTAGCCATCCTCTGATGCATGTGCTCCCACACTAACTACCCCAGCGGAGACCCTTTAAGCCAATTAAATCAGAACAGGACCTAACGCCATGTTGTGCAGCACAGAGTTTTTAGCAAATAAAAAGACAAGCAACTAAACGATAATGTGTATCTGAGGTTATGATATGGAAGTCGGTATTCTGAGATACAAGATGCATCTAAGTACCAAGAGCACAACCCAAGTTTTGAACATCTAATGCACACAGTATGCAACTGCAAGACGAAACATCAAAAGGAGGGAAACAAAACAGATGTATGTTGTAGCACAAGGAACAATGTGTTATCCTAATTTCTCGTATCTCAACCATGAGATACCACAAACACGGTCTTGTGATATGCCAGATTCTTCTGGTCTAAATTGTCGCAGTATGCTTTTTGTAGTAGGATAGTTGCACAAGCTGCTTGTGGACCATAGGGATAACCAATGTTAATTTCACAGACAAGATATTGCTAGAGAAAATGTATCATTACTTTCAGTCGAGAAAACACTGCTGAAATTGAGACAGTGTTATCCAGTGTTATCCTAGTTTTGAAATTAAGACAGTGTTATCCAATGTGATCCTAATACATGATTTTCAAAACAGGTGCACAATGGTTAGGTCTGGGTGGGAACATTCTACCAACACTCTGAGTCCAGACTGATTTAGCATTATCGAATGGTCATAATCAATGACACAATCTGTCCTTCAAATTGCAGGTCTTTTTGCATTCTCCAAAATACCGCCCATCCATTTCAACCTATTTCTTAAGCCATTTGGGGACCAATGAATTACCTGATCACTTCATACCACCAATATATATATAGGACACCCAACTATATCTCTGACTCCATCACAGTGCGTCAATGGATCAACTCAAAAATGCGTAACAAAAGATTCAAATTTGAATGACCTTCAAGAAACTCCTGCTTGATCTATCAGCTGTGTTTGACATGGTCAAACATGAGAGCCTTAAGAACCTCCTAGAATGCAGGATGGGTCTCGCCCGTACCTTGTTAAAATGGTTCTTCTCATTCCCACACAACAGATCTTAAAGAGTCCTGATCGGGCACACGCTCATTCCAACCAGACGCCAGTCACGATTGGCATTCCCCAAGGCTCAATTCTCTCCCACACCTTGTTCAACCTGTACATGGAACCCCCGACCAAAACTCTCAAATATCTCCTACCATAAGTATTCTGGTGATACTCAAGTTTACATGAAAATTGCCTCACCCGAAGACATCAGCATCCTCAATAACACTCTGACAAAAACACAACATTGGCTGACTCGTAACCACCTTATACTTAACACACTAAAAACTGAATTCCTCTTAATCTCACCGCCCAATAAAACTCCTAAAATCAAAGAATGGCTCCCACATCTGACAGCCTTGTATTATACACCACACATCATCGACTCATCAAAATCCCTGGAATATTCTTGGACAATAACCTTTCTATGCAAGACCACATCAGCACCTCCTCCAGAGGTGCCAATTATAAACTGCACGCCTTAAGGAAATTAAAACCTTTCCTTCCCACAGCAGATCTCAAGACAGCGGTTCAAGCACTTGTGATCTTCAAACTAGATATCGGTAGTGCTACCCTCATGGGCCTACCGAAAGCAAAACTGGAGCCTCTGAAGGCTATCTTGAATGAGGCTGATCGGCTCATCACCGGCTCAAAAAGAAGCAATCATATCACCCCAGACCTCAAAGCACTGAACTGGCTACCCTAGGTGGTGAGGATCCTTCTAAAAGTTGCAAAGCCCTTCACCACAACACTCCATCTTACCTGGCCCAGAAACATACTCTATTTGTCGGGAATAGAATATCTCAAAGCACAAACTCCCTACTATTGAAACCCCACAAATTCAACAAAAAGAAAACTTACAAGTGTGCTTTCTCCGGAATCGCCTCAATAATGTGGAACTCTCTTCCACTTGAGACTAGGTCCAATCCCTCAACAGCCCTCTTTAAAAAAGAATTAAAGTTTTTACTACTAAACAGATTCCTTCCTCCCTGATGTTTTAACTCTCTTAGCAGTTACCTCTGAGTCTATTTGCTCCTGTTTACATACTGGTTATTTTATTTATTGACACTATTTCTATGACCAATACCAAACCTGGATCTTTGGTTGTGAGCCCTCATTTTAAAACTACATATCTTGTTTTTTTCCATATCTGTATACTGATATACAGCACTCTGATACCCGAAAGGGTCTTGTTTGCGCTATAGAAAACTCTATAAATATATAAATAAATTCCTTCTCATTTGTTCCAAGCTCAAAAATATCCTTGTTAGGAACTGGCACATATGAAATGTTGTCATATGTCCTAAAATCATTTTCAGCACCAAATCATTAACTTTACTCTACCCACCCAGCTCAATATAGATTTGCATGCGAATCACATGGCAAACAACACTTACTACTGACTAAACATTTTGAGGCCATTCTAACCCATCATACTGAAGGGTAACTTTAAACAAGCAGCACATACATTGGTCATTTCCCAGCTAGATGGTGGGAACACGCTCATTATGGACCTTCCCCACAATTCAGCTTACCCCTGTTAATGAACCATAGGAAATAAACCTATGTATTAAAATCTCTTAGGCTACCACTAGAAGATCACTGGCTCTTTAAATACACCTGCATACTTTCTAAGGCCCTAAGCAAAACATAAACAAACAAAAAGGTGCCTTGGGAAAAATGAGAGGGAACCATTAGGTTTTATAATCCAACTGTTATCCTATCTTTGGTGTTTATGGGAGGTGTTAAAGATCAGTCAAAATTCAAACTCAATACTTTTAGGAGAGAAGAACTGCACCCAACCTTAGGTGCCATGCCTCATCATAGCGTCCCTCATCACTTTGGTTAAAAGTGTTAAACCAATGTTACAAAGGATACCACCTTTTGACCCTACTTCCTTAAGATGTGATGGTGAGATGTCATTATAGAAGCTGAATGGGAAGAAATAACAGGGATAAAACTATTTGCTGGTTTACAAATATTTTTTCATGTCACTAGTGAGTAGGGCAGTGGAGTAACGAAACTGGAGGGGGCCCCCCTGCAAAGTGCATGGAGGGGGACCTCCACACTCCAGACCCAGTCAGGAGCTCTCAGCCGCGCCCAAGGACAGTGCCAGATGGTGCCCCTTGGCGCTACGGGGCACCCGCAACGCAGGGACTATTGTTACATCACTGGAGTTGGGCTAAAAATAAAGACTGCAGGGGATACTTCAAACCTGCTAGGACGCTGATATATTTTAGCCTGCATAAGAGTGCCCTGTAAGTGCGTTGAGGGGCTTTCATCAAGATCAATTAACCCATCTATGTATAATTCTGGCCAATGGCAACTACTTCCTTAGTATTGTCAGTGGCTAAATACAAGTGTAAAAAATACTGAACCAGGTACATCCTTGGGTGGAATAATTTTTCACCATCCTATAGGTGTGCCATAAGGTAAAGAGGTGGGCATTGAGAAGAAGCGAGATGTGCCACAAGCAGAGGCATAAGGATTCCAGAAATGAAAATGGTGTTTATTGCTCATTTTAAAATGGTAGAGACATCAGCACAGGTATGCTGGGTGACTAAAGGCAGATATGCAAAAAAATGATGTGGAAAAAGAGGGAGGTCTGCTAACATAGACTCGAAAACTACAGGAGAGGTTACCTCACGGAAAAAAGAAGTAAATAACATAGTGGTGCATAAAGGCCTGAGTGGAGTGAGTAAAGACTAACATTGTGTGATTAAAAAATATATATATTTGGCAAATCATCAGTTGCTTCCTTTGTGTACCACTAGTTATCAGCAACTACTCCAAACCTTTGCATGCTGGCATGAGTCCACAGTCTTTAACAGTGGTTTAAATGCGCCAATTTTCTTCGACATGGCAAAAGTGAAAAATATACCCGATATATTTTTGTACAACTTTGGAATGCAAATAAATTCTCCAAGAGCTATTTTATTGTGAAATTATTTTAGTTGCTCAATTCATGCTGCCTTTTCAGTTGCTTTAGTGCCAGAGAGACAACCACAGAAATTCCCATAAGTCTAACAACAGTTTCTCAAGAACTCAATGGACACAACAGAGCCCATAGATATATCAAGAGAGCCTCTCACCTAAGAATTCTCTTTTAACTGGTCAGCCAAAGGTCAGTGGGAGTCCAGCCTAAGCTGCAATAGGAATGGGAAACCTGAGAGAGACATAGCAGAAAGGGAAAAATTGAAATAAATGAGAGACAGAGACCAAATCTGAGATGTAGACACTGTCGGAGTTGTGGAAAACTGGGAAAAAGTGGCCACAGTACAAGTAGATGACCTTGGTGACATGAATGTCTGTGAAAGCACCCTGACCGGATTACCACCACTTTGTCAGAGCAGTCAGAAGTGTTAAGAAGGCACACCACAGCAATAAACTAACATCACAGCAACACAAACTTGAAAAATTAAATTACATTTTGATAAATTTATAATTTAAGGCTGGACTTCCAGACCCTTTAGATGTAACCCTTAATTGCCCTGACACTTGTTCTAGGGTGCAAACAACCAGCAGGGCATGACAAAGAAGACTGTCTGTTCTAACCATTTCCTTATTAAGGCCCATCACAGGAACCCCTCAGGACCAATCAGCTCTGTGCCCATGTATACTCATGGGATTATCTAATGCACCACCCATCAGGATACACTCATTCTATACAGAAACACAATGTGGGTTCTGCCTCATTAACCCTCCTGTAGTGGTGCTAAAGGCATAGGAATATTTGGGGTCCACTAGGACAAGGAGCAAGAACCCCATTTGCAAACACCATTGCCAACTTCTGTCTAAGCAACATGGATTAAAGACTGGCCCACAAATGGCCTTGAAGTTTCCTGCCTTCTATTGCTGTTTGGCTGGATGCCTGTGACATTTCTACATTAGTGGCTATCTTGGTTCATCTGGGTCATAACAACCACACCCGGAGGTTTGCCACTACTTGGCTTACAAATAATTCATGCAATTCAGAGCTAAAGAGCCCTGTTTGATCCTGGTCTAGGGGGGTTCCACATTATTCGTAAAATTAAATTCATATGATTTTGTAAGAACTCTAATAAACAAAACTTTCCAAAAGCCATTACTCAGATTGATACTATTATACTATACTATGCAATTGATACTATTAGAACTCAGTGTGCAATGGGGCAGTTTACTTCACTGTATACTGAAATTGTGGTGTGCAACTTCTTAGTAATATTCCGTTCTCTTTGTTGCGTTGGTCATTAATTGGTAGATAGAAATAGTTGATGTTTTGGTCAAATCCAGACAAAGCTGTCATCAAACTAGAAGAAATGTTATTCCTTTGTCCTACTAGGTCCATGCCTTTTCTCTGAGACAACCTGTCTTATGGTCAGTTGTATCTTAGTGAGAACTGACGGGCTAAAGTGCAACATTCCTGCTAGTGTTCTTATGTCGTTCTTGACAGGTGCTAGCAGATTGAGTATGTACTGAAGTGCAGCATAAGCTCAACAGGGATCTATATAGTTAAGTCCTCCGTTGTGTAAGTAGGAAAACCTTCATTGTTCACCAGGAACTAATAGAAAAAGTGGTATTATTTATTAAACAGTTTTTATCTCTTCCTATACATTAATTGCTGTGCGAGATGGACCTAATCCTTAATATGATCACAATTAATCTATATCTATGAATAAGGAGACATAAAGGAGTGTTAAATGGCAAAAAATATTGAATCAAAAATATCATGTGGTATGAATATCGTAATAATATAGACCCTGCAAAAACATTTAGGAACAAAATATAGAAGGCAGGAATATTTTTTTTATGTATATATTTTTTAAAATAGTGTTTTATATATTATTGTTTACTTTAATACAGTTGTATTAAATACCATTTTAAAATAATTTAATATAATAATTGTATGTGTTAATGATGTTAATGTAACAGGTTTAAAACTAAGGTTTGTAATCTTTAATGTGGAATTAAATTATTTGTACATGTAATTATTAATTTATAATTTAGTAGCAGGTTGTTGGGTTTGTAAGGAAATAGGGTGGAAAGGTATTTAAATTATATAATATTCTTTTTTATTTTTACTTAATTTTTTTAATTTAATTTTTAATTGGCAATTAATTATCCAAATTGATTAACTGTTACTTTAATTTTTTAAGTGTATTTTGTGATGTTAATGCATATATTATGTATTTACAGTAAAATTAGTAATGTATTTTTTAGATGCAAGTTGTGTGGTTTGGGTGGGACGCTATTTAAAATATACTATTTTACACATTCTTTTTGTTTAAAATAATTTTTCATTTGTAATTATGTATGTTAATTTCTTAATTGATTATTTGTTCTGTAAATTGTTTGTTGCTTATAATTAATCGTTAGTTAATTAATAAGTGCATTTAATAAAAAACCTAGTAAAATATAATTTATATTCATCACTGGTTTTAATTAATTTTTTTCAATTAATTAATGTTTTAATATTATTGATTTATTTATTATTTATGATAATTATAATGAGGCTGTAGTTTTTTTGGTAGTCGGTGGGGGGAAATGTATTTTTATTTCTAGAATGATTTTTTTTTTTTCCTTTCTTTTTTACATCTAGGGGCTCATTACGATGTCGGGTGGAAAGCCTCCGCCCAACACCGTCTCGGATTCCGGACCGACCGACTTGCGGTCAGCGGTACCGACCACCGGATTATGATGCAAACGAACCCTGTTTGGTCGGATTCCCATTGTTTCCTATGGGAGCTCGTGTTACGCCCGACAACAGTCCGTAACACAGGCTCCTATGGGGAAATGCAGTGGGTGTGAAAAACCCTGCACGCTGTCGCAGGCACCCCATGTTGCCTGCCACACAGTGCAGGGTTTTACAGGGGGGTACCTTAGGTACCCCCTCAACCGTAGGCAGCATGGCCTACGGGGCCCTGCCAGTGGCCCCCAAAGTCAGTTTCCGACAGCCTTTCCGTGTCGGACAGGCAAACGCGGAAAGGCTGTTGGAAAGCGACATCGTAATCCCGATGGTGGAAACACCGTCCATAGGGGGTTACGGTGCGGTTCTGACAGACAGGAATACTCCGCGAGTCGATCGGAACCGAGTCGGAATGACCAGCTGGTTCATGTTCTGACAGTGAACATCGTAATCGGGCGGTCAGACTGTAAACCGACCGAGTCGGTCAGAAGGGCTCTGACACTGTAGAGAAGATTGCGACTGTCAGGCGGTCATCGTAATGAGCCCCCTAATGTCATTTATTTATATAATATCTGTTTTATATTGAATACGTTGTAATACTTTTATGCTGTTATGTATTTAAATGTTGGTTTAAAAATTATTAGAATTTGGAATGGTATGTAACCATTCCTAAGTCTAACACTTTCCATGTTTTCACTTACGTTGGAGTGGGAATAGTAAATGTAACCCCTGCAAAGTCCAACACTTTCCATACTATTGCTTATATTGGAGTGGGAATAGTAAATTTAACCCCTTTAGAGTCCAACATTGTCCACAATTTTGCTGACTTGACAATAGAAATAGTAAATCTAACCCCTCCAAAGTCTGACACTTTCCATGCTTTTGCTTACGTTGGAGGTGGAATAGTAAATCTAACTCCTCCGAAGTCCAACAGTGATCCTACTTTTGCTAACATTGGAGTTACATTAGTTAAACTGACTCATTTGATGTCCAAAGTTCCAATGACCTGATGTAAGGAGACAATAAGGCCGGTGCCTCATACCTCTAACACCAAAACCCACTGGTGGTTCATACAACTACATCTTCCTTAAAGGAGGTTACTCTGATTATCATTTGAGAATGAATTCCATCATTCATAAGCATAGGATGATGTACTCAGAATAATTTTGGTTTTAAATTTCTTTAATTTCATTCCACCAAAATCTTCAAACTCCAACACAGTCAACACGTGCTTCGATATTTGGGTATCACAATATGTTGCTCATGATATTCTGTCATGCACCAAAGGAGGGACATAAAAGAACAAGCAATGCTATCTCTAATTATATACATGGATAGAGTTCTGAGGTAGCCAAACTGGATTTGGTATGTTATCAGGGCCGGACTGGCCGTAGCAGGCACCAGGCATTTCCCCGGTGGGCCGCCAGGGTGGGGGGCGATTTTGGACCGCTATGGGGCCGTTTTTGTTACAGGTCGGTTTTTGCAGCATAGCTGCAATATCGGCCCCTGTAACAAAATCGGACGAAACTGGCCCTGGCAAACAGCTCGGCCGCACCTCCAACCCCCGGGGGGCTGGCTGAGCACTTTGCCAGGGCCGGTTTTGGTTCCCAGTCCGGCCCTGTATGTTATTTGTTCTCAAGGAACAGCTGTGATATTTTTGGGATTGAATGTGGATTTCAGCAGCCCTCCCAGATATGGAACATGGACTACAAGAATGGGAGCAACTTGCCATTTGTCACTTACACAGGAACAGAGAGTGAACCCCTATCATGTGCTGTAATTAACGTATCCTTGCAAGAAAACAAAAACACAACACATAAATATCCAAGCAAGTAACACACACACATGTCACCCTGAGCCACATACACACACAGAGCAAAGAATCCATGTTAAAGGAGACTGAGCACATTTTCCAAAAGATGATCACTAGGGCTGTCCCCTGGGGTGCAGGCAGAAATGCCTTGTCTCTTTACACTAGGGATCCAATTGACACAACCAGCGCTGGTCTCCCCATCATCTGGTCATCGAATAGTAGTCTCTCTCCTCTATAGTTGGGGGCACTCTCTGCACAGTAATTCTGTTAGGTTATTGAAGGTATAATAGGCGCACTACCACTCAAAAGGTCTCTTGGCACTGAGGAAAACTGAAAGGTGCAGAAGGATGGTAGAAGGACGATTATGCATAGAAATTGTCAAATACAAATATTTTTAGCTCTTTTTTTAACCGAAGGTGAAAAGGATTTGAGTCTTGTGCTTTTATGGAAGAGCAAAAACAGATGTGAAGCTCCTGTGGTGGGCTTGCAAATGCCAAGTTCACAAGGGAACCCTTCACAAAGGAGGTGAGAAAATAAGGAGGCTGAACGGACGACCACCCAGTAGGGCAAAGCTTACCATCTGTACAACGCTGTAGATACAAAATGTTAGAAAGTTGTAACTGGACCCCATTCGTCCTGGGCCAGATTCCCAATTACATTTGCAAATTTCCCCCACTCTGGGAGTCAATGCATATTAAATCCTATTGACAGTCATGATGATGATGATGATAGCAATTTATAGCACGCAGAGCTACTCCAAGGAGTGTCCCTGTGCGAGCAGTAAGATGGGAATATGAAATAGGCTTAGGTTTGCATAAACAGCCAAGTTTCAAGTTTCTTCTTAAACAGTGCCACATCACTCATCTGCAGCTCCAAAGGGAGCTGATTCCAAGCTGTCACACCCAGGTGCGCTAGAGACCTTCCTGATGCTCTTACAAGCTAAATCCTAGGGATCTCTGCCAACATTTTGTTGGCGGATCTCAGCTGTCTTGTGGGGGTATGAAAGCTAAATCTGGCTATAAGGTAGGAGGGGCCGGATTGATATATGGCATCATGTACTAATACCAGAGCCTTAAATTTGACTCTTTCCCTGATGGGCAGCCAATGGAGTGCACAAAAATGTGGAAAAATCTGTGTTCTCATAGGAACATTTAGCAGGAGATGGGCCACCATATTTTGGATCACTTGGAACTTGTCCATCAGATATTCTGGTAAACCAAAATATAGTGCATTACCATAATCTATTCTGGATGTTATCAGCGCCTGAATTACCATCTTCTTTGCTGAAAAGGATAAAAGAGGCAAACATTTCTTGAGAGACCGCATAATCCCGAAACAAGTGCCTACCAACACTTTTACTTGAGTCCCAAAGGACAGCCTGTTATCAAATTTAAAACCCAGATATGTAACAGAGTCTTTCTGGAGTCCTAGGGAAGAAGCATCATCTGGCCAAAAGGTTTGCCAAAAACCTGGTGGAATCTTCCCAAAGAAGAGAATTTCTGTTTTCTCTTCGTTACATTTGAGTTGTGCAGTGAAAAACAGCAGTCAGGCAAATTTTAATCTGACCACCCTTCAACTCATCTCTCTTATCCAAGGAGAAAAGCAGTTGTGTATCATCCGCATAGGAGATCACTTTAGCTTCCAGATCTTCTCTTAGCTGAGCCAGAGGGGTGAGATATAAATTCAAAAGGGTGGGGCTTAGGACAGAGCCCTGAGGAACTCCCACCAGTATATCACATAGACTGGCGGAGCATAGAGGAATCCAGACTTGTTGGCTCCTCTTAGCCAGGAATGACGTTATCCAGCCCAAAACCTGCCCTGTTACTTCAATGGCCTCAAGACGGTCCAGCAACATCGAGTGGGGGACCGTATTGAATGCTACCGATAGGTCAAGCATGATTAATACAGCCATTCCCCTGCATCCAGAGTTCCTCTAATATTTTCAGATACTTTCACCAGAGCCGTCTCCATACTATACCAGGCTCTAAAGCCTGACTGGCTAGAGTGAAGCAAATTGTTTGCTTCCAATAAGCTGGAGAGCTGTTTATTCACACATTTCTCTAAAATTTTAGAAAGGGCAGGCAATAGGGAGAGGAGTTGGCCTAACGGCTAGGGCGGTCAACCTCGAATCTGGGGAACCGGGTTCGAGTCTCGGCAATGACGCTGAACATCCTGTGATTCTGGGCAAATAACTTAATCTCCCCGTGCCTAACAAAAAAATGAATGTGTCCTCATGTAACGCAACTGGTGCTATGTAAAGCGCTCTGATACCCGATACCGTCGGGTCAAGTTTGCGTTATATAAAACTTTGTTAAAAAAAAAATATATATATGGAGATCAGCCTATAGTTAGTCTGATAAGCTGGATCTGTTGCAGGCTTTTTTATTAGCCGCAGAATCTTTGCCTGCTTCCACACACTGGGAACTGTGGCCGTCCTTATTGATGTATTTAAAATCAAATTGGCCACAGGATTAATAATGTCAGCCCTTGATGTCAGTAATTTTGGGGGACACAGATCTGCATGAGAACCAGATTTAACGACCTTCAAAGCCTGCAGAGAACAATCTGGAGAAATGGGCTCTTAGGTGCTCAACTTTGCCTTAGAGAGTGGAATCATCCTGGCTTGCTGTTTTATCCAGGGGTCTTCCACTGGTCTTAAGCCCACTGACAGACTGGCTTTAATACTTAAAATCTTTGTATTAAAAAAACTAGCAAGCTGTTCACACCATTTTGCCAAGACTGAGTGGGAACTAGGTAGTTATGTATATTGTGCAGATCTGGGTAAAATTAAAAATCCTTTACGCCTATCCCTTGAACAGGAGTACAAATGTGTTCCTCTATGTCATATACCACATTCCAAGAAGAAAAGATGATCTTGAGGAAATCATTAGACAACAAAATACTAGTCGCTGAACCCACCAGCAAACACACACTATGTTATGTTTGTAAGTAAAAGTAAGTAAGGATTTGATCTCCCAAAAAGAAAAAAGACAGACAAAAAGAATGTGGAAATTTGCCACAATTCAGCTGGATAAAATCCAAGTTTTGCTATAATCCTTACCGACAGTGCTAATCTTTAAACGTATCATATTACGGTCGTAATTAGCACAAAGTCCCGATACCTTTGCGCACAACATGGTCACCTGATGCGTGTTTTGCACGCCTTATTAATGTAAATATCTCTGCTACTTTGAGTTCAAATTTTTTTATTTGTTGAATGCAACAGTGACCTTTCAGAGTCTTATTATAGATGCGCTACTTTCCATACTTTCCTGTTTCCAATACAGGGTTTAATCCTGGCAACACATTCTTTTCAAAAAGAAAAAAAATCACAATTGATCATTTAATAATAACAATTAGCGGCCACGAGCTCCCGCAGTACCCAGTGTTCCAGCGCCACATGAGGGCCAGAAGAAATATTCATTAGTAGCTTCGTTCCGTGGAAATAGAACGTGACCCATGACCCGGATTTCCTGTCTATTTCATGGAACAAATAGAAGAAAATACCTCCTCAGAAGGCTTTCGCACACTGTTTTGCATATGCATTTCAGAGAAGCAAACTGCCTAGTGTTAGTGATGGCTCTACCACATGACATGATATATCGTCAAACACCTGGGTCGCCGGAAAAAATCCACTATCGACTTCAAAATTTAATTTGCTTCGAAAATGATCAGTGATTATTAATAAAAAAAGTTAAAAAAAAGTAGCACAATACGATGTTCTATTTCCATTACAATCCTGTATACAATTTAAACGTACAATAAAAAATGAAAAACGATTTCTTGTTACCTACGCGTGACACATTATAGTTAACACATCAGAGTGCCTTAAGTGAGGTATTAGACCTCTATTTTAAACCAAATAAAAGAAAAGAGTTTTATTGTATACGTAGATCTGAACTGTTCATCAAAAAATATAAGTATGTGGTCAAAACCATCTACGCATGGAGGGCACCCCAGGTAATAAGTCCAATATGAAACGTAGCACAAACAGGCCAAGAGTTATTGGAGGAAAGTAAGTATACTCCACCTCAGCAAAGCAGAAACTATGGTTCTCCTTTTGGGGGTACCACAGGGTGTCGGGATGTGACATTCGACTATGGACTGTACACAACCCAATGAAAAGGACTGGGTAAGGCAGCCAAGCATCTTCTGAAACTGTTCTGCATGATATTACCCTCCAAACCACTCAACACATGTCAAGGTTTGACAACATGCTCCTAGTGGGAAACAACCTTTACCAAGCAGCCATTACCACGCATTACCATTACTACGCAGTCATTGCCATGCAATGCCTTAACCGTGTATTGCCTTTATCACACAAGTCTTTAACTCGCACATGTCTTTATTATGCATACCTTTTTAAAAAAAATGTAAGTATATCGCAGGTAAGTGAAACCATTTTATTATTTTATATATATATTTAGGTTTAGGGGTGGGTATAGGTTGATAAGGGTTGTTTTAGGGTTTAGAGGTGGGTAAGGGTATTTCGTGGTAAGGGTATTATTAGGGTTTAGGCTGTGTAGGGTTTTGAGTGGTAAGGGTGTTTTTAGTGTTTCAAGTATAGGGGTTGACAAGGTAATATAGCCATATATATATATATATATATATATATTGATATATTACCTACTGGCGGTCTCCAGTAGGTAGTTATAGTTAGGACCTAGTTTCCATAAGAAAAGCATTTTTTGACTTGCCTATATCTTTGGTGCTGTTTGACGAATCTTCATGAAATGTTCCAAAAAAAAGTGTGCCACTGAATCTAGTTGTGCATGTAAAGTTTTGGGCTGATCCGTCTAGCAGGGACCGAGAAAAAGGGGGGGGTAAAAACAAGTGTGTTTCCCATGTTAATTCCCATAGGGATTTTAGACACGACTACAGCCCGAACCACTGAGCGGAATTACACCAAATTTGGTAGAAAGTTAGATCTTGGTCTAGAAAGTGACCTTTTTGTGATTCGGTGTAAATCCGTTCAGTAGTTTTCAGTATATTAACTAAAATCCAAATTTGTATATCTAGAACGTGGATCCTCTGTGGATCCTCCTTGGATTCACGAATCCATGCACCAACAGCAACGCCGTGAGTGGCTGGCAGCAACCCGAGAGAAATGTTGTGGCTGCCATTTTGTTCATTGGGACTCGGTTCCCAGTGGGGAAAATAAAGTTAGAAAATGATAGAAGGGGTCAGGGTAGAGGTACCCTGACCCCATGAGACTAATAGAGGGGTCTGTGAGGTACCCTCATGGGCAAGAAATTGTCAATAAACGTTTTTTTTTTACCACAGAAGGATCCGCAGATCCTCACGGATTCTAGTGCATCCACGGATCCAGACCCCAATTTTAAAAAAACGTACACTCACTCACAGATCCACACATCTAATCACACACTCACTCACACACACACTTACACACCCACTGAACCACTCACGCACCCACACACACCCATGCAGCCACTTACATACTCACTCACAGGCCCTCAAAACCACTCACACACCCACACAACCACTCACACACCTACTCACATACCCACACAGCCACTCCCACATCCACTCACTGACCCACACAGCCAGTCACACATGCACTCACGCACCCACCACCCACTCACAAACCCACTTACACACCCACACAATCACTCACACACACCCTCACGCACCCAGGTTGCAGGGACATTATAGTTAGGAAATAGTGTTAAAAAAATCATAGAAATTCACTGAAAAAAACAAATGTTACAGGGACATTACATCTAGGTTCAGATGTTACAGACACAAAACTACAGAAATTCAACAGTTATAGTTATCTCAAGTAACTATAACTCGTGCCCTAAGGTAACTATAATATAGACAAACGAAATTGGTATATTTTATTTGAATTAATTGTAACAAATGTAATTTACACCATGAACATTTTAATTAATCACTGGTAATGTATTTGATTATACAAAACATAATTTATTCTGACTTTTTTGACTATCATAGTGATCTTCACTCCGGGTGCAGGTACCTGAGATGTGCACAGTAAGGGAATCAACAATACAATTACACATACATAACAAAAAATAAAGAACAATGAAAAATATTAGTCAATTCTGTGCAGTACAAATTACGAATGAAAAACTAGTTACAAATCATGTAACAACTAGAAACTTTTGTCAGTCTTCCAGTTGTTCTTGCATAATGTGGCTCTGCTCCTTATTTATTGCACAGTCCATAAAGCAGGTCGTCTGTAACAGGTGCACACACGGAGGACGATTTTGCCCTCTGTTTCCTAGTGTGTGTCCGAAGTTATATTTTATTAGGTTTTGAGGTTGACAATAGACTCCTCCAACCGGCAGTGTCGGCGCGTTTCGGCACTTTATGATTCAGAGCCTCTTCAGGACAGTGGAAGAATGAACAACAATAGCACACAAACGGAGTGTAGCCGGAACGTGCCGCTGGGAAAACTTAAATCCATCCCCAGGCCGGGGGTGGATAAAGAAGGTATTGGTTGAATGATAACCCTCAACAAAGTCAGTGTCCGGTCAGAGCTTTATCTTTAAAATTAAATTGGTCTTTTATCAATTCGTAAGAAAGTAAGACAGTTAAATAAGAAGTCAGTCATAATACCAGAATCCTCAGCACCTTCTATGGCCAAGTTACAACCTTGTATACAGGTGCAGCATATCTACGGGAAGGCATTGCAAATAAATTCCATGGGCCCTAAGGCCGATATTACTCTACAGTCTTGGTTTTGTGAACCCTCGAATGTGTTAGTGGGTGGGTTTGCTACTGCCAATGAAGAAGGAAGAGGTGGCGGAGAGACTTCATAATTAACTATTAATGAAAAAACATTAACAATTAAAAAGAATAATAATTGTGTTCATGCAATTATTATCAAAATAATGTTTGTGATTATTAGGATTATGTTCACTATTATTGTCAAGACCGGTATTATTAGAGATGCATAAAATTATAACAATAACATCATCATGATAAAAATAATTATGAAGTGGGGATTCAGTGTCGATTTTGAACAGGGGAAGTCGCCTTCTTCGCAGTAAAGATCTGCAGCTATTGGACTTTGAATCGATGAAAATAAAAACAAATTTACTAGTATGGCAGCCCTTCTGTCTACAAGGAAAAATGTGAAATTTACACATGAGACAGAATATACTGGTTGGCATGAACAGGATTAAACTGCCGTATAATTTAAATGTGATATTTTATATTGTATTATGAATTTTAGAATGAGGTTTCTATTATAACGTTTTATGATTTTTAACAGAAATAAACAAATATGATTGAATGAAAAATGGCCGCTTAGGTTTATGAAAACCGCGCACAGCGTGATTTAGATACAACAAACAGTAGAGCAATGAGTTCACGCTTTAGTAACGTCACTGTGCACAGATGCACGCCATGAAATTCTGAGCAAAGTAACATGCATGTCAAAAGCGAACACGCGCTTTTCCACCTGGGTGAAAACTTTTTCTCTCCGCTTCTTTTTATCTTTTAGGATAGTGCACACCTGTCCATAAAACATAAGTGAAAACAAAACATTCAAATGTGTGTTCACTCTTGGAAGCGAAGGTTCAGATTATTGGCCCCTGGCAGCCATCTTACTTAACCCGCTCGTTGCATTGTCACTCACCCTCTATTTTCTGCATCCACAAATCTCTCCTCCTTGAAATGCTTCGTCCCTGAAACTGCCCTGTTCTCACTATCATGGTCTTCTCATGTAATTAGTTCGTATTCAGTCTCAAGCACTGAGCGCTTCATTGTCCCATGGCCTCTCTATTTAAGTTCAGTTTGTTCCTCAAGTTCCTCCTGCACTAACCAGCAGGGCCCCTTCTAGCCTGAAACCAAGATATACACACCTTTCTCTCTACTGCTCAGATTTACTGTGTGCACCTCATTTTGTCTCTCATCCCTTGGATTATATTGGGTGGCTGATAGCATCACCACCTAGGCATGTGGCTGTCGTTAGTGCAGCAGGTGCAGTGGCACCGGGTATAGATATCTTAGGAGCCCTTTGCACTTCAATTATGGGAGTATATCGGTGCTAACCTGGGTATGGGGGCCCATTTTGCTCGCTTGCTTGTTTGCATTGGGGTCCCCGGCATCCTTGCCGCGCCTCTGTCACTACCTCTCAATTTTACCAGCTTGAAAAATTAAAAAGTTAACTCCAGCCGCATCTTTTTCTGAGGTGGTGAGCTTGAATTCCTCTATTGAACTTAATAAGGTTGAAGTTGATCCTACAGCTACTGTTAGTTTGAGAACAAAGGGCTCATTAATCAAGAGCTGTGTCAAACTGGGAACGCCCCATGAGAGGTTAGTGAGAATGATAGCTGACAAAACAGAGCACAACTCTACACCACAAAAATCCCCAGAGGCCAGGGTCATTAATTAACTGACAAGCACACGCACGTTTACATTTCATACACCACCAACAACACTCGCCCTTAATTTGCAATCTTGGCACTTCACCTTCTTCCAGTGCCGAACATGAACAATAGGGCAAGAATGTAAGAATTCATGTTTGGCATCTCTGCTCCTGCATCAGATGCGTCTCAAGGTTAACAACTGCCTCTTCTACAATGATGTCTTCAAAAGAACTAGAACACTGCTTACCTGGAATGCCACTCTTTTCTGTGTCATAACAACTCTCATACCATCTCTAAAATAGTATTATACATGCGATGTGTACAGGTTGTGATCTGGCATCGATTTTTGAAATCCCAAGCAAAATGATATATTGCTGTTTGAGTGCTCCTCACCACCTCCTAACAAGTCAAAGTTTTATTTCAAGTGGTTCACTCTGAAGCTATTGTGTTGATATTTGTGCAGGTGCCATGCAATGGTCTTTAGGAAGCAGGTACCACCAGCCTTCAACTAATAGTCCACCAAGACGGAATAATCTAGAAGAACATGCTCATTTTAACAATGTCCTCTATTTCTTTGTGAAAGGTTCAAATGTATTGCAAAAAAACAATGTCTGAGTGATTAGTTGATCATTTGGAGCAAGCTGGAAAGACATCCAGATCTCATCCTGCAGACAGAGGATGTGACATGCAGCTGTGATGCTAGATAGGGGAGGGATATTTTTGATTCTCAGTGCCACCATTAGGAATCTGCCTCTGACCTTGGAGGACAACCTCACAAAGACTGAAGGAGCGTGCACGCGCTTTCATCCATGCACATCTCTCACAAGGATCAACTGACAAAAAGATCACATTTTTTGTTCCAGCTGACAAATAGTAGAGAATGATGTAAAGTGTTTTCCATAGCAAAAGTATAAACTGGGGCATGTAAGTAGATCAGCTCTTGGAATTCCTGCCTACAGCCTTCCACGCTTTCACAGGAAGCCATCAAAAAATGTCTCCCATTGGAAAACGCAACATGGAATGAAAATTAATAACAGCAACATAATAAGAAGGCAGTGACTTTGCCTCATTATATGCCTGCTGCAACTGCTCTGACTGAAATGTTTTAGTTTAGGCCAATGTTTTTGCCAGTGCTTAATTTGTAAAATATTAAGAGCCAGGGCTCTGACCGGGAGGCCACTGCAGCTTGCACCACCTATTGCCCTTGTCATCGCTGTCAAAACAACTACTAATCATCTCTCTCGCATGTAAATGCGACAGTTCCGATTATTTCAGGTCCCCAAAGCTAAAGGAATGGCTGGGGAGGCAGGTATTTGCAATTTTAATGTATACTGTATTCCTAAACAACCGTTGTTCTGCTCATCTCTAAATTAGATGAGCAGCGCCACCATGTGGTAGACTGTTCAATGTATGGTGTTGACAATTAGGTGCCGGTGCCGACCACCGGAAACCAATTAAGTGCCGGTGCTTAGCACCGGAAAGCCCTGGCTCAAATTAAGCACTGGTTTTTGCTGCCCTGTGTTTCACTAGATGTACATGCTATAGGCACATCTCCATCACGTCTTCAGCAACAATCCTACAGGACTACCTTCACTCCCCACCATCGTCTTCTAAGACACACTTCTTTTATCGCACCTAAAAGTCCTCCGTTTACAGGATGATGCATGCTGTCTTCCTGCTGGGCAATCAAGAGGTGAAACAAAGGCTGTGTCATTAGGAGGTATGTTCTAGGTCAGGGATCTCCAACCTTTTCTCTAATAAGAGCTACTTATGTTCAATGAAAATCCTCCTGAGCTACTAGAATATTAGGGAAGTAATGGTAACCACATAAGACAAGATAACATTAGTGGCCATCATATGCAAGATTATTAGCAGAGATCACCTCAGTGCATCAGGCATGGTTGCCAGCACTAATGTAAAAAATGCTTTGTCAGTGTGAAATGCCACTACATGGGTTACACAAAACAGCCATAGCTGCAATGCCCCTAGCATCAAGTTAATATTAGTAATAAGTCTACTCATCACCTTTTGAGTTTTACTTCTCAAAAATATATTTTAAATATATTTTGGAAATTCAACCATTTTTCACCAGACATCAAAGTATGAGGTCCGGAAACACTCACATTTTCATCTCTCAATTTTGGTGCACATATATTAATGAAACCAAGCAAAAGCTTCTAATTTAGTTCACTGGCCTGCACACATGAGAGCTACTTACAGGTAGCTGGAGAGCTACCAGTAGCTCACGAGATACTCGTTGGAAAAGCATGTTCTAGCTTGCCCTAGGTTCTTGCATTTCGCAAATTTACAGGGATTCTAAAGAAACTCATCAAACCACCTAACAGAAGATTGTCATAAATCAAAACTTTTGACCAATGGCATATTGCACCACTTAGCATCAAAAGTCAATCCTAAATACTCCTCGTTCTGCTTGAAGATTTTGAAATGCTGTGCCGCAGGAGGGCTGAGTTTTAGATTTGAGCATTGACATTTTCTAAATATTCAGTTTGCGTCTAACCTGATTTGTTTAAAATAACAGTGGCCACATTTATAAAGCATATTAACGCTCCGATTCAGCTTTTGCTACAGTTAAAATGCATTTGCTTGTGCATTAATCCCATTCTAGCAGTGGGAAAAATGGGATTCCGAATGGATGCCAATCTAGTATATGGAATGGGTTGTTGTAGGCATTCCTTCCAAATACTGAATTGCTATCTTATGAATCAATGTTTTCCGATTGAAATCCAGTTACAAAAGATTGATATGTTACCCACACCTCACAGGAGGTGGTAATGTATTCACAAAAGAGGAGGAGCCACAATGTAAAAAAACGTTTGTTAAAGAATGACAACAAAAGAAATCTAACAAACAAAAAAAGTTCACTTTTCGTTTTTAAATACAATCCCTTTCCCCTCAAGGAAAACGGGCTGCATTTAAAAAACACAATGTCATTGACTAAAAGGTAATCACAGACATGGTGGTCTGCTGACCCCAGCAGGCCACCATCCTTGTAATTTTCTCCAATAGTAATGTGTTGCAATTTCTGACCTACCTCATTAATATTTATGAGGTAGGTCAGATTCTGAGTGACTTTAAGAACTGACCTATTAGTACTTCTTAAAAATCTTAACTGGTCGCAATATGCAGCCAGTACTTTGTGACCAGATTTTTGTACATATAGCCCATTATTTTCTTAATGCATGCAAACCTAATAACTCAGTTTTGAACCCAACAATTGTGCTTTAAAGGTGTCTGATCCTTGAAACTTTTAATGATGTACACTCATGCTTGTACTGCTTATCAACTTTGATGCACTGATTGACTTGTGCATATTTCAATATATTTTAGGTTTTAAGGTACTACTCCCTTCTGTTATTTGTGCGCATACATTTACCGACTGTAACTTTCTGAACACAAAACAACCTGTATAACAGAGGACTCTTGCCATCTGATGTTGGGGCTATGTGAGTCTACTTTCAAGTATGCCTAAAGGAGCTCTTAATTGTTCTCACACCTGGTTTGATTAGGAGTCTAAGTTTCACTGTTAGGTTTAACCCTATTTGTGAAGACGACTGGATCTTTAAACAAGGTGGTTTGGTGTTTATTTATGAGTTTATGAAATGTGGGTCACATCCTTTGTCCTCTTTGGATGATCATGTAGGGCTATGAAGTTTTCATCTGTTTTTTTCAAATCTCACAAAGATTATTTCTTGCTTATTCTTGCCTATTTTTCGTCCCCATTTTAAATTTCCCTCTTTCCCTCAGTAACTTAATTTGCCAGAGGACCCTAAGCCATCCAGGCTTCATGTGGTCTGATTTTGACTTACATTGAAATAAACTCAATCAGAAAAACTAGCGCTCCTTAAGAAGCCTTATTTAATGCGTATGGTTTATTTAATCGATGGGTCTCCAAGTAAGAACTCAGAACTGCAAGGGGGGGAGAGGCATGGGGTCCTAGATGCAAAATGAATGAGCAGAGGTTCCAAGCTAGCCTTGGTTTAGGAAACAGCCTGTCATGCTGATGAGCACCGAACAGCAGGCGATAAAGAAACTGATGTTTGCTTCAGGTGGAAATTCGCGATTGCTGTCTTTGGTGTTGTTGGCAAGTGATAGGAACAATTCCATCTTAGAACATTCCTGAGAATGAAACCATTACTCTTCTTACTTGTGTACCAAATACATGTTTATAGGTATCTTTTCTCCTTATTTTCATCTTCCACATCCATGACCTTAAAAGTGAAATTTCTGGTTCACGTATGTGTGCAGGCACTTCAAACAAGAGATCAGCATACACAAAACATATTAGCATTGGTTCTATGTTAATGCAAGTCATGTTTTACATGCATGGCTCTAGAGTAGCCATGGTCACTCAGAATGCAGGGGTGCAAAGGAAAGGAAACCAGCTGCCTTTACAAAGGTTCCTTACTTCCTCTCACCAAAGGCCACCAAGAACAGCTCATGCGTTATCAGTGTGACGCTGGATGTTAGGGCCACTTACACACGGAGGAGGCTCAAATGAAAAACTGAGAGCACCTTAAAACTTTAAAGTGACATCTGATTCCTGGACATGTTCCTCTGACAGCTATGCAATGGCTTGCCACGAGACAAGGTTTTGACTGTCCTTGGACACCGACTACAAGTGAGCTGCTGTGAGGGCAAGCCTGACCCAGGCCGGAGACAATGGCTCTACAGTGAGCAACTCAGGCGTCAATAATCTCCCGAGAACAAAAAGCCAACAGCAAGTTGTGGGAAATCAGGTCAGCAAGCTGGACAGGGGATGCAGTGTGCAAGAAAGTGAAAGTGTCCAGTCATATTTGTGAGCCATCACCGAGAGTCACAGCTACGATTGTGAATAAACACAGCGCAGATCTGAAATCACATTGGTTAGCAAGCATCTGACAGTCATACAACACAATTGCGAACCTTTTAAAACTCAAAGTCCTGAGGAGTGCTCAAAAGCAGAAACAAATTGCAATGAGTTATTACTACTCTCAATTTAGGAAGGTGTTATAACATCTTAGGAGACCAACACATTGCCACCGCATATAGGACTTTGGTCACATTTTTGGTTAAATATGCAAGAGTTTGCAAACAAGTCAACCTTGATACCTTTGTGCTTATATATTATTTATAGCACATTTAATATCAGTGTTAACCTTTTCAAAGCAATCTCAATTTGACTAAGAAAATGAGGCACATGGACATAATATCATTCTCCCAAGATCATGCAAATTGGGAGGATGGGATTATAATGCGGGGCTCCTAGTCCCACGGTCAACAATTCAATCAACAGAGCATTATTAAGCACTGCTGCTAATTATTTTGCACTGCAGCCTAACCTTTTGGAATTGATTGGACTGCTGAGATGTTACACTCAATAATATCAGTAGAAGCATGGTTGTTAGTGCAGCATGCGAGGTACAACACACTGGTACGACTCAATAAATCCAGTGCGATGGTTTTACTGGGACAGTTTTCTATGTACAGTAAGCTGCAATTCCAAGCCATCTTCACAAGTGACAAAAACAAGCACAAAGATTTTAGGAACAGCAGCAAGGTGGTTGGTTACAGGGACAAGAAGATCTCATACCAAGTTGCTTCTCCATCACCCCTGGGTTAATACTAGAGGATTAGAGGGTATTCACCATGGCTGTCTGTACACAGTACATGCTTTTAAGTTGCCCCTTTGTCTCCACTGGTGGGACTCTATAATACTTAGCAAGCAAATACTGAAGTCTGACTGACACTGTTTGTAGCTGATGACAAAGGAATACATGTAGCTTATAGGAGCTAGGCATTAGGACGTAGCTCCTTGATTCGTGACTTGCCACATTTAAATTTATCACCTTCCCTTGCAGGTTACCAATTTAGTAAATTAATTTGCTCAGTTGTGACCTCAGGTCCATCCTTGCAACTATAGTATGCATGTGATATTGCTCCTTTATCAATAATGCGTATGCCTTAAGACCCCTCTACTCAGGCTAATTGTCTATCCTCGACATACATGTGGATTACCCTTCCATCGCTTGTAGAGATGGACTATGGCTGCTAGACTCAACTGCATGAGTTCGAATATACACATCGCCTGTCGTGGTCTTTCCAGATCATTTACATAAACGACCTAAATCCAGAGCATGTATGGGGCTTCTCCTTTCCTGCATAAGACTCTAAAAAGCATTTGCCAATTATCCATTTCTCTAATCCATGCTTGTGCACTTCTCCTCAGTCAACCATAGTTGGAAAAAAATAGATCTGCTATGGCTGGCAGTATCCAGCGCTTGCTTGTGGGTTCCTCTTCTGCAGTACTTCAGTAAACTCTTGAGCTCATTTGCCATGCCTTCCTCTACGCAGGGCGTCAGTGGGTCGCTCTGCTCTCACACCTGAGCCAACTGTCCAGGTCATGCATCATGGCTGCCCATTTGTAGTGCATGTCTTTAGGGTTGCTTCTCAGTCACTCGTGAGTGGATCTTCAGATCATTCGCATGGGTGCTTGCAGTCAGTGAATGTCTGTGGATGGATCTCAGTCACCATTGGGGGGTAGGTTCAAAGGCTACTCACCACTTCTGCCTGCCATCCAGTGCATTCTTTCGGTTGCCCCCCTTCAGCTAAAAACCCCTGCTAGAACCATAACCCTTGCACTGACTATGATGCAAGGCAAGTCTGCATGTGCCTTTTTATGCCTACTCCTTTCTAATAAAATCAGAGCAGCTACATCCTCACAGCGAAAAAAGAAGTGCATTCTACTACTCAACACACATGACACCAAAAACCTCCCACAGAGGTGACACTCATGTCCTCACCCTTTCACCCAGACATGGCTATGAATTAAAACACCTGCATTCTATCCCTCACACAGCCTCCCTTAATCACAGGCTTGGCCGCGACCACCTAGGTAAGGATAAGAACACACTTTCGTTGAGTACACACAACACCAAGTAGGACACACTGTAATTCAACACTCTTCAGAGCACCCGCCTATGGGCTAATATGCTGCCAGTCCAACAATGCATTTCAGAGCCTTGTGAGAGGTATGAAGCACTATATAAATGCCAATGTAATATAGTACAATACTTACGACAAAATACAATATTCACGTCATTAGGAAATGTGGATAGCACAACAAATACATACAAACATATCTTGCACGCTCTTGGTCCTCAGCACCACTGTGTATTTGCTGGCCTTTTGCTTTTCGTTTCAATATATGCTGCATTTTCAATAGCTCCATAAACACCATAGTAAAGCGCTTCAATGCCTCGTCAGGGATAGTAAGCGCTAAATAAATGCAATTACAATAGTCTCACTCGGCTTCAAAGAGACTAGTCATAGTTTTAAAGGAGCTTCCGTAAATATTCAACAGAAATACAAGCTTAAAATCAATGCAAAAGAGTTCCTAAGTGAAGAGCCAGTTTCCTTTTACAAAAGGCCTAATTTAAATCCCCAAATGGAGGAAGACAGATGATTCGATTTCGTGGATAGAAGTCAGTTGTGCCTTAGGCATCAATTACGCGACTCTCGTTGTGTATTTCAAGATGGCTGTCGGGAGGCAGAAAAGGAAATGGCAGTCATAAGGTAAACACGACGGGGCAGTGGTAAGTATCCAAACAGATACTGCAACGACAAATATTGTGTAAACACCACAACATTAGCCGACGCATCATCAGTGGTCGAATGCAAAATGGTGGGGACCCTTGGGAATGTGGTGGAGAGCCCCTGAGACTTCCTTATCTCACATAAATTCGTAGATCCTAGGTTGAAAGGAGGACCCCTCTAGGGTAGGAGCCCCCTGCAGCATAGCTGGTTACACAGACCAGTGGAACGCCTCCTCACATCATTGAAAACAATGATGGGTCTTTTTTTTTATCATGGTCTGAGCTGCAATATATTCTTGCACGCAAAACTGAAGATTCGTTTAGGGGTGGCAGGAATAATCTTCACCTTGCCTTAAGATGCTGGCAGTTTCAGCTGGAAAACCAACTAAAAACTTCAAGGCATCACCATCGCCAAAAAATGAATATTTCTCCTCCGAAAATCAGTCCCAAGATTTTTTTAAACAGATAGACATGACTCACCCATATTAAGAAAATGATACTGGTAATTCATCTAACATCTGTGGAGAATTACTGCCAACCCATGGGCATGCCAGCAGCTGCATATTCCATATACAATTACCACGGCCCAGTGCTTTAAATGGTAAAAAAATAAGAGCAGGTACTCACCAAATTGATTTGCGGTCTAGGGGTGGAGTTTGGGGCGGGGCTACAGGCGGTGCTAAGGGACACGCCCAGGGGCACACATTTAATTTGATTGAATTTTTTTTCTTGGTGTGCATAATGATACAAAAGCATTTCTGGTATCTTTTCAGTATTCCTTTTGTCCTGATACGTACACTAGAGTATATTTAATATTAACTTTCAAATTTTACTTTTGCACAGATCGCCTCTGCGCAAGGCCCATGAAAGACATTTTGAATGCTAATATTAAGCACAGTAATTGACAGTGTGGTCACTTTAAGAAAGAAACCTTGAAAGTTAAAAATCATGATTGCATTCTATTTAAAAACAGCCTTATCTGTTTAACATTATAATAGATCTATAGTACCCAGTGCCAAAAAAACTTCAAACCAGCTTACACCAACCACGTCGTCTTTAAGCAGGTTATTCCACCCCATGGCTTTAAGATTAGCCAGCGTCATTGTCCCTCTTTTGGCATTAAGATGAAACGTAAATACATTAATACATTCTTAGAAAACCACCAGCATCACACCCTTGAAAAAGTATCACACCCTTGAAAAAGTATAGCAATAGATGTTTTTCCATAGAAGTTGTTGATTCCAGGAAACTGACTCTGGTTTTAGTCGAACTACTAGGGGAAGTTAAACAACAAATTGGACACTTTTAAAGGGATGCCTGATGAAAACTCCTATTAAAAAGATCACAGATTGAAAAAAAAAAAACATGCCTGTGATTAAACTTGTACCGACCTTCACTCTTGCAGGTGTCAGATACCCTGAGCCACCCTGTAGCCTTTAAAGATCTGCCTACTCAGGACTTTGTATGTATGTAATCACATCCCGGCTTTTAAAGCAGGGCATCAACCAATGTTGACATGGTTCATTTTGTTATTGAGGAAAAAAAAAACTTTACAGGTATTCGCTGGGCATGAAAACGAGCTCCACAATAAAAAAGAAGCACCATCATCTTATAAAACAAGCATTTGCAATGCAATAGGTCTCACATTCACACAAGTTTGAGCTATTGGCATTGTAAATGACAATGCCTTTTATTTATGTTTTGGGTTTTAAAACATAAATGAAAGGCACTGTCATTTACAATACTAATAGCTTAAATTCTCGCAAATGCGAGACCTTTAGCATTGCAATAAAGGGCCTTCTCGACCGCTTGTTAGATTGTAAATATCAGAAGAAGAGACCGGCCTGCGACGTCTTCAAAGTAGTGATAAATAGTTCATTGAAGAAGATGTGTGAGTGTTGTAAATTACACAGACACAAAGTGTGAAGTGAGAGTTACATATGATCCGAGCTATAAACATCAACAAAGCGCTCCAACACCTTTCGCTCTGTGATTACACTGTCGCGGCTCAGGAGGAAGAGCGGGAGGGGGGCTAGTTCCTGCCTTCTCCGTGATTTGAGTGTGCAGTGTGGCATTGCGTAATGTCATTGCTATCTTTGGCCTAATAAAAAACACTCTAGCTGTAGTAGGGCCCTGGCTTCACCTCCTGGTGCAGGACGCGCTGTGCTTTATGACAGGCTTGGAGGGAGGGAGGGATGGTCTCTGCTACAGCTCCGGCCTCATACAGTGCCCCTGCTATTACTAGCGAGCGAGAAGCGCTGAGGTGGTGGTATTGGTGGTGGTGATATTGGTATTGGTGGTGGTGGTATTAGTGGTGGTGGTGGTATTGGTGGTGCAGGTATTGGTGGTATTGGTGGTGGTGGCATTGGTGGAGGTGGTGGTATTGGTGGTGGCGGTATTGGTATTGGTGGTGGTGGTATATGGTGGTGGTGATACTGGTATTGGTGGTGGTACTGGTATTGGTGGTGGTATTGGTGGTGGTGGTGGTATTGGTGGTGGTATTGGTGGTGGTGATATTGGTATTGGTGGTGGTGATATTGGTGGTGGTGGTGGTGATATTGGTGGTGCAAGTATTGGTGGTGGTGGTATTGGTGGTGGTGGCATTGGTGGTATTGGTGGTGGTGGTATTGGTAGAGGTGGTGGTATTGGTGGTGGCGGTATTGGTGGTGGTGGTATATGGTGGTGGTGGTATTGGTGGTATTGGTGGTGGTACTGGTATTGGTGGTATTGGTAGTGGTATTGGTGGTATTGGTGGTGGGGTATTTGTGGTGGTGGTATAGGTGGTGGTGGTGGTATTGGTATTCGTGGTGGTAGTGGTATTGGTGGTGGTATTGGTACTGGTGGTGGTGGTATTGGTAGTGGTATTGGTGGTATTGGTGGTGGGGTATTTGTGGTGGTGGTATAGGTGGTGGTATAGGTGGTGGTGTTGGTGGTATTGGTATTCGTGGTGGTAGTGGTATTGGTGGTGGTATTGGTACTGGTGGTGGTGGTTTTGGTGGTGGTAGTGGTATTGGTGGTGGTGGTATTGGTGGTGGTATTAGTGGTGGTGGTGGCATTGGTGGTGGTGGTGGTATTGGTGGTGGTGGTGGTATTGGTGATGGTATTAGTGGTGGTAGTATTGATGGTGGTGGTATTGGTGGTGGTGGTATTGGTGGTATTGGTGGTGGTTGTGGTATTGGTGGTATTGGTGGTGGTTGTGGTATGGGTAGTTGTGGTATTGGTGGTGGTGGTATTGGTGGTGGTGGTATTGGGAGTGGTGGTATTGGTGGTGGTGGTATTGATGGTAGTGGTATTGGATTGGTGGTGGTGGTATTGGTGGTGGTATTGGTGGAAGTGGTATTGATGGTGGTATTGGAGAAGGTGGTATTGGAGGTCGTGGTATTGGTGGTGGTGATATTGGTGGTGGTGGTATTGGTGGTGGTGGTATTGGTGGTGGTGATATTGGTGGTGGTGATATTGGTGGTGGTGGTGGTGGTAGTGGTATTGGGGGTGGTATTGGTGGTGGTGGTATTGGTGGTGGTGTTATTGGTGGTGGTGTTGGTGGTATTGGTGGTGGTAGGGGTGGTGGTATTGGTGGTGGTGGTATTGGTGGTGGTGGTATTGGTGGTGGTATTTGTATTGGAGGTGGTGGTCATGGTGGTGGTTGTATTGGCATTGGTGGTGGTATTGGTGGTGGTATTGGCATTGGTGGTGGTGGTATTGCTGGTGGTATTGGTGGTGGTTGTATTGGTGGTGGTATTGGTGGTGGTATTGGCGGTGGTGGAGATGGTCGTATTGATGGTGGTGGTATTGGGGGTGCTGGTGGTATTGGCGGTGGTGGTATTGGTGGTGATGGTATTGGTG